>OW203764.1:29681039-30365063 GCA_934045905.1 Leuctra nigra | reverse complement strand
GGTAATCAAGACCACCATTATGTAACATTTTGCAAGTCATTAATCACTTGCAAATCAGTCAAGTAATTACAGTCTTATTGACATTTTATGAATTTAAAATCGCTTAGAAAACAGTTTTATCGAAAATTACCAAATTCATTATTGAATTTGGGATGAACTTTTTATATATACTAGAGAGCCCCGCCATGTAACACATGACCTATTCACAATCTTTTCTGATCAAGGTATAATAGATGGCGCAATCCTCGAACCACTCTTGCTGACGAATTGACTGATCGTGACAATTGACTTGACCCTCACGGAACTACCGATCTCAATGGCAACTCAATTCTAAATCTTATTTTTTTCAAAACAAACCGAAACAATAATTAAATATGAATGGATCTGTTCAGTGAAATTAACCCAAAGTGGCAGTTTCCAAATTAATATACCTACTTAGAATATTGAAAATAACAACTGAAAAAGGTATGAACGAATCGAAACGAATCCAAATTCTGAATCCGAAAGCATTCCTAAATGAGTTAATTATACGAAACAAATACACAACATAAAAAATTACAGCACAATCAAAGATTTCCAACGTTTAAAAATATGAGCTAAGAAACATGAGACACACTATCAAGTTCAGATTAAGGGGGAGCAATCGATCGATATATACAAAAAAAAAATATTCTTGAAATTACAAGTTCAAAAAACGTTTTCCTACATTTCAACTATATTTAAGTACAACAGACTCATTTAATGTTCTGTAGTTTGCAACTCCAGTCCAACAATGAGTTTTCAATTTTATGTTATCAGAGGATGAACAAAACTTTAACATGGGAGGTATAGGAAAATCATTTCGAATTTGGTATATAACTTTTAAAATAGCACACGTTGGTATTGTTTTCAATTTTTTTCCTGATAGTATGTCCATATGTCTACTATAAAAAAAGTTTTTTGCTCAAATCTATCGAGACAAAAAAAATAGATCTTCATTTTAGCCTAAAAATGACACGATTTTCTTATTCCGCCATATGATAACATGGGGGAGACAAATCAATTTATCTCAGAAACTGGACACGAGAAGTGTTTCATTTTTTCATGGATTGTGTATTGCATGACTATCAATAAGTCACCAAAATTTCAAGTAAATCGGAAACATTGAGGTTATGGTGGTTCTACCTTAAAGCAGAGAGAAGAGCATTTCTGTCATTGGCTGACTGCTCTCACGTGACCTTACTTTCCTCACTGCTATTTGGTCATGATCGAAAAAGCACAAAGTATACTTGAAGCCCATGGTCAAGACTGAGTAGTGGAATTATATGCGATTTTATTCAGGTCTCCACATAATAAGATTCAACCTGATTATATAAGTGTACGCATCTCTGCAGAAATCACAACAATTAACAACAATACAATTTTGATTCCTAAATAGAACTTTCAGTTTTCAATATACTCAAATCATTTTCAAAATGCGATTATTATTATTATCGTATGGTTTTTCATTGGAACAATACAAGTAAACAATAGATAAACAAGAAAACAAATTATAAATTTAAGTTATCAAGCCATTCGATCGCTTATTCTGTCAGATGAAAGATGTCTTCCTCCTCTCCTGGAAAGGCCAGCACGGGACAACTGCTCATGATGTGGTCTGTTGTCTGCTTCGGATGTCCGCAGACACAACTCGGATTGTCCGAAAAGCCCCATTTGTGCATCAAATAATTGCACCTCCCATGCTGGGTTCTTAACCTGTTCAGGTTGCACCAAGCTCTTCTACTAAGGTGAAAACCTCAGAGCCGGTCTCGGCTGTCGAAGTCATAAACTGGGCTGCTTCGATTAGTCTCTTTCCATTGGCTATTCCATAGTTCGTTGACATCGAAATTGCTCTCAAACAAACTTTTCGCCATGAGCAAAGGTGGATTCCGAGATCGCAAACGTTCATTTGGTGGCCTCAGCAAATCCTCACTCACTCACTGATGTGACGTAAGGAGGTATACTCGAGAAAAATTTCCAATATCAGAAAATTCTCTTGCGCCCCTCTCCCCCCAACCCACACAACATTCTCAACCCCCAAAATAACATCTGAATTACATTTAAATGTTGCTTTTCATGTGGTTCTATTGAGTCAAGGTCCACAGAGTTAAATTGTATTTTCTTCACTGCCAATGGATTCACGGCTTTCTGAAGTTTCAAAGTTTCGAAAAAAGTATGTTTTTCCATGATATTGTGCATTCCATGTAATAACTCTCGAAATACTCAACGGATTCGACTGAAATTGTGTGCACTTTATTTAGCTCGAAATTATCTACAGGAAAAGTCCGGGTTTGATTAAAATTGAGCTAAAATGACGATTTCTATAGAGGTCTATCGTAATGCAAATTCCGAGCTCAAGGTCAAAACTGTGCATTAATAGTAAAGGATATTGTATATATAATAATAATTTTCAAACCTCTGGTGAGAATATTCTCAAATATTCTCGGAGAATAATCTCTTTGAGAATATTCTCGAGAATATTCTCGAGCACGGAGAATATTCTCATGAGAATATTCTCGGCTCACATCTCTACTAATAGGCCACGACCGCCTCCTTCCCACCTTCCATCCTTACCTACTCTTCACAATCATCTCCCAATCATCATCATAATCATTCATCCGTCGCCATTAGCCTCGCTGCAGAACAGTGCGACGTTAAGCCCCAGACAACAAAAATTGTATGGGGAATGGGAGGCCAGGCTGCCCGATTGGGGGGGTGGGGGAGGGATAATCCCCCCATCTCCCCCTTCCTATGCGCCTGTAACTGTCTGTAATTGATCTGCTATATTTTAAAAGTAGCTTGCAAATCATGACAAGAGAGGTTGATGATGATCTCATTTCTTTATCTACATGTTACTTAATTCCGGGAATAATGCTTTCAGTACGAGATATGACCAGATAGGAGCGGTAATTCACCTTCAATATCAACAAAAGCTTATAGTCACAGCACAAAAGATAATTATTATCATAGCAATCAAGAATAAATGGTGTACTCATGCATCAAAACGGGTGTATTAGTTAGTAGTGGGAGCACAGGACAAATCAGTAAGTATTCTAAACCTCCTGCATCTAAGTATAGGAGGTACACGGTAATACATACGTTGCGTTCAAAATATAATAGATACATTTCAAAGAGGATCTTTTTTATAATAAGATTTTCAATGTAGGAAATTCAGGCCGCCGAAGAACTATGGTGAGATTGTTGGTGCATTTCCCTTCCCTAGGAAAAATGTCGTTTCTTTATGATAGTAATTTCTTATCGATATTTTGTTATTGCCACAATTTTAGCACGGACTAACTGACATGAATATTTGGTACCTCCATGTCATTGTCAACTGAAAAATTTAACAGTGTGCGCACAAAAATGCATTTATAACTCTGCATGCAATAGTCATTTTTCTCGGGACATATTTAAAAAATTATAGAATTGTAGTAGGTACCGAGGTTTTCTAAGAATTTTATTTCCACCATCAGAATTATAGAGCGATCCGTAGCGCCCGTCTCATTTCGGCTCTTTTTGTCTCGTCTATGAAGTCCGATGTTCAAATACCGTTTTATCTCCACTTTTCACCAATACATTACACCAAATGGTAAAGTAGAAAGTTTTGGTACCTAAAGCAGCTCAGTTTTGAACTGCTTTACCATTTTGGTGGAGAAAGTGCGCTGAAAAGTGGTGACAGTCGAACAGACCTACTGACTACTGTTTCTAAAAAATGTACATAAAATGCACAAATTAGTAAAATTAAGATCTGAGTTGTAATTCTGTTCAATATTTTCAGTCAATAGAAGTTAATTTTGCAGTGATTTATTAATAATGAAAAATAAAATGTCGTGTATAAATTACGCATGTGAAAACTGTCAAATCCCAGTCAAGAATACATGGTTTTCTATGTATTTAAGCTCCTTGTAAGAAGCCCCCCCCCCCCCCCCCCCCCTACACACACACACATCTCCGATTTTTTTTTAAATTTCAGAATTAAATTTGGTCCATTTCTACGCGTTTTTGACGTTATTTTAAACCTATTAATTATCTGGGAATTGTATTATTTTGAAGTAAAGAGTGCTGTTTTTAAATCTTTCATGAAGTGGGGGGGGGGGGGGGGGGGGAGAAGGTGAAGTGGACAAATTAGCCATGGGGCGATGGAACTATCAATAAATTCTCCCCGCATCCCACCAATTCGACCACTGGGTGCAAGGAAGTAAAATTATCTTGAAAGTTATTTTGGCAGTTATTGAGCGAGCGAAGCGAGCGTCTCCTTTTGGCTCTTTTGGCACGGACCTCTGTTTTTTTTTTTTTTTTTTTTTTTTTTTTTTTTGTTTTGTTTTTGGCTGCTACCTGGAGCAATGGTAGTCGCACCGTTTCACCGATCGATCTGAAATTTTGCACACATGTAGAGACAACCTTTTCTGTTTGCTGACCCTAATTTTTTTTGAAATCCATTGATTGGTTAAAATATAAATAAATATCTCCTGAGAGGTTGAAAAATGAAAATGGTCTTCGATACATTTGACCTAACTCATATTTTGCATGGTCATTAAGACCAACATTGTCTGTTATTTTACAAATTTTCAGCCAAATTCTCCCATTGGTTAAAATGTAAAAATATATTTCATGTGCTTTTTGAAATTTAAACCAGAACCGTTTGACCGATCAACTTACAACTATGAATGGTCATTGGGTCCAACATTATCTGTATTTTTGACAATTTTCATACTAATCTGTGTAATACATTCAAAAGTTATTGACAGTCACCGGACATTTTGCGTGTTGGCTGTCATATTTCTCGAATTTCACATTTCACGGCATCTTCGAATCTTCAGTTCACGGTTGTTAGAGCAGAAACTTTCAAATGTATATGAAACTGATATGACCGTTTAATTAACAGATCGATCTCAAATTGTCTTCTGTTCACACATTTAAATATCATTACGAGTGGTGTCAGGTATATTTTTTGAACGAGATCTTATGATTTTTTGGAAATTAACAAGGAATCGTACAATCATAAAGGTTCAATCGATCAACTTAAAACTTTGCATGGTTATTCGGACCAATATTTTAGGAATTGTTGAAGATTTTTGAGCGAGCGTAGCGAGCGTCACCACGGTACACTTATGGCACTTTCTCTGTGTGTTTTTTTGTTTGTTTTTTTTTTTTGTTTTTTTTTTTTTGTGTTCACTGCCCCGGTCAAACCGCACAACCAATCGATCTGAAATTTTGTACACATACTAACGTAATCTATGCGATCCCTGGGATCTTTTCTGAACGAGATCCTGTGATGGGTTCAAATTTTATAAAAATTATCTTTCGATTGGTTGGTTCGATCAATTTGAAATTTAGCAAAGTCATTGCAACCAACATTGTACCCAATCAAAAAAAATTCAGCCAAATCCTCCAATTGGTTCAAATTTGAAACCATTTTTCCTGTGATTTTTGAAATTTAAACTGGAACCGATTGACCGACCAACTAAAAACTTCGCATGGTCATTTGTACCAACATTTAAGGTATTTTTGCCAATTTTCACTCTAATCTGTCGTTATTTTTAAAAGTTTTTGTCATTTTAGGGACATTTTGCGTGTTGGCTGTCAAATTCACGGTGACTTCGAATCTTCAGTTCAAGGCAAGGTAGTTAGAGCAGAAAGTTTTAAACGAAATGAAACTAATAATGACCGTTCAACAGATTGATCTGATATTGTGTACACACTAATATCATATCATATGGGTGGTCCCAGGTATATTTTTTGAACGAGATCCTGTGATTTTTGAAAATTAACAAGGAACCGTTCAATCATAAAGGTTTAATCGATCAACTTAAAACTTAGCAAGGATTGGCACCAATATTTGTGGAGATTTTGGAGATTTTTATACAAGTCTGTGACGAAACTAAAGAATTGTTGGCTTTTAATGACATTCGATAGACATAATTTCGGTTCGAGGTGTTGCGTGTATCCGTGCTCGCTCATCAACGCGTTACACAGAGCGTTTTCCTAGTAAGGACATTTTCGATAGACATAATTTCGGTTCGAGGTGTTGCGCGTATCCGTGCTCGCTCATCAACGCGTTACTCAGAGCGTTTTCCTAGTTATCTGCGTAGATTAGTTCAAACATGCAGTAGAAGTCTTGACTAAACTGACCCCTTCCAAGTGAAAATGTTAGCATTTGTTGTCACTGCGCCTGAAAGAATTTGCTCCAGAATAATGCATCAGTTAGTGAAGTTACATTATCACTATTTTCAATAGCTTAGCTTGCTTCTCCAGACAGTATTTGTGATGTAATAACCTTGGGTGTGGTGGCGTGTGCAGAACAGCTGACTGGTACAGAATAACCAACGCAACGACGTCTTATGTTAAAAACATTCATTCCTCGAACTATCATACTGTCAGCAACAACGTCCGCGAATCCATTCGCAGTACAGTCAGATCCAAAATTAACAAAACAAACTTGATTTTGAAGATTCCATTGAAAGTTGTCCATCATATGTTAATAAATTAATATCGGAGATGTGTAATAAAATAGAAAATATTAACAGTAATTTTTGAAAAATTGCAAAGGGTTAAACATTACCTATTATCGGTTTATAGAAATAAAGAAAAATATATAAAAAATGATAAAAAGAAAGCCTTCAAAATATAGATACGTCAATGTTGATCGATGCTGATAAAATAAGTTGTGTCACTAAAACGATAGTGATTTGCCTTCAGACGCGTAGGAACTAAATTTTTCAAGGGGATGGAGGAAATAATATTATAAATAGGTACCTAATATTGGCGGGTGATACGATAGCATATGTACGATTAGAAAATGGGGGTCTATTGGAGGGCCTGCAGTGCCATGCGGGTCTGGGATGCATGGCCCCCGAAAAATGTATAATTATTAATTGCAGCCTGCAAGTTTGAGTTAATTGCAATTCTAAACCTGCTGCAAAATCTTGGCAAGATTTTGATTATATTTATCAGCACTGTTAGAGACTAATTTTTAAGATACATGGGATAAAATAAAATATCTTCAGATCTAACAAAATCTTGCAAAAAATGATTTCCAAGGTCTTGTATAATTGAGCGAGCGAAGCGAGCGTCTCCTTTTGGCTCTTTTGGCACGGACCTCTGTTTTTTTTTTTTTTTTTTTTTTTTTTTTTTGGCTGCTAATAGCCGATACACAGGTCGCACCGTTTCACCGATCGATCTGAAATTTTGCACACATGTAAAACCAACCTTCTCTGTTTGCAGACCCAAATTTTTTTGAAATCATTCATTGGTTGAAATTTAAATAAACATCTCCTGATAAGCTGAAAAATGAAAATGGACTTCGACAAATGTGATCGACCTTATATTTTGCATGGTCATTAGGACCAACATTGTCTCTTATTTTACAAATTTTCAGCCAAATCCTCCCATTGGTTAAAATTTAAAAAAATATTTCATGTGCTTTTTGAAATTTAAACCAGAACCGTTTGACCGATCAACTTAAAATTTTGCATGGTCATCGGGTCCAACATTATCTGTATTTTTGACAATTTTCAGACTAAACTGTGTTTAAATTCAAAAGTTATCGACAACTTACGGATATTTTGCGTGTTGGCTATCATATTTCTCGAATTTCATATTTCACGGAATCTTCGAATCTTCACTTCAAGGTTGTTAGAGCAGAAACTTTCAAACGAATTATGAAACTGATATGACCGTTTAACATTTTTTTGAACGATATCCTGTGATTTTTGGAAATTGTCAAGGAATCGTTCAATCATAAAGGTTTAATCGATCAACTTAAAAATTTGCGTGGTTATTGGGACCAATATTTTAGGAATTGTTGGAGATTTTCATACAAGTCTGTGACGAAATTCAAGAATTATTGGCTTTTATTGACATTTTCAATAGACAGAATTTCGGCTCGATGTGTTGCGCATATCCGTGCTCGCTCATCAACACGTTACTCAGAGCGTTTTTCTAGTTATAAATTATGTGTAGGTATTATGTATTAATTATGTTTATATGTTAGTTTGGTTTAATGGCACGTCAACGACGAGGTTATATTGCGCACATAAATTTTTATATTTAACTTTGTTGATCATAATTGGAGGGCAAGGGGAGGGGTCGACCTAACGGGCCCGATCCGGGGGAGTCCAGCACTGGTGGGAAGGCCAGGCCGGAATGGGGACGGAATGGGGGGAGTAAGGATTCAGGCCGGCGTAACCCGATTTCAGGGGGATCACCATCTCGAGGGGGAAGGCCGGCCCGAGGGGACCGCAAATTCAAGGGAGGGCATGGATAGGTCGACCTGGCTGCTCTTTGTCTGGACCTCACCACTGATCTGTCCGGCATGGGTAGCCCTTACACATGAGCATATGCTCGCCGGCATAGCTGCAGTGGATCATTGGCCAACAAACCCCACCACCGCGATAAGGTGGCAGCCGTCGGTGGGGGTTGATCTAAAAGTTATGAGCTAATTTTCAATTTAGAATAACACTGGATTTGTAATTCAGGGGAATGTGATTTTTATGCAAAATACTGCTAATTTCAAGGATTTTTTTTAGTTCACCTGCAACTTTTACCATTTTTCTTCACCATTGCCTTCCTTCAACATGGTCTTCCTCCTTCACCATCACAATTGACAACTTTCAGAATTCACCACATTATAAAAAACACTAAAATTAAATAAAATATTGTTAAAATATTTATAAAATGCAAGAAAGCTTGTTTTCTGTGTGTTCTGACAAAAACATCTACAATCTCAATTGACAAGGAACATCATTTGGTTTCGAAATTAAAATTCTATTTAAATCGAATCGTAATTTACGAATTATTTTTATTTCCCATAGGTATTCCTTTTTTAGTTTACACCATTATCTTTTCTTGGAAGTAAAATGTGTTTCCCATGGTTTAAATGGTTGTATGCACCACACTGGGTCTACTTTTGTGGAGCTAAATTTCTTTGTATCTACTTTTAGATCCCACGAATCAGCACCAAGTGTAAGCGTTGACTGTAATCGAAGGCCGATACCACACCGAACTACAACTCAACCACAAACAGGTGCTTTGGTCCAGGAACAAAGCGTTCGAGCGATAGCGCAGCAACAACCAAGTGCGTTGGCACCACAAGAAAGCGTTCGAAGTACATCCCGACCTCTTTCTAGTGCGTTGGTACAGCAACAAGGCAGTCAAGCTACAACGCAACCATCGCCAAGTGTGTTGCTACCACAGGGAATTCTCCAAAGTCCATCCCGACTAGACCAGCAAATACAGCCAACTACGCCTCCTACGATTCACTTACAACAAAATGATTTGAGTAGACAATTAAGTGGTAATTCAGCAACTCCCCAACAGCCACTTGCGCAACCAACTAGAGGAGCCATGAATCCTGGTTATTTCTTACCCACTTTACCTCGTGATCCACAACCAAGCCCCATTCAATCTCGGCCAAATGTAGATCTCACAGCACCAAACTCTCGGGCAAGCCATCCTAATCCGGTAGAAGCTGCAAATGGTAGTGAAGGAAATTCACAAGTTTCCCGTGGTGCCAAGAAGAAGGCACAAAGTAATGAGAATTGGAGAGCTCAGGGAAATTGGAGAAAGCAGAATAATTCAAGAGGCAGAGGATCTGGTAATGGTACCGATGATGCGATGGGACAAGAAGGTCAACGGAGATCTGGAAATGATTTTCAAGGTCAAAGACGAGAGAGGGGTAGATTTCAGGAGAGAGGAGCTATGAATGAACATGATGGCTACGAGGAAGCAAACGGTAATGGATTCCAAGCCTACGGGAGAGAAGACAGAAGTAACTTTGCACAGAGAGGACAGAGAGGTCGCAGAGCAAGAGGCAGAGGTGGTTTTCAAGTTCAAGGTAGACAAGGAAGGAATGAAAATCAAGGTTTTAATGAAGCAAATGGAAGTAGGTTCCAAGGTCACAATAATGGAGACGGAAATGGCGGAGGTCGAGGTCGAGAAAGTCGAGCACCCAACCAACGAGCTGAACGAATGCAGCATCCGATTGGTTATCGTTTACTGGATGAGTGGTGTAAACTGGAAGATGCTACGGAACTTGTAACACGTGTTGCAAACAAACGTAATGGTTTCTTTTTGCTGATGGAAGCTGATGAACAAACTCTGACCTTTGACAAAATCATGCTGATCATGCACGTGTTGGCTAAGGTGAGTTTAGGTTTTATAAACTATGAGAAGCAACTACCAAATCTGTTTCCTTAGATAGGTTTGTTAGTAAATATTGTCACTAAATAAGTTAAAAACCTAATAGAATCAGAAGCTGGACTCTTCGTGAATGCTTATCACAGACAATGGTGAACTTTTATAATACTATGACTATGAGTAATTGAAAATTATTGATGAAAGTGTAATACTAAGCTGCAGGTTACAGAAGGAGAACGGTATAATATAACCACCTCGCATAGCAATGCATTTTTAATCGAACAATGTTCTCTATAGGTTTAGTATAGATTCCCATAATCAGGGACCCGAACCTTTATTAATAAAGGTTCCGGTTCCACAATTTTTCTTTATAAAGGTTCGGGTTCCGGTTCCGGTTCTTAAACAAATAATCTTAAAGGTTCGGTTCCGGTTCCTGCATAAAGGTTCCGGGTTCCGGTTCCGGTTCTCAAATTTTAAATCAAACTAGATTATAACACTTCGCAGTATTATGTCAAATTTAATGGAATTAATTTTGGATTTGGATTTTGTCCTATGAATGAAGCACTGGTGTATTGTCTGTATATGCGTGCAGACGTCACAGGTTGGTGCGCAGACTAAATCTCAGAGTCAGAAGAGACAATCATGGCGGCAATTTTCTCCATAAGACGGCGTAAACATTCATTTTGCCAGAGCTATTCATAATTGTCAGCAATGCAGTTCTCATCGCAGTAATCATATTAAAAAATTGAAAACTCGAGCACCATTTAAAAATGAAGGATTTTCAGTTTCAGTTTCAGTTTTATTTCCATTTGTCAAGGCAATACAATGTAAGTACATACACGTAATACACAAGCTGTGACCCATAAGCTTTATGCTTTTTTAGGGTATTTGGAAAATCTTAGTTACTAGGTAATTTATTAATACCTGTACTTCATGCAAGTTCTCAGTAAGGTGTGATTCTATCTAGTATTTTATTTAAATTCTATCTAGCATATTTTAAATTGGAACATGATTATCAGATAAAATTAATAATATTAATAATAATATAGATTGATATATTATGTGGAATAGGTACATATATATTTATCTAGTGGTTCAAAGCTAGGTACCTTACTTCACTTTGATATCTATGCTAGTTGTTAATAGTTGACGATCATGCAGAAATTCTTCTACAGAGTAATATGCTTTGTTAATGAGAAACTGTTTCACTTAATGTCGAAAAGCTACGTATTTTTTTGTTTCTTTCAGGTTTTGGGGTTTTAATAAAGTCTCAAAAAATACTAATAGAAATGTTATCAAAAAATATTTTTTTTTACAACTTTGCAAATAATCTTCTTTGAAAATATAATAATATTAAAATCCAAAAGTTAAAAATTAAATAGTACATGTTTCTTTTATTAAAAGAAGGAACCTTAAAGAACCTTTAAGAACCTAATTGATTATAAAGGTTCGGGTTCCGGTTCCGGTTCTTGGGAAAAAAAGTATAACGGTTCCGGTTCCGGTTCCAAAATTATAAAGGTTCATACCGGTTCTAGGTTCTGGTTCCGGTTCGGGTCCCTGCCCATAATACCCTTGTAGCACCCTGCTACTCAAGGGTCACCTCACCTCACCACATAAACTTTCCGTAATGCGATTCCCATAATGCAATAATTGGAAAATAGTTGAAACTGATCCTTCAGGCTTCAGGCATTGGGAAGCTAGGTGATGTTTTTATAAAATGTAGATCAATCTAATCCACCCAACTATTTGACAGGTGTGTGTGGCAGAATTTGACACCAGCAAACAAGAAATCCTGATCACAACTTGCAAGTCGAAATCGTTCCTCGAGAAGTTGAGTCTCCATGTAGCCAAGTTCATGTCGGAGACAAGGCCGGAACGTAAAGCCGCCATCCCAAAGTTCTTCGAGAACTCGGTTGTGTTTTCCGAGACCATAATGCGCCTCTTGCCGCAGACTGCCTGCGATCATCTCCCAATGTTCCTCCAGCTGATGAGCAGTTCCATGACGCATGTCACACAGTTCCAACGCATTGTCTTCGAGCAGAAGCTAACAGATAAGGTAGAGATTTTATATCACATTTTGTAACACAGACAATTATTAATAAAACAAGAAGATCGATACGAGGAAAATATAAAAATTTACACATATCTTAATACACTGGTATTATAATTTAAAGCCATATAAATATACCGCAATATTTCACCGACTTGTTTGGTCGGCTTCCTCGGGCGAGACTGGGAGAATTGTGTATAGCAACCAAGATCTGGTACCCAAGGTCTCTCATTCGTCAGCTATCATTGCATTTTATACCAATACTCTCAGCAAGTGCCTATGTCAGATATTACATCACTAAACTAATGCATGCTATTGAATTTATAGAAGTGGAAGAAGATAATAAGAAGAAATTGATTTAAATTTTACAATGTTTTTGAATCCTCCGCTTTCTCCAGGTGGCTCATCTGATCGAGCAGCTGAAGTTCTTGATGGATAAACGTGAGAACAGCAAACGTCAAGAGAAGAATGCAGCTCGGCTTAATGCCCTCCACGAGATTACGCCTCCCGAAGACTATCGCGAGATCAGCATCTTCCCTCGGCCCGAGGACATCATGACTCGAGAGCCCGCGTTCATTCGGCCCAACATTGTGGAGGGCGCCTACAAAGACGTCAACCACTACCTCGACGTTCAGTTCCGACTGATGCGGGAGGATTTCGTCTGTCCGCTTCGCGAGGGCATCACCGATTTGGGCAACAATACCCGGAAGAAGGTCGATAATATCAAAGTCTATCGAAAGGTAAATTGATTGTAAATGCGGTTACTCACAATTTGTTGAACGACAGATAAAAAGAAGGGTGTATAGAGTTTAACTCATGTTGTGCCATGCGTATTACTTTTTCCGGAGAATATTTCCCTTGGATGCGGTGTTTGGTTGGTCTTGGCCATTTTATTTTTCCGGAATGCTGTCATAACTAAATTTTTTTATAAAACATCGAACGGTTTGAAAATACTTATATTTTAAATGATTAAAACTTCAATTTTAAAAATTTTCTTCAGGGAAGAATTGGGAAGAATATTTTGGAAAATATTCCTGTGAATATTCTTGTGATCGGAGTTGCATCTAGTTACGAGTCAGACTCAAATGTTTCAGCAGTCAGTACATTTTCAAGCATATTACATTGACTGCTTCATCTTATTCGTTACACTGAAGTCCTTCTGACCTAACAAATTTGCTCCTTTTTCACGTCCACAGGTGCAGTTTGAGAGCATTTTCATGACCAGAGATAAAGTAGGTCTGGTAGTGCACTTCGAAATGAAGAGGAAGCTCAACTGGGAGCATTCCAAGCGGCTGATGTTTGGCTCCTTGCTGTGCTTCACAAAGGACAACTTTCAAAACATCATCTTCGCCACGGTAAGTGGGTAAAATTAAGCATTGAGGTAGGTAGATACAACCGAAAAAAAGTAGTTGTATAGTTACACTAGTTGATAAGTTGATAAAAAAGCTAAGGAAAAGGAAAATAAGAAAGAAGAAATAGGTTTTTGTTGAGGGAAAAATTAATGTGCTAACTACTTTACCTACACATTCTTATTAGATTTTTAAATTTAATAACATACAATTTAACAATAAACCACTTTTTTATTATTTAAAAAATATACTTGCAATACGACTACAGTCACTAATCACTATTCACTCTTCTGTATTACAATCCTGTTGAGTAAATGTTGTGGTTATAAATAATCAAGTTATGTTGTTTGTGCCTGCAGGTATTGGATCGCAAGGTGGAGGAACTCCAGAAAGGTCGTATCGTCGTGGAAATATACCGAGAGACGGCGCACATGGAGCACAAGTTCAATGTTGACTACGTGATGGTCGAGTCGGAGATTTTCTTCCCGCCTTACCAGCACGTGTTGGCAGCACTGCAACGCATGGGTCCGGAAAACTTCCCGATGAGTCGGTACATTGTCCATGTGCAATCGGAAACTCATCCTCCTCGATATATAGACGAGTACAGAGACTTCACGTACTCTATTGACGGTAAGGCCGAGCGTTACTCTTATAATAAGTAGAGATGTAAAATTACTGGTATAATTTAAAAATGGTAATATTACAAAATCTGGTAAAATTTCTAATATTGGAATTTGGAAAAAAAGCGAGTTTCGGGTACAAATTGATCATGGTCACAGGCCAATTTACGAGCTACTTCTCTGCCTACTATGAGTGTATAGGTACCCTGTTTAAAATTCAAGTCATATTTTTCTAGTCAACTCTTACTCTAGATTTGTCTATACCCCACTGTTTGTTTAATATTCACATTTTGTTTCCGTTTAAATAAAAAATACCAGCCATGACCAATTCTGCACCTGTCATTCATTATGTTCTCATTACAAATGTATTGGTTGGTCTAAAACAACTCAAAAATAATAATTGTAACAAACAATTAACTGGGTTGAAAAAACATCTCTATAAGCACATGGAAAGTCCGATTACCTATATCTTTGCAACTTAAACTAAATCGTGTTTTGTAGAGAAAAATGATTTTAGTATGAAATGAGTTACATTACGCCTCCTGTCCCTTATGTTCCTTCTAAAATGTTAACTTGTTCGATGCATCTCGCTTCGTGACAGATTTCCGAGTACGGATTCTGGACGAGGGTCGATGGCCGAGCGCCGACGACCTTGGACTGGACCCGTCCCAGTACCGGGCATTCCAGCTGGCTCTCACCCAAGAGTTCGTTGTGATCCAGGGCCCTCCCGGCACGGGGAAGACGTACCTCGGTCTGAAGATCGCTCGCACTCTCCTGCTGAATGTCGAACGTCTGCTCGCCAGAGTGCGAGGTCAACCGCTACGAATGCTGGATGAATCGGACGATGACGACGGCGATGATGATGAAGAGCCAGGTGTGGGTAGGTGTCGGTAATTGTTTTACTCACCAACACAACATAACGACATATCTGATTCCTGTTAAAAAAGCCAAACAAGTGTATTGGGAAGTCTTTGACTGTCTCTCCGGGACATTCCAAATGACATCATTCCACTCTGTCATCTGAGTAGCTGCTGCCTGAGACGTGCCAGGGCTGTTTCCAGGAGGCCAAGTCTTGAAACTTACACCCTTAGGACGCAAACGCTCTAGGACGTCATAAAGTCCCATTTACTGTAAGAATGATGACCTTGAAATCTACCTTTAACTGTTTAGCTTAATTTTGAATAAGGTTTTATGACTGTATAATATCTGTAATAATAATTATAATGTTAATAAATTGTTTCCAATAGATTGCTGGATGACAATCAAATAAGTGGCTTGACTTTATGTTTCAATGTCGATCACTCGTACAGTAAATGGGACTTTATGACGTCCGAGAGCGTTTGGGTCCTGAAGGCGTAAGTTTCAAGACTTGGCCTCCTGGACAAGTTCTGCTTTGCGATGTTGTCATAAGAAGTCACATTCTGACATAAAGATACCAGTATAAGCATGTCGAAAGAAAAGGCTGCATTTAGGGCCAGTCTTTCAATACTCTGCTAGCATTTAAACTGTTGATTAGGACTGAATTGTCATGGTAACAACCAATGACATTCCTAGAATTACCACTAACTAACTGTTAAGAGCTAATTGAGACTTTAGCAGAGTATTGAAAGCTTGGGCCTTAATGTTAATATATAGGTAGGTAGTACCTAGTTGCAATTTATAACCTGTTCGACAAATCATTTAGGTATCTAAACTCTAAAGTGAACCGCAACCGATCTGTGGATTGGGATTTTCTTGAAAAACCAGTATTTTGCGAGCCCCTTAGTGAGCTCAACCCAAAATAAGTCTCGGAAAAACTTTGGGGCATGGTGCGCACACAGGTAAAGTAGGGGACGGCAAAGTAAGATGACCCTTTTCTAATCCACAGATCGACTGCTGGTCACTTAAACTGATTTGTTTGTTATATTATTTCATAAGACATTTTGTAAGTACATTTCATTGTATTTAGGTATGTGTTGTGTTTACGTTTTGTGTTCATTTGAGTTTGTGGAAAATGACAAGGTTTGCATAAAACAACAGGATGATTTCATAAAGAGTAGAGTGAAATGTAATTGCTGTATTTGTTTATACTTTCAGACGTACAACGTGCCTGGAAATCACCGATGCTGGTCGTCTGCTTCACGAACCACGCTCTCGATCAGTTCCTCGAGGGTCTAATCCCAACAACTGAGAACATGATCCGTCTCGGCGGCCAATCGAGGTCGGAGAACCTGAAGAAGTACAATCTACGCGAGAAACGGTTCGGTCGAAGGTAATCTCCACACTTTCAGTTAGGTACCTTCTTGCACTGTATTAAAAGTTAGACATAGCAGGTTGATTTGTGTTTTGAGAATAGACGTTGAATAAAGTAGGTGTGCGAATGAAAGTTATTTTTGACTTCCAATATGAAAATCGAATACCATGGACGAAAATACGTAAAGCAAATATCAAGTCAATTTATTGGATACATACATATTAGGAAACTAAATTTAAAGTATACATAGGTAGTAAAAAATAAATACAAAAATACTTTAGTTATAGCCACCAATCTATTTCAAATTCCAATAATGAAGGATAGCCAAAGTAAATCTTGAAACTATTTTTTTTAAACTTATTTATTCGTTCTTGTATTTTTATGTGTTTTTACTTTTTGTGTTTAAACAGTACTTCGTATATATCTTCAAAGTACAGTACAAATTTGGTATTTGCTGCAGTGAAAATAAATTGTATTTAATAGCTATGAGTTATGACTGTTTCCTTTATGGTCTAAATGTCGCCTCTATGTACGCAGTCACAACCGCGACCGCATGTGGCTGAGTCGAGAAATCAACGATCGCATGTCAAAGCTGATGGCACGTATCAAGGGGATCGCCAGCGACATGACGAAGATCAACGATTGCGACGGAATCGTCTCCCTCCAGAGTTTCGCAGAAGTTGTCGAGCGGGAGACTCTCTTGGCTGCGTTCAGCACCAACGGACATCTCAGTAAGCCGCACACAATTAGCAAAAGGCATTTGTCTGATGGTTAAATATAAAAATAACAATACAAAAATAATAAATATACAAATATATTGTTGGATATACAATATAATTTCTTTTTGGATTTGAATGCTTTTTAAAATATAGATTGTTGTAACCTACTCTTCTTCCTATAATAAAAGTATCTACTCTAAAATAATAAAATGTAAGCCAAGTTAAATTTCACATAACATCTCACACAACCATATTGAGTAGGTAGGTATTCGAAACTAAAAGTACCTAAAGAATGCGCTAATGTCAGTATAAGATAGCCACTCGCGTGAGTATGCACCCAGTGCGCGTATGTGCAAGTCACTTAATCGTAGGTAACGAGTTCAGTAAAAGTTATAATTACTTCGCGAAAAGACAGAAATTGATGCATACCTTAGTGTCAACAATCAAATACAATCTGCATTTCATTACAGCACACATTCGTTCGAATTCTTTGAAAACTAGATGTCTAATCAGTAATCACCAAAAGCAGCATTTGACAGATTGCAATTGTTTTGAACATCTGAACATCATCTCCCAATCATCATCAATAATCATTCATCCATCGCCATTAGCCTCGCTGCAGAACAGTGCGATGTTAAGCCCCAGACAAAAAAATCAAGAAAAATGTATCAGACGCCTCGTTCAGGATACTAAAGTAGGTACCTATTCATGAATTTCTTTATTTTTTATTTAGGTATATTTTATTTATTTATTTTTCTGTTATTTCGAGATGTAGTTAATAATTATATATAACTTTTACTGAACTCGATACACCATTCACATGAAAGTGACTTGCCAGCACTGAAGCACTCACTGGGAAGATGTAAATTTTTACCACTAGGTGGCGTATTGCAACTTTTAGTGTCGAATACATAAAAGTAAATGGCAAGGACAATTTAACAACAAAGACAGACAAAGGGCATATCCACAAATTTACTTTTGTCGTACTGTTCTGACCATCATTGAGATCTCTCGTGGATGTGCTTCAGACAATGGGTTTCTGCTGGAGTGGCTGATGGCCGGCATAGGCGCTGCCGTCTTCAACGAGGCTCCTCCCGACGGCAACGTAGCCCCAGCCGAGGTCCCTGCGGAGGAGGAGTACGAGATGCTGGAGAATCAGGCGGAGAGGCAGAGAGGGGACGAGGCGTGGCAGAGAGAGGCCGACGACGCCTATGACATTGACAGAAATGTTCAAGAGAGGGAAACTGTGGCATTGGCCCATGATTTTACCACCATCAGACATCGTAAATCCGAGATTTTACAGCTACTTGAGTAAGCTTTCATAATTTGTTAATTGTTTGTCTATAATTGTATCATATTTAAATAGGCTGCCAATTGCTACAATTATTGCATGACTATTTTTATTAGCTGAAATACTTGATGGATTAAATAATTTCTTATTTTGGTAGGTAGTCTATCCACCAAAAAATAAAATTCTTTAAAATAAAAACAAGTCCTATCTTTCATGTTATTTTGATGGAAAGCAGAAAACACGCGAATTGCATACAAATGAGCAAAAGATTGTTTGCCAATATTGTTTAAATACTTAGGTCCTATGTACTTTGGAATATGCAGTTTAATCAATGCCATTTTCTTATTGTAGGTACCTACTATTAGTTTTTTTCTAATTTTTCGATTCTATAGAAATCAGAAATCATCATGTTAAGTCAACAAGTTGTCACTGTCTTGGTAATAGGTATTTTATTATTTATTTACTAGTTATAGGCACATTACACAAAGTGATCCGAAATGCTCCGTCCCTGCATCGTATTGTGCAGTACAAACAAACCATGCTGAAGGCTCTTCTGTTCACAGGATTTAGAAAGATAATGCTCGTCCAGAGTGCTGACCCGTTGTTTGTTGATGAATAGTGGATAATCTTACACTTGACATGATTGATTATCATTGTTGCAGAGTTGCTCAAGACGAAGTACAGGTTTGGTATCTCCAAGAAGAACTCCGGGAAATTGACCGAGAGTTGAACTACTGGGCTCGTTGCTTGCGAGTACCTCCAGGCATTCCTCCACCAAACCACCTTTATGGAGGTAAGCAAGTATCGAGAGAGGGCACACTTATTATCTTACATAATCATCTGTCTGCACCATAAGAGAGAGGAGCTCAAAAAGTGAACAATATCTTTTGGCGAAATGTTAACTCTGCTCTCAAAAGTTAAAGAACTGAAAACGGTTTTTACTTCTATTTAGTCGATATTATTATTTATTTATTTAACAACTTTGAATTAAAATACATTCTGTGTTTGTAGCCTACATGATAAATATAGGTAGCACTAGCAGCATACATTAGTTACAGTTTAAAATATCATTAAAATATTGCATGTCCTACGGGAAATCTGCCATTTGGCCTTGAGTATGTATGGAACATTCATATGGAACAATTATGAATTTCTATTGTGTACATTGAACTGGTTGTTCTGGCCTTGCAGTAAACTTGTGGAATCTGAATCCCAATGAACGCTGGGCCATCTACCATCAGTGGCTGAACGTGCTGCGTCGCACGATTGCAGCCGAGCTGCGAGGCATCGAGATGGAATACAACCGCGAGGCAAGGATGCTGGACGAGATCAGAGACATGGAGAACTTGGAGATCATGCGGGAGGCAGATGTCATCGGCATGACGACGACCATGGCGGCCAAGTCGCGATCTCTCTTGCAGGCACTGAGGCCGCGAATCGGTTAGTATTTCTACTTTGATTCAATGAAAGTGGAATGAATATATAGATAGCCTGCTTGAATTGAATTTCGTAGACATTTTCAGCTAACAGAAAATGTGTCACTCATAACTTTTCAAGAATTTTTTTCTCGAAGACGTTGATCAGGATTTATTTTAGGTATTAATAATTTTAAATAAATGTAGGTATTGTAAAATCTATTTGAGGGAATAATGACCTCCTAATTTTCTGTTTCAGTGATTGTGGAGGAGGCAGCGGAAGTAATGGAATCACATATCGTTGTCTCCCTCTCGGCACACTGCCAACATCTGATCCTGATTGGTGAGGAATTGTATTCATGTACAATGATGTAGCATACTCTTCTTACCTCGGAGGAGTATAAGGACTAATTATTTACTTAGATTTATGGTGAGGTATCTAATCCACTGTGCTAGACCCAGTATTAAATCCAGGCATACCTGCGGGGGGGGGGGGGGGGGGAGGCCATCGCCCCCCGGGGCAAATTTTCCACATATCAAAAAATAAACTAAACATTTTACAAAATATCAAACATTTTAAATAAATAATTTAATATATTTTTCTTCAAAATGTTATTTCGAGCCAGTTAGTTGATTAATCTCAAGCTGCTTTCACACTACACTATTGCCCCGGGTCGAAACCTCAGTCCGACCCGAGTCAAGAAATAAAACGTGTTTACACCTGATCGCCCCGGGTCCAGCCCGCGGAAACTATGACCCCAGTCCATCCTAGGGTTTCAACCCTAGGCGAATTTGACCCGAGGCGAAACTGGCAGTGTTGGGTAAGTTCCTTTTGAAAAGGAACTAGTTCCCGTTCCAATTTCCTTGCCGAAAAAAGGAACTAGTTCCAGTTCCAGTTCCTTCAATAATGAAAGGAACTATTCCGTTCCTAGTTCCTTTATAAAAGGAACTTAGTTCCTTTTAGTTCCTTTTTAAAGAAAGGTGTAATTTTAATTGGAATATTAAAAATTGCAATCTGCAAATTAAAAATTAAAAATTAAAAATTAAATCACTGTATCACAGCAGATTTGAAAAGATTAATAGAGAGATAAGATGGTTCGTAAAAACTAAAAATTCAGTGGCGATGTGATGTGTCCTATCTACACAGTGATCGGAAAGGAAATGGGAGGAAGGAAACAAAGTAAAAGCTAAAAAGACGACGATCTGAGATCTGAAATCTGTGTGCCTGCGCACTGCACTTGTTCACGAGTCATTAGTCATTACTAGGAATGGAGTTCTTTGGTCTGAAGGGTTGGCCACGCGACTACAGGTAGATAGATGTCCATTGTGTTAGGGTAGGTGACGACTGGTTTGAGTTATTTTTAGCCAAATAGCCAATATTTTAGAACCTTGCCAAATAGCTAGGGGGACACAGAATTAATATATTTGTAGACGAGTGCAGTTTTTCGGAATAAAAGTACATTCAAGTTTTAAACAAAGGAACTTAGCAAAAATCGTTACAGTTCCTCAAAAAAAGGAACTAAACCGTTCCATAGTTCCTCCCTAGAAAAAAGGAACTAAGACGTTCCATAGTTCCTAAGAAAAGGAACTAGTTCCTAGGAACGGAACTATTTCGTTCCGTTCCTACCCAACACTGGAAACTGGTTACCTTTTCATCCACGTGAGCTCTGTAATCTTATCATTTTACTTGAAACACAAAATACTGGAAATGTTTGCATTATACTGCATTAATAAATGAACTACTTAATAAATTATTACCTTTATTATCCAAAGAATCAACAAACTGTGCCAATCATTGCTACATTTTGATTTTGACAGCGGCATTTGACGTTTGAAAAAGAAAAAACAAAGATATCTTACGGTATCCACTGCCTTCTAGATTGGTTTTGTTCAATGACAAAAGCTGTAAATACATCGTAGTGTCATGTAGTGTAAACACATTAAATTTTTTGACCCCGGTCAAGCCCAGGGTCCAGACCCGAGTCGTAAACCCGTGGGTTTGACCCTGGGATTAAGTGGTGTAGTGTGAAAGCAGCTTAAAAGATGTGATAATAAGATAATGTTCTTAATATGTAATGGGTGGGTGAAGGTTTTAACTCTTTGTTTTGTTCTTCTCCCTATCCCATCGTTTATTCCCGCGTCTGATTCAAATGATTTAGATATATCTCGAATCGATTATTAAAATTAATAATTTTTAAATGTCATTTGAACTGATTTTTTTATTTTATAAATGTTGCTCTCCTGCAATTAAAGGATTCTTTTGAAGAATACACAGGGGCGCGTTCAGTTTTCAGTGATTTTTTTAACATCATGTCATTATGTCATGATGATATGTCATTACGAAAAAGATTAGTCTAAACCGCATAAAAATGCACTACATGCAATTGCGAAATTGAAAATTTTTCCGGGCCTACGCGGCCCGGGCCCGCGGGTGGGTGGGGGGCCCTCCCCCCAGACCCCCCATTGATGTCTTGTAAAACACTATACTTTCTGTGTACCCACTACAAAAATCCACCGCACGCCACTGCTCATACATGGTGTGCACCCCCGAGAATGTCAATAGCCCCCCCGCACAAAAAAGTCTGAATTCAACACTGGCTAGACCCTCGAGCATTTGCTCATGATCAAGGGTTTTTCCCCATCCTGGACGATCATGGCCCCTTATCCAAGAGTTATATTTTAAACCAAGCTTTCACGACATGAATTATAATTATGTATTTGAACTTGAAAATTAATTTTTAAGAAGAAACGAGTATAGGTACGCTTCAAAATGTTGGTCTGAAAAAAGTCTTTTTTCAACGTCTATTCTGAAAGTTTATATATTTTAAAAAGTTTTATAATTTGACATTATAAAATGACATTGTTCTTTAAATATTAAATGAGATTTACTTCATCAGGCGACCACAAGCAGCTGAAACCCACCACGGCTGTGTTCCGCCTGGCGCGAGAGTACAAGTTCGATATCTCGCTGTTCGAGCGCATGTTGAACAACGGCATGCACTGCGAGCAGCTGCAGGTGCAGCACCGGATGCGGCCGGAGGTGGCGCGACTCATCGTGCCCGCCATCTACAAGGAGCTCATCAACCACGAGTCCGTGCTGAAGTACGACCGAGTTCGCGGCGTGGACAAGAGCATGTTCTTCTTCACGCACAGCAACAAGGAACAAGAAGTGAGGATCTGGCTTTTGAATTGTCTTTCCACCAAGTAGGCTACGGAATGCATTTCTTGCTTGATTTCTGGTCGCCTAGTCTAAAGCTATGCATAGCTGGCTACCTTCAAGCATATAGTTGGGTGTAAGCATTGCGCTATCCTGCCAATGTGCGAGTTGAAGAAACATATCGAAGTACATATCACTTGGCATGTTTTTCGCCCCTAAACGCTGAGTGATTGAGGGGTGGAAATGTCATGTGACATGTGTGTAGCCAGAGTGCAATGCTGCATAAAAATTCAATATCTCGTGTGTGTAACTTTTATATATTTTTTATTTAAAACTCTGCCAACAACAATTGTTGGTTGCCAACAAGGACACAGAATAATACACAACATAAATGAAAAGATAACTAAATTAACAAAATCATGAGAAGTGACTAAAATAAGGTAATAAACATTTGAACTATGAAATTAATGATATAAATGGTTTTTCAAAATAATTACTGATCTCCTAATTACATCTATAACTATACTATTTAACAAAGTCTTATGCAACTTGTGCTTCACTACAAATGCTTTAAAAAATCCAGGAATTGTTCCTCGTGACCCAACCATTAGTCCTACGATGTCGACATGAAGCAAACCATACATTCTTGAGTATTCCCCTATAGTTGATTCATAATACTTCCGTTTTTCTTCATCAACTTCTTCAGGTTGATTTTTATGTGATTCGAACCTAATGGTTGGGTCGATGATTAAGCCGTGTTTTTTTAGATTGTCGATTACAATAATGTCAATGCGTTTTGACCCTCCAAAGCACGTAACTTCTTCATAGACGTCGAATTTGTTCTTTTCTCTAAACGCATTGTTTCAGTTTCAGTTTCAGTTTATTTCCAATTTGTTTTTACAATACAATATGTAGGTAGATACATTTGTCTGTTTAAAACATGACCCTTGAGAGTTAATTCTCTCTTTATAAGGGTATTAAGGAAAGTCTATTTCTAAGTACATTTTTTTATTCAATCATTGTTCGGACGGAATTATGTCTCGCGATTTGTAGAAGTTCTCCGTGCTGGCATAATTTCAGGACGTGTCCAAGGGTTTCTATCTCAGTGCAATGTCTGCACTGGTTTATACCGCCCTGACTTCTGCCGTGTAACACTCGAACTGGGGCTACATTTGCCGTCATTTTAATTGCATCTCTCCACTCACTGCAAGTTAAACCATTCCGTTTATTTATCCAGTTGTTTGTTGGAGTATGTTCGCTGAACAAAATTACCCCTTTACCCTTTTGTGTGAGTTCGCACCATCTTTCATACTCCCTATCTCGTAAGTGTTCACGAATAACAGATGGTTTAGGGTAAGATTTATTCGGATCTTTTGACAACGAATCGATGTTTATTCCAAGTTTGGTGGCACAATTTTGGCGCTCTCCTGTCAAATTCCTCGTGCTGACGACATACTTATTACAGGACTTTTCCAACACATTACAAACGTTGTAGTGCTGTATGTATGCTTCCCATCGTGCTCGAAATAATTGCAGACCTTTGTGTTTATTTGCTGAGTAAATCATACTGTCCGGCGTGTCTCCAGGAATGCACAAGATGTCCTTCAAAACACTTCTTATTATCTTATCAACATCATCCAAAAATTTTGAGGTAAGCTGTACTAAAGGTGCGTTTTGAAATGGGTAAACAAGGGTAGGCCAGACGTAAATATTTAAAATATTTAACTTCTGATCTGCTTTCAAAAGTGGAGATTTCACTAAAGCTTCTATGTTGGTACGAAGCGAAGAAATCACCTTCTCGTGGTTGAAGACAATCCCACGATTGAAGTTTACTCCTAAGTACTTGATAGATTCATCCTGCTTAATACTTTCGATGAAGGTTTTTTCATCAATCTTCAAAGCAGACTCTTCCAGTTTTCCATGCTTAATGATAATGGCGGATGATTTACTCGTATTTAGTTCCAGTCCAATTTCCTGTAGTTTCGATTTGGCTATATTTGTTAAAGCAATAGCAGATGCTTTATCCTTGCCTATTACAACCAAGTCATCTGCAAATCCCAATACAGAGACTCTTTCCAATCCATCCACTAGATTAAAACCAAAATTTTCTACAACAGATTCTTCTGATAATACATCGAGAATATGGTCTGTTCCCATATTATAGAGTGATGGGGAAAGTGGGGCTCCTTGCATAACACCTCTCATAATCGGGATTTGTTTAGTTTTTTCACTATTCACCTCAACTTGAATTGCGTTTCCAAACTGTAGTTGTTGGCGCTAAGGCCTGATTGATAAAGTGGACTGTAAATTAGGGGGGGGGGGAAGAGAAAAGATAGAAAAACTCACCGACAATGAAGAGCCGTCTCGGCGTCAGGTGGCCGTCGTGGAAGCGATGGTCGTAGAGTAGAGCGGCTTGGTGAGGATGGATTTAACTATTCTAATCTAATAGAGTAAAGGAAAGTAAAAGAAATGGGATGGGATGCATGGGCCTGCCTGGTGAACGGCCAGGGAACCGCGTGACACCACAAAATGAAAGGTCGAGAGCAGGAGCCCGCAACGTGTGCTCACTTCGAGCAGACAACTTCGAAAGAACCGTGGAACACGAACGAGGAAAGGTCAAGCCACAGAGCGCTGGCTAGACTGAACCAAGAAACAGGGGATGAAGATATGACCACAAGGTCACAGAAACGAAGGGCGGGAAAACACAAAATAATGGCGCGAACAGTAGTTGTTGGATCAGAGACGATAACTTCGTCGGTAATGAGGAAGAATCTAACGTTGAACATAAATGAGCATGGCCTATACTGTCAAAAGCCTTTGTGGTATCTAAAAATACTAATGTCACATCAGTCTTTTCAGTCTTCGCCTTTCTCAATACTGCATCAACGATAGAAACGTTTATATGCGTGCCAGGTGTCAATGTGAAGCCACGCTGATGTTGGTTGAAAGAGACATAACTCCTGAGCTGCTTGTCCAGAGCTCTTTCAATAACCCTTCGAAGTATGGAACAAATCGAAATCGGTCGCCAATTATTTATATCATTAGGATCCCCTTTTTTGTAGATAAGAATTGTCCTAGCTTTAAGAAAGCACTGAGGAACCCATCCATTTCTCAGCATAATGGAGCCAATATGGGATAAGATAGTGGCGACGCGATCACATTTAACAACTCTCATGATGACTATTCTGGACCGGTAGCTGTGTCAATTCGTATGCCTCTCATAGCGTTCTTTATCTCTGGCACGCTTATCCTTGGCGAGTAACTCTTGTTAATGTCTGTCCGTTCCTCAACTGTCAACCTATCATTATAACTTGGTAGTTGGTGGTCATTTGGAAGAGAGAATCTAGTGCGAAAATCATTCTCATTCTCATATCTAGCTATTTAGTTCAGATGTTGATAAATACTTGTAGTTGAAATACACCCAGCCGAGAGTTTGCTTCAAGTTTTTGCCATCGTGCTAACTCGACCCAAATGCTTGAAGATGGCTACAGGTGAATTTATGATTTTATTTAATGTCATTCACTGTCATCATAATTTTTCAGAAATGTGTGATGTTAGATTTAAAAGTTAAAATCGTACCTATAAGAAGAATACATGCAGCTTATAGGTGGAACATTAAGAAATCAATTCTGTTTGATTTTATTCTCATAGCAAGGTACATTGAAAAAGATTTCAAAGTCATAACTGTTGAACTTCTTGCAGGTTGAGGAGACTAAAAGTCGCTCAAATGCTTTTGAAGGAGACTTTATTCTCTCACTGTGTCGTCACATCCTGCTGCAAGGCTACGATCCAAAACAAATCACGATTCTCACCACGTACTCGGGCCAGATGTTTTACCTGCGAAATGTAAGTGTATCAAATCATCGTTGTTTCTATTATTTTCTTATTTAAGTTACAAGATTGGTGTTTCATCTCTTGTTAACTTGTTGCGATCATGTCATCAGGAGCGTAAACGTAACAAGGCGTACGAGCTACTGAGGGACGTTCAGATCACCATCGTGGACAACTTCCAAGGCGAAGAGAATGACATCATCTTGCTGTCGCTCGTGCGCAATAACAAGGAGAACAACGTGGGCTTCTTGAAGATCGAGAACCGTGTATGTGTCGCCCTGTCCCGTGCCAAGCAGGGCTTGTACATTTTGGGTAAGTCACCAACTGTGAGAATGTGCTCTTTTTACTGTTAAGGTAAGTTTACAGCTCGGTAACAAGCGCTCGACGCTTTGACGCTAGCCAATCAGATGGCTCAGCTCGGACACGCCGAAGCGCCGGAGCGCCGACCTTGAAAAGATAAACATGGTTTATGTTTCAAGGTCGGCGCTCCGGCGCTTCGGCGTGTCGAGCTGTAAACGTACCTTTAAGGTGGTTTGAATAGGTCAACCCAATGAATGGAAATATCAACTTTAAACATTTGTTGCTACACATTCAGAAGCCTGATGAACTTACACAATATGTTATATCCAGCGGAATTTTACTGGCTTTTAAATGGAATAATTTTCAAAATTGTATTACCTCAAATTTTGGAGAAAATGCGTATTAAATCGACACAAATTTGACGATTTTTCAATGAAAACGCATTTTAACAGAATCCTGTGGCTCGAAAGGGCTGATTTTTTTTTTGAAGATGCATTATGATAGTCTACTGGATATAAAAGAGTTTCATATCGATAACATTATTAGATATTAATATAATAATTGATTAGTAAGGTGTAATGCAAGTAGTATCAATTCAGGCGGCCCACTAAACATGCTAAAATCACGTCAGCCGAATTCAGGTATATTTTCGTCGCGTTGAAGGGGACGAGAATGGGGTGAGAATGTCGCTCGGCAATTATACCTGTCAGCCAGTGACAACCTGTTTCTAAGATTACAATCTTGCTTGAGGATGGTATCTTTTCTGAGTTTTAGAAGGTTTTAGATAAGGTAAGTATTCTGTAAATATTAATTAAATTACATTTTATTCAAAAATAAATTATTTCGTATTGTCAATAATTTTTTAAATTATCAAATCACCCCCTGTGATTATACCACCCCCTGTGGTATAAATTATCAAATCACCCCCACCCCCTGACCCGACAATAGTTGGAAGCAGGGTCGCGATATTATTATCAAATCAGGACTAAGACTATGACTAAGACTTAATTTCATTAATTTCCGTATTTAAACTATTTAAACGTATTTATACTATAATTCTGACAGTTATAAGATCAATAAAATAAATTGTTTCCAAAGGTATTTTATTGACCAATAATAAATAATAGGTAGAGATCCGATTATGGTTTTAAAAACTTCAACATTTCGTTTTTAGAATTGGAAATTTCGCGTTTTGTCGTTTTAAGAATTGTCAATTTCGTGTTTGTTTTTAAAAAATACAGATAAACTTCAGATTATGAGTATTAGAACTCCTAGGTCCAGTGCTGTATGTGACTGTTCACTTTGGTTTTTCACAATGCAAAATCAGAAATAAAATTATGATAATCTGTTTCATGATGTTTGTTTATGTATTGCGACTGTAAAAAGACATAATGTCAACTTATTTTCACGTGATAATGCGAGGTCACTGCCACTCACACTCCCCAAGTAGTTTTCTACAAGGTCAGAGCTCTTCTGTCAATTACGCTAAAAGGGGGGGTCACTGACTGATTATAGAAATAAAAAAAGTTGAATATTGGAGTTTACCTTGGTGATCCTGAGAAAAATTAGAAAAGTTACTGCGAAATTTACAAAATAACAGGAAATAATATATTCAATTTGGTGATATTTCGCGGTATATTTCGCGATTTAGTCAGTTTGGTGGTGTTAAGCTAAGGGTAAATTTCGCGTTTTGTCGCAACTAGATTCCAGAGTTTTTGGGCCAGAAACATGTGGAAACGCATTTATCTTCATTTACAACACGTTGAAAATTTCGCGATCACCATACCGGGTGGCGCAAAAAAAATCACCCTGTTTGAGAGGTCACTAGATATATCGAAACTTTCATAGATAGGATTCTGAAATTTGTACACATATTAGAAAAGAAAACATACCAAAATTTCATATGTGCAAGTTTCAAAAACATTACTATTGTAGGAAAAAAGTTACAGCTGTTCAAATTTGGTTGTCAAAAAATTGATCCAGAAAACTTCCAATGGTCGGGACGCTGTTTCTTCAAAACTATACCTGTACGATATCAATCTGAAAATTTTAAATTATATTGAAAATACATTAAGATCAATTGTGTAAAAATGTCAATCAATTTGAATGAATGGAACGAAATTTATGGAATCTTGAAGTCGAGCGTAAAATCAGAATGTAGATTATTTCTAAACTTTTATTACACACGTTATAAAAGTGAATTATTTCCCGTGCACTATTTTGTTTTCAAGATCAACTTCAAGATTCAATAACTTTCGTTCCATATTTTGATATTGATTGAAATATTTACACAATCGACCTTAATCTATTTTCAATATAATTTGAAATTTTCAGCTTGATCATACATAGTTTTGAAGAAACAGCGTCCCGGCCATTGGAGTTTTCTGGACGCGCGCTATTTGATCTCCGTATAATCAATTTTTTGAAAACCAAATTTGAACAGCTGTAACTTTTTTCCTACAAAAGTAATGTTTTTGAAATTTGCACATATGAAATATTGGTATGTTTTCTAATAGGTGTATAAACTTCAGAATCCTATCTATAATAGTCTCGATATAGTGAACTCTCAAACAGGGTGATTTTTTTGGTGCCACCCGGTATAATCGGATCTCTAATAATAGGTCCCTCTAAAGTTGCGCTAAAGAAAAATTAAAAAACGAACATATGTCACAATCGCATTTCTAATTACCAATTCATAAATATTTTTCGCATATTCTGAGAGGCACTTGTGTAACAATAATATCAGAAACTTATGGTCAGCTATTTGACAGATCCATACCTTTTCAGAGAGAGGGTAGAAGAGGGACTAATCATCCATTGTTTGACTTCCGTCGCTCGCGCTGACAGGTCGAGAGAAGGGGCGACGAGATCTTAATCTCTGATTCTATGCAAAACTTGCATTTACGGGGTTGATTAACTGGTCAGAGCGATGAGAAACATGACCACTCTCTAAGACGGTCTGAGCCGGACTAAATGCAAAACCCGAAATTCACCGTTATTTTCAAAATGGCGGCCTTCAGAGAACCTTAAGTACTGCATGTGTACACTTTTTTAAATTTTTGATTGATTTAGTTGTGAACACATAATATTAGATAAACTTGATGTTAACTAGAGATATCTTCAGGTTGTACAACAGGCATGTAATCCAATCAACAACTTTTGAACATAAATTTGAGCATGCTGTCATTTGTCAAATTGTCCATTACATTTAGTATTTCATATTTATTTATTTGATAAGCAACATTGAGTGCAATCAGAGGTTGGATGGGTGAGGGTGACCATTCAACTCTGGCCTGCTATAGTTACTTCCGTTGGGCCAGAGAGACTGGGGGGGTTGGGGGTTAGTGTAACAATCGCCTCCATCTGTTATCAGTCTCTCAAAGGGCGTTACACCCAGAGCTTGGTAAGTTACTAAAGAAATAGGAACGCATTTAAGTTACGTTACTTTCCGAAAAAAAGTAACTATAGTTAAAGTTAAAGTTCCTCTTAAACTAATCAGAGGAACTTGAGGTTCCTTTTCAATGAAAAGTTCCTTTAAAAGTTACTTGACCATTTTATTACAGGAATGCAACCATTTTGTTAAATCACAAACTCTGTCTTTAATTTTTCTCTGTGGAAAACAATATTATCTACAAAATTCCTCCCAGTAAGAATGGCTTGTATCTTATTCTACCCCCCTCCCCCATGCCACGGTACAGTTGGCCGCAAGTGCAAGTGAGGGCAAACTGATGACACACTTGTTTTGACTGTCACCAAGCATGCACGGCGTGATTAGAATGCGGTTTTGTGCAGGTGGCCTAAAATTGCTTATCAGGGAAAATCAGGTCCAGATTTTAGGGTGGAAATTGTGTAGTTTTGAATGTTGAGAGAAGGTATACAGTCTGCTCTAAAAGTAACTGCAAAAGGAACTTTTATAAATTGTGAAAGTTCCACAACAAAAAGGAACTTTCCACATTACTAAGTTACTTCTATCTTAGCAGGAACGCGTGCGCATCACTGTAAAAGTTACAAAAAAGTAACTCGTTACCGGTAACGCGTTACTTTCGTTAAGTTACTACCCAGCTCTGGTTACACCGTCCTTGGGATGGGACGTTAAACCAGCAGGGCGCTGGGGGCTAACAACTCACTTGCTTGAAATCCCGATAGTTACGAATCCTCAGGGCCAGTTGTTAATGGTTTCCACGATAAACGCGAAATGTTTAGAAACATGAATTTTCTGACATATCTTTACGTTTCATACACTCCTGATTCCAAATATATGTATCCTTTTCTCGCGAATTTTCGCGAAATTTGTGTTTTGACGCGATATTGACGAATTCTCGCGATTTCACGCGATTTTGTCCCAAACCTACGTGTTTTGCAACATTTCCCGATTCCGAGTATATATTTTACGAAAATTTCCTCGATCTGTGTCAAAAGTACCACGAAATAGAAGATTCACACTTTTTTCTTCGTAAGCCAGCAGTCAGTGCCAGCCAAGGAGTGTTTGGGGGTGCCAGCTGGTTGGCTGCTGAGCATAGAATGACGCATCTACATGACCTTGAACAGGGGTGCGCATGCGCACGCGGCTAGTCTCGCTAGTGAGAGGGGGGTTGGTAGTATTGCGGCTCACTCGCGCGTCATATTTCACGCTTTTTCTTATAAAAATCACTGTTTTTTCCATTTCACCACCAATCGCAAAAATTAACATAATTATCACCACCAATTCACCACTTTCAGAATGAGAAAACGAATTTTGGCTTTTTTTATCACCACAAACAACTGGCTCTGCGAATCCTCAACCAACTTCACCTCCTATATTGGCGCCTCGTCAAAGGAGTCAAGTTGTTGAGGTGGCAGTAGCACTGCAAGTCCTGTAACGCCATAACAAAAAATATGGTAAATGCATCATTCATGTTTGCAGGCAACATATCGAACCTGATGGATGCCAGCGATCACAAAGATGCGGTCTGGAAGAAGATAAAGGAGGCTCTGGATGAGATGGATGCGGTGGGGGAAGAACTGGTCCTTCGTTGCGAGGTCCATCCGGACCAGTTGACATCCGTACGCAGTGCCCAAGACTTTGATAAGGTGAGGATATTTGTCACGAGAACATGGGCAATGATAGTGCATTCTGACATCGCTTGGCTGTCACTCTGAAGCTAATATTTGTACCGTATTGTACAGCTGAAACACCGTTTTTACTTTGCTCAAGTGTACCTTGTGGTATGCGGATAATTTCTCACTCGGTGAAAGTATCTCGTTTAGTGTCTAATTTATCTCCTTTCAATTGGAGAGCCTGAGTTATCTACTAAATTTGCCTTTACAATTACTATGAAAATTTAAAATATATCATTAACCATGTATAGTGAGAGGCAATGAAGATACTACTGCAGGAAACGCCAATAATTCCCCACCCACTTATACTGTGATGTTCATTTGTGTTGCCTGGTTAGATCTCTGAGGGCGGTTGCCAGAGGGTTTGTGCTGCCGATTTGCCGTGCAGACATGAGTGTAAGAGCATGTGCCATGTAACAGACCGGGACCATACACTCTATCGCTGCGAGGAGGCCTGCACTCGGTGAGTTTTTGCTTGGGAAATGCTTGAAAATCTGTTTTTTTTATTGCAAATATAATATAAATGCAGCGAATCAAATATGCAGCCTTTGTACTGCTGCAAATTAGAAAAAAGCTGCTGGCCTCTGGCCTCTGTGCCTTGGCAAATATCCATAATGGATGATTTTTGTCAGGATGGACGCTAATTAAATTAATGATTTCTTTGTAGAACAAATGAAAATTTATCAAATTAAACTTCAATTAAGTAACTCATATAAATAGGCCAATATTTCTCTGAAAGGGTGTAAAATGTGATGAAAATGTTGGTCTTCATAATAACCCTGCAATAATATATAACTTGATAGGCATATTTTCATTTTACAACAATTCAAGGGATTTTGTTAAAAAACACTTGACGAGAGCAATCTTGTCTCATGAAAGAACATTGTGCCCATAGTGTTCCGCCACGCTGCGACCTTGAACACATTTGCACCAAGCGCTGCTACGCCACCTGTGGGGTCTGCTTGGTTAGCGTGATGCGAACTCTTCCATGCGGCCATGAGATCAGTCTGCTCTGCCACATGACCACTTGACTTACAAGTGTCAGGTGACCGTCCCAGTGGAGGACTCTCCCTGCGGTCACGACTTCTTCAAGCCCTGCCACGTCCCGATCGCAGACGCCAAGTGTCCGATCCCCTGCGTGAACAGACTCGACTGCGGTCACGTTTGTACAAGGAAATGTCACGTCGATGACGATCCCGATCACATTGAGGCATGTTACTCAGATTTATGAGACAATTTTAAAAGTATTTTTTTATGTTTCAAAATTAAATGTAATTGAAAACATGTTCGAATACCAGAATATGTCCTTCTCCTTTTTTAGTACAAGTGTGTGATGGCTTGCGCCAAGACGAATGCGGGTTGCACGCGCGACCACCCTTGCCAGCGCAAGTGTTGGGAGGAGTGCGGCCTGTGCATCATGATGGTGACGAAGAGCCCCGCCGACTGCGATCACGTCTTCGATGTCCAGTGCAGCATGCCACGCGAGATGATCAACTGCGAGAAACCTTGCAAACGCCAGATCCCCGACTGTGGACACAATTGCAAGAAGAAGTGCAACGAGCCATGCGGTGGTTGCGCTATCTTGGTGAGAACATCTGTTACATCATTTTCATCCGACGAGGTCTCAGAAGTAAACAGTTTTCCAACATTTCAATGTTCATTCATTATTGTTGGTGATATAATCCATGTTGAGCGATGCTAGTCGCGTGCCAAGTTTTGGAAAGTTACCTTCAGTCGTCTAGACTATTTCATCTTGTTTTGGACTCCTCGAGTCTTAAGGAACAAAATCACTGCTGATTTGAATTACCTCCTTAGTTTAGTGGTTAGAGCAGTAGACCATAAATCCAAAGACATGGGCTCATATCCCGCAGAAAATCTTTTCAATTTGCAGTTGATTTATTATTTACATTTTTACATCAGAAAAAATGCCTGTCCAATATATATAGGAAAGTTTTGGTTAAGTTTTGTCACACCGTTGTAGATACCGTATAAGCCCATGTGGAGACATTTGATGAGAAGACATCTGAAACTACTGCATAGATTTGTTAAAACTTTACCATAAGTGCCGACTCATTTCCAATTGTTTCTTGTCACATCCAGGTAGAGAAGGCGATCGCCGAGTGTGGCCACAAGGTGAAGACGAAGTGTTGCGAGACTGCGCAGCGCCGCCACTGCCGCGCTGCCTGCGAGCGCAAGACGACGTGCGGCCACGCCTGCATGCGCCAGTGCAAGGTCGAATGCATCCCAGCCAACGAATGTCGAGCGTTGGTAGCCAGCTCGGTGGTGCCGGCTTGTGGACATGCCGTGCAGGTGCCGTGCAACTTGGAAGCGCAGCGTAAGTGCGAGCACTGTTATGCGAGTTATAAGATTGTTCTGAAATTTGATAGCTCATTTGCGTATCGGTATATTTGACATTATTGTAGGTACCTAATTTTGTTGATATCGGTACACTATAGACTCGACCGTTTCTAGTTTCAAATATTTCAAATATTTTTAGGAGACCCAAGTTTAAAAGAGTATGTACAGTTATTTGGTACTTACCTAGATGTCAAGTGCATATTATACAGACATCTGTTTCATCAGGACAGTTCGAGCTCATTAATTTTTTTTTTCGCAATTAAATTTTGATTTTCAGCAAAATTGTGGTATTTTAGTGATGGCTCTATTTTTGGAGTGTCTGTGAGTACACAAGAAGGTTTAATTCAAACTCTGTGATATTAACTTAAAACTATGTAAAACTTTTAAAACTATTTTGTTTTGTTGTCAGGTTTGCCGGCCGACTCATTGGAGCTGATGCTATACTGCGAGGCAGCATGCACGACTCAGCTCAAGTGTGAACATGCATGCGAGGGCTCATGCGGCAAGTGCTCTCAAGGTCGCATTCACATCGGGTGCAAGTCCGACTGCAACCGCACGCTCGTCTGCGGACATGCGTAAGTCCTGCCAACTGCCTGGATCATGATGCGCTTGCTGAAAGTATCTGTTTGTCTGGGGTTGTGTGGTGATTCTGATATGAAAGCTTGTAATGGTTAACATATGAAAAAGCTACCTACTAAACTGAATGATTTCGTATTTCAGATGCAAGGAACCATGTGCTGAGGCGTGTACCTCTTGCAGAGAAAAGTGTACTCTCAAATGTCGGCATTCAAAGTGCCCGAAAGAGTGCGGGATTCCGTGTGTTTCTTGCAAGGTCTGTTGTCATTCCTCATAAAGTATTTTATAATCTAAGTTGGCGATCAACCGTCCATTGCAAAGCACTAGTCTCAATCTCTTTTCCATACATTTATTTAATTAGTAGAGATGTGAGACAGAAAATTTAATTTTTTAATTTTATGCATTTAAATGTTTGGAAAGTTAATTTCTGCAATTTGTAGGACTGAAACTGAGTGCTTACCACATAAACACACATTAAAGTGCAGAAAACGCAGATTTATCTAAATTTTTCGAAGTAATAGTGCTTTCCCTTCAAATACTGTTCAAACAAGTTTTGATGTGCAATTTTCTGATTAGGTACCTACTACTATTTTATTATTTTATAACCTTTTAATCATTAAATCCTAGGTTAAATGGTTAAATGTATGACTAATAATATCAAACAATTATTTAATAATTAGTGTAAAAGCGACCATATGGTAGCATAGAGGTAAGAAGGGTTGGGTAGTGAAGTCATGCCCATAAGACTGTATCTGTAGAGCCACCGAGCGAGGATGGTTAGTTCCGTGGTCCCTCCCAGTAAGGCGCTAACGACTAAAATCACTGTTTTTCTTCCCCCCCCTAGTTCAGACCCGAATTTACCCTGAAGGCAGACTCAGGTGCTGCTACTAGTGGCGTTCCAATGAAGTTCCGCCTTCTTACTGCCCTACCTGGACCGGCTGATAGCCTGGGGGGAGGAAGTAGGACAATGGGTCTATTTTAAAACCTCCCTTCCAACTCACATAGACCAGGTAGCAAAACATTTTGTTTCCTTCAGTCTTCAGTGAAAGAAAAATATAAACTCATTTTAGATTTTGTCCTAAAATATTTGTTCGAATTAATTATTGTAATTATTTGACACTGTTTTGTTTAACAATTAAAAATTAGGTATATATTAAAATACTTGTTACATCATTCATAACTAAGTCATAACATTGCATTGGACATGACTTCAGAATTTAAATTGATAAAGCCGACAATACATTTTTAAATCTCTAATTTTTTTAGGAATGTCAATGTATGAGGTATTCGTTGCACTTCTATATGACTTTTTGAAATAACTTTTTAAATTAAATATCAATTGGTAAAGCGTATGATAGAATAAATATAATAATATTCACGAGACAAGAGTGAGCCACAGATTATGACGCATGAAACATTACGTCTCGTCTTACTTGTTCAACAATGTAAACAATATATTATAACAGTAATGCGCTATGGTTTCATTAAAATAAAGAGATAATCGGATTTAAATCGGGCTATCTTTATTAATTCATTTTTCCGAAATAGAAAAACAATAAAGATCTACGTAACTGATCAACTATTCTCACATTTTGCTAAATTACACGCATTTTTCTTCACCTCAAACAGCATTTCTCGGTGTCTGGCGAAAAGTCGCATTCAACGTTTCTACTAAGAGATTAATTATTTATCGTTCACAAGACAAGAAGAAAATTAATATCAACCTGCCAAGTGAACAATTCAAGTGACCCTTAATTCATGTGTACAAACAAACTCAATACTTCGTATTGCGTCTTGAACTCCCACGCGCGGCAACTTTATTTGAAGCACTCGCCGAATTTGAACAAAAATCACTTCACCATCGATACAGACAAGCTGATAAAGTAAACAACTTATCACACCAAATGATAAGTGACTTATGCTCCCCCGCAACATAAGTCACCCGCGGTCACATTGTCGGTTTGACGAGATGACAAACCGAGAAAGAGACCGCGGCATGGCCTGTGGGTGTTGATTGTGGGGGGGGGGGGGGGAGGGGGGGGGCACCAGCAGCATACCCTAATCACCCTGATGATCATCCATTAATTTACAATATAAGTGTGATCAGTCATGATAAGTGTTGGGTAAGTCACTTTCAACGAACATTTTGAAAGTTCAGTTCATTTCAAATTTGATGAATTTTTTCTTCAGAATGACTATGCAAATTGGAGTTCTTAGAAAAGTAGACACCTAAGTTCATTTATAAGTCATTTAATGAATGATAGATGTTAAAATGTGTAGGTGCATGTAACATTGTTACACCGTTACAAGGACACCCGGTAGATGATCATAAATTTAATTAATTATAAAAAAATAAAAAGTAACGCGATTTTTTCAAATGCTGCTTTTCCAACACTTTTTCTAATGTAGAATTTAGTTTAAAATCTAGTAGTAAGTAAATAAAAATAATTGAAACTATTTATGGTGGCTTAAAGTACATGGGTAGGTTCTAATTTACAATTTGAATTGCACAGATGAGAAGGCCATAAAAAACTAGAACGGCTAACTTGGCTTTTTTGTTGTAAGTGGGCATGCCGAAAATGCCAAAATTTTTCACATTTGTTAGTATGTTATTCTCAAAATATGTATTCCAGATCCAGACCGTTCTCTCCCGTTCGAAGACTATTCTGTAGACTCAAAAAGATTTCAGTTTTTAAAATATACTTTTTATGTCATCATATTCATTGAATACGAATGAACACATTGGTTTCATTGAATTCTCTCTAGCTTCTATTTTGCTATTGATACGTGCCAGTTCCCATAAATCAACATGATGATTTGGAAAACAACTTATGCACGTATTGATAAATGTTCCAATAACCACGATGAATTTATTATTCCTAAAATGAGGTAAAAAAGTATTTACTTATCATTACTTGAATATCTGATGCAGGTATGGCGGCAAGCCTCAATACAAGGATGTCACTGTCAACTGAATGAGAATTAAACATCCGATCGCTAATTCACGGATAAATCACTTGTCTCGTGAATATTATTTTATTTACTCTATCATACGCTTTACCAATTGATATTTAATTTAAAAAAGTTATTTCAAAATTCATATAGAAGTACCTACAACGAATACCTCATAAATTGACATTCCTAAAAAAATTAGGGATTTAAAAATGTATTGTCGACTTTTTTCATCCATTAACATTTTTGAGTCTTGTCCAATGCTAAGGAACACCGCCAATGGTAATGTAATGAATGATGTAACAAGTACTTTATTAAATAATTTTTAATTGTTTCAAATAGGAGGACCAAGTCAGTAAGTTCAAATAATTACAAATATTCGAACACATCGGACACAAATCGAAAATGAGTTTATATTTTCTTTCACTGAAGGAAACAAATGTTTGTCAATGTGAGTTGGAAGGGAGGTTTTAAAATAGACCCATTGTCCTACTTCCTCCCCCCAGGCTATCAGCCGGTTCAGTCAGGGCAGTAAGAAGGCGGAACTTCTCGGTGTCTGGCGAAAATTCCACTTTCATTGTTTCCACTACGAGATAGACAAGCTGAATAAGTATACAAACAACTTATCACAACAAATGATAAGTGATCCGTTCGATTAGAATGATATGTTCCCCCGCAATATAAGTCACCCGGGGTAACATTGTAAAGATTGGACTAATTAAAAGTATCAAACCGAGAGAGATAGAGGAAGTGACCGCGGAGTGCCAGGAATGATGGTGAGAGGGGGGGGGGGGGAGTACCATCAACATACCCTCATGAATGATAATTAATTTACAATACAAGTGAGATCAGTCATATGATCAGTGTTGGGGAAGTCACTTTGAAACGAACAATTTGAAATTCAGTTCACTTCCAATTTTATGAACTTTTACAAAGTTCGAGATGATTCAAGTTCTGTCTGTTCTTCAGACATGGCTGTGCAAATTGAAGTTCTTAGAAAAGTGCATACGATCTTATAAGCCCTTTAATGATACACGTTAAAATGTGTAGGAGCATGCAACATGTTGCACCGCTACAAGGAAACCCTTTCAATGGTCATACAATTATTTTTTAATTTTAATGAAGTAATTTATTATTTAGGTATTCATCAACCGTATAAATTATGTATTATAAGTTACTATTCAGTGTTCAAAAAATGGTTGTACTGACAGAACTGACTTTAATAGTGATATTCAGATAAATTTTAGCTGAACAATTAAAAACCGTAAAAATGTGGGCGCGTCCATTTAAAAACAGTTGTCGTAAAAAGTAATGCGACTTTTTCAAATGTTCCTTTTCCTACACTTTTTCTAATGTAGAATTTAGTTTAAAATCAAGGAGTAATCTTTGTGATCTCTAAACTGGTTATGATGGTTTAAAACTACTAATTTACAAATTGAATTGCACAGATGACATTTATTTAAAAATTAAAATGAATATGGTGTCTGACTGAATCAATGACTTTCTGTGGGAAACTAAAAGGATAAAATCGAAAAATTGCTTTGGTTTCGACAGACTTTGCGGCGACATCGTTTTTATACCTGTCTCTGATTTCCTGTGAATTCCTCGGACGGCCAAGTTGCTTCCTTTTGTTGTAAGTAGTGGGCGTGTCGTAACGTCTCCCATTTGTTAGTGTTTGTTAGTTTTCTCAAAATATGTTTTCCAGACTGTTTCGCTCCTGTTCGAAGATAATTGTTAATAGATTCAAAAAGATTTAAGTTTTTAAAATAAACTTTTTATTCTATCATATTCATTGACTATACGAATGGACACATTGAATTCAGCGAAGCGACACTATACAACTCCATGATTGAATACTCTGGCTTCTATTTTGCTGTTTTTTAGTTACAACAATGCTACTTAATGGTTAATTATTAATCATAATCACCATTATTAGGGTATGTAGCTGGTGACCACTCCATCACACCACCCTCTCAAGCCCTGTCGCGGTCATTTTCTCGGTTTGTCATCTCGTCAAACCGACAAAGTAACCGCGGGTGTTATGATAAGTGCGGAGGAGCATAAGTAACTTATCATTTGTTCTATCGAATGGTGAAGTGAATTTTGTTCAAATTCGGCGCGTGCTTCAAATAAAGTTGCCGCGCGTGGGAGTTCTGGACGCAATATTATGAAATTGATATTGAGTTTGTTTGTACTGAATCATTCACTACTTGGCAGGCAGGTTATTATTATTTTTATTCTTGGCGTGTGAAGGGCAAATACATCTCTTAGTGGAAACGTTGAATGTTGAATTTTCGCCTGACACCGAGAAATGATGTTTGAAGTGAAGAAAAATGCTGTTATTATTTAAAATTTCAGAATAGTTGATCAGTTACGTGGATTTTTTTTTATTTCGGAAAAATTATTCAATGAATATAAACTGAATTAAATCCGATTATCTTAATATTTTAATAAAACAGAGCATGACATCAGAGCTATACGACATTTGTATCTTTATTGAAATAAAGTAAGACGAGACGTAATGTTTCATGCGTCATAATCTGTGGCTCACTCTTGTCTCGTGAATATTATTATATTTATTCTATCATACGCTTTACCAATTGATATTTAATTTAAAAAGTTATTTTTGAGGGACCTTTGGGCAAATAAATTAATATGGGAATGGGACTTAGAAGATAGTGTCCAGTGTCTACGACGGACAGTAGACAATCTTCAAAAGGAAAACGCGTTCCTATATAATGAATTGCAGAAGTGTAAAGAAGTGTCACAAGGGAATGAAGGCAGCGGCAGCAGTGACATCAGCGAGCCGCATGAACAGGGCAGCGGCAGCAGCAACATCAGCGAGCCCAATGAACAGGACAGCGACAGCAGTGACATCAGCGAGCCACATGAACAGGACAGCGGCAGCAGCAACATCAGCAAGACCAATGAACAGGGCAGCGGCAGCAGCAACATCAGCGAGCCCAATGAACAGGGCAGCGGCAGCAGCGAGCCACATGAACAGGACAGCGGCAGCAGCAACATCAGCGAGCCTCATGAACAGGGCAGCGGCAGCAGCGACATCAGCGAGCCACATGAACAAGACAGCGGCAACAGCGACATCAGCGAGCCACATGAACAGGGCAACGGCAGCAGCGACATAAGCGAAATAACTGGGGTCAGGCAAAAGAACATTGGGATGGTTGGGATAGATAGGGAGAGAGTACAAGAAGAGGAGATGCCAGAGAACCGTCAGCAAGGACCAGGTATGTCACAGACAATCCTAATGGGAGATGTGAGGGGAAGGCAAGCCGGAGAGTTTTGCAAGGGAAATGGAAACAGAGCCAAAACAGACCGAGGAATTAGAATAGTTGAAATGGCACGAAGGATGAAAGAAGGATATTATGGCAAGAACACCGAGAATGCCACCATTATGTTGAAAGTGGGGAACAAGGAAGTACGAGAGGGAAGGAACAAAGAGGAAATAATGAAAGACATTGGTGACCTAGTGGCGGAAACAAAAACAGCATATGGACGAGAAACCAGGGTGGTAGTGTGCAGCCTAGAGAGTGTGGCAGGTGGTTGCCTAAATGAGAGGCTGCAACAAGTGGTGGCAACAGAAGCCGGGGAGTTTCTAAATGTACCCTTCGTACCAGGGTACATGAAAGACATTATAAAATGGGAGTACGAGGCAGGGAGAGTGTTGGGAGAGTGCTGGGGACTTGGAGGAAAATCAGTGCGGAGTGTTAATAAGAGAGAAACGGGTTTTCGGACAAGGTGGGTGTGGAACGGAGTGAGGTAGCAAGGGCAAGACGGGTTTCTATGGAGACAAGCAGTGAAGAGAACTGTGTAAATAATGGCACCAGAAGCAATAGCGCAAGAGGACGGAACTTAATGAAAAGACACAAGTGTTGTAAAGGAGAAACAATGCAAGTGGGGACACTCAATATAGTTACACTAACAGGGAAATTGGAAGAGATAGTGGACATGATGGAGGAGAGAAAGATAGACCTGCTGGGGCTAAGTGAAACAAAGTGGAGGGGAAAGGGGGAGAAGAGGCTCAGAGGGGACTACAAGTTGATATGGTCGGGAGGGGAAGAGGGAAGAAATGGAGTGGGTTTTGTGGTAAGCCCCCGTTACGCTGGTGACATCCTGGATGTAAATGCCGTGAATGACAGGATGATCGGAATCAGTATCGTAATAGGAAGCAGCGTGCGGCACCTGATACAGGTGTATGCACCTCAGTCTGGAAGATCTACCGAAGAAAAAGACATTTTCTGGGTTGAACTAGATGAGATGGTGCAAGCAAAGGAGGTATGGGTGATGGGGGATTTTAATGCCATGGTAGGAGAGGAGCGGAAGGACTGCGAAGAGGTAATGGGACCACATGGCTGGGGTAAAAGAAACACTGAAGGAGTGAAGATGTTAGAGTGGTGTGCAAGAACCTCAATGAAAATCACAAACACATGGTTTATGAAAAGAAGAGCTCAGAAGATAACGAGATATGGATATGGAGCTGATAATCAGAGATGGGAATCAGTTATAGACTACATATGTGTCAGCAGAGATATGGGGAGACTGGTGAGAGATGTGGAGGTGCTACCATCAGTCGCACTAGGCAGCGACCATCGATTGCTGGTGGCAAAGGTAGAAATAGAGCGACGAAAGAGGACCGTAACGGAAGTCAAAGCACCCAGGATAAAGGTATGGAAGTTGCAACAGAAAGAAGTCAGGGAAGAGTTCAGAAGAGAGATAGCAGAGAGGGCACCAGAGGGAGCATTAGGTGGAGTGGATGAAGAATGGTGTGCATTTAAAGCAGCTCTAGTGGACATAGCTGAAAAGACCTGTGGGAGAGCTGGAGGAAAAAAGAGAAGGAAAGAAACACCATGGTGGAATGAAAGGGTGAGAGAGGCAGTGAGGAGGAAAAAGGAGGCATGGAGAAGGAAGGAAGAGTCCCATACGGAAGAAAACATCAGGGACTACGGGGAAAGCAAGAGAATTGTAAAGATGATAGTAGAGGAGGAGAAGAAAATATCAATGCAAGAGTTTGCAAACAGGTTGGAGACAGACTTTGATGGAAATAAGAGACTGCTGTACAGTCTAATCAAGGCGAAACGACATACGGGGGAGACTCAAACCATAATGAAGAAGGAGGATGGTGGTTTCACAAACAGACCGGAGGAGATAAAAACAATGTGGAAAGAGTACTTTAAGGAGCTACTTCAGGGAGAGGCAGTACAAAGGAAAGACAGAGAGACAAACCGAAGAATGGCAGAGGAAAGCGAGGGGGTTGCGGGTGAAATACCAGGACAGATGGAAGTGAAAGAAATGCTTAAGAAGATGAAGAATGGAAAAGCCCCAGGAATGGACGAAGTCAGTGTCGAGATGCTGAAAGCGTCAGGGCAGAAGGGAATTGAGTGGCTCTGCCGGGTAATTCAAGCAGCATGGACCCAGTGTGATGTCCCAGAAGATTGGGGGAAGGGAATACTTATTCCTATCTTTAAGAAAGGGGACAGAAAGCGATGCTGCAACTACAGGGGAGTAACCTTGATGTGCCAAACAGCTAAATTGTATGAAAAGATCATCGAAAGGAGGGTGGCTGAGAGTATTGAGAGTAAACTAAGAGAAGAACAATACGGTTTTAGAAGAGGACGGTCAACGATTGACCTCATCTTTGCAGTGAGACAAATCATGGAAGACCGATGGGAGAAAAGGAACGGGATGAGAATGATATTTCTGGACCTGGTAAAGGCGTACGACAGAATGCCAAGAGAAGAAGTGTGGCGGTGCCTAGAGAAGAAGGGTGTGGACAGTGGAGTGATGCAAAGAATCCAAAGTATGTATAAGAAGAACAGTAGTTGCGTGCAGACGGGAGTGGGAAAAACGGACTGGTTCGAAGTGAGGGAGGGACTGAAGCAAGGGAGTGTATTGTCACCAACATTATTTACAGTAGTAATGGATGAGATGCTGAGAGAGGTTGAGCCGGAGGACCAAGAGGACACCCGCACACTCATATATGCAGACGACGTTCTTGTGTGGGCAGAGACCGAGGAAGAGTTGCAAGAGAAACTCAACAGGTGGGAAGAAGTGACAGCAAAATATGGACTAGAAATCAGTAGAGAAAAAAGCGAAACCATGGTTATGGAAAGGCAACAGAAGACACGGTGCCGGATGCAGATGCGAGGAGAGGAACTTACGGAAAAAGACGAGTTTAAATATCTAGGTAGTGTAATGGCAAAGGATGGAAAGGTGGACAGGGAGATCGAGAGGAGGGTGAGAGCAGCAGAAGTGTTTTACCAGAGTGTAAGGAAGCTACTATGGAATGAAGATGTACCACAGAGGTGTAAGATATTACTGTACAAAACCTACTTTGTACCAATCTTAATATATGCAGCAGTAACTTGGCCAATGGGAGGGAAAGAAGAAATGAAGATGCAGGCTGCAGAAATGAAGTTCCTGAGAAGTGTGGCAGGAGTGACGAAGATGGACAAGGTGAGGAGTGCAAAGATTAGAAAAGACCTAGAAGTGGAATCTCTTAGATTTAAACTTGGAAAAGAGAGGCTAAGATGGTACGGACATATGAAGAGGATGGGAAAAGAGAGGATACCATGTAGAGAGGCAGAGCGTGCAGCCATGGGTGTCAGAAGAAAGGCAGGAAGACCTAGAACCAAATGGATCAACGGAATAGAGGCAGCTGCAGAAGAAAGAGGAGAGTGTTGGGGAGTAATTACAACAGAGAAGTGGTGGGAAGACAGAGAGAGATGGAGGGAGCTGGTGGAAAGAGAGGAGGCTGAAGAACTGGAAGAAGAGATTGAAGAAGTGTGGAGTGTCGGACTTGGCAAGTCGGCTCTGAGAACACAAGTGCCCTAGAACATTGGTGGGATCATCCCACCCCCTGACCCGACAATAGTTGGAAGCAGGGTCGCGATATATTATATTTAAAAAAGTCATATAGAAGTGCAACGAATACCACATAAATTGACATTCCTAAAAAAATTAGAGATTTAAAATGTATTGTCGGCGTTTTTATCAATTTAAATTCTGAAGTCATGTCCAATGCTAAGGAACACCGCCAATGGTATAATGTTATGACTTAGTTATGAATGATGTAACAAGTATTTCAATATATACCTAATTTTTAATTGTTAAACAAAACAGTGTCAAATAATTACAATAATTAATTCGAACAAATATTTTAGGACAAAATCTAAAATGAGTTTATATTTTTCTTTCACTGAAGACTGAAGGAAACAAAATGTTTTGCTACCTGGTCTATGTGAGTTGGAAGGGAGGTTTTAAAATAGACCCATTGTCCTACTTCCTCCCCCCAGGCTATCAGCCGGTCCAGGTAGGGCAGTAAGAAGGCGGAACTTCATTGGAACGCCACTAGTAGCAGCACCTGAGTCTGCCTTCAGGGTAAATTCGGGTCTGAACTAGGGGGGGAAGAAAAACAGTGATTTTAGTCGTTAGCGCCTTACTGGGAGGGACCACGGAACTAACCATCCTCGCTCGGTGGCTCTACAGATACAGTCTTATGGGCATGACTTCTCTACCCAACCCTTCTTACCTCTATGATGGTAGTATGATAAGACAATGTATAAAAAAGCGGAAAATGTTCAGATTTTAATTTTCCAGAAAATAAATATCTTTAGCTTTACATTTAATTCACTTATAGTGAATGAAGTCGAACCTAGGCCTAGATTCACAATGTAGGTACTTCCCCAAGGGGGTTATTCTAAATTTCCTTGTTGTCTCGTATCAATTGATATGGGGTCACTACCATGTTAAATAGATAGAACGAAACGAGATAGATATAGAAACGAGACGACAAGGAAATTTAGAATAGCGAGAAGGATAAGGTCAGGAGACCTAATTTCGAGTCAATTCCATAGTGACTCCAGACGTCAGACCGAACAAAATAATATTATACTGATGTGACAGCTGGAATGTATTTCGTTTGTTCGGTCTCTAACTCATGCTCGATTACATGAGCACTCAAACGATCTCGAAAATAGAGGTCTGGGGAATTACTTTGACCGTATTTATTAATTATTTTAAATCCCTGAGCGAAAATTCTTTGTAAATTCGGGCTTTAATAGTAAACTAGTTCTACTCCTTTAGTTAAAAACAAATAGTCTATTCTTTCTATTTCAGATGGATTGTCCATGGAAATGCGAACACACGAAATGTACACGAAGATGTGGTGAGATGTGTAACCGTGCACCATGTTATGAACCATGTCTCAAGTCCCTAAAGTGCGGACATCTGTGCATCGGCTTTTGCGGAGAGCCGTGTCCGCCACTGTGCCGAGTCTGCGACATAGACGAAGTTACCGAAGTCTTCTTCGGGGACGAGGATGAACCGGATGCTCGGTGAGTGAAAGAGGATCTTCTCAAGATTCGGATGACGAAGAAGAGAATATGCACCACTTGATTACCCAATGGATAGTTTTCTGGTTGATAGTCAATAGCTTTTTCATAATTTGCGGAGTATTTTCAAAATGCAATAATTTGGATGCAGACGCTCAACCCTACGCTGACCTTGGAAGAATAGACATAACTTATTCGTAGTATCATCTTAAGTTAAAGAACAGTTTTGTTTTCTCAACAGTTTTGTTTATCTTGAGGACTGCAAACACACGGTTGAGTCACAAGGTATGGAGAGCTGGTTGGAGATAAAGGACGATGGAATCAAGATCCCGCAATGCCCGAGGTGCAAGACCATCATAATGCAAACTCTGCGCTACATGAACATTGTCAAAACCTCTTTAAGAGATGTTCAAGCCATCAAGAAAAAGACGTTTGGAGACCAACGGACCATCAACAGGCTCCGGACTGAAGCTCTGGATAAACTCAAGGGAATCGCAAGGGATTCAGGTATGTGCTTAATATAGAAGTTAGATATTCTCTGTTTGCATTATAATAATATTGTACAACTTATATTTATTATTTAATTTGTTTTCCAGGTGTACAAATTTCCTATCGGGTTCAAGTTATTAAGAGGAACAAATATAAAATCTCTATTGGTAAGTAGTTATATATAGTGTCTACATATTTTATTTGGAAATCAATTAGCTTTAGGCAATTTATTAACATAATTTTATAATATATCAAGCAATAAATATAAGTTTTTTATACCTGTTTTTTATATACCATTTTTCACTCTTTATCTTTTACGGATGATATACAGTTTGCATCGTTTTTCCGATATAGCTGAAATTTTGCACAAGTACGGACTGATTTTAGGGTTTGCAGACCCTAATATTTTCAAATCCGTTGATTGGTTCAAATTTAAATAAATATCTTTCGATTGTTTGTTCCGATCAGCTCGTGATCAGCTTATCTAGATCAGCCAAGATTAGCTCATATTTTACCCATTTTAAACCCAATAAGGTCAAGTAAATACAGACTGGTTGCCAAGAGTTTAGAACGAGTAGGTAGTCAAAAGAGATTTTTGAGTCACGACACATGGATCTGTTATTCAGTTCTTTCAGAACTAGAGTGTATGGATATTGGAAAGTTGCAAATATATTCATATCTTGTAGTATCGTGTATCGTGTTTGGCTGGAGATGTTGCACATCGGTGCTCGCTCATCAACGCGTTAAACTGAACTGAATTGAAACTAATCATTTGATCGAACTGTATTTTATGCCCAGTAAACACAACGCATTCGATCGAATTAAATACACATGTGGATTATAATGTTCAATTGTTCATGGCCACACTTTCACGATGTGTATGCGCGTGATTTAACATTATAGATAGGTTCTAAAATCCAAGGTCACATCAATGTTCGTATTGGATGTGTCGTGTGTACTGGGCTTTTGACCGTTCGTATCAGAGTGGCTTTTTTGTGCTAACCAACAAGTAGTTATATTTTTTCTTTAATGGTTAAAAACCAAATGGAATAGTTCAGTTCAGTTTTATTTCCATTTTCTAACATAGATATCTAATTTTGAACAGTTACTTGTTTCTACTTGGTTGGCATCAGTTTGAATGTTGAGGCCTGTTTGACAGGCAAACTACCCAATAGGAAATTGAAACTTTCCATTTGCGTATTATGTCGTCTTAGATTTGAGATTTGATTTGTTTCTGCATTTCAGAGCACATAACACAATTTGGTTCTGGATTCACTAAACCAGTTGAATTGATGTTCAAGAAGCTGTTCACAAATCTACAGCAGGTGGTTGAGAGTCGTAACAACTTCATCAGCCTAATTGATGCCCAGGACATGCACAGCAAAATCGACATACTTGCTGAGGTACCTGCATTATGTCTTCTCTCTATATTTTACACCCTTCTGGCCCTTCCTAAAAAGCATTGTAACCTTCGAGCATAGTTGCGTGGAGTTAGCATGACGGCACAACAACGTGAACAAACATCTCTATATGGTCGGGGACAGGCAAAGATGAACTTGCTCTAGCATAGGCCGGCCTATACCTGGCCATGTTAAACTGGGTTCATCTTTGCCTGTCACCGACTGTTGTGTTAAACTAAATATCTTGAAACTAAATATGAATATTTAATACTGAATACAACATTTGATTAGGTACGTTCAAAGTTACACCAACAAGAAAATTTAATTTTTTATGCAGCATTACGTGCTGGCTGTACAGTATTGGAAATGTGTCTTGATCATCCCTACGCTTATACCATCCCGCCATACAACGGAGATCGTAAAGTGGTATACCAGCGCTCCGTTGTATGGCGGGATGGTATAAGCGTAGGGATGATCGAGACACATTTCCAATACTGTACCACATGTCCTGTAGTGTTAAACTAAATATCTTGAAACTAAGTATTAATATTTATTATTTAATACTGAATACAACACCTGATTAGGTACTTTCAAAGTTACACCAACAAGAAAATGTAATTTTTTATGCAGCATTACGTGCTGGCTGTACCACATGTCCTGACATTTCCACTCCTCAATCACGGCATCGGCATTTCAAGTGATATGTGGCATGGAGATGTTTGCTTATCCACTCGCACAATGGCAGGATTCCGCAATGTTTCCTCTACCCAACTATATGCTCGAAGCTTGTAACAAAAGTCAACATCTTTTCCACTTTTCCATCAACACCTTCAGCTTGGAGGGGAATCTTTCTTGGCTTCCATTGAATCAAATTGTATTAAATTGCCTATAGATGGTAGTTGTCACTGAATTTACCAGCAACCCAGTAAAGTAAAGAAGGTAATGAAAAATAATCAAAATGTTGTTTTACAAAATGACAAGGCTACAATATCAGGAATTTACGTTCAAAATTTTCAAGGAACCTTTGACACCCCATACCCTTTTTTATGAGTACAAATTCTTATTTCCTCGACTCTCATTGTTTCAGCTTTGTAAAGCATATAAAACTGCACCTCCTGTGAAGATTCTGACCGATCAACTAAATTTCCTTGTCCGAAACGTGGATCAGCGAAAGCACATGAGCGAACAGGAAGTCGAAGACATCAATCTGGAGTTGAAGCGCTTCCAACGTTTGGCACAGTTTTATACACTTCCACAGAATACAAGCAGTCCTGAATACATCAGAGCCAGCAAGTTGCTCTTGTCCGTTCAGAAGTACAGCAATGAAATGGATGTGACTTTGGATGCCATCTTTAAGTCATTAGGAGTTTGTGATCTTGAGGAGAGAAGACAGATTATTACAGCAATGGGATTGCCTAAGGGTCATTGGTACAAGTGTCCTAATGGACATTATTATGCCATAGGTGATTGCGGTGGTGCTGTGGTCGAAGGTCGATGTCCAGAGTGTAAAGAGAAGATTGGTGGCACTGGACACAGACTTCTGGCCTCAAATCAGGTTGCCACCGATATTGATGGGGCCACGATGTCGGCTTATGATGCGAATGTTGCTGCAGCTCGTCGATTCTTTTGAGCCATTTCTTTTGAGTATTGAGCCATTGTTGTAAGGAAATACAGAACTTTTTTTTGTATGTACCGAATACATTTTTAAGTCGATTATATGCCTATGGGTGTGTTTTGTACTTCGTATTTTTTTTCTAGGTAGGTACCTTACACCTAGATGCCAGGTTAGGTAGAGGTGTCTTTGGCTTATTCTTTCAGTAGAATTCGCAATATTCCAAATATTGTTCTGAACGTTCAGAACACTTATATAATTCGTACTAAATACCATGATGCCCACATGAAAACCATGTTTAAGAATTATGAATTGGGTACCTACGTAACTAATTATAAATTATTTACAAAAAGTATGTAATTTGTATTTTTTTTTATCGCAATGCAACATTTCTTTTATTGTATTTTATTAATCTTGTTTTCATTTATTGCTCACACAGAAAATGCCTTCATTGTGTTGTTTGATGTTATCTGATATTTTATCAGTGCTTCACCAGTGTTTTAATACGGCATTAATAAATAATAAAATTGAAAATTATGGTTCGTACTCATTGTATTTGTCTAAAGTCACCATAGCACCTGATCTGTGATCGCTGATTGGAAGAGGTTATTTTATTTTTGCTGTCCCTTGCGTGCACAATGACCCATAGTTACAACGCGCCGGCTCTTCGCAAAATACCGTTTTTTTTTATCAAGAAAATCCCAATCCTTACTGTTTGAGTGCTGGCGACCATACTGATTACTGAACTTTATTTTTTTTTCATTAGTTTCAACCAGGGTGTATGTATAAGTAAATAGTTCATAACCACCCTAGTTTGAAGTTTCAACTTTTCAAAAGTTTACTTTTAAGATTTGAATTTTCCCGCCTTATATTGTTCCATCCGCGAGCGCGGGCAGAGCTGTATGGCTGCTCTTTGATTGGCTGTAAGAAGCTCTCTCCTTCTCTCTCTCTCTCTAGTCACACTTCTCGCGCGCGGTTGGATTTCACTCAGCTGAATCGGAGGTATGTTTATTAAAATATAATAAAATATGTAATGGGAAGTATACTACCTATTGTAATAAATGTAATACCTAGTATTATTGTTTGTTACATTACGTGATTTTAGCGTATGTTCAATTTAACTACCTATACAGTAAGTATTGGGAGAAAATTGAGTCCCTGCTGGGCAACTACCTACCTAGGTATAACCTACCTAGACTACCTAGGTAGGTAGGTACCTACCTAGGTAAGCTGGCAAATAGCAGTTATTTAGTCTAAGCTAATAGCATAGCTAATGGTCTACACTTCGTTAGGGCTTTTATTGTATTTTAACCGTGCAAAACTAAAATAGGACCCTAACATTAGCCAGATGAATATTTTTGTAATGAAGGTTCATCTTTACAAGATTATTTTATCATCTTTTAGATGATTTAATGAAAATTAAATCACAACAGAGTGGCCACTGGCCCACTGTTTCCACTATTTGCCAACATTTTTAAAGGGCCACTCTCATCTTGAAACAAGTAATTTTTAATCGCGGCGCACCCCCACACTTAGTCCAGATGGCCGCTTTGTTCCCTTCTCACCCATCCCCCTGGGCTCGGGTAGGATTTCGGGTTTTTTCCAGCCGAGCCCCTGCTTACGTCTTTGGTGGACAGCAAGGCCTTGCCCACCATGTGTGTTCGCCATTTGAGATGTGAGAGACTTTTGAGAGGCTTGCTTGCTACCTACTTATTTTATTGATTGTTTCTTCAGTCCGCTGTTTGGTGTTTTCGTGGATGTCTCTCATTTAGTCACAATTTTATTTCTGTCGTCTTAACAGAATATATAAGTATCAAGCCAAGTGTTTCATTGGTCAACATTTGTGATTGAGGCATGATTGGCGTGAATGAATGGATTAACAGGCGTGGTTTCTGGGATAAACAATCAAACTTTTTGTCGATATTGGAACAAACGAGTGTTATTGGAACATTGTCACAGGTTTTTCTTTGCTTCTTTCATCTTTGCAATTAGATTTTAAAATTAATGATGCCTATTCATATTTAGAGCGTTAGTGCTTAGTGTAATGGTGCCGACAGAATCATGACTTGTAATGCAAAGTTAGATTTATCTTTTGACAGTCCACTAATTAATGATTCTTTGCAACACAATGATTCATTGTCTTATGGAGGTAACCTGCGAAATAAAAACGCGCACCCCGACTGGGAATCGAACCCAGATCCTTCGGGTTACCGGCCCTATGCTTTAACCACCGCGTAGAGAACAGCTTACTTCACACTACTAAATTTAAGGTGACGGCAGCAGGGCTTCAAACGTGAAATCTGCTGCAATGTTAAACTCAGACCAGGTCTATAGAATGAAATGTCAAGGTCAAGTCAAGGTTTATGGATCGTACAGAACGGATACTAGCGCAGCGTTTTGATAGAAGTACAAACTAGATTTGTTTTGAATCTTACCTCGGTAGGTACAAACCCATGGTCAAACAGGATTCACTTTTAAATCAACTCCTTCAATAATAAATAAAACATCCTTAATGAAATTCCCCGTTCTCGAGTGTTTTCATTCTCTTTTTAAATGAATTAACTTTAGCCCAATAACCTAAGATAACTTGCATCTGACATTTTGATCAAAGATTTAATTTTACTTGACTATCAATTAATGAAGAGAGATGATGTACTGGATCTAGTGATAAAACAGTTCCGATAACTGCCAAATTGTACACTGGCGCTAGTATCCGTTCTGTATTCTCGTCCGGGGGTGCGTTCCATATGCATTTCCTTCTGCGAGTTCCGCCCGTAATTCGTATTCAAGTGTTTCCATGGTAAAGCAGTCATCTGCCGTCACCTTAAATTTAGTAGTGTGAAGTAAGCTGTTCTCTACACGGTGCTTTAACCATTAAGCTACCGGGGCGCATTCTTAATCAGCAAGTTGGGTTGCCATACAACTCTTGCGAGTCCGAGTATCTGACCTATACACGAAGATTCATTGTCTTCTTTTTTGCGCAGCAAAACCCGCACTTGCACCAAGATGTGTTGCCCGCTCGCCCAATAAAAGTTAGCGCTTTTTCATGCGCTATTTGATCTTGTGCTACGTTGGCTTCAATCTCGTTGGTAAATGTAGGTTCTAACAAATAGGTATCCAAGGCACCAGGGCCGGACTGGCCCCTGGCGGCTAGGCGGCGATCGCCGCCGAGGCCCCTGGATACTGAGGCCCCTAGATTGTGTATAACATACATTTTTATAATAAAAAAATCCATTTAAAAATACCAGAGGTCAAAAAAGCACCCTGCGGGCCAGGTTGGGGGCCTCTTTTATGTAAACCCATCTTCCCTTAACTTTATGTCGAAAATTTTGCAGCAAAATACACATTTTTACAATCCCAAAAACGATTGAAAAAGTACAAAAGTTCAAAAAGCGCTCTAGGAGGCAGGCTGGGGGCCTCTTCTATTTAAATGTTTCTTCCAATATCAGCATGTTAGGCATTTTGAAACCATTTAGGTACACGATTTTGCAATCCCAAAATCAATTGAAAATTATAACAAAAATCTAAAAAAAGCCCTGCTCGCTGGGGGCCTCTTAGTATGTGCATTCATTTAATATTATATGTTGGACATTTTGCACCACAACCAATACTCAATTTTACAATACCAAATGATTTAATAATTACAAAATTCGAAAAGCGCTTCTGAGGCTGGGGGCCTCCTAGGCATTACGCAGCAAAATACACATTTTTCAAATCCCAAAAAACAAATTAAAAATTATATAAGTTCAAAAGCGCCCTGCGGAGCTGGCGGGAGCCTCTTCTATATTTTAACTGTAAGTGGGGCATTTTGAAGCCAAATACAAGATTTGGCAACCCATAATCGTTTTAAATGGAACAAAAATCCAAAAGCGCCCTGCGGGGCAGGTTTATCGCATCTACCGTTCATTTCATTTTATCTTTATGTTGGACATTTGGAGCCAAATACACATTTTTCGATCCCAAAAACGCTTATAAGTACAAATTATCAAAAATCACACTGCGGGGCAGGCTGGGCCAATCTTATTAATTTCAATTCAATGTTAGCTTCTTCGCTCAAAATAAAACACATATAAAAATAATCTCAAAATCGTTGTAAAAGTGATTAAAATTTTAAAAAATCCCCGCGGGGCAGAATAAGGGTACATTTACTGAAAAAATAACAAGTTTTCATAATCCCAAAATCATTTTTAGAGTGACAGAAAATCAAAAAGCGCCCTGCGGAGCATGAATGATTGGCAGGTCTTTCTGTTATGTTTTTCTTGTGAAAAAATGAACTTTTAAAATCACAAAATTGTTTTTACATTTCATTTTAAAGTTATAAAAATCCAAAAAACGCCCTGCGGGGCAGGTTGGTGAGCCGCTTTCTTTCAAAAACTTATTAATAGTAACAATAGCCGCCGAGGCCCCTGACGAGCCAGTCCGGCACTGCAAGGCACAGTTCCCGACATTATGAACCTCCATTATGGGTTCTTACTCTGTATAAAGACAATGCAATGACAATGAGTGGCTCGCACATGGGGTCCAGAGTTGTCGCGAGCGCACGGCCACGCGGTAGGTAGAGAATAGTCTACCGACGCCCCCGGTGACGCAGGGTATAGTTCGGTAAAAAAATAAGACCCCGCTTGAAAAGATTTTTTTCTCTGAAACCGTACATCCAATTTTTTCTATTATTTATTTTTTTATTCACGTCGACGTTTGTAACAGTCTGTTGTCTGTTCAAAGTTTTATCAAGATAGGAGAGTCCCTTTAAAATAAAATTCAGTCTGTGTGTGCCAACTTATAAACTTAAAAGTCACTATTTAATTTTTTAATAATAGAATATTAAGTTAACAAAATTTAAGTTTCAAGAAAGTGTTACTACGCAACACACCTCCCCCCCCCCCCTCCCCCCTTGTCACACTAATTGTCACAAATTGGGATACCCCCTACTACACCCCTAATCATGTACAGAAGAAACTTTACCTACTGGAATAAGAGAGTGAAACTGAAAGATGCTGGGAAATCTGTTGATGTTTTGAATTTTTGTGTAGCAGAAAATGATAATTAAATTTCAATAATTATGGACGCCCCCAAAACAAACTAATTTTTGTATTTCAGAATATTGTGAATAATATTGTGAACAATGGGTAAGAGAGGCCGGAAGAAAGGGAAGCCTGATGCCGCATCAGAAACGACGGATTCATCTCCCACCTTGCCACAAGATGAAGGTCATTATGACAGCTCTTTGTACTGGGTGATTCAGAAAGGAACAGCTTCCTTGCCGGTAAGATGAAGAACATCAATTATCAAGGAAATAGTCTCTATAAGTACCTACACTCGAACAAATAATAAACGGTATTCAAAAGAAAAGGATTGGCTGATAGATTTGATTGCATCATACTATTAAGTCTGTGCTAATGCATTATCTAACTCTAGCTGGTAAGCTCTGATTTCATTGATAATAACAAGGATTGATTGTCAAGGAACCTGGGTCAGCAGCCAATCCGTTTCATTCTAATACCTTTTTTATGGTTTGAGTGATACAGTGAAACTGATACAATCATAAGTTGAATTTAAAAATGTAAGGCCGAGGTAATCAATTTGGGATACAACCAAAAAGTATCCTATCAATTGCTATTTATTTAAATTGTAGGTTCACTGAAATCTAACAATGATAATGTAATTGAGGTCAGTTAGGGTACCCGGGTACAAACCGGGTAACCGGGTACGCCATTACCCGGGTACTAATGGCGGGTATCAAAGGGTACATATTTTTTTTTTTTTTTTAGTTTTTAGTTTTTACGTTTATTATTATTTTTGCATCAGCTGCCACGTAATCACCAGCTGCATTGTTTATAGTTATGTAAACTGAATTTAATATTTATTCATATTTGAATTTTCCAAATCTCAATAATCCCAACCAATACTTGGTTTGTAAATTCATTGTTTGTAATTTCATCAGAATGCTGGTGAAACATTGATGATGGAGGGGATGCAGGCATACCTTGTTTTCAACCTTCCATTGTTGTGGATCTCTCCCCAAGGACACTGATAATGCGGCAGGCTCAGTACAAAAAAATTCAATACATTTTACAAAAAAATATATATATTTTTTTTAGTAATTTATTACCTGGGTAATTACCCGGGTAATTAAAGCGGGTACCCGGGTACAAAACATTACCCGAATCCGACCTCTAAATGTAATATCTCGATACTAGATAATGCAATGAAACTAAACAGTGGTATTGACTAGTACCTAGAAGCTGTATTTTATAGCCAATCATGTTTTGTGGCCAGCCATCAATAAGTTGTTTTCTTTCTTTCGATTGAACATATTGTGGAGGTTTTTAATTAGGTATACCTACTATTGTTATTTGCAGATGACAATAAGTGATTGGATAAACGCGTACAAGGACGACAAAAAGGTTGCTGTATTTGATTTAATACACACAATCTTTCGAACTACCGGTTCCAAAACTCTTCTTACGTACGAAGTTTATAATTCTACGAAACCACCTGTGATCGTCTCGATGATGGAGAAAGCTTACAAGAAGGTAGGTACAATACACTAGTTTCATCAGAAATGGATGTGCTGGTGAGTTGAGGGATGGATTATTGATGGGGAGGTAGATGGGGGACTGATGGAGGGGATGCAGGAAAGACTTGTCTCCTGGACGTTGTGTCTCCCCAAGGACACGGATAAGAAAAAAATATAATGAATTTATAAAAATAATTTTTTACATATTATTGAGCGAGCGACTCCTTTTAACTCTTTTGACACCGAAATATCTCCTGATAGGCTGAAATATGAAAACGGTCTTCGATAATTCTGTTCAAACTCATATTTTGGCTATACAGGTCAGAGTTTTTCTTCAATCGAGCTGAAATTTTGCACACATGTAGAGACAAACTTTTCTGTTTGCAGACCCTAATTTTTTTGAAATCCATTCATTGGTTAAAATTTAAATAAACATCTCCTGATAGGTTGAAAAATGAAAATGGTATTCAATAAATCTGATCAAACTCATATTATGCAAGGTCATTAAGACCAACATTGTCTCTTATTTTACAAATTTTCATTCCAATCAGTTAAGAACGTATTATTGAAATTTTTATTAGCTGTCGGAAATGAAGTAGGTATCGAAATGAATGTTTTCCAGTGCCAATGGGGTTGTTCCCGCAAGACTATTGTAGATGGCGCTGCTGTTCTAATCGTCCAGGAGTGAGCCAATCAAAATGCATCTAGCGGAATGGAAGGTTTTTAAACTTTGGCGGGAGTTTGATTCAAAGATCTTGGATTCAGAGACCAACCAATCAGAGAGAGACACCTCCAATGCCGCTAGCGCTGCGAGTGAGAGCAAATGGCAGTGAACAACCCCATTGAATGGGGTTGTTCACGCAAAACTATTGTAGATGGCGCTGCTGTTCTAATCGTCCGGGAGAGAGCCAATCAAAATGCATCTAGCGGAATGGAAGGTTTTTAAACTAGGAAAACGCTCAGTGTAACGCGTTGATGAGCGAGCACAGAACATGCAACATCCCCATAGTAACGATGCACGACACGGCACAAGACGATTTTCTCTGCAATTTTTCAATCTCCATAATACTCTGGATGAATAACAGATCCATTGTGTCGTGAAGTCTTACCTACATACCTTCTCCAGAAATCTCTTGTGACATCCCATACTAAACTCGTAAAATTACAATTAATACTTGACTGATTGGGCTTACAATATGTAAAATTTAATATTAAGTTGGTCTTGATCACCATGCAAAATTTGAACTTAATGTGAACATTTTTATTGTCGACCAATCAGAAGACATTATTTAAACTTAAACCAATTAGAGGATTTGGCCTTCGTACTGCATCCGATTTTATGCGCTAGCTCAAAAATGCTTTCATTTTACTGTACATTGTGGATAGCTTGGCTGCTCTACAGGCCTTGCCTTGGAACAGAAGCTTAAAGAAGGCAGGGATGACAATTTAGTATACATTTTTCAAGATTATGGAATAAAATGACCTTAAAATGACAAAACTTTTGAAAATAACGACAGATTAGACTGAAAATTGGCAAAAATATCTAAAATGTTAGTACCAATGACCACGCGAAGTTTCAAGTTTAAATGTCAAAAATCACATGAAAAATGGTTTTAAATTTGAACCAATAGGAGGATTTGGCTGAAACTTTTTATGATTGGGTACAATGTTGGTTGCAATGTTTTTGCTAAATTTCAAATAGATCGAAGCACCGAATCGAAAGATAATTTTTTTAAAATTTGAACCAATCACGGGAGCCCATTCAAAAACGATCCCAGGGACCGCATAGATTACGTTAGTATGTGTACAAAATTTCAGATCGATTGCTTGAGCGGTTTGACCTGGGCTGTGACCACAAAAAAAAAAAAAAAAACAAAAAAAAAAACAAACACACAGAGAAAGTGCCATAAGAGTACCGTGGTGACGCTCGCTACGCTCGCTCAATCATGGCGGGAGTTTGATTCATAGATCATGGATTCAGTGACCAACCAATCAGAGAGAGATACCTCCATTGCTGCTAGCGCTGCGAGTGAGAGCAAATGGCAGTGAACAACCCCATTGAATCTGATTTGCTATATGTACCAGGGTGCTTAGATGCTTTATCAAGTTTCAATTCGATGAAAAGCATACTTTTATGTTAATGGGGTTGTTCACTGCCATTTGCTCTCACTCACAGCGCTAGCAGCAATGGAGGTATCTCTCTCTGATTGGTAAGTTTCTGAATCCAAGATCTATGAATCAAACTCCCGCCAAGATTTAAAAACCTTCCATTCCGCTAGATGCATTTTGATTGGCTCTCTCCCGGACGATTAGAACAGCAGCGCCATCTACAATAGTTTTGCATGAACAACCCCATTGAGTAGAGCAGATTTCAATTCAATATGGATGTAGGCATATGTATTCTGTGCGTTGTGTACGCATTTCCGGTTCGAGAATTTGCACGTTGATGAGCTAACTCGCTCATCCGTTACACTTAGTGATGGCAATTTTCTGAAAAAAATTTTCATGAAAATTTTCAATGCGTTGAAAATTTTTTAAATTACTTTTTTTATTGCTTTATTGCACACAATTATTAATAATATATCTGAAAAAAGCGTAAAATCAAAATCAAAATGAAAGCCAAATATAAGCCCAAATCTCAGTTTTTCTTCATTGTAATTTTGGCCAGACTGTCATTTTTCTACATAGGCGGGAAATTTGAATGCTGTATTAATGATCATTTTGCACATTTACCACTCGGACAACAACACGCATCAATCACACATCATACAAGAGATCAGTATGCATCCCAACTAGGCACATAATTATAAATAAATGTATTTAATAAAATATAATTGAATTTAAGCATTTTTAAGAAAATTTCAAATTTTCAAGGGTCTCTGAAAATTTTCTGAAAATTTTCAAATGAAAATTTTCAATGGTGCCATCACTAGTTACACTGAGCGTTTTCCTAGTTTATTATTTGTGTAATAAAAGCGGGTACCCGGGTACAAAAAATTACCTGAATCCGACCTTTAGTCTGGCATACTATTACCATTATATTAAAAGGGAAGAGTGTAACTAGTGATGGCCAATTGAAAATTTTCATTTAAAAATTATCTAAAAATGAAAATTTTCAAAAAAAATTTAATGATCATTGAAAAATTTGAATTTTTTTAAAAACGTTTAGTATAACGTTTATGCCCATAAATGTATGGGCATACTTGGGATGCATACTGAACTCTATTAGGTATGATGCATGTTGTTGTCCGAATGGTAAATGTGCTAAAAGATCCTTTAATACAGCATTGAAATTTCCCGCCTACTTAGAAATTACATTCTGGCCAAAATTACAATGCAGAAAAACTGAGATTGGGCTTTTATTTTGATTTTCATTTTACGCTTTTTCAGACATATTATTAACAATTGCGTGCAATAAAGCAATAAATAAAAGTAAAAAATTTAAAAAAAATTCAACATTAAAAATTTTCATGAAAATTTACAATTTTTATTTTTTTTAGAAAATTGTTATTACTATGTGTGACAGATTCAAATACCAAGACTTGTTCTTTGCAGGAGCCACAAACATCATTAGCTTTCCCCATCGTGCAGCCTAATATCGGAAAGAAGTTTGCATCAACTCTCAAGGAATTCATGAGCGAGCTAATGCACCAAACAAAAAAGTCCATAGTCTATGATGGATTCTTCTTCCCAGTTTTGTCTGCATTTGTTAATTCGATGGCTAATTCTACCTTACTTCCATTCCGAGCCACCGCTACACTGATCGGTAAGTCTTCGGTGACTAATCATTTATCTTCATCTAAATTTGTTAATTTAAGTTTACTTCACACAAATTGGAGATCCTCTCTAATTTGGCAAATTTGTTTATAGAGAATAAATTAGTAGGTACCTGATTGCAATTTTGTGATTATTAAAAAAAATTGATGCCTATTTAGTACCTATTTAGTACCTATAGATACGGTATGGTATTGTTGATACCAATTCTACCGATTCCTCCAATTCCACCGATTCTTCAATTCTGCTGCAAGAGATTCTGATTCTTTAAAAATTTCAAAAAATGTTGCTGCAATTTTTTTTGTTTTAATTTTAAAATCCCTTTATTAATAAAATTACACTCTTTAGTTGACATTTGTATGTGTTAAAATAATACTGTTTGTTCGTTCCAGGAATGAAACTGATGACTGGTCTTGTAGGAGCAAAAATTGGGGTCCTGCAGCAGTTAGATGTTTCAAGGAGGCAGTTGAAAGTAGTCTTGAAGGGTAGAAAAGAAAGTGATCGCATCGAGATCTTGCAGAATACTATTATAGAAATGAAGGAGAACCTCACTGAATTGGATGTCGGCATTACAGACATGATTCATGGCTGTTTTGTCCACCGAACTAGGTATGTATGTTGTTTAATAAACTTAATTTGACGTCTAATTTCAGACAAATTAATTTTGAGAAATTTTTACTTAACTTTGGTTTAAGTTCAGTTCTTATACTTACCAGTGGTTAATTTGGGGACGGACGAGGGCGGACGCGTCCCCTCACTCTTTTTTTTCAGGGTGGACGTCGTCCGCCCACTTATTTCTTATAGAAGTAAAAATTGGCTTAAAATTGTGAACAAATCGCGTAAAAAGGCACCAAATTTGGTCTGAAATTCAAAATTTTCCCGGGGCTATGTGCCCCGGACCCGCATTAAGTTTGGGGGGCCCTCCCCCCAAACCCCCCATTGTTTTCTAAGCAAATATGTTTCCCTGACATTGCCGAGCGTCCGCCCACTTATTATTTTACAAATTAACCACTGATACTTACATAGGTACTTGCCTACTACTGGAAACCTACCTGGGGCCTCATTCACAAAGCACGGATAGCTTGAGTTGTCTCCGATTAGCGCTGACCCTGAGAAAATCCGATTCACGAACGCGGGTTAGCAAACATTCACTAAACCCGGTACAGAGTAGTTTTAGCGCGGTTTATCGGGGGGTTGTAGGTTAAAAGCGACCGACTCTCACAACACATGCATTATTTTGATGGTTTTCATTTTCATAGTTCTTGAACTCTTTATGGAACATATTAGAGCATGTGTACTGTGTTTTTACGTGTTCTTATAATGATTTTACAGTTTAAAACATAAGTTTATTCGTAGATTAGATACCGGAAGTAGCTTCAAATTATGTGACAGAAACATTTTGACGACTTCCGTAACTTTGTGAAAACAATACACGTCGTTGCGGGAAAGTAAATAATTTCAAATTGTACATTTCTGATTGGCTACTGAACTTTAACACAAGGGCGGAGCCTAAATGTTTTGTGAATACGATTTTCCATCTTGTGTTAGCGGCGATTAGAGGCAGGATAAGGTAATCCGGAATAGCACCGATTATCGAAAAGTTTCGTGAATGCAGCTTATTGTTCTAATTACGTTCCCGGAATAGCACCGATTATCGAAAAGTTTCGTGAATGCAGTTTATTGTTCTAATTACGTTCCTAATTCAATAATAGACTGCATAAAAAATGAAAATTTATTCCTAGTATTCTTATCACTAATATCTCAAAACTCAAAAGTCTTTCTTAAATAATATATGATATGTAGAGCCAGTTTTAAATGGTGATTTTATTTCTTAAAATTCGTTTTTAAAATCATCAATTTCGTTTTTTGTGTTTTTTCTGGAAGAGGGATTTCGCGATTTTGTGGTGATATTAAATTGGTTATAAAACACATTGTAATAGCCCCCAGAAACCATTACTTGATGAAAAACATGTATGCCACTTTGGAGGAGGGATTGGAATGGATTGGTCATGCACTTTTAGCACTGAAATAGGCTCGTCTAGAATGGCGTCTTTAATGCTCTGTACTGTCTTTTCCCCAACCCACATTTTCTCTGTATAGATGATACATATTTAAAATTTCATGACGCAAAATGTATAGTTTGACAAGATATTTTCTTTCCCAATCCAACCATTTTCAGTGCAGTAATTGTTCCAAAATATCCTTCTGTGTAAGTAGACTATTGATAAATAGTTGCGACTGGTTGAGGGTGGAAAGGGGGTTGGGAAAACCGGTCGACCTTGAACAGATGGGGGCGCAAAACAAAGCAGCCTGGAGGCATCATCAACTAGTTAGACTGGTCTGGTTCACTTTGAGGGTGGGTAGCAAAGTGTCTGGCGAGGGGGAGGGGGTCGAGTGAGTAGCACATGGAAAGAAACTGGTTTCGTTTGTTGTTGTGTGACCTGTTAGGGGGATAAAAGCAGTAATTTTAATAAAAACCCTTTATTTCGTGGTCATTTCGCGGAAAATGTTGAATATCGCGATCAGGGTTGGATTTCGTTTTTTTTCGCGATGTAAAAATGGTAGATTTGGGTTCTATACACAATGAAATGGATTTTAGTAGAAGAAAATAGTGCAATCAGAACAATTCGCGAATTCGCGCATCACCATTTAAAACTGGCTCTAATGATATGATAGTAAATAATATGATTGATCAGTAGTTAATTTGGGGACGGACGAGGGCGGACGAGTCCCCTCACTATTTTTTCAGGGTGGACGTCGTCCGCCCACTTATTTTTCATAGAAGTAAAAATTATCTTAAAATTGTGTACAAATGGCGTAGAAAGGCACCAAATTTGGTCCTGAAATTCAAAATTTTCCCGGAGCTGTGCGCCCTAGACCCGCATTATGTTGGATGGGCCCTCCCCCCAATTCCCGGTCATTGTTTTCGTAAACAAATATTTTTCCCTGACATCGCCAAATGTCCGCCCACTTATTATTTTACAAATTAACCACTGGGATTGATGATAGTAATCTTGGCTACTTTTTAATTATTTCATTTAATTAATCGACATTAACTACCACATCATGTGCAGTAGTGTAGTAGTAGTAGTAGTAGTAGTAGTAGTAGTAGTAGTAGTAGTAGTAGTAGTAGTAGTTGTAGTAGTAGTAGCAGTAGTATTTATCAGTTCTTGCTATTGTTAAAAAAATACCGGGTGGCGCAAAAAATCACCCTATTTGAGAGATCACTAGTACATCAAAAATAAGATAAAGGGCTGAAACCCTTTATATTGAACAAATATGAAAAAATGTAATACCTGTGCAATTTTCAAAATAATATGAGTAATGCAAAAAAAGTTACCTACATGCATTTAAATTAAGACGTTTAAAAATTGTTTATACCAGCTGTTAAATAACGTGCGTTTGAGTTTAAACAAGAACAAGAAGCTTGTTAAAAAGAATTACCTGTTTTGTACAAGAAGTTTGTGTTGATCAAAATTTGACATAAAAAGACTAGGTATTTAGTAAAGCATGTCTGTATCTTATTGAGACATGGTTTCACAAAGAGCTGGGATACCTATGGAGGGAAAAGTTATTGTGACTAAATTTCCAATGATGAATAGGAAATATTAACTCCGCTTTTAATGTCGTTATACGAAAGTTACATAAATTCACACATATACCACTCACATAATAAATCCAAGACAAATTTGCATAGATTTATTAAACATAAATTTACCTAAAGGCTAAATCCTACAAAGTTACTCCAAATCATTTCATCAAACAAGTTAATTTTGTCTGGTTTAATCTGTTTTTTCAACTGTAACTTCAATCATTTGTAACTTTTTTCCTATGGAATGATCATGTCTGAAACTTTCACATATTAAATTTTCATACGTTTTCTATTTTCTAATATCTGTACAAGTGTCAAGATTCCTATCTATAATTGTTTTGATATATATATAGTGATCTCTTAATTAGGGTGATTTTTTTGCTCCACCTGGTATTGTTGTAAAGTCATGTGGGTATTTTGATGTCCATATACCTAGTAGGTACTGATGGATGCCAAGTGTATAATGTTTTACTTGTCCCGAGCAGAATTATTATCTAATTGAGTGAGCATCTCCATTAGGCTCTTTTGGACACTCTCTCTTTTTGTTTTTTTGTTTTTCCCAAAGTTACAGGTCACATTGTTTTTCCAATCGATCTGAAATTTTGCACACAGGTAATAGGTACTAATATCATTCTAACTTAGTCTGGGATTGATTTTGAGTGCTACCCTCTGATTGGTTCAAAAATTAAAATGACCTGTAGATCACAGTGTTTGACTATTCGACATTTTTAAAATTTTTGGAGACCCTCATATAGGCACTGTGCGTTTAAACCCCAGCAGGTAATAGAAAGAAACAGAGTGAAAGAAACGGGCATAATTTGCGGGAGATGATCTTCAACTGTTTTATTTCTCATTGGCCGTGACCTAGCAACCGATCAAAAGTCAACAAATTACTCAAAATAGGTCGGAATTAGAACCAATGCGCGTAAATTAATATTTGGATCAGATTTAGTGAAATTGTGTACACTACACTGAATTATTATTTTGATTGCCTAGATAAACTTTTAATAAACTTCTGTACATTTTTAAAAGTGATAAATGTATAATAATGTGCAGCAATAAAATGTAACTGCAGTGACTTGGACGCTTTGCCAAAGATTAACTTTCGTTCCTACAGCCCAGGCGGCTCTGTCTGTACTTTTCGCATCTCCCTATGTATTCTAAACACGCTGCCTATTCGAACAAATAAGCGATACGTGATGGAGCCACTTCTGGCAGGAAACTTTTTAGATCCAATTTACTTTTTCAGCCATAACAAACAATTAAAGCAAATTTAAACTGTTTTCAACCGTTTCTAACTGTTTCAAGAATAGACCCCCTGTAAGTCTTAGGCCGGGTAGGACCAACTTTGGATTAGCTAACCTAAATACCGATAGTTAGTGGGCAAATAGCCAATGAATCCAGTTGGCTCGAATTCCACAGCCAATTGAATTAACTAAATTCCACTAACCATCGATATTTAGCTTAATCCATCACTCTATTCACTCTACCCATCTTAGATGGCTATTCTCAGTTTCAATTAAAATCCGGTACTTCTATTTTGAGTGAGTAGATCTTGTTTCAATTCAACAATATGGGTGTATATTATGTTTTCTGTGTGTTACGAAATTCCGTTTGTATAATATGTTGCCGTTTTGGTGCTCGCTCATCTGTGATATTCTGTTATTATCTGTTCAATTCGGTATGTTTTTGTTTTCTTTAACTTGTATTCTTGTTATTCATGTTGTTGTTTATTGTATTGCACTTGTGGGTTCATCCCGTTGTCAATAAAGATGTAATAATAATAATAAAGCGTTGCGTTTTCCTACTATTTTAACATTCTGTTTTGTCCAGGGATTACAATACCAATATTCGTTTAATGGTTATCAAGGAGCTTGACATATGGATGGGCTTAGATGCTACATTGTTCCGAGACCAATTCAAATATGTAAAGGCTGGCATCGGTGACCCGTCGGAACAAGTACGGTTGGCAGCACTACAGGTATGTTGAGAATTGTAATTGTAGATTTAGGCCCGGTCTTTCAATACTCTGCTAATGTCTCGATTAGCTATTAACAGTTAGTGGTTATTTTAGGAATGTCATTGGTTGTTGCCATGACAATACAGTCCTAATCAACAGTTTAAAAGTTAGCCGAGTATTGAAAGACTGACCCTTAGACAATTGACCGATGAAGGTGGGCGTTGCCTTATGAAAAACAAAAGTATTACCATGGTAACTCCAGGATTCTTAGAAAATAACAATTTTTCATTCAGACAAATGAAATTCAAAAAGATCAAAGAATTTAGCTCACACGTGTTTAAAAAATTAATTTACCACTTGAAATAGTACAATCAATATATTTAAACTCATATAAATCATGTTTGATGATATGCTGGACAATTATTACAGTGGTACAACGAAACAAATTATATTTTGTCAGGTATGTTGCCAAGCATTTTACTTTTTAATGGCCTCTGTCACTGAATAGTATCGTTAACTTAAAAATACCCTACCTCTCTGATGATAAGTAAATTGAGAGTTGAGACTGAACAATATTCAAGTAGATAGTTTAAAGCATTACTATTATTAATTTCAATTTTTAGATTGTAAAACTGTTAAATTCTGTAAGAAACAGCTGTTAGTTGTTAACTGACAGTTGTTAGCTGTCGGTGACCAAACATTGACTTTTGTTTTACGACGTAGTGGGGGGAGGAGATCTTTATTGGTCAATTGCTTTTAGTACTGGACCAATTCCAATTTTTTCGTAATTTCCTTTCCCAATTATTTCGATTTTAATTCTTTTACTCTCGACAATTCATTTGATCAAACGGTTTTGGTATTGATTTCACGAAAATTTAGGGGTTTGCGAATATTCAATGTTTTCAAAATATTTGCTTCCAATGTTCAATTTGGTATTTGAGAATAAAGTAATTAGACATTTTGAATACTTCTATTTGTTGGCAATATTTTATTACAAGCTGTAACATTGATCAATGATCATTGATGTTGATGTATCAATCATTATTCAATATTCATTATTGTCCTGACTCGCAATCTTTGTAAATGGTCACATAATAAAGTTAGGTATTTTTGTATTGGTGTAGTTAGCTTTATTTTGGTATCAGCCATTGTATTTCAAAATGTACCAGTTGTAGGTATGATGTTCAAAAACATACTTCAATACGATATTTTTTCGTCGCTTCTCCGATTATGAGTTTGGTGGCTATGTACTTACACTAGAGATGGGTCGATACCACTTTTTCACCGATACCGATACTCACTTTATGATTAGCGATACCGATATTATCGCCGATACTTTTGTTTCTTTATATTTTGGTAGTTCCTGTCCACCAAAGTCTCAATTCAATCAAAATTAACAATACTAGAGATTTTTTTGGAGATTATGTCACTTGCAACCTTGGCTCTGATTGGTCGAGGCATCTGCCAATGGTGGTACAGCTCACTGACGTGATGCCAATGAGCACCAATGGCGGGAAAACGGCCACAATTCAAAATTTCAACTAAAAAAGTAATAAGTACCTATCGAAGTATCGAAAATATTGCATTAAAATTGACCGATACCGATACCCATGGTTTCGCGAGTATCGGTATCGGCCCATCTCTAATTTACACATTAAAAGTTGTTTGGATATTTCACAAACTTTTATTTTGATAAAAAAAACGTTCCAATATTTCGCCTTCCTTCGGAAGGCTTCTTCAGGGAATGACAAAAGATATAAATGAAATTTATATAAAATGATATAAAATATAAAATGATTTATATAAATTATATATTATATACCTAAAATTTATGAAATGATATAATGAAATGAAAAAACTAATAAGTAAAAATTCCAACTGGCTTACAAATAAGCAAAGATAATCCCAAAGAAATTGATTACACTTACAGGTTAAATACAACCTAAAAAACTAAAACTAAAACCAAAAAACCACACATACGATATTGACATAATGAAAAAACATGAATCGGTGAACAATAATCAATTCAGTTTTCAATTCAGACAAAGTAGCAACCTGTCAACAAACATTTCTGTTGCCATAGCAACCAGGTATGATCGCCCGTGACGCGCTCTGTCTAGCTTGGAGTTTGGAAGCCCATTGTGGAGGGCCATCCATATGGTGGATGGAAATTTTATGAATTGTGGTCTAGACCAAAATTCCTAAAATTGTTGTATTTGCAACAAACATTTCATATTATTTTCCCCAATAATTTTAAAAAAATGATAAAAAGACCTTAAAATAGCAAAAAAAGGACTGAATTCATCAAAAATTGAGAAAAGGGCATTTTCAGGCAAAATGAAACACAATATATTTTTGAAATCAGGAACACATGAAACATATTTAGGTATTACATATATCATTTTTATATCATTTTACAAAAAACTAAAAAAGGATATGTCCTACTCCTAAACATCCTAGCCCTAGTGATGTATTTATTTCGTTTAGTAATATTTTTAACAAGCATCGATCTACCTACATGTTCTACTATCTGTTATATTCCTATCAGTTTTGTTATGCTAACAGTTTGTTTTCTTGTCTAGATTCTGAAGAACATGACCGAACAAGAAGAGTTGACGGATGATTTTGATTTCCACTTGCTCCTGAATTCTTGCAAGCCAGTTCTGTTGAAGCTCACTTTACATCGCAATGATGCTGTTGTTCAGACCACAATCAACATCTTCATCAACATTTTTAAATAGTACGTACCTACCTGCTTTATTGAACTACAATTTAATATTACTAACTAACTAGTAACTAGGTATTCACATATATCGTAATCCATGTAGGAATTTTTGCACACCACATACCTATGTGACACGTATTACATACACACACACACACCTATTTGTAGTGAACTCGGAAAGTTAGAGACACAAGCAATTTACAATTTAATAAGTCTCTGTTCTGAGGGATAATTTCCTGGGGTCTTATTCTATAATTACAACGAATTTGTTTCAATCTAAAATCATTTCTCATCAATGTTATCCATATAGCTGTGAAATGATTTCGTTTTCCTTACAGAATAAGGCCCCTGTCCTGGCTCTAAAGTAAAACGTTTGTTATCCAAAACATTGATCAGTAACTCGATCTAGTTTTACAATGAATTAAAAACATGAAATATTGAACTGCATGTCTGTGATGTAGACAAACAAGGAATGAATATCAATGAATATTTATTCTAAGTCCTCACCAATGGACTGCCACCTTGACGCGGTGGTGGGGCTTAAGGGACCGGCTCGCATAGCGAGTTGGTCCCAACCAAGTGCAGTCCAGGGTCGGCCTAGTCCCATACCCTCCCTTGAATTTGCGGTCCCCTCGGGCCGGCCTCCCCCCTCGAGATGGTGATCCCCCTGAAATCGAGTCCTACCGGCCCGAAGCCTCTCCCTCCCCACCGGTCCGTCCCCATTCCGGCCTGGCCTTCCCACCAGTGCTGGACTCCCCCGGATCGGGCCAGTTAGGTCGACCGCTCCCCATGTCCTCCACTTATATCAACAAAGTTAAATGCAAAAATGCAAATATTAATGTGCGCAATATAACCTCGTCGTTGACGCGCCGTTAAACCACAATATTCAAAAATCAATTTATTCTAAGTATTAAGTAAACAAGTACATTTTCGAACGCTCGAAAACGGCCCAGTTGACCTTTGGGCAGCTATTCTATAACTTTAAAATTCCAGATTCGGCCCGTATACAATTCACGGCCATATGGATTAACATTGCACCGAATCATATTCGGGCCGATTCAGAAGTTTTAAATTGATAGACTAGCTGCTCTGGGTGGTTTTCTAAATTTCCTTGTCGTCTCGTATCAATTGATACGGCGTCACTACCATGTTAAATAGATAGCACTCCAGTGTGCAGTGAGTCCATATCAAGTGAAACGAGACGACAAGGAAATTTAGAATATAGCCCTTCTGACAATAAAAGACAGATATAAACACAAACACAAATCACGATTACTCTAGCCGCAAACAAATTGCTCTCTACGTCATCAGGCGGTCTATGTTCGGTGACAGACCAAGATGAACCCGCTCTAGCATGGGCCGCCCTATACCTGGCAATGCTAAAGTGGGTTCATCTTTGCCCGTCACCGACTCAATAGATTAGACTCACTCTGTTTTTCCGGCCAAAATGCTAGTTGATATGTCAATGCGAGAGTTGAATGAAAATGTCTTAACTAAAGTAATGCAAATGATTCTATTGATTATTTTATTTTGATGTCTAGTTTTGTATTCAGGAGGGACCATCATATTTCCCCTTTCCTAAGAAATTGTTCAAATTCTACATACCTACATACCTATAGAAAATGTCATTCTGTAGGTACCATAATTAGAGATGGACAATTCCAAAAAATTTCACGATTCCGATTTCAATACCGATTCTTAGCTCCGATTCTTGCGATTCCGATTCTTCACAAATACCTACAAACCTCACTGTATTTGCCACCCATGTGTATTTTGCCCTCAGGTAAGTACTACCATAAAAAACACTTCGTGTAAAAATACCAGCCAAGTCTCTTCTACTAAAAAAAATATATAAAATCTAAAAATTCTGCACTGAAAAGTAATGATATCAAAAAATTTGCCAAGTCAAAACTTTATTTGAAAATCAAAAAATACTTGGCGCATCGTGTATATTAATAGCTTAGAAGTATAGGCCAGATATAAAATATACATAAAATATACAAACATATAGTATACCTAAAATGCCCTAAAAAATCGATGCGCCAAGTATTTTTTGATTTTCAAATAAAGTTTTGACTTGGCAAATTTTTTGATATCATTACTTTTCAGTGCAGAATTTTTAGATTTTATATATTTTTTTTAGTAGAAGAGACTTGGCTGGTATTTTTACACGAAGTGTTTTTTATGGGGATATCACTCCTTTTTTTAGTTTATTCTAACAACTGTGACACATATGAAATTAACAATTACTAAATTCTTTTAAAAAATCATCACCCTTTACAATTTCGATACCATTAATGAATAGCAGCGTATGGTCCTAAATAATTGCTTTAAATGATCTTTCACGAAGAATAGCAAAGGTTACATTCCAATCAGTCAACCCAGTTCCGAGATATGGAAACACTTTGGTTTTCAAAATGGCTGCTGAACTTTCTGCAATGCCACATAGAATTTATTTCTATAAATGATGTGTATCATTTTAAGCTTTCTGAATATGTATTTATTGTATAGGAGGGAATTATAATAATTTATACATTTGAATGACGTAATTTCCGGTCTCATAAATAGGAAAATTCTATTTGTACTGTTCATATTCCATAGAGATGGCCATCCGAATCGTTTGGCGCTAGTTTCATACCGATTTGTCTACCAGTTTTTGAGATATGACGTTACTTCCGGTTTAAAAATGGCGGCTGAAATCTCTGACCCCTTGAAGTATATTTGAAACATGATTACAATTTTATAAGCTGTCTCAAATAGTATATTTATTGCATCAAAATAAAAATTTGTGAGATTATTAAAATGTGTGACGTCATTTCCGGTTTAGGTATGGGAAACTGCAAATATTATTGATGATAATACATAAAGTTGACCGTCTAAATTGTTTTGCGCTGGTTTCGTTGAAATCTATTTAGCCGTTATTGAGATATGATGTCACTTCCGGTTTCAAAATGGCGGCTTCCGGTTGGTTTTATAACATCACATGAGACGTCAAAAGTACATACGTTACATAAATATCAAAATAATCGGATCAACCTTTGTTGCCAAAAAGCCAATCGATGTATTTCAAATTTCATTACGTCATTTCCGGTTTCTTTAACATAATGTATAGTCTTTTGCTACTTTTCATGCATATAGATGACCGTCTGAAACGATTGGCGCAAATTTCGTTCCGATCGGTCCAACCGTTGACGAGATATGACGTCACTTCCGGTTTCAAAATGGCGTCACAAAAAATTCATGGGGTGAAGGTTAAATCAGACGCCAAAGGTGCACACGTGGTAAAAATGTGGGATCAATCGGTTCAGCCGTTTAGGCTGTGGCCTGTTTACCGGATTTAAATTCCAGGAGACTACTACTACTACTGAGATTATTATAATTATTATTATTATGAAAACCGCCCTAAAACACTGTTTTCACGGCCCTCTAGCGCGCAAAGGCTGTAACCTATTGTTCCCAAATTTGGTATATGTTGTAGGGTGGGCCATAGCTCGAAATTAAGATATATCGCAACAATGTGAGATTTTCCAATTTTAAGATCCAGTAGGCCGAAAATGCCACTTTGATGCTTACAGTAAAAGTGGGTTTGCTCCAGCCTTTTTAAATGAGTGTGTGTGCGCGCCGTACGACTTGGCTGGCGTGGAGCGACCGCTCCACTAGATATGAAAAATAAAAAAAGTGGTAAGAAAACAATTTCTCAGACCAAACAACATTTAATATATTATTTAGATCTTTAATTTGTTGGAAAGTAAGTAGTAATAGTACTAGGAATTGTGCTTTGGCGATATTTTTAAATTTTTACCTAAAATATTAAGCTAGCGGTGTGATGTAAGTAGGTCTACTGGCAGGGTGATGCGCAGTGATGCCAACGCAGAAGTTTTGCTGCTATATGTATCAACTCAAAAGGGCAGGATTTTCAATTTGAATCGGAATCGCTAAAATATGGACAGGAATCAAAGAATCGCGATTCTTCCGGTTCAAGTGGAATCGCGAGAATCGGAATCAGCCTATCTCTAATAATAAGCAAAGAAAAAGTATGCAAGCTGAACTAATTTTCGAGATATATCACTTCAAAGTTACAGTTTTTCATGCAATGGGCTTGTTCTCGCAAAGCTCAGCATAGATGGCGCCACTATGTTACCTGCTTCAATCCGACTTTAGGCCGAGATGGGTAACAAAATGACGTCATTTCCGGCTTTGATTTCCGGTACAAATAATTACGGCACAGAGTGTTTACATGATTAAAAATGACCCAAAAATTAAAAAAAAAAATATATATTAACATTGTACAAAGATGTAGCCTGAAGTCGTCTCTTGTTTTCATGTGAAAACTATTTACTGGGCAGAGATTAAAATGCGGCAAGATGACGAAAATTTGAAAATATGGAATCTATGTTGGGTCAATGATGACATTTCGTTTTACAAAGATATTATGCACGTAGGACAATGTAATTTAAATTTTTAAATGTATTTGAGATTACAACAGACTACCAAAGACTATTAATACATAAATTGGTCATTTAAACTCTTTAAAACTCATTTTAGTTTCTACCAAAGACGTTACCCAACCTCTGGCGCCATCCCACGGACATTTTTGTTACTAAGAAAAATGTTACCCATCTCGGCCCTACGAAGCTACCCAAGTAGACTCTATGCTAGCGATCCTGATGAGAGCAAATAGCAGTGAACAAGCCCATTTAACATTGCGACCTTACAGAAAAAGACATGCTGACATTTTCAAAAGTGTATTCAGATGCTTTCCCACCCTTAGATTTCTTTGAAAAATTACTGTATCCTGTATCAGGTACAATATTTTATTCTAACAGTTTTAAATGACCTCGTTCCTGGATGATTTACTGAGCTACAAAGGTTTTACTATAAATTTTGACTTTTTTCCATATAAAATGTGCAGTTTTACATTTTAAATTGTGTTGCCAAGGTGAAACGGTCTTCTAGAAATTCATATTTCTTTACAAATTTGTAGAAATTTCAAGAAGACGATCATATTGCTAGTCCCTCCTTAACGGTCTTCTGAAAATTTCTACATTTCGAATTTCTAGAAGACCGTTTTACCATGGCAATTGGCAACACAATTTTACATACTAGGAAAACGCTCAGTGTAACGCGTTGATGAGCGAGCACGGGTACGTGCAAATTCTCGAACCGGAAATGCGTACACAACGCACAGAAAACATATACATCCATATGGAATTGATTATGATATCAACTTAAAAGTGTATGCTTTTCATCGAAACTTTAAAATAGCATCTAAGCACCTGGTTCATAAAGCAAATCAGAATCAATTTTCAATTGGCACTGGAAAACATTCATTTCGATACTTCATTACTGACAGATATTAAAAATGTAAATAACTTCATACGTTCTTAACTGATTGGGATGAAATTTTGTAAAATAAGAGACAATATTGGTCTTAATGATCATGCAAAATATGAGTTTGATCAGAATTATCGAAGACCGTTTTCATTTTTCAGCCTATCAGGAGATATTTATTTAAATTTTAACCAATGAATCTGAGTAACGCGTTGATGAGCGAGCACGGATACGCGCAACACCTCGAACCGAAATTCTGTCTATCGAAAATGTCATTAAAAGCCAATAATTCTAAAATTTCGCCACAGATTTGTATAGAAATCTCAAAACATTCCTAAAATATTGGTCCAAATAACCATGCAAAGCTTTAAGTTGATCAATTGAACCTTTATGATTGAACTGTTCCGTGTTAATTTTCAAAAATCACAGGATCTCCTTCAAAAAATATACCTGAGACCACTCATATGATATAAGTGTGTCTACACAATATCAGATCGACTGTTGAACGGTCATTATCAGTTTCATTTGCGTTTGAAAGTTTCTGCTCTAACTACCTTGCCTTGAACTGAAGAGTCGAAGTCGCCGTGAATTTGACAGCCAACACGCTAATAGTCCGTAAAATGTCAATAACGTTTGGATTTAAACACAGATTAGTATGAAAATTGTCAAAAATGCAGATAATGTTGGACCCAACCATCATGCGAAGTTATAAGTTGATCGTTCAATCGGTTATAGTTTAAATTTCTAAAAACACAGGAAAGATGGTTTTAAATTTTAACCAATGGGAGGATTTGGCTGAAACTTTGTTTGATTGGGTACAATGTTGGGGGTAATGACTTGTCAAAATTTCAATTTGATCAAAACAACCAATCGAAAGTTAATTTTTTTTAAATTTGAACCAATCAATGGATTTCAAAAAAATTAGGGTCTGCAACAATCAGAAATGTTACGTACATGTGTGCAAAATTTCAGCTCGATCGAAGAAAAACTCTGACCTGTATATCGTCAGTAACAGAAAAAAAAAAAACAAACAAAAAAAAAAACAGAGGTCCGTGCCAAAAGAGCCAAATGGAGACGCTCGCTTCGCTCGCTCAATAAAACTGCACTTTTCTGATGGAAAAACGTAAAAATAAAGCAGTAAAACCCTCATAACTCTGTAAAACGTTCGCAAAGCTATACATTTAAAAATGTTATAATACAATATTGCATCTGATACATGTTATAGTAGTTTTTCAAAAAATTTCTATACATGGGAAAGCAGCCAAATACTCTTTTAAAAATATCAGCATGACTTTTTCCGTATGGTCGCAATGTTAAACTGAGAAAAAAATGTAACTTTGAAGCGATATATCTCGATAGTTAGTTCACGTTGACCACTTTTTCTCGCCATATTATGATGCAGAACGCATATTATATATGACGCATATTATGACGCGAAAATTGAACGATTTCTATACACAAGTGAAATTCGGAGATCCCTCCTTAACATTTTAACTAGAAAGTTAATTTGTAAGTAGGTAGAGGTAAAAATTCTATATCCTTTTTGCGATGTGTTAGGAAGCAGATTTTTGTATGATAAAAATATAAAGCTATCAAATATGTATTAAACAAATTTGTAAAATTTCCCAAAAAAAATTAAAATATTTTTTTTTGCAAAAAAAAATATATATTTTTTTTATGTATATGTAGAATGCCAGCACGTACGAGATACGTGCATACTCGTTAAAGGGTTAAGGGAACACATTTTCAGTTACCTATTATCTGTGTGTTCAGTTTCAACCAGAGTGTGCCACTGAAAGCAAGTGAATGTGCCTGCGTCAATGGGTTAGTCTACGCTTCCAAGCGCGACATAGGAGTTGCTGCGGGACGCTTCCTCGTCACATACCTTGAGAACTGCCCCAGTTATGCTGCGTATGGACGAGACCAGAAGTTCCTGCGAAACCTGGTGGATGTTCACAAAGCCCTTCTTAATGAAGTGAGTATTCTCCAAAATTTTGCTATGGATTACATACAATGGGAGGTCGTGCACATTAACTAGGTAAAATGAGTTAACTGGTTCATGCTTCCACTGAATCATATGATGTCATATACTGTCTCAACATTCTTAACCAGGACTGGATATTAGTGATGGGTCATTTCACATAACTGGGGACATTTTTTGTCCCCAGTCCCCAGTTTGTCCCCATTTTTTTTTTTTTTTTTTTTTATTATTGATTTAATGTCTTATTCTATGAGTTAACAATATGTTTCAGATGAATAAGCTGTCATAGCATTTATTTTTCTAACTCTTTACTGCATTACTCCATATTACAAATTACTCCATATTTTACAAACACTGAAAAAGTTGAAAATGTCCATCAGCTTTACACGAGATTGCATAATAAATTTTTTCTGAATCATGTTCATAAGCAATCTTCTGTCAAATCTTTGTTTTATCTGGGAATTCGTTCATTTAATGCTCTTCCACTTAATGTTAAGAGTGCGAGGAGTGTTAAAAAATTTAAGAGTAAACTTTCGGAAATTATGATGACGGAAACGTGTATTTTGACATCTTAATTACTATGTTTTGGTTCATTTGGTTTGTAATTAGTGTATCTTTATAATATTGTGAAAGATAGTGCTTGCGCTAAATAATGAATTATTATTGTAATCAGTAATCTTTTGGTAGCACTCATCATTGTTACTTTGTTTTACGTGCTTAAGGCGGAGATTGTAGACGCATCCTGGTACCTGGTTGGCTCTCTGATCGAGCACACAAAGCTCCTCGTCGATTGGTCGCTGATGATCAAGATTCTGTTGGAGAGCGATTGGCGCCTCGAAGACAAGTGCTTCCTCGTTGGGATCATGTGTAGCTGTGCCAAGTTGGCTGTCAAAGGGCCGAGGAAAATAGAGGATTCAGACAAGGTGTGTATTCATGTTATCCTCTCTGCCATCAACATTAAGAAGCAGGGATAACATAAACGATGCATGTGAGGTTCTTCAATGTTTGTTTCTTCACAGAATTTTTTAAAAATCAAGAAGTAATGCATTCCAAGCTCACTTTACAAAATAATGCCACACACTAGTACATTATGATCTTTGGTATACCTCAAAGTGTAAAAAAAATTAAATTAATGGTATTTAACTTCTTGAGATCGTACTAGGGGCGGTTATTCTAAATTCCCTTGTTGTCTCGTATCAATTGATACGGCGTCACTCACTACCATGTTAAATAGATAGCAATGAGACCGTATGAAGTGAAACGAGACGGCGAGGAAATTTAAATAACCCTATTTAGAGGTCATAAAGTACTCATGTGGTATTATTTACTAGTAGAGTGAACTGAAATGTGCATTTCTCTTTGATTTTTTAAAATTCTAGTGTGAAGAAAAAATAAACTTGGAAAACTAACTTAAAATAACCATTAGCTTATCGAGGCCTCTTAACAAATGTGTCTCATAAACTTTTAGATTTTAATTTCCAAAAGAAAATTGGAAAATCGTCCATAAAATGTCCAACTTTTTGTATGGTTTCTTTCTACAATTGTTTTTGGCATACAACCGTACTGTTTCTTTCTCACTTAGAATTTGATATTGTCATGTATTTAAAATCAGATTCAATCAATCATTAAAACATAGACTCTTTCCAATTATATACAACCTGAAAATCTTCTTATATTTCTTTGAACCTCAAATTTAAGAATAATACATACCTGTTAATATCACTATTGAGTACATTATGATTGGTTGCAGCCTGCACCGCAGAGAGTGCTGCAAGCGAGGATCAAGGAACGGATGAAGTTGACGGACCATCTCATGCCAACGCTCCCGTCGCTACTCAATCTATTCTCAGACCCTCAAGAACGAATCCGGCTACTGAGCATCGCTCAATTGATGGATACTTCACTCTACAAGGAGAAAGACCATGTAAGCCAAGGATTCAAATTGGACATTTTAAACAGTGATACCTACCTACCTAGTATAGGTACCTACATACGTGGATTGAAGGCAGATAGAAATATTAGGTTAAGGTATATAGTACGTGCCCAACAAAGAAAATAGCCAAAGGTATAAAATTAAATTGTTCAGGAGGCATGAAAACTGTTTTCGCGACTGTTTCGTATAAAAATAATTTTAACTGGAACCTTATCAAAAAGCACTGATTAGGTATGTGTAGGGTCAGCGTCAAAAGAAGCCGGCCAAATCCTCATGTTGGTATGGGAAACCGGCTATTGGAAGTGGGTGTACCTAGGTAGGTACATCACTTCTAGGTCACAATAAGGAATGTCTATTCCACGTAATAATACTCGACCTTGAAACTAGATTCAAGCCATTTATTAGATTGACATCCAGCAATCTATTAAACATAATTTATTAATTATTATTATTTCATTACCTACCTATCATTACAGAAATATTTTACAGTATTAAAAATTAAAATCATTTTCAAAATTAAGTTAAATGACTATGGATCGACAATGATTACAAGGTCGAGTGTCTGAACAAGTGTCTTGTCTGAACTTGAACTCGAGATGTGAATCTTTTTTTGCTCTAACTCAAATTCGAACTGAAAATCCTAAACTGAAAATCCTAAACACCCCTAGTATTTATTGTAAATATTTTACATTTTACAAAATCCCTAAATCTGCTACTAAGAGCATGGTGGCGTTGGGGTGGGAGGGGGGGGGGGGGGGGGGGTAGGCATACAGAATCCGACTCCGTCGTCAGCGAGGTATTTTTAGTTACTTGACGCGAGCGCTACCGTCAACTGGGGCTACTTTGGAACTGTGGGGTTACTTTGGAATCAGCTAGATATTTTGTTTGTTAATTTTTATTTCAGTAATTAAGAGTGCTATTTTAGTGAAGTATTTTTATTTGGGTTCCTCACACTGTGCTTTAGTAGGGTTGGGACTTGACATCGATTTTTCGATTTGACATCGATGTCGAATGATATTTTGAGTTTCGATTCGACATCGATTTGAATTGTTTAATCAAATAATCGTTTGACATCGTTTAAAAAATTCCGAGAATCAGCGCGCAGTATTGTAGAGCTGGCAACAGTGCAACGCGCCTCTCAAGATCAGCTGAGTGGCCTGCTTCCGCCCTTCCTGCATACCGCGTGTGCAGTTGAGGGTGGGTTGGTCAGTTGTCTCTTGCCATTCAGCGCGTGTTGTTTTTATTCTCTCGTGAAAGAATGTTTCCACGCAAAAAAATAATAATCCCGCCGTGGAGACGAAGTGAATTGTGGAAAGTTTTCGAGTTTGAAGTGAACATTACGGGCAACATTGCTAAAGGATGTTGAATGCAGACAATGTTACCTATGCTTCACGGGATATATTCCGGCAACAAGTCTAATAAAACCATGAATTTGCAACTGGATTTGCAACGAAATTTTTTCATTAATTGTTCCCTTTTACATAAATAAATGCTTGTACGTTATTTGAAATGAAAAAGTTATTTATTTCAATCATTTCCTCGTCATTTGTTGCCGCGAGGGGGGTGTGAGAGGGACATCTCTAGCGCTGGAACATGGCCTTGGGCAGACGCAATTGCAGTGTTGCCACATTTCGCCGTAATTATTTCGATGTGGCCCATTATTACGATGTCAAAATTATTTCGATGTCGAAATTATTTCGATTTGATGTCGAAATCTTCAGTTTGACATCGATTTAGCAAATCAAATCGAATCCCAACCCTAGTGCTTAGTATTTTAAACTGTCTAATGCCACCTTTATTTAGTTCTTTCTAACCATTATTGCATCATTTTATAAAATGCAATATTGGAGAATTTTGTAAACATGTCCAACTTTACTATTTTCTAGTCAAGTTTTGGAGCATTTACAAAAAGTTAAGAGGGATAAAATGTGCAGTATATAATCAGGAATATGCTAAGCAGTTTACTTTTTTTTAAACTGCAGGGTTAATGCTAATTAATAAAAAAATACAAAAATGGGGCTACTTTGGACAGTATCACACGCATCATCGCATGTTATCGCACATGTCAAACATGACCGGTAAAACCTGTCATTGTGCTAAGCACATTGTACCTGTAATAATACATTGATATATTTCCTTTTCTATGAAGATCCCATGAATAGAACTTAAATTATTGAGTTTTATCACTTTCCCTGCTGATTGCTGCGTTTAACATAGGACCTTTATGAGGCACAAGGATTTAAGCTCTACTTATTGGTACATTTTTTTATATATCTCAGGAAATAATGGTCCTATTTCAATTCGAAAAACTGTGTTTGAATCAGAAAAGTATACATAAATTTATGACAAGCCCATACACCTTTTAATATTTATATTTTTATATGTGTAGTCAGTTAATTATTTATCAAAATTTGCTGTGACCGAGAAAATGCAATTTAACACCACTTTATGTAGATGTGTTTTTTAAAACAAAAATGTAAGTAACTTATACATAGCATACTACATGACATAAAAATTCTTAAGTAATTCTATCTATTGCCAATCAATATTTATAATGCTTTTTATATTTGTGTCCAAAGTAGCCCCGCTCCATGGGGGTATTCTAGACATCAGTAAACATTTTTTTAAACAACAACTGTTCAAGCTAAAAATTATGTCTCTCTGAATTCCACAAGCCTAATGATTAACTGATGTTCATGATTTTTTTCACTGTTCTCATGATTACCAATAAAAAGGTATTGCGAAAAGAGTTCAAAAAGTGTCCAAAGTAGCCCCGGTTGACGGTAGTTATTTTTGTTACATGGTTTATTCGAAAATGTGTGTTGTTGGTTTTGAACTTCTAATAGGGGAAATATTTATGATTCGAGTTTGTATTCGAACTTTTGACTCAACCTTAATGACGTCCTAAATGACTAGAGTACCTCATTTGTCTTGAAGTTTACTTACCAGAATGTTTGATTCACAGAATTTTAAGCTAATGATGGACGAGATGTCCTTCATCATGACCCGCTCGGACAGCCGAGAGCTGTTGGAGGCTTGCACGAGAGCAATGCAAAACTTCACCAGTCGTGATAAACAAACCAGTCTTAATCCAGTGGTATTGATTCGTGATGAGCTTGAAGAAAGGTTCACTCAATTGTATCGCTTGTGGGAGAAAGCTAAAGCAGAGGTAGGTTGAACTTTCTTTCCAAGTACCTACATGATTTGTGAGATAGTATTGGTTTCCCGCTATTTTGGAAGCCAACTTAACTTTTTTATGCTTTTGTTTTGTTGAACACAGCTTTGACTCGATTGTTGATCTTGAAATGCCAAAATGCGTTAAATTGAGTTAAAATTTACAAAATTTTCCCCGGACTATGGAATATTATTCTTCTGGAATAAATCCTCTGTACGCTCATATGCATAGCCCAAATATTCAAACGCAAAACTCTCATTTACCTTCTTCATACCAAGGCAATTTCACCGAGTTTTGTCCTTAATTGCCCTACCTACTCTGACTCGGCTCTCAATAATATCCATCCACTAAAATTATTTTTAGCAAAATGACTCATTGACCATAATAGATTACCAACCCCTGCCTTTCATGTTCATTACAAAACTTTATTTTGATCAAAGTAACTGTGTAACCTGTATATTGCCCAAAACGTGAATTATTACAGGTTGGTGCAATAAGTGTGAAAAGGAGTTGATTCCTTGCCCCTTAATTATAAAATAAAGTTAATTATTCTGGCCAAATTAATTTGAACACCATTTAAAGGCACACAACATAAGTAGATTATTATGTATCTGTTTACCCTTTGCAGAAAACGGAGATGGACGAAGACGATCTTTATACGCTCTCCAACACACTCTGCCAAATGGCAACCATGGGACACCTGTCCCAAGTCTTTACCAAGTCAATCTTTACCTCTGTTATGAATCTTCTCACAGATGGCATCCAGACCCCGTCTCTACCAAATGATGTAAGCTACTATTTCTTAATCAGTCATGACTTCGTGTTGACTTTCATTTCATCATTAATCTCCCACCTTAATAATATTAATACATTTCATGAAAGAATATTAATTATTTTATTTTGTAATATTTTTTATGCTTAGATATTAATAATTCTTCTCCCTGTTCCAAGAATTGGCTCATGGTGACGAAGGCCACCATTTTCTACAGGCCCTCAGACTCCTGAGCTAACTGGCCAAGCTTGGCGCTTTCTCTTCTTCTTTCTTCTCCACCAGCTTTTTCCCCTTCTCTCTGTATTTCAATCACCTTTCTTCCTCCACTTCTCCAATCTCTCTTGAACATCCACTGCTATCAATTCTCTCCACTTCTCCCTCGACTTTCCCACTCTCCTTTTATCACTACATACTTGCAACTTCAAACTCCCGCCGTGGTATGTGTGACTCCTCTGCATTCTCTTCATGTGGTCAAACCGCTGCAGCCGCTCTCTCCCAAGTTTGTACGTCAACCACTCCACTTTCAAGTCTGTTAGAATTTTTCACGCCTGATGTTGTCCATCTTTGTAACTCCTTGTATGCTACTTAAGAATTTCATTTCCGCTGCCAGCAACTGGCTCTCCTCCTTTCCTCCAATCGCCCTTGTGACTGATGCAAGAAGTAGGTTTTAAAAAGGAGTAATTTACACTTCTGTGGGAACGTTCCAGAGAAGTTTCCTGACTAACTAGAAAAATGTGTTGACCTATTGCTATTAATGTTATCTCTCTTCCTATTTTTCCATCTATCGTTAAGCTCCCTAGGTACTTAAACTCTCCTATTTTTGCCAGTTCCGTGCCTCGTAGCCTGATATTCTCATTCTTCGTAGTCTTCCTCTCCATTACTCTTCAAAATTATATATTTCAATCGTGTCTACTCGCTTGTCGAGCGAGCGACTCCTTTAGGCTCTTTGTTTTTGTGGGTTTTTTTTCTGTTACTGAGGCTATGCAGGTCACAATTTTTCTTTGATCGAGCTGAAATTTTGCACACATATAACTTACCTATCTCTGGTCGTTGCAGACCCTAATTTTTTTGATCCGCTGATTGGCTCAAATTTAAAAAAAAATCTTTTGATTGATTGGTCCGATCAATTGGAAATTTTGCTAAGTCATTGTGACCTACATTGTCTCAAATTCTACATAGTTTCAGCCAAATCCTCCAATTGGTTGAAGTTTAAATAATATCTTCTGATTGGTCTACAATCAAAATGTTCCGATTTAAGTTCAAATTTTGTACATGGTGATCAAGACCAACACAATCTAAACTTTTACACATTTTAAGCCCAATCAGTCAAGTATTTATTGTAATTTTAAGAGTTTAGTGGTTGTCAAAAAAAAATCTGGACAAAAAAGTATGCAGGTACCTAAGTCACGACACAATGGATCTCTTATTCACCCAGGACCCTTACCTAATATCGCCATATTTCAGTAGCACCGTGTTACTGTAGCACAACTTTTGTTTTAAAAGTTTTAGCCATAAGAAGTAACATTGTCGCCATGGCAACTAGCCGATCGTGCTACAGTAACACGGTGCTACTGAAATATTAGCGATATTAGGTAAGGGTCCAGAGTGTTTATGGAGCTTGGAAAGTTGCAAAGAAAATCGTATTGTGTCGTGTACATGTTCTGTGCTCGCTCATCAACGCAAGTCTCCCACTGTTTTGTCACTGTTTGTTATCATGCATTTACTTTGAATTGCAGGTGTATATTAATGCTCTGTCGTGCTGTTTTGACATCTTGATGTGGATCAACCATCAAACTGCACTGCCGAAGAACTTAACCGCCAGCCACAAACGGTTCTACATACTTCTGAACTTGCTCGTAAGCGAGAAGTCAGTCTCTAAGGCCGTTCGTGCTAAGGTGAGCTGTCTTACCGTCACTGTTTTGTCAATCATCTATGCCTCTTGCAAGATGGAAGTATGTAACGACTTTGTTTTGACTTTCCAGGCTTTAGCAGTAAGCTACGATTTTACACTATATTTCCTGAAAGATGAAAATAAAAATATTTTCACTGAAAGAAATGCTCAGGCTAAGTTCATTGAAAGAATGGGAGAGTGCCTCGTGGAATGTGTCCTCAAGGAAGATTACAGTAAGATACTTTGCAATATCTATTAATTAGTAATTAAACTCGATAAGGTCCTACCTACAATCTTGCCCCTACAATTGGTTGTTTACCTTGTCTTGATCTCACAAGCTTTACTCTTTCAGACCCTGGGCTGTGATCGTGTAAAATGACAACTTTCTTGTCACGGTGACAAGCTTCTCATCTCAATGTTATTCACGGCTTTCTAGAGTCTTGTCACCGTGACAAGGGAAGGGAGTTGTCATTTTACACGATCGCAGCCCTGGTCACACAACTGAGTGTGTAGAATTTAACAAAAAGCCTTGATACATATCACAACTGACAACTGGTGGAAAAACTGGCACAAAACTCGCTTCGCTCACTCAAAAGAAGTGATCCTTATTTGGGGCTTTTTTAATCATAAAAATGTTTGCTTTTTGCAGTAAGTGAAGACTTGCTCATGTACTTCCATATGCTGAGCGCACAGTATAAACTCAATCTTTGGGTCACGATCGATGGCTCTGAGCACAAAATCTTCTATTCCAACTGGAACTTGGTATGTTAGACTTAGAAGACTTCTATAGCTGCATGAACTTCTTTTGTTTTATATGTACCTACTATCCTATCAGCAATGAAAAAGAAACGAGTTTTCCCCAAGGACGGTCATTATGTTGACACATTGTCGGGTCAGATTTTACTTATAAATGGAGATAAATCGATATTTTTTGTATTGTAAATTCAGGTGTTCGAATCAGTGGTTGTGAGTTGGGTTTGTGTAGATCACATCCCTCCGTACTGTTGTACATATTGTTCTGCAAGACTGGAGAAGGGGGAGTTAGAGTTAAGTTAGAGTGGGTTATTGAGAGCTGAGTTATGTAGAAAACTTATGGTGGAATGAAGATGATATAAAAAGGTTGTGTGAAGAGAACAATGTGGGCTCGAACCCCTTGCCAAGCGAGTGTTTAACCAACTGAGCTACCTGGCCAGATGGACATACATTAGACAGGTGATAATAATAGGACATAATATACTGAGTGATAAGGGTTTGGAGCACGGAATGAAGGCTCGCACACGCATGCAATGAGATTTGGTGACGGCATGCTCACCAGGAAGCCAAGTTTTGAAACTTACGCTTTCAGGACGCAAACGCTCTCGGACGTCAATAAGTACCATTCACTATAAGAATACTAATCGACATTGAAACATAAAGTCAAGCCACTTAATTGATTGTCATCCAGCAATTTTTAGGAAACAATTTATTAAGGTGCTGCAAGCGCAAGCGATTGTGCCGCATTTTAGAGGCACTTTTTTTTTGATACGATTGTAGACAGAATGGGAATGGGAATAGGAATGGACAGGGTTAAAATTTTAACCATGATTAGATAAAAAAAAAACTTAGGGTTATCCCTTGGTACATTTTATGTGATAACGCAATTTAGACAATTTGTCTTGTCGATTGTCATGTGCTGTTCGACTAATATGATGAAAAATGTGTAACGTTTTTGTTTTCAGATACCAGACAAGTGTCGACCCTTGCTGAAGCATCTTTTCCTTAAACACTTGAATTATAACCCACAAAACTGCTTGTGTTATGTACTGACCGGACTGAAGGCATCTTTCCAAGAGATATGTGAAATGCCAGATAGTGTTCGAAGTGCAAAGAAACGGCTGAATTTAATTGTAAGTAAAATATTAATAATTATTTTAATTCCCCATCAAAATCAATTAGATATGCAGGTATATATACCAACATCTCGCTTTGCCTCCTTTGGCTCACATACAATTTTTTGTTGGTTGTTACACTGCAGAGGTTAGAGTAGTCCTCGAAAAATGCTGAAATTTGACAGTCAAATATGTAAAACATTTATTCCAAAATTTGCTGATTCAATAATTAAGTGAGCGAAGCAAGCAACTCCTTTTGGCACGACCTCTGTTCTTTTTTGTTTTCCTGTTACCAGTACCTGAGACTATACAGGTCAAAGTTTTTCTTCGATCAAGCTGAAATTTTGCACACATGTACGGACCATTTCTGGGCTTTGCAGGCCCTAAGTAATTTTTTAAAATCCGCTGATTGGTTCAAATTTAAAAAAATTATCTTTCGATTGGTTGGTCCGATCAATTTGAAATTTTGACAAGTCATTAAGACCAACATTGTCTACAATCTAACAAAGTTTTTGCCAAATCCTCCCATTGGTTTAATTTATTTTATTTATTTTATTTATTTATTTATTTCACAGCTTAGGAGTACAGAGTAATACAGCAATAAGAATAGAATAGAATAGAATAGAATTTTCTTTATTTTGCATTATATCAGATACGGTACAGGCATAAGATTTAATACATAAAAGTCGAGGTTCGCAATATTTGCGTTCTTCCACCCTGCCTGCTGAATGGTAAATATAACATTAACATTATCATTATAATAACTAATTATTATTGTATATTATTGGTAGCATAATTAATAATATGTAGAAAGTAACATAATAATATAGGTAGCAAATAATTAATAATAAGTAGTGACAGTGTCATACATCACATACATGTTCCAGTGGCTGGTGCAATGAGTTTACAAAGCTATAATTTAATAGAATCAATGAGAATCTTGTTGAAAGACTTAATGTCATCAGGAAATTGCTGCATAGACTGTTTGGGAAGTTTGTTCCACAGCCTGGTGGTTCGTCCAAGAAACGAGTGACGGCCGGTGTCAGTCTTGTATCTTGGGATGAAAATCTTGTTGGCATGATCATTTCTTCCAATGTACTTAGCAGGGGAGATGCTTGTAGCCACATCCATCCAGGCAGGAATACCAGATGCAGCCTTGTAGATACATCGGAGGCTGGCTCGTTCACGACGTAGCCTGAGTGGTTACCAGTTTAGACTTGCTTTGGCCTTAGAAACTGAGAAGCTGGGCCTATTTGATAGTTTGCACCCCCGACGGTGATGATTGGCAACAAAGCGGGCAGCTCGATTTTGTATACTCTCTTACGCATATCTCAACGTGAGGGTCCCAGACAGAGCTGCAATATTCCAGGAGTGGACGAATTAGGCATTTGAAAGCGTGGTTCTTGGTACTCGGAAGACTGCGTTTTAGGGATCGCATAATGAAGTGGAGCTTCCTCTTGGCATTTGCTTGGGTTTTTAATATGTGGTTGTTCCATTTAAGATTATGCTGAAGATGTAGTCCGAGGTATTTACAGGAATCAGATTTGACAAGTTGATGGCCATTAAACCCATCTTTCCTGTAATTTTTGAAACGGAGTGTCCATTCGTCCGGCCAGTTTTGAACTACTTTACCGATTTGCGACTTAAAAAATGGTCACGGCCTTCAAGAAGGCGTCTAGTAGGCGGTGGGTGAAAAAAGTTCAAAATACATGATGAAGTTATTATTTTGCAATTACACATAACATAATGTTACAGGATGTTTGGTTGTGTTTTACTGTGATTTATTATTTGTAATGTTAAAATAAGCCATAGCTGTTGTTTGAAGTTTGGGGATTGATTGCCTAATCCAGTAGGAGTTGAAAACAGGGACGACGCTAAGGGGGGGCCTGGGGGGGCCAAGGCCCCCCCAAACATTCGCGCGGCCCCCCCTTGTGCCCCCCCAAACCAAATGTGGGAAAATAAATATCTTGAAAGTCTATACATTTCTTCAATTTTTTGCACTGTTCAAATTATCAAATAAAACTTCAGCTAACAATGTTTTACAAATAGGCGACTTTTGTATGCCAGACATAATGAAGGTCCTAAGAAGTATAGCAGGGTTGACAAAAATTGGATAATGGATTGGATATGGATTTTAGCTCAGATCAAGATCAGCATTGTGATCTAGCAGATCTAGCAATGGAGACTCTAAGTTTCAAATTAGGAAAGGAGAGATTGAAATGGCTTGGTCGATTGAAAGGGATGGGAAAAGAGAGGATACCGAGAAGGGAGGCAGATAGAGCAGCAATGGGAGGGAAAAGAAAGGCAGGGAGACCGCGAACGAAGTGGATGAGAGGAGTGAAGGTGGGTGTGGAAAAAGTGGAGAGTCTTGGGAAATGGTAAGGGACGAAAAATGGTGGGAGGACAGTTCATAAAAATTAGTATGGATCATTTTTTGAAGGCTTCAGTTTTTTAATTATCCCCGCCAGGCGCGTAGGAAGGGGGGGGGGGAATGGGGGGAGAATCCCCCCCTCTGAGTCAATCCCTCCCTATAGTGACCCGCAGTCGATCTGTGGATTGGGATTTTCTTGAAAAAACAGGTATTTTACGAACCCCTTAGCGAGCTCAACCCAAGAGAAGGCTCGGCTTGAACAATGGGGCATGGTGCGCACGCAGGTAAAGTAGGGGACGGGAAAGTAAAAATACCTTTTTCCAATCCACAGATCGACTGCGGATGACTATATGTACTTATATATTTATGTGTAAAGAAAAAAATGTGCTTAAAAAGTGTTAAAATCGCATAAAAATGCACCAAATTGAAGTCTGAAATTCTAAAATTTTCCGGGGCTGTGCGCCCCGGACCTGCATTTTGCTATGGGGCCCTCCCCCCAGACACCCCATTGTCTTCGTAGACACTAGTATCTCCAGCTCAAGTTATTTTACATATATTCCCCCCTTGCAAATTTAGTTCCTACGCGCCTGATCCCCACGCCACAATATGAAAATATACGTGTGAAAATACGTTTGCCCCCCCTACAAAGTTTATTGCCCTACCTAGGCCCCCCCTGTATAAAAATCCTAGTGTCGTCCCTGGTTGAAAAAGCAGTTGTATCATGGACGCCGTCAGTATTTCTGCAAGGGTGGGAGTGAAAAGCAAGTAAAATTTATAGCCCGGATTAAAGGGGGGTGTGGGGGGCTTGCCCCCCAATATTATAAATATAAAATAATATTTGAAATAATCAAACGCCTAATTTTCCTCCCTTTCCCTTCCCGGGAAGAAGTAAACTGAAATAAATGTATTTTTAAACTATGCCGCCATGCCGACAATGTCGGTAAAGTGGCTCAAGGTTAGCGATGGCCGGACGAATAAAATTACACTATTCGTCCGTCTAGCCGGACGAATATCCCCAGGGTTTTTGAAATTTAAACTAGAATTGATTGACCGATCAACTTTAAACTTTGCATGGCCATTGGTACCAACATTTGAGGTATTTTTGCCAATTTTCAGTCTAATCTGTCGTTACTTTCAAAAGTTTTTGTCATTTTAAGGACATTTTATTTCGTAATCTTGATATATTTGAAAAAATTTACTAAATTTTCTTCCCTGCCTTCTTTAAGATTCTGCTCCAAGGCCTGTTGAGAAGCCAAGCAGTCCACAATTTACAGTAAAATTAAAGCATTTTTGAGCTAGCGCATATCAAATCGGATCAAATCAAATCGAAATATAATCGAATATAGGTAATCGAATATCAAATCGAAGGCCAAATCCTTCAATTGTTTTAAGTTTAAATAATATCTTCTTATTGGTCGACAGCCAAAATGTTCCGATTCAGTTCAAATTTTGCATGGTGATCAAGACCAACTAGTCAGGGCTCTAGTGACAAAAATAGTTCAAAAAGTGATACTAATTTTTCCTTTGGCAGTCTTATAGTAAAAAATGTGCTCTTTCGACTGAGCGATGGATCTCGGCGAGATCTCTTCTCGTTTGGCCCCCAGGGGTGTCCAAAGTAAATTTTTTTGTATTTTTATTTATACTTCAAAATCATATTATATTATTCCCATAGCACACTAATAGTAAAATTATAGCTATTTTTTAATGTTATTTCAAGTCCTGCAGGATTATTTCAAATTAATCCTTCAGGAGTGTCCAAAAAACAAAAAGATTTATCAGTTGAGAAAATCAGTATAAATGTCGTAAAATTATTTTTATAGCGTCAATAAAAGCGTCAAACAAAACATTTTGTCGAGCTTATTCATTGCGACTCAAGTCTTGCTTGACAAAGTCGATCGAACGCATCGACGAAATATTGCAGACTCATTTTATTTTATATTTGACATTACCTGTGCTTCTGTTCAAAGTTTTTGTGACTTACTAGTTGGTTCCTGGTATATTATCTTCTTCTTTGTTTTATTAAGGAAGAATTGTTCAAGCTATTAGTTCTAGGATTAAAATTGTCAACGTCAATGCCAAATCAATCATGGCTACTCTTGAAGACGCTATTTTGATAGCATGGGGATTTACTCATGCACGCCCAAAATGCGTCCTTAAACGGCCACAAGATAATCACTATACGAACAGTGGACACTAACGTATTCATAATTGCCAAGTCCACGTTTCGTAAACTTAACATAGACAAACTTTGGGTACATTTCGGAATTGGAAAAAAATACCAGGAAAAAATGGTGTAGAACATGCTTCTACCAGTTCATGCATATGATCATAGGTATATTGGTTTGCACTTTACTAGTTGTGATACAGTCTCGTTTTTCTTTGGGCATGGTCAAAAATCCCGATCTTCATTTCACTTTCCCAGTTTCCTGCGCAGATTGACACACTCTTGTACAAACGGTTAAAATATCTTGATCGCCTCTTTATCGAATATCGAATATCTTTATCTTGCCCCCATCGACGGCTGCCACCTTAACGCGGTGGTGGGGTTTGTGTTGGCCAATGATCCATTGCAGCTACGCCGGCGAGCATATGCTCATGTGTAAGGGCTTCCCATGCCGGACAGATCAGTGGTGAGACCCAGACCATGAGCAGCCATGGTCGGCCTAACCATGCCCTCCTTTGAATTTGCATCCCCTCTGGCCGGCCTTCCCCCTCGAGATGGTGATCCCCCTGAAATCGGGTTCCGCCAGCCCGAATCCTCACCCCCCCCCCCCCCCCCCCCCTCTGTCCGTCCCCATTCCGGCCTGTCCTGCCCACCAGTGCTGGACTCCCCCGGATCGGGCCCGTTAGGTCAACCCCCTCCCAATTTCCTCCACTTAATTCAACAAAGTTTAAAGTAAAATAATTAATGTGCGCAATATAACCTCGTCGTTGACGCGCCGTTAAACCCTATTTATCTAATCTTTATCTTGATACGTCTTTGTATATTTATAAAACTTGTTTAGACATTGTAAATTAATTTTTCAGTTAATCGTTGGTTACGATTTCGTGAAACATAGTAATTTGTACGGTAATTGTACGGTAATTGAGCGAGCGAAGCGAGCGTCTCCTTTTGGCTCTTTTGGCACGGACCTCTGTTTTTTTTTGGTTTGTTTTTTTTTCTGTTACTGACGATATACAGGTCAGAGTTTTTCTTCGATCGAGCTGAAATTTTGCACACATGTACGTAACATTTCTGATTGTTGCAGACCCTAATTTTTTTGAAATCCATTGATTGGTTCAAATTTAAAAAAAATTAACTTTCGATTGGTTGTTTTGATCAAATTGAAATTTTGACAAGTCATTACCCCCAACATTGTACCCAATCAAACAAAGTTTCAGCCAAATCCTCCCATTGGTTAAAATTTAAAACCATATTTCCTGTGTTTTTAGAAATTTAAACTATAACCGATTGAACGATCAACTTATAACTTCGCATGATGGTTGGGACCAACATTATCTGCATTTTTGACAATTTTCATACTAATCTGTGTTTAAATCCAAACGTTATTGACATTTTACGGACTATTTGCGTGTTGGCTGTCAAATTCACGGCGACTTCGACTCTTCAGTTCAAGGCAAGGTAGTTAGAGCAGAAACTTTCAAACGCAAATGAAACTGATAATGACCGTTTAACAGTCGATCTGATATTGTGTAGACACACTTATATCATATGAGTGGTCTCAGGTATATTTTTTAAAGGAGATCCTGTGATTTTTTAAAATTAACACGGAACAGTTCAATCATAAAGGTTCAATCGATCAACTTAAAGCTTTGCATGGTTATTTGGACCAATATTTTAGGAATGTTTTGAGATTTCTATACAAATCTGTGGCGAAATTTTAGAATTATTGGCTTTTAATGACATTTTCGATAGACAGAATTTCGGTTTGAGGTGTTGCGCGTATCCGTGCTTGCTCATCAACGCGTTACTCAGATTCATTGGTTAAAATTTAAATAAATATCTCCTGATAGGCTGAAAAATGAAAACGGTCTTCGATAATTCTGATCAAACTCATATTTTGCATGATCATTAAGACCAATATTGTCTCTTATTTTACAAAATTTCATCCCAATTAGTTAAGAACGTATGAAGTTATTTACATTTTTAATATCTGTCAGTAATGAAGTATCGAAATGAATGTTTTCCAGTGCCAATTGAAAATTGATTCTGATTTGCTTTATGAACCAGGTGCTTAGATGCTATTTTAAAGTTTCGATGAAAAGCATACACTTTTAAGTTGATATCATAATCAATTCCATATGGATGTATATGTTTTCTGTGCGTTGTGTACGCATTTCTGGTTCGAGAATTTGCACGTACCCGTGCTCGCTCATCAACGCGTTACACTGAGCGTTTTCCTAGTGTACGGTAATTGCTTTTGACTTTAGCATTTTTTTTTTTTTCTATAAATGTTCCTGAGCAAAATAGCACAGTATTTAATAATTCAAATAACAGTCTGTACACCCCTTATCGAAATAATAAAAAAAGGGGAAAAATAATAATAAATACTTACTTACAATTAACATACGAGATACTCGTTTTTGAATTACAATACTAACATAAAATATGAAAATTAATATTTTGAATACCCCTGAAGGTTTAATTTCATTACATATTTTTTACACCCTTATCCCATCATGTGTATTACAATAATATTACAATAACTTATACAAATAACATTCGAGATACCCGCTTTTTGAATTACACTCCTGATACAAAATATGAAAAAGAAATATTTGTGTACCCCTGAAGGTTCAATTTCACGACATATTTTTTGGATTATGTCCCATCATGTGTATTACAATAATATTGCAATAAAATATAATTTTACGACATTTATTCTGATTTTTTTCAATAGATAAAACTTTTTGTGTTTTGGATACCCCTGAAGGATTAATTTGAAATAATTCTGCAGGACTTTTGCGAACAATAAAAAAAAGCTATAATTTTACTATTCGTATGTTATGGGAATAGTATAGTCTGATTTTGTAGTATAAATAAATATATCAAAAATTTGACTTTGGACACCCCAGGGCCCTCATTCACGTACATGGGGTACCTAAGCCATGATAGCGAGTGGTAAGGCGTGGTAGACCGGGTGGCAGTGGTATCGGTATTCACGAAGAAGTTATCATGTCTTACCCCGGGGTAGAGTCTACCCCTACCTCGAGGCAGGGGTAAGCCGTGGTAACCAAGTTTGAAGTTGGTGGTAACTTATTGGCGTTAACTTGACATGTCTGTCAAAACAACTCTTTGAAGTAATTCCTTCGCGTCGTCATCTGATTAGCTGTGTTGTGTGTTTATTGTATCTAATTTGTCTTTTACTTACGTTTTCTATGTTAGTTCATGTTTATTTAGTCATTCCACACAATATCGGATAGTATTATTGGTTCTAGTAAGTCAATCCATGGACCATATAACCTCCAAAACATTTTCTTAAACACTAGATATAAGTAATAAACTTCATATTTGTATGTTGCAGAGTTAAGTTAGCACTGAATTCACCGTAGAAAACTATTGTTGCACCAGATTTTATTGAACTAACACATTTCGTTCCGTATTTGTATAGTTTATCGTTTGGAATTGAACTGTCACTATTTTTAATAAAGACAAATGCATGCGCGCAGAAAATGATATTTGAAACTGATTGGTGGAATAATCCACTGCCTACTTAAAATTTACGTTCTATTTACACTATTCAAATTTCAAGTAGGCAGTGACCTACCACCAACATACCACTGCTTCGTGAATACGAATGTGTCATTCGCTACCCCGAGGTGGTAAGCAAGTGGTAGGCTACCCCGGGGTAGGCAAGGATAAGGACAATGTACGTGAATGAGGGCCCAGGGGGCCAAACGAGAAGAGATCTCGCGGAGATCCATCGCTCAGTCGAAAGAGCACATTTTTTACTATAAGACTGCTAAAGGAAAAATTAGTATCTCATTTTGAACTATTCTGGTGTTTTTATGTCATAAGACCCCTGACTAAACATTGTCTAAAATTTTACACATTGTAAGCCCAATCAGTCAACTATTAATTGTCATTTTACGAGTAAGTATGGGTTATCAAAAGAGATTTCTGGAAAAGTATATGTAAGTCACCACACAATGGATCTGCAGTGCGATTGTATAACTTCTTAGCCGAGATAATGGATCGTTATCGATACCAATTGATGAAAGTAATTAAGCCTATCAGAAGGTAGAGCAATTCAAAGTGCGTAAAGTTGACTTCCTGAGATAAATAATGTAATTTCATATCCTCGTAGCTTTTGCACAATTCAAATGATTAACAATGATATTAATAGTTTACTTTCATCAATTGGTAAAGATAACGATCCATTATCTCGGCTAAGAAAGTTATACAATCGCCCTGCTGTTATTCATCCAGAGTATTTATATAGAGATTGGCAATTGCAAAGAAAATCATCATGTGCCGTGTCGTGTTTCGTTACTGGGGATGTTGCATGTTCTGTGTTCGCTCATCAACGCGTTACTCTGAGCATTTTCTTAGTAATAATAATCCATCCCTGGTTCCAATTCAATGGGTCAGGGGGTGGGTATTTCCACCAACACTAGGGCCGCAGAATCCTAGAAACCGGCCGGCCACGCCTAGCGTTTCCTCCTCATCTTCCTCCTTTCTTCTTCCACTTCTAATTGTTCCACACATTCCTTCCACAGTGTTCTGTCCTCCCACTGTATCTCAGCCTCCAACGCACTCCACCTTCCTCCTCTCTCCAGCACATCCTCCTTGATCAGTCCAATCCACCTGTCTCTCGGTCGCCCCACTCTCCGTGTTCCCACTGTAGCCGCTTCAAACACCCGCCTCGGCACTCTATCGGTTCCCATCCTCTTCATGTGGCCGAACCACCTAAGCCTCTCTCTTCCCAGCTTGAACCCCAATCTTTCAACCCCCGCTCTCTTCTTATCTTCATACTTCGAACCCTATCCATTTCTTGTCACCCCCTTCACACTCCTCAAAAACTTCATCTCAGCTGGTTCATTTCCTTTCCACCTGCTGACCAAGTCACTGCCCCGTATTTTAGAATTGGCAGGAAATACATCCTGTTCATGTAATGATCTTGCAGACTTGTGGAAACTTCTCATTCCACAGCAACTTCCTCACTGCTTGATTTGTCAGATTGTCAAATTTGTCAAAATTATTGTATTGATTGTAACATGAGTTCTCTTGAGCTTCAATGTGTAATGAAATGAAAGACGGTTTCCTTGGGCGGCTCCTGGAGCAAGGGGGGAGGGTTTGTTGATTATTCAAAATATAATGTCAGAGGTTGTCAGAGGTTGTGACCTGTTTGTTTCAACTTTTCTTTACCTTTATTTTTTCCTGACGAAGTCTACGTGAGCAGATGAAATAAATTATATAAAGTTCATTCACGATTAGAATTGCAAGCCGTAATGGCGGCCGTGTAGATACTACTGTAGTCAAATGAACAATTGTATATCTACATATGAAAATATCAATAGAATAATCCAAAACTATGTATAATACGACTGTAGATGGAAATAAATCAATCTGATTGAATTTTTCTAATATTTTCTAATAATAAAAATAGTGTATTTAACATAATTTATACAATTTCAATAATACAAAGAAGAAAGTCTTGCCATTGACAGGGCAGTGTTCAAGTGACTGACCAATGAACGACGTGATCGACTAAAACGTCAGTGAAATTCTTATCGTGAACGAACTTTAAGTAAAGTTTGGGAGTTATTATTAGAAAATAGTTTTATTCAATTAACAATATCCAAACATATACCTAATCGGCCAAGATACATTTAGTATTTACATCTTTCAAAATGTCATACATAATTGTTTACTTCAAGTTAAGTAAATAAATAGGATACAGAAAACAAAACTATGTTTTTTTGTTTGCAGGAATTGGCAATGATGCTCAGCAAGTGGTTCACCTCCAGCAAAGATGCTCAGAATTATGATGACTACTTATGCGAATTGACCACTGCTCACTTGCAGCTCTGCAAAGTACAAGGCACTTTCGACTTTTGCGATATTTTGGCTCCCTTTTGTGGGAAAATGATTGAAGCCAGCAGGCGAAAAGTGTAAGTAATCCCAGACGAAATTGAAGTAATGACCAGTGCAGTATTGAATTAATAATAATTGAAAGATGGTTTCAAGTTAGTAATCGATACTAAAAGTTGCAAGAGCCCACATAGCGTAAAAAATTAACATATCCCCACTGAGTAAGCTTTCAGTACGCACAGTACGCATGCGGTCAAGTAACTTTCATGTCAATCGTCTAACGAGTTCAGTAAAAGTTATACAACATCGCGAAATAACAGAAATTTATGATTACCTTAGTGTCAACGATCAAATACAATCGGCATATTTCATTACAGCACACATTCATTCAAATTCTTGTGATAACTAGATGTCTATCCACCAAAAACACTAGGTTTGTTCGTCGGCCTGTTCCGAACCTGCTCGGAGCAAGCGAAAGCCGTCACCGATTGTGTTAGGTGCCTGAATTACAAATCAAAACTCGACGGATAGGTATAAGTAAACTTTTCCGTGACGACTTCCGGTGTGTTCCGAGCAGGTTAAAACACCCCGACGAACAGACCTAATATTTGACAGATTGCAATTGTTTTTATCACGGCCTTCTGAACACACATTTTTCTTGACGCCTCATTCAAAACAATTGCTGCTTTTGGTGAATAGACATCTAATTTTCACAAGAATTTTAATGAATGTGTGCTGTAATGAAATATGCCGATTGTATTTCATTGTTGACACTGAGGTAAGCATTAATTTCTGTTATTTCGCGATGTAATTATAACTTTTACTGAACTCGTTACGGTTGACATGTATACGTGACTTGCCTGCACGCGCACTGATGGTGCATACTCGCGTGAGTGTCCATCTTACTGATCTTAGCGCATTCTCTAGGTACTTTTTGTATCGAATACTTCAGTAGGGGTGTCCATCGAATAATAATTTCGATCGATAATGGGCGAGCTCCAGGCATAGACGAGGTGACGATGGTAATGGGAAAAGCGGCAGGGGAAACCGGAAAAAAGTGGCTGCACCGTGTAATACTAGCAGTTTAGAAGGAAAGGAAGATTCCCGACGACTGGAGAAAGGGTATAATAGTGCCATTGTTCAAGAAGGGGGACCTTGTAAGGCTTGTAGTAACTACAGGGGAGCAACTCAAAACTTTCACAAAATCCTCATTAAACTTATCTTATAATAATGTGCCGATGTGCATGAAAATATTCTCATTATTTTGGGGGGGACGGGGGGTAGACGATATTTTTAATTGTTGGCATACAAATTAGGGGTTTAATGATAAAACCGTAAAAATTTTACCCCATACTCAGCAAAACAAGCTCATTAACATAGGCTACGAGCATATCAAATTTTTTTCATATTTGGGGGGGTAGGGGTGGTTTAATTTTGATTTTCAATATTAGAATAAAAATGTCGGAGTATTTGATAGAAATCTATAACGATTAAAAATACTCTACATACTCAACTTATAATAATGGGTCATTTTGAATGAAAATGTTTTGAATAATTTGGGGGGAGGGAGGGGGGGGGGGGGGGGTGTAGACGATACTTTTAATTGTTGGTATAAACATTAGGGGTTTGATGATAAATCTCTAAAAATTTCCCCATATACTCAGAAAAACTAGCTAACCAACATAGGCTACGGTGCATATCAAATTTTTACATATTTGTGGGGGTAGGGGGGGTAAATTTTTTATTTTTAATATTAGAATAAAAATGGCGGAGTTAGTGATAGAAACTCAAAACTATCACAGGATACTCTTTATACTCATCTAATAATGATAGGGCTTTCAGCATGAAAATAAATTCAATATTTTGGGTGGGAGGGTAGACGATATTTTTAATTGTTGTGTTAAACACTAGGAGTTATATAACAAATTTTGAAAAAATTTCACCTTGTACTCAGCAAAACTAGCTTATCAACATTGGCTATGGTGCATAACGAATAAGTTCATATTTGGGGGGTGGGGTGGGTCAAATTTTGATTTTCTATATTATAATAAAAATGGCGGAGTTAATGATGGAAACATACAATTTTTACAAAACACTCGTTTACCTCATCTTATAATAATCGACCCTTGTGCAGGATTTTTTTTTTAAGTTTCCATCATTTTTATTGCAACAACGAAAATAAAAATTTAACCCCCATTACCCCCCAAATATGAAAAAAATTGATATGCACCGTAGCCTATGTTAATGAGCTAGTTTTTCTGAGTATATGGGGAAATTTTTAGAGGTTTATCTTCAAACCCCTAACAGGGGCGGATCCAAGGAGGGGCGGAAGGGGCGATCGCCCCCCCCCCCATGATTCTTCCTCCACCTTCCTATTAAGATCAGCAGATTGATTTTTCATTTCGTCAAATTTACAAAATATCGTAATCATGGCTTGTTTATTGGCAAGGATTAATCTTTGCTCTAAAAGTGCCTTTAAACTAAATGTTTTCTTCAATATTTTGAAAAAAAATTGCAAGAAAAGATAGGTCTTTGGCGGTTGAGAGCATGGGCGTCCACAGGGGTGACTCGGGGGCAAGGATGTCAGGATAGCATACACATTTGGTGGTGTTTTTGGTGGTCAAACCCAAAAATACCCTGCGGGGCAAGGTGGGGGCACTCCTAACGTCTCAAAATTTGATTTCAAAGTGTCCAAAAACCAAAAAACGCCCTGCGGGGCAGGGTGGGGGGCTTGCCCCCCACACCCCCCCCCTTAACCCGTGGGACAATTGTTTTCCTTGCATTACCCCCACCCCCTGGCAAAAAATCTGCGGACGCCCGTGGCTGGGGATAGGTATACCCCTAGACCCCCTTCATATTTTCCAAAATCGCCCCCCCCCATGACGAGAGGCTAGATCCGCCCCTGACCCCTAATGTTTATACCAACAATTAAAAATATCGTCTACCCCCCTCCCCCTCTAAATTATTGAAAAAAATTTCATTCAAAATGACCCATTATTATAAGATGAGTATATAGAGTATTTTGTAAACTTTATAGATTTCTATCATTAACTCCGACATTTTTATTCTAATATTGAAAGTAAAATTTTGACCCCCCCCCTACCCCCCCAAATATGAAAAAATTTGATATGCACCGTAGCCTATGTTGATAAGCTAGTTTTTCTGAGTATATGGTGAAGTTTTTACAAGTTTATCATCAAATCCCTAGTGTTTATGCCAAAAATTAAAAATATCGTCTACCCCCCCTCCCCCCCAAAATAATGTGAATATTTTCATGCACAAAGGCACATTATTATAAGATGAGTTTAATGAGGATTTTGTGAAAGTTTTGAGTTGCTATCACCAACTCCGCCATTTTTATTCTAATATTGAAAGTAAAATTTTGACCCCCCCTACCCCCCCCCCCCCCAAATATGAAAAAATTTGATATGCACCATAGCCTATGTTGATAAGCTAGTTTTTCTGAGTATATGGTGAAGTTTTTACAATTTTATCATCAAATCCCTAGTGTTTATGCCAACAATTAAAAATATTGTCTACCCCCCCTCCCCCCCAAAATAATGTGAATATTTTCATGCACAAAAGCACGTCATTATAAGATGAGTTTAATGAGGATTTTGTGAAAGTTTTGAGTTGCTATCACCAACTCCGCCATTTTTATTCTAATATTGAAAGTAAAATTTTGACCCCCCCTACCCCCCCCAAATATGAAAAACTTTGATATGCACCGTAGCCTATGTTGATAAGCTAGTTTTTCTGAGTATATAATATAATTTTTACAAGTTTATCATCAAACCCCTAATTGTGACCTAAAATTGACCTATAAAAGACCTATACTAAGATTGTCAAGACCCGTTTGAAAGGTTTTGTGGAGGAAGGGTTAAAAGAAGAGCAATATGGCTGTAGGAGGGGACGGGCAACCAGGGATGCTTTATTTGTGGTAAGGCAGATAATGGAACGGAGATGGGAGAGTGGGCAAGTGATGTACGTTACATGGCGTTTTTGGATTCAGAAAAAGCGTGCGATAGGCTCCCACGAAATGTGGTGTGGGAGAGATGCAATGGTCTTATTGAAAGGATTAAATGTACATATGAGAGAAGTGTCAGCAGTGTACGTGACAGATATAGGGAGATCAGAGTGGTTTGGTGTACAGGAAGGTCTACGTCAAGGTAGCGTTTTGTCCCCATCTCTCTGTGTAAGAGTGGTGGATGAGATGTTGAAAATGGTTGAAGAAAAGGAGGGCAGAGATTCGAGAACTTTAGTCTATGCTGACGATGTGCTCATTTGGGGTGAAAGTGGAGAAGAACTACAAGAGAAGATAAATCGTTGGAGTGAAGTAATGGAGGAAGTGGGATTGAAGATTAGCCAAGAGAAGAGCGAAATATTGAAAATGGAGGGAAAGAAAACACTGAGAAACAGGATAAGACTTAGGTTACATGGGAAGGAGCTGAGAGAGGTGGATGCATTCAAATACTTGGGAAGTATACTAACTAAGGAGGCAAAGGTTGACGCAGAGGTGAAGGCGAGAATTTAAAAAGCCGATTCCTTCTACCAAGCTATTCACAAGCTGCAATGGAACGAAGATTTCCCTCCCCATTGTAAACTGCTCATAGTCATGTTTAAAATGTATTTCTCACCAATACTAACATACGGAGCAGTTACATGAGGGACTGGAAATAAGGAATGCAGCCAGCTTGAGGCAGCGGAGATGAAATTCCTACAAAGTGTGAAGGGATGGACAAAGATGGACAGGTTGAGAAGCTGTTGTATTAGGAAGGAGCTGGGAGTGGAAAGTTTGGGGTTCAAGATGGGTAGAGAGAGATTGCGTTGGTTTGGACACATGAAAAGAATGGATCTCAAGAGAATCCCAAGACAGGAGTTAGAAGAAACAGTGGTGGGAAGAAGAAGAGTGGGGAGACCAAGAGTGAAGTGGAGTGGTCTTATCAGAGAAGACCTGGAGGACAGGCAGCAAAGGTGGCAGGAAGTGGTAGCAGATAAGTGGTAGGAGGACAGGAGGATCTGGAGGGAGCTGGTGAAGAAGTTGGAGGAAGGTGACGAGGATGAAGAAGAGGAGGAGGATGAAACGTCAGGCCTGGCCAGCCGGTTTGGAAGAGATCCGAGGCCCTAGACCCATTGTGAGCTCCCACTGTCTGGCCTGACAACATTGTCAGAACCAGAAGAAGATTATTATAATGGAGAAAGATTATTACTATAATCATCTAGTCTTCACAAGAATTTGAATAAATATGTGATGTAAAGAAATATGCCGCTTGTACTTGATTGTTAACACTGCTCGGAAATTCTAAAAATCATAACAGAATAACAGAAATTCAGAATTTAAAATTTAACTACATTTCACGATGCAGTTATAACTTTTACTGAACTCTTTACGATTGACATGAAAGTACCTTGCGCGCATGCATACTGAATGCACTCGCTCCTAAGATGTTAATTTTTTACGCTAAGTGGCGTATCGCAACTTTTAGTGTCGAATACAGGTCGCACTGTTTCACCACTGCTCCTTTATCTAAGGTTTCACTGATCGATTTGAAATTTTTCACACATTTAAGAAAGAACTAACTAGGTATGCGGTTTGCAGACCCAAATTGTTTTGAAATCCGTTTAATATTCCGGATTTGAAATCCGTTAATAGCCAGACAAAGTTCAAATTTTGCTTGGCCTTTAGACTACCATTTTCTCTTTTGAAAAAATGCACTTATTGACATTTAATTAACTTAAAATAGCTGTCCGATATGTAATGCTGTCGAAATGAATGTTAACCCATGCAACTGGATCTGATTTTCTTTTGTGCCAGTGTCTTTAGATGGTTATTCTCAGTTTCAATGAAAAATAGATACCTTCTTAAAATGTTGATTGAGTAGATCATTGTGGATGTAGGTATGCTCTTTCCGGTGCTCGCTCAGCAAAGAGTTACACTGAGCATGTTGCTAAAGTAGAAGTTTAAACCTAGGAGTAGGTATTAAGTTGGGTCTGGATTCACAAAAGGTTTTAAAGGAATTCTCTCATCTTGGATTTAGATTTTTGTATGTGATCTAAGCATCATGGAAGACAATATTAACAAACAAACAACTTAATTTTTGGTACGATAATACTAAAAATTTATTATTGATTGCGCGTTATTTGAAACTGGCGCGCTGAGTTTCGGACGTCACTGCCGAGCAACGCTGATTGGCTGCAGCCTCTACCATAGGATAGGTGGCCGCGCGCTCGAACTCTCTGCTCTTCGCTGACATACTTCGATCTATTTATACCACAATGATTTAAAATGCACACTGACATTGTTCCTGAAAGGTACCCAATACGTAAGTCTGTTAACATAAAGTGTTTTACATGAAAACACATTTGCAACTGCTAACTCATTTGCAACGCGCAAATGTGTATACGCTTGGAACGAAATCTGCTCGATTAATTTTGTGCAGCCACTCTTTGTATAATTCAGGAGATTTGTCTTTCTTAGGAAATCTGTGGAATGAGTATTTATTTGCATTGTTTTTAGTACTAATGTGACACTGAATAACACAGCAGTAAACCATTTTCGTCTCAAATAATCTACACTAAAAAAAAAGTAAATACACACGACGCGGCACAATCGGGCAGAAGATAAAAAGTGATTCAAAATATTTCGTCCAAAAAGTGTATAACTACATGACACTATTAAGGCTGCATTTCACCAAGATTCTAAACCCGGTTTAGAGTCGGTAAACCTGGTTTAGGGACCTCTAAACCAGGTTTACCGCCTCTAACCCGGGTTTAGAATCTTGGTGAAATGCAGCCTAATACACGTTAAAAAGTTGGCATTGTTTTTGCTTGAAAATAAACTAGACTAGAACACACGTAAATATGCACGACATTGACACAATATGAGAGAAGATAATAGTAGGTAGACTATTTAAAATATTCTGTCCCATAAGATAATATATAGTGTAGTTTATAGTAAAGTTAAAATAAAGATCAATAAAATGAGATAATCACAAGCAACGTTGAATGTCTCACTATCACACCCTTCCTACATACTTGTAATGTAAAACATAGACTGCCAGGGAGAATGAATGTTTTTAACTCGAGCGCGGAGGTTGCAAGGTAGCAGGTAGGCTGCAGTGACGTCAGTGACGCTACGGCTCAAGCCGTTCCCAGGTCCAGGCGACAGGATGTATAACACAACAAAGGACAGGAATGTGTTGTTTGGAGCTCGACGGATCAGAAAAAAAATACTTGCTACAAGATGAGAGTATCACTTTAAGCCTTATTCCGGCATAACTTTATGCCGGTATAGCATTATAACTACCAATATCTTTATTACCATGATATTACCATGTTAAAACATATTATTTTATCATTATAAATGGCTATTTGTACAAATTAAATTCATAAAGATATGCCGGTAAAACATGGTATTTGCTAATATTGATATTCGTTTTTTCGGTCATAAAGTTATACTTCTTTGTGAATCCAGCCCCTGGAATATAATCCAAAGCTCCAATTAAAAATATTTCACAACAATGTAAGATTTTTAGTTTTTAAGATTCAGATGCTATTCAGATGCTATGCAATGCTTAGCATAAAAGTGTTTTGCAGTCCACATTTTATGTTACATTCCGGTATTTTAACGGTACATATGGCGTATGTGTATGAGTTTGTGTGCACCGTCAACTTGGCTGGCATGGAGGGACCACCCACTAGAAAAATTCAGTCCTTATGTCAACATCCCAATAGTATGCAACTGGTACATAATGGGTTTGTTTTGTGCATACAATTAGGAGAAAAATATGATAATCACAGAACTAAATTTTTGAATATACTGTAAGAAATACCCTCTATATTCCTGACTTACAACACCATTTTGTGCGACACAATTATTTCTAACAAATAGAAGCTGACTTATATCACATTCTCTATCTTTCACAGTTTGCGGAATATGAAATCCATGTTTGAAGGAGACTGGCCGGCCGGTGTCGATAACCTAGCAAGTGCTCTGAAGTCAACGTATATGTAAGTAGCTACTGATTCGTTCATTTAATGTTTGCGTAACACTTCCCCTTTCCAAATGCTGTTCAATCATTTGAGAGTTATATTGTCGGTTCTTTTGTTTACAGACCAAGGAAGAAACAAGCTGAACCTCAACACCAGGAAAAGGACCTCAAAAAGGCTAGGTAAATTAATATTTACTTTTTCATGCAGTACCTATAAGAGCTCAACTTTGAAGTACTAGATAGTTTTATCTTACCCAACCCTACCTACCTCCTTAATTAGGTCGCCTTACCTTCTCCCTTTAAGGACATTCAAAGGTAATCCAAATCAAATACTTCGTAAATTTTGCTATGTATGAATATTAACAGTAATAATGACTGACACAAGCCAAACCTTTCAATAATAGGTACCTAATCAATATTAGGGTACCATCTTTTTTAAATTGCCTAGTAGGTGGTAACGTAAGTTAAATTCTTACAGTCATACAATTTATTCCACTAATCAACATAGAAATGTTCATGTCTTTAAGGTCCCTGTATATCACGTGACTTTTTAACCAAAAAGCTACACATTTTCTATTGGAAGGGTTCAGTTTAACAAAGACTTCTTCCTCATCAGATAAGTTAGGACACATCTGTTGGAACTAATTCTACGCAGAAAAGAACTGCGAAAATAACATATTAGATGATTTTACTTCCTTGCACCTAAATATTCTCAAATCAAGACCTGAAGTTGAAGGAAATTCTACGAGTTGCCAAAAACAGCAAACATTACTCTAATAAAAAGGCATATAGGCATCACAAACCTGACGCAATGTCAGAATATATAACATGCGCTCTTTCTTCCTCTTTCCAACGAAATGTTGAGATATTAATTATATCCACTATTATGAATGTAATGATTAAACGAACAGCACTTGGTTTTGACAGTCTTCACACGCGTACATATACACGATATTTGTGTTAATTTTATTTATTAAACCATTGCAAAAATAAATATTATTGACTGCAAATATTGATAAGCTCCAGTATGCAGTGAATTTTCTTCATAAATCACCTTGGATTATTCAACATGAACGATGTAAGGTATGTACTTATAGGTAACTATTTCTTTTGATCGGATGTAGAGAAATAAAGTCACGTGATACACAATGGCCTTAAACATAGAACATAGGAAGTTGCAATACTACCATATTAACATGGTTAGTTGAAAACACAAACTTGAAGTTCAGAATTTCTATGTATCTATTAAAATTGATTATGGCATGCTTAGTGACTTCCTACTTCCCCCCCCCCCTTCACCCCCTCCAGACAATGATTTAAATTGCATCTTTTAAGGAAATTCCTAATATTAAACCCCTCTTAATTCCTGGATAAACTACTGATATAGTAGGTAACTATTTCGTTCTCTTTTCTTGCATTTTTATTGCATGCATTTGTACTTCCAGGTCCAAGTATAATCCCATCCCAGTCAACGTCATCGCACAGCCGGTGGCCAAGTATCTGAACAGGGAATTAAGATCTCCTGTTGAGTCTGTTGCTTCCGAGATGGCTATATCAACGTATGCCACAAACGAGACCGCTGAGGAAACAAGTCTTAATCAAGGGCTTCGTTTCCCGAACGCTTGCAGCACAGAGGTTGACTTGGCAGACACTTGCGAATCAGGTGCTAGCAGTCCGATTGTAGCAAGTCAAGACGCAAAGAAATTTACAGGAAAGTCTTTCCCATTCCAACCTGGATCGAAAAAGCTGCCTCAAATAATTTCATCCAGTTTGAAGGGAAGCTCAGAAGATGATTCGGATAATGAAGAAGACCTTCTCTACTCCAGCCAAACACCACTTGGGAAGTCCATGAAATCTAGTTCGTTATCTCCAGTTCCGAAGAAGATTAAGCGTCCGCACCTGCCAACAGATATCATACAATCTGTCATCTTGGAGAGTGATGAATCGAATGACAATGCAGAAGTACAAGATATGTATCCTCCAATTGATTCTGCATACAAGAATGATGCTGTTGACCTTAATCGAGCAATACGAATGGACACATCTGAAGAAGTTGCAAAGGACAGCCAAAATCTATCTGAAGTTGCTCATGCTGAAGCGACATCTCCCTTAGTCTCGGCAACCGCCAGGTTATCTGCAGAGAGGGTTCAAGATATGCTTGAAATGACTGACGCTAGCAGTTCAGATTGTGATAGAGAGAATTTGAGTCGTTGGTTGACAGATGGAGAGATCAATCAATCACCAAAATCAAAAAATCTCTCTCAAGTTGCTCATGCTGAAGCGACATCTCCCTTAGTCTCAGCAACCGCCAGGTTATCTGCAGACAGGGTTCAAGATATGCTTGAAATGACTGACGCTAGCAGTGAGTTCACAAGTTCAGATTGTGATAGAGAGAATATGAGTCATTGGTTGACAGATGGAGAGATCAATCAATCATCAAAATCAAAAAATCTCTCCAAGTCACGGGATGAACAGGAGAAAATGGCTTCCAAAAAAATCACCAAAAATCGGAGGAAGAAAAGTAAAGGTGAGCAAAGCCAAGCTGACAGAATTGATGAAAATGTTCGTACGGCAACCAAATCTAAGACGCAACGTGATTTAAAGTCTGATTTTGAACAGATTAAAATGAGCCCAATTAAGAAGGTGAAAACTTATACTGTTGCTGACAGCAAGGAAGTTGTCGAGTCAGCAGTAGACTCTGATGTAGTAATGCTGGAAGATGCTGAGAGTAGCTCGCCAAGTCAACACGAAAGTCAAATTCATTCAGATGATGTGCAAGCAAGATTGGCACAAAAGGTTAAGAGGCAGCAAACATATGTTTCTGATGAGGCCAGTCTTGCAGGATCTAATTTGGATTCCGATGATGAATCGGACGCCGGTTTGCAACCAAGCCAGACAAGCAAGGTTGTAAGTGCCCAGTCTGTTTCAGAGAACAGTGTAAATGAATTGGATTCTGACGATGAAACAGACGCTGATTTGCCAACAAGTCAGACGAGCAAGGTTGACCGTGGTTGCGATGCTGTCTTCGATGGCGTGGATGTTGCTGGATCCGACTGGGGTTGTGAGGATGAAGAAATGTCGGTGGATGCCGATATAACCGCAATACAGAAGAAAACGGCTGAAAGTCGACCTCCCCCTGATGTGAACATCGAGTCCGATGGTGCAGAGGATCGTGGTGCACGGAAACACAGGGCTCGCAAAGAAAGTAGTCGATCATCTTCCTACACGGACAGTTTCAAGTCTACGTTGAACAGCCAGGATCTCGAGTCACTTAAACAATTCTCTTCAAATACGCTGGTCACGAAGTATCTGACCTCATGTCAGAGAAAAAGACGCTCGGATGCAGCCGCAGGCCAATTTGATTTATCTCCAATGCAGTCAAGTTCTTCTGAATCACTGAAAGGGATACACAATTCTGATGACAATGGAAGTTTCTTGGCAAGCCTGACTCAGAAATCACACAAGAGTGATAGTGTTTACTCGTCTATAAAAATGGCAAGTCCAACGGAGTCCATGAAGAAGACAATGAGTACTTATTTAGATGAGCCCGGACGGTCAGATGCGTTATCGAAGTGCAGCAGCGTCATTTCATTTGGTATAGACAGTCCTCCAAGCTTCACAGACCAGCCAACAACTTCTGGAGTTCGTAAAAAAGCCACAGTGAGTAATTCAACAGTTACCAGCGATGATAACGGCATATTTGATTGGCTTGATGATTGAATCTCCTAATTACTAGTTGTGCAGTTTATTCATTATGTTTTAAGTATGATATTCAATTTTACCTGCACCAACAATTGTTTTAATTTAAATGCTTAGCCTTAATTTGAATTTGTGGGCTAATTACTCGCGTAATATATTGTTTTTTGGTTCTCAATTTCTCAAGTGAAATGAACAATAAGTTCAGTATTTGTCTTGAATTGTCAAGCTGTAATTTAAATAAATGGACATGAAAGTTCTATCAAAAGAATTCAGATTCAATTAGGTAAATCTACGTACTAACTTTCAACTAGGTCCAATAATATTAGTAGGTACTTGTATTTTCAGCTCGTTCGTTTCGTTTTAATGCATCACGTACTACTTCCACAATACTAATTTCAAATTTGTGTTGAAATTTGTGTGCTTTAGTAATTACTTATGTAATATATTGCTTTTTGGTTCTCAATTTCTCAAGTGAAATGAACAATTTATAAGTTCAGTATTTGTCTTATTGTCAAGCCGTAATTTAAATAAATGGACATGAAAGTTCTATCAAAAGAAATCAGATTCAATTAGGTCAATCTGCGTGCTAACTTTAAACTTTGTCCACTAATATTAGTACTTGTAGTTTCAGCTTGTTTGTTTCGCTTGAATGTATCATGTACTACTTCCACAATAAACTAGAAGTAATATAAAGTATCGAGTTCTTTAATCTAAGCTAACCCAAACCTAACACAAACTACAACTCAAACGTACTACAACACTCTTGAGGATTAGTAGGAATTGGGCAATATAAATCAAGGAGGAAATGAAGATTAATTTTTTCATGTTAGCATCCTGCATTGCATTATTTATAAATGACACAAAATAATGTTCCTAGATAAATTTATTAATGGGTATTAATATAATTACAATATTATTATTCACCTGAAAATGCTGAGTTAACATTGGCCATTTTATGATAAATTATCTATCTTTTTCTTGGGCGACTATTGACATAATAACGTGGTTTGGATTTGAGGCTGTGATAGTCTTGGGTCTAAGACACATTGATATTTGTATAATACTCTTTATAAAGCCAGCAGTTTCCTCTAAATTATCAAAAATATTTTCAATCAAAAATGAATGAACATTCATGATTTAAGCTTGGCATAGAGTAGGATCTTGATAGTAAGCCTCATCATACTATCAATGAAAATAGCATCATATAAACTATATAAATATGAGTTCATAAATTTGATAAACGTTGAATGGAATGATTGTAATTGGTGTTATACAGTTTATGGCAATCCATAGCTTATATTAATTAAATCTACCTTTAAAAATTCAATTCTCATCCTCAATATCAATTAATTCTCAATGATTTGCTCATGTGTAATTATAAATGTCAAATGTATCACCATGCAACACCGGACTCGATAATAAATATTAAATACCTAATATTGCAAGCAAGTTAGTCACTAAAATAAGTTAAAATTAGCCTCTACTCAGCCAAGAAAGGTCAAGGTAGGAATTCAACATAGTTCTCTGGAACTAAACCAGTTTTGCCATTGAGAGTTCCTTCCAGCCAACCAGGTTCAAGCGATGGACGAACTGAAACAATGAAATTACCATTAATTTCACTTCAAGCATCAGAATCTTACGTATTCGAAAGTAGCAGCATGCCTACTCACCATTTGTTATGATCTGGTTTGGTTCGAAAGAAAGTTCTCCATCATTTTCACTGAGGCATGTGTACAGAGTGCGAACCCTTCTGAAATAGACACAATTAAGTTGTTAATTTATGACAGGCTAGTTTACATAGTGATATAGACACATTTAGATATTTGAGGGGTGGATAGGAAAACATGTGAGGCGCCAAATAAAAAAAATCACGGTTTTAAATATGCTGCACAAAAAGTGCACAAAATGACGTTTGACCTTGAACATGTTTTCCTCCCATCCCCTTGTTTTGTGCATAGAAGACATACCACAGTTTGATATCGCCCCAATAGCTCTCGCTCATACATTACAGTTACTCACAACTAAGATGTTACACAAAAGATCAGGACCCTTTAATAAAATCTACTTCACTACGACGGTCTTTACGACCAAGATAAGACTATTCCTCAGTCCCGATTTAATAGATTAGATAAGAATATTATGGTTTAATGGCGCGTCAACGACGAGGTTATATTGCGTCGGCACATTAATTTTTACTTTTTAACTTTGTTGGTCATAAGTGGAGGAGATGGGGAGGGGTCGACCTAACGGGCCCGATCCGGGAGAGTCTGAAACTGGTGGGAAAGTGGTACCCGATGTCACGGGGATCATCATCTCGAGGAGGGAGAGGCCCGCGAATTTGGGGAGGGCATGGGACTAGGTGGACGTGGCCGGGTTTACCGTCTTGCCAAGGTCTTAGCTTGAAAAATCACGACATTAGGTAAGGGTCCAGCCACACCAAGAATTTATTACATAGATTTTCAAGTATACAGTAATTTCAAATTTGAGTTTAAAGATCTTGACTGTTGAAGTCCTATGTAATACATTAATTAACTTAAGACAGAAAATGATCTGCAAATGAATTTTGGTAGTGGTTATGGGTGGGACGTTTAAACGTTTAACCGTCAAGCTAGCGTTTAAACGTTGGTAAACGTTTAATTGTAAAATAAAAAGTGTTTACATTTGTAATACTCAAAACTGTATTGAAGTATACCAAACACCAGTTGGTTTGTCTACTTATTTTGATGTCAGTTTGTCAGAATGCTGCAATCAGCTGTAATGTTTTTACTCCTCCCCCTCTAGCTACTATCTCACGCCCACCCCTAAGTCACTTCAAGTCTGAAGCTAAATTAAATGCCGTTCAACATATATCTACCATTATTTTTTTGCTGGCGACATAGCCTCTGGGAACAGTCTTATAAATGGCGAACTTTAATTTTCTGTTTCAAGGTCGATCATTCTTACCGTGATGTATTGTATTGTATCAATACATATTCATATTCTGGCTAAAGTTAAGTTGTAATGATGTGAGTTGGGTACGTCTTAGATGCTTACAAAGCGATGTTCAGGCCAAGCACTAATAAGAGAGTATAAGAGTATAGCTTTTTCGCAGAGTGATGCGAGGAAACTTAAATGATCGCATGCAACATATACATGAAACTCTCCAATAGGTTCCATTGCAACTAAATCATTCACATAATTTGATACTATAAAGGCAAAAGGGCCCAAGGTAGGGGTGTGCGAATATTCGAAAATTTCGAATACTTCGAAAATATTTGGTTCGAATATTCGATTCGGTAATTCGAAAAAAAAGGATTCGAAATTTCGAATACTTCGAAAATTCGAATATTCGAAAATTTTTGAATAGTTCATGTCTTTTAATTCAAAATAATCCCGCCATTTCTCATATGGGAGCGTTTTTCAATGCTGCCAACTGCTGCAAAGTCTAAAACTTCAACCGAAAATTGTCATGGCCACCATTTTGATTTCGAGGGATATTATTTGTAGGTTATTGTTCCTCCAGGTGGACCTTCCTCATACTCCATTTGTTCCTGTTAATTTCATTTTTTGTGATGATTAATGACAACAATATAATCCTGGCATATTACATCATAATCAGTACATTCATTTATATGGCCATCTTTCATTCTGGTCATAGGAAAAAAGTTTGTATTAATTTTTTAATTTTTTAATTGATATTATGTATTTTAATGTAGGTTCCAACTATTCGATATTTGATTCGATATTCAAAATATTTTTGTCAATTATTCGATATTTGTATTTGAAGTCAAAAATCACTATTTGCACACCCCTAGCCCAAGGGCCACTTTTCAAATTGTTCAGGAAACAAAAAAAATGCATAACTAATTTTTCTGTTTGAGGTTAGTCATTTTTTGTGGGTATAGGTACACTCCCCCAAATAATAAACGGTACTTGGTACAAAACGTATTGGCTGCTGGGCCGGTTCCTTGACAATCAATCCTTGTTATTATCAATGAAATCAGATCTCACCTAAAAGAGTTAGATAATGCGTTAGCACAGACTTCATGGGATGATGCCATCAAACCTTAATCAGTCAATTCATTTTCTTTCGAGTACCGTTTATTATTTGGGGGAGTGTACCTAAGTTGATTTATTTATGATTTAATAAACATTTTACAGTAAAGGTTAGTCTTAAAATAGTAATACATTTGGCGCTCTTAAACATTACGGCACTTACGCCCTCGATTGTAAATGGTCAAAAGTTACAATGTTGCTTACATGCCCTATTTGTCACTTGTGCTTATGCCCTTTTTTTGAACCTATTTAAAGTGTAAATATCTATAAAACTGTTCATATGTCACTTTTGTCCTTTTACCAGAAATTAGAAATTAAATGAAGAAAGAGAAATGATGAAAACATTGATTTCTCAAAAAGTGGCGCTTAGGCCCTTTTGCCTTTTTAGTATCGGTATGTATTTAAGATTTTATCAGAAATTATAGAGGAAATTGTCTACAATTTGAATTCTCCCTTGGGTCCTGATTCTACAACTATTTTTGATTGCTGGCGGAACAGCAATCTGTATAAAGCTTATGGCAAAATCTCATTGCTCGAGGATTTGCGCACCGCTTTGCAGTTATAGAATCGCAACCCTGGTCTAAGAGAGAACAGTACAGATGTTAGTTGGTTATGTTAGTCACCTTAGAGAGGCAGGTGTAGTAGCCGAGCCAGAGCGCCCTCGAGCGGTGGAACTAGAAGACCGTGGAATCCTAGCACACACAACCACCTCCACCATAAGACTTTGCTATAGGCACCGTACGTTCATATTCCTAGCGCCACTAGTGACAGAAATCGGCAAAATTGGAAGGAGAATATCTTCAATTGTTTTATGTCATTGGCCGTGACCAAGCAACCGATCAAATGTCAGCTCAAAATAGCTCAAAATTAGTACACAAATGGCACAAATAGTAATGTATCAAATGAAGTGAAATTTTTTACATTTCATTACAATATTATTGCAAAACTAACTTTTGGCACACTTTCGTAAATATTAAAAATTGTTAAATGCGTAATGTGTGAAGCACATAACGTATCTGCAGCACCTTGAATGTCCTGACAAAGTTGCGGACTTCTGCCACCCGCTGCGCTGCCTGTATGTCACAGCGAAAGTGATGCCTATGCTCGGTGCCTATTCGACAATAAAAGTTGCAAAACGCCACCTAGCGGAAAAAATTAACATCTCCTCCAACGAGTATTTCTGCTCATGCGCACAGGGCGCGTGTAGGCAAGTCACTTATGTCAATCGTATAACGAGTTCAGTAAAAGTTATAATTACATCGTGAAATAGCAGAAATTGATCAATACCTTAGTGTCAACAATCAAATACAATCAGCATATTTCATTACAGCACACACATTCATTCAAATTCTTATGAAAACGAGATGTCTATTCACCAAATAGGTGATTCACCTATTCACGGCCTTCTGAACACACATTTTTCTTGACACCTCGTTCAAACGGTTGCAATCTGTCAAATGCTGCTTTTGGTGAATAGACAACTCGTTTTCACAAGAATTTGAATGAATGTGTGCTGTAATGAAATATGCCAATTGTATTTGATTGTTGGCGCTGAGGTAAGCATCAATTTCTGTTATTTCGCGTTACGATTGACATGTAAGTGACTTGCATGTAAAAGTACGCATGCGCTGAGACTGCATACTCGCATGAGCGGCCATGTTACTGATATTAGCGCATTCTCTAGATTCTTTTAGTGTCGAATACAACTCTTATATTAGCACACCACCCATGCAGTTTGACCATTTTATAAAAATAATTTGGGCAAAGTTCTTCCATGCATTATCTGCCATCATTTTCATTGTACCTCTTATGAGGGCTGATCAAAAAGTTCCAAGACTGTATGAATTGCGCGGGAATGGAGCGTTGGAGAACGGTGCGGTTGGCAGTTTGTTTAGCATGACTCTTCCTGAGCACAACTGTTTTTTCAGATTCTTGATAACCTTCCTTATTGTAAAGTTACAGCTGTTATCGTAGAACAAGATTTTTGTGTTTGGCGAATTTTTGATAATTTGCGAAATTGATCAAAAAGAAGGTCTCTTCAGAGGGTCTCTTTAGTTTTGGGGATTTTGGTGGCGTCTCTTCTCCGGTAATGACACGTTTCAAAAAGTTTTCATCGTCATTTATTTGCCATTAAAGAAGTTCCTGACTAATCAAGTCAACAAATTTTTAACTGAAAAGTTGCAGATGAGATGATTGGCTGAAAGAGTGTTTCGAGACTTTTGGCCGAAGAAAAAAAACACCGAGCTTTGGTTTGTTAACAACTTCTTGAAATGGCAAAATGATGATGATTTTTTTTTGAAACGTCATTACCAGAGACGAGACATCCCCAAAACCCTCAAAACTGAAGAGACCATCTTTTTGATCAATTTCGCATATTATCAAAAATTCGCCAAACACAAAAATCTTGTTCCACGATAACAGCTGTAACTTTACAAAAAAGAAGGTTATCGAGAATCTGAAAAAACAGTTGTGCTCAGGAAGAGTCATGCTAAACAATGCTGCCAATCGCACCGTTCTCCAACGCTCCATTCCCGCGCAATTCATACAGTCCTGGAACTTTTTGATCACCCCATGTACATAGAAATATTTTGAATTTACATCATATCAAAATTATTTTGAAACAAATACTGCATATTTCACAAATCAGCAGTTACCAGTTAGTAATTCTACACGAAATTGCAGGAAATGGATTAGAAAATAGGAAAAATAGCAAGTTACACATTTATTGGCAATACAGTATCTGAAGCTGCACAATGAAGAGAATACATAATATAAATTATAACTTACAATTAAGATTAAGTTAGTGCACTCGAATCACTTGCAATTTCAATAATAGCATGCATGCATTTGATAAAGAAAAGTGGTGCAAGTGTAAGCCCACCAACAGGTAATGTGCAGGCAAGTAAAAAGCATTGTACCTACCTACAGCAAAATTGAACTAAAACTACTCTATGTAAAAATATGTTTTTATAAGTAACAAAAGTCCAACTTGTCTATTAAAGTGTAGGTAGGTACCTACTACCTACCTAGTACCTACATAACAGTGACACCTATCTAGTACCCACTCTACACTACCTACACAAAAATTGTAAAGCAAAGTAGTAGGTACCTATGTAAACGAATAAGAGTAAAGTAGAAATTAACAGGCCGAGAAATCATCCAAGAACTTACACTATATGTATCATATTCATCATTCATCACAAATTAAAAACTAAACAATTATAGAGTAATAAATATTATGTTCCCTGCCATGGTTCAATCATTGACAGAAAGAAAGGTAAACCTACTTATTACTCATCAAACAACAAATGGAACACAAAGATAGGTATGTGTGTAACTCTACAAAATGTTAAAAGCTTAGATATCTTTGAAAGCGTAAACAATGTTGCTCGCTAGTACTACAACTATTTTGGAACCACAATCTGTTGCATCAGTTGTATGTTGTCCATGCATTTCTCAACATCGAAAGTAATGGATGATTTTATTCTCTTAAAAACTTACATGGAATCTGCTGGACGATAGCTTGTAGCATAATGAATGCCGAGTTTGGAGCCCCCTGAACCTGCAAAAGAAAATTAACATTTTTCCTGATATTACGTCTCTGGAAGCACTACAGTTTTATGAGAAGTTGTGAGATTTCTCCGAAGAAATCGCAACTGTACCTAAAGGACTTATAAATTGACTAACCTCTTTGGTTTGGCGGAGGCAGCGAACTCGTCAGCAAGTGATCAGAAGATATCGACTCGTTAGAACTGCTAGTGTTTGCAGGTCGTTCGCGACCTATTGGAACAGACAGCAATGTATCACTCTGCTGCTTGGCAACTCATGTACAGATCTTGTGGGAGATCACCATCCATCAATTATGAAAGAAAATCTCAAATCTGTTTTAAGATAAAAATTCTCCATGAAAATGGTACTACAGTAAAGCCTCAGAATACTGCTATCTGACTTTCTTTCTATTCACAACTGGCAAATATACACATTTATTTTACACATATACACGTGTAATATTCCCTCTAAAACTGCTCCGAACCACCCGATTCTGGACACAAATGCATTAACCCTTTTAAGTGTGTTTGAAAACTATTAGGTACCTGCCACCCCAGTCAATAATTAGAAAGAGAATACTTCAATATGAATTGTGTTTTTAAACTTCAGTGAATCTGCACATTTGCATAGCTTTGAACACATGATTCTGAATGTTTGCAACTAAATATCGAGAAAATGAACTCTCGGATCTGCTTGAATATAACATTCTGGATATTACCTGCCGAGCCGAAGAGGAAGGCAGTCTTGGTATTATGCTGATTCATGGACAGCAGGTTGGACTCGGAGTAAGCTCCGATTCGATTCGCTTCGGTCTGCGTCTTCACGTAGCTCAGAGTTCTCTCGGGTTTCACATAGCCGAGATTTCGTTCCGGTTTCGCATAGTTTAAACTTGTCTCCGGTTTAGAATAAGTTTCCGGCGTCACATAACCAACACTGGCTTCGGCTTTCACGTAGCTCATGTTCTGAGGACTGGTGTCGGGTTTGTTGTAGCCGAGGTTCTGCAGGCTCCCCTCTTGCTTCGCGTAGCCGAGACTGTGCTGGCCTCCGTCGGGTTTGTAGCCAAGGTTCTGCAGGCTGGAGTTGTGCTGGCTGCTCGGACCGCCTTCCAAGTAGCCGGCTCGGATGCTGCCGGCCTGACAGAAAGATAACAGCACGTTCAGTATCCTGACTCAGACATAAACAAAGATTTCATCTTGCCTGGTGCTCATCGAGTAGGCAAAATTTACAGCATTTTAATAATAGTAAACTTCATTATGCAGTATGTTTATTTAAAATAATTTATAGTATTACAGTTAAACAATACATTACCAGGCAATGAGTAACGACCAGCAAACTGCAATTCGATTCAATGAAAGTCTTTTACAATAGTTACGGAAGAATGATAATGACGAGGAACAAGCACGGATATACGTGGAAGGATGTGGTCGTGGCCTGTGGGGAAGCTCCTCAGCATTTGCCCCTCAACTGAGGAAACCACCGGCACAGAAGCAGTCAAGGACGGCAGCGGGAATCGAACCCGGGACCTCCGCTGCCCGAGCCAACTTGCTCCTTTACGTTAGGTAAATGAACATCAGTTGAATGAGTTGAAGATACGATGAATCTGCTGGTATGATTAGTGGCTTACCTGAGAGTGAGAGTGAGGGGGCACCGGTGACAAGTGGCGGACTGGCTCTGGCTGCATCTCCGGCTGGCTCTTGAAGATCTGCACACATGCATATTATACAGTACACAAACAATTTGAATAATTAATATCTTACAAAATGGATTGGTCAGAAAAAAGTAATAAAATGTGGGACCTGTGATGACTTGAATGATTTAAACTCTTTTCACTGAAAAATCTCAAATGTATCATCTTAATCAAAACTGCTTACTGTATAAACTAATAAAGTGTGCATTAATGTGGGCTGTCCAACGAACGTATGAACACGCGTTTGAGCTCTATTACATTACGTCATATAGGATGACCTTGGATCTATCCTATGGCTGCAATGGTGGCCTATTTGAAGCGTACGTTGGCACCGAGTAGCACACTTTATGGTTAGCTCTCACAACAAATAATCAAAGGGTGGACAAACAATGCTTAAAAATTAAAAACCACCAATCAGGGAGCAAATACTTGTCTGCATTGCCACTGCATACTTGAGTTGTCTATCTGTTAATAGAATCTCTTCAAAATTAGAATCATACTTCTGTTAATATTTCCAAGTAGGTACCTAGGTACTTTGATCATCCATGTACAACAGACTTAGGCTGTGAATTAAATTAGAGCACCAAGTCCTACCTTTTCATAGTTCTCGATGAGGATCTCGACGACGACGTTGCAGAATTTGATTTCCAATATGGCTGCCACCGACTCCTCTTCCGGCCGAAGCAGCGTGGGCCCGAAGCAGACGCCTAGGTTGCTCACCGTCATCAGGTTCTTCTCACACCGGTTGGCAACCCTGCATGACACCGACATTGTTCAGACAATAGCAGACTAAATTCTCATTGATGCCAACTTTTATTTACCTACTCTATTCTGACTGTGAAGCTAAGGGTGAAAGTATGAGCAACACATATTAAGACGGCTGAGTAGTGAGCGTGGCCTTGAAGAGTTTTTAACCGATTTTTATCAATATCTTTAACCAATGTAATTGTTAAGGCTATTCCAGTGGTACCCCGTGACTAAACTTATAAAACACGAAATTGGCCAAACTATTGCACATAAGAGGAAGATAATGTATTTTCATCATTCTAGTAGTGATTCTACAACCCACTGGACCTTTTTCGAAACCAATATTTTGGTCCCGAATTTTTTTTTACGAAATATTGCTGTTTCATTAAAAAAATCGCACAGACCGCAATTTTCACTCTACAGACTTGCAAGTGGGCTCGTTGTCTTCGTTATGAAAATGCGAAGAAAACGTCGACGCTCTTTTGGTTAATAACTTGATATCTTACCTGGCCACAGGCACCAATGAATAGGCGAAATTTCCGGTACATACTGACTTTATTTAAAAAAAATTGCAATTAAAATACCGAAAAAGGACGTCGACATTTCATAGGTATATGTATTATGATTATTCATGCCAAGTTTCAGGTCGCTATGTTCAACGGTTATTTAGTTCCGATTTTTTCTGTGAATCGTCTTTGACCAGTTTGGATCGTCCCGGATATATTTTTGACTTTCCAAAATGGGCTGATTTCGCTAAATATCGATCTCAGATGACATCTTCTTACAATATTTGCCCTGAAATTAAAATCTCATACCCCCCTAGAATCCCCTTAACAAAATAAGGCTTTGTACGAGTATTCAGAACAGTTCCATGAAAATAATTCCATAGCTTGTAATGGTTTATTAGTTTTACTTTGTCATACAGACGTTTAGTGCCCGAAAATTAGTAAAATTATGGCACTCATCTGTTAGACAAAATAAAACTAATAACTGATTCCAAACTATGAAACTATTTTCATTGAACTGTTCTGAATACTTGTACAAAGCCCTATTTTGTTAACAATTACATTGGTAAAGATATTGATAAAAATCGATTAAAAAACTCTTCAAGGCCACGCTCTTAATAGCAAATATTAAGAAAAGAACTACAAAAATGGTCCTTCTAACAAACAAAAATTCAGTCATGAAAATATAGCCAAAAAGCAAAATATTCCCAAAAAATAATAATGTTACATTGGTATCAAGTAAGTACATGTAACGGATGACGTAATGGATGTTGTATGAAACTTACATTTTCAAGTGATGAACAAGCAGGTCCAGCATGGATCGATTCACCTTAGGCAGTTTGTAGATCAGCGAGTGTACTTCGTTCACCCTCATGGCTCGAGTCTCAAGTTCTAGACAACACAATCACAGCTCAGTCCTTCGCTTCAAGATGAAAACGTTACGAATATCGTACACAGATACAAATGTTTTACCTCCTACTGACAGCAATTCCTGTCTGGAGTGCCAAAAAACAGAATCTATCTAATAATTAAATCAACTTTAACATACAACTCATGTAGGTTCTAAAAACAAACCAAAGGATAGGGGCAATGTTGCCAGTATTTGCTGTTGAAAGCAACACAAATACCAAAATGATAAGGCTGTAACAATGCCTTTTCGTTTTGAGTCAGTTATCCAAATGTATTTGGGTAGTACCTACAGTAGGTTTGTCTACTTTATCTTTTAAAACTTGAAGATACAACGTTTACATGAATAAAAGCACTACAGTACGTTTCACAAGGAATTTGCAACAGCGAATAATCTATTTTCTATTTGGAATTCCTGGCTATTTTCCACACTAGTTTTGTCTAGTTTTCTGGCACTACCTCTTCCTCACCTCAAAACAATAGAGGACCAAAGAAAATCCACATTTCTGAGGGATATACAACGTAGTATTGGCGTTTGCATTTTGGCATTTGCCCTCAGGCACTGAAAGGTCCTTGTAGAACGTAGAGTAGGTAACTACCTTTACAGCAAGAGAATGGGAATACAATCCACAAAAAAGGCTACATTTCTTGTGTAGTGATGCAATTTTGTAGCTTTCAAGTTGTCATAAGTCCTGTAAACAGCTCAACCAACCATTATGTGACTTAAGAGTGGAATATTGACAAATTGAATTAATAAAAATGTATAAATCTCCCAGGAAAAGGAGCCTTCTGTATGAATTCTAATCCCCTTCATTGTGGTACGAAATGTACTTACTGGCAGCTTCGATGAACAGACTGTGGTATCGGAAAGTCATCAGCGGCTCCGGAAGGTTGCGGAGATACGTCTTGAGTGAGCTGGTGATCGTCTTGCTCTCCCACTCGTTGACGTCATCGAGCCAAGGCAGTTGGTCGGACGGTTTCCTGCGGTCCAGACCCATCTGTAGCAGCTTCGTCACTTTCGACGTGACGCCCACCACTCTGTACAATCCCTGCTCCTCCAAACCTGCAGGAACAGAAACAAACAAGTGAAGATGGCCACTTATCGTCGTTACGACAGATGACAGATGTTACGATCTATCATTATTAATAATTCTCACCTCGATTTCGCAGCACTTCGATACACCGCCTTACGAATGTGAATCCAATCTCGTCTAAAGGTCGTTCCTCCTGCTTAATGGGCTTCACTATAGGACCTTGGGGAGCGTACGTCTGCAATCACAAGTAATTAGAATTATGTTTGACTTAAGACAGCCTTTAATATTTCAAAATAATAAACCTACACTTGGCAAAATAAAAAATTATCGGAGAACAAATCTGAATGACTGATGGCCATGTTCCGTAACAATCAATGCTTGTTATTATCATTGAAATGAAATGAGATGTTACATACTAGAGTGAGACAAGGAAATCGCTTGAACTGACTTTGAGTACGGATGATGCAATCTAACATTTTTCAGTCAACAGATCTATTGTGCGATAATTTTTAGTTGTGCCAAGGGTACATCCAGATCTACTATCCCATTAGAAGTAGCTAAGTGTCAATAAAAGATAACCACATGAATCTATTTACTTGAACATTGTACTCTGATGATATAATCAAAATCAAAATAAAATATGTAGTTAAAAGATAATAAAATGGTAACAGAATCAACTGACCGGCTCCTTGCCGTCCATGACATCCATCCACAGCTTGCGGTCTTCTTCCGAGAAGGCTTGAAGCGTGAAGACGATGCCCGGCCTGTAACAAAAGTTGCGTTAACAAGTGCAGCTGGTACATGGCCCCGAGTCCGATCGCGTGCAAACACTCACTTGTCGTCCGAAGTAACGTCGAAGCAGAACCTCTTCTCAATAGAGTCCGACATCCGGCGCACGCACGATGACAACACCATTGACTCAGTCGAGTTCTGAATCAAATTATCAGCATTAAGATATTATTTTTCAAGGCACTGCTTATCAAATTTTTTAACATTTTACAGATCATGGAAAAATTTACATTTCATTTAACAAAATGTTTCAAAGATGCTACTCGACTGTATAGTTCTCCAAAGTTTACTCTAAATGTACTATTAATACTATTGCAAGATCAGTATACTTCCAAATAATCACATGATTATTCATAAGGTAGAAAAATAACAGTAATATACTTACAAATTTCCCAGTCATTTGATTATAAGGAATCATTTCAAATGTCTTAGTTTCTCTATGATATGTACAGTAGTGCTTGGTCCATGTAGTGCCAAAAGCTCCTGCAACAGAATCGGTGAAAAACTCACTATTAACCTGAGTAGCTCTTCATCGTACATCCACTTTAAATAACATCTACGGTATGGAAAACATTTTTGAAAGATGGGAAGAAATGGGCAAATTTGGTGGAGATTGTGGAGAGACTCTGCCTCGACTAGTCTGAAACCTTCGCAGTTCGAGCTTAGTTCGAAGCTTAGTAGAGCTTAGTTTAGTGAGCCAAGAACACTAGAACTTACGTTTCTCCATAAGAACCAAGTAGCCGACCCTCACGTTCTTGCTCATGTTGATGGCTCCTGGATCCACGGACTTCTGAAACCAACGTAGAGCCTTGTTAAGATCTCTCCGCACACTCGGCTGCTGCGGTCCTACGTGACAATGCCAACGCCACACTTACATTTTGCCGCACCTCTAACATCTTCTTCATTAGTGTCTCGGTCTTGTCTCTCGTCGCATTGAAGTTTTCTCTGGTCTGTTAGTTCCACACACACACGCACACAAAACACAGGATTAGTAACAAATAACTACAACACGGCAACAACTAGTAGTGGTTCAATTATTGCTATGTAGGGGAATTGTGACAATTTGAGATATTTCTACAGTTTTCTGCTTACTGTGTACAGGCAGATGTGCCATTTTTTACTTGTGGGAATTAGGTAAACGATATATTTTTGTATCTATATAGAAAAGATTGCTTTTCTTTGCACCGCCCATAAGGATTTGGTACCCCGGCAAAATAAAAATTGATTAAAGTTCGTTCACGTTTAGAATATCAAGGCCGTGTAGATACTACTGTAGTCAAACGAACAATTGTATTCCTACACATGTAAATATCAATGTAACAATCCAAAAATATGTATAATACGACTGTAGATAAAAATAAAACAATTTTATTGAATGTTTCTAATATTTTCTACTATTAAAAATTGCGTTTCTCTTAATTTATGCAATTTCAATAATACAAAGAAGAAAGTCTTGCCATTGACAGGGCAGTGTTCATGCGAACGACCAATGAACGACTAGATCGACTAAAACGTCGGAAATATTCTTAACGTGAACGAACTTTACTATAGTGATTTCCGATAGCTTTTATTATATTGTACCCTGTACAGAGCAGATACGGATAATTGCCCAGAGGCACATCGAGTAATTTATAAAATTAAAAGTAACCCAGTAATATCAATATGAGACGTAAAATTTCATGCAAATTCACATTTACCTAATATCTTGAATTTGTAAAAATTTATGATTCGAACTAGCACCATTCTTAGACAGCATTGTGTCTGTTTAGTGTTTAGTGTAATTATTTCAATGTGGTTTTCTGGTTAAGAATATTATTGACTAGATGCTGTACAATATTCAAATTATCACCTCCTTGCAGAACATTAAAAAAATACCTGTTTCCTACATTGTGTATTGCTGATGGTGATACAAGCTACAATTGATACAATTGCTGATACTGTTACAAATCGCCACAGTCACCTATTATCAGTACCTACAATGGAAGCTGCCTGCTAGAGTAGAGTACTGGTTCTAGAGAGTATCTACCCGCAGAGACCAGTTCAGAGAACCCATTCAAATACTATCAAAGTAATATTTTGCCCGTTTGCAAATGTACTCCCTCCCCCCAACCTTGACCTCTAGATGGACTAAAACACCAACGAGATCCAACACCAAAACAAAAGTAGGTGCTCACATGCTGGGAGGTGCAAGAAGACGCTTACCTTTTGAATCTTGAATTGGAGCTCTTGCATGTATGGTTTGAATTCCGTGGCTACTTCGTGACCTTCATGATAGAATGTCAGCCAGCCATACATAAACCCCATCAGCTGCAATATTAATACATTCAGGTAATCAGGGAACTCTCTAGATGTAGAATGATAGTATGAAAATATTGAGAGAATCTGAAATCTCGATAAACAACAAATTAGAGGTACAGTTCTGTCGACGTCATGTGTTAATTTATAAATAGATAGCAATCAGCCAATCAATGAACATTTATTCCAAAATTTAATAAAACTATGAGGACATTAAATGTCAAAGTCGTGTAAGTAAACACATAACACAATGTATAATCATAAAACCCTTGATGATTAGTGATTACTGTCTACTGCGGAGTCGGTGTTGTCATCACACTCTGTTTTCCTTGCCTGAATGGATGATAACACGTGTCGATATTCTGTTCCAAGTATTGGACGCAAGCATCTACATAGGTATTCATTGATGTGATTGAGAAGCAACTATAGATCTTCCATGTTGTTTCATATATCATTCATCTTTCATCAATCATCTGCATCTTTACATTTTGAAGCATTAGGTACATGTTGTTAGTAATTACTTTTTTGGGCATAGCAACATAGGCAGGGCCAGTTGTTTATGGTTTCCACGATAAACGCGAAATGTTAAGAAACGTGAATTTTCTGTCAAATCTTTACGTTTCATACACTCCTGATTCCAAATATATGTATATTTTTCTCGCGAATTTTCGCGAAATTTGTGTTTTGACGCGATATTGACGAATTCTCGCGATTTCACGCGATTTTGTCCCAAACCTATGTGTTTTGCAACATTTCCCGATTCCGAGTATATATTTTACGAAAATTTCCTTGATCTGTGTCTCAAGTACCACGAAATAGAAAGAATCACACTGTTTTCTTCGTAAGCCAGCTGTCAGTGCCAGCCAAAGAGTGTATGGGGGTGCCAGCTGGTTGGCTGCTGAGCATGGAATGACGCATCTACATGACCTTGCACAGGGGCGCGCATGCGCACGCGCCGAGTCTAGGGGGGATTGGTAGTATTGCTGCTCGCTCGCGTGTCATATTTCACACTTATTCTTACAAAAATCAATTTTTTCCATTTCACCCCCAATCGCGAAAATGAACATAATTATCACCACCAATTCACCACTTTCAGAATGTTGAAAACGAATTTTGGCTTTTTTTATCACCACAAACGACTGGCTCTGAACATAGGTATGAGAGCAGAGAGATGTATGTATTTTAATTTTAAATAAAAATTGTTGCAGAGACTATTAATAATTTAATGTACCTACCTTTTGTATCACTTTAAAAGTTGCCTAGAACCAACATAAAAAATAAAGCCTCAAACCACACACCACAATATCCTGATTATAAGTATTTACTATTTACATTTTCGTTGGATCCTGGGTTTAACAACAATGCCATTTTATAGTAGCAAATCAAGAGCAATAATAAATATTAATTTTAACTACCTATGTTCAATTTTTAAAATAACTCATGTTTATTCTTATTACTCTACTCAATTGGTTATATACACAGGTAAGAATAAATACCTACCTATATTTGAACTAACAGCTTTGCATTTACTCAATTGGTTTGGAAATTATTGCAGATAACCCTCCTTTACATAGTTAAATGTATTAGAGAAAATTTAGATTTAAATTTGCTGAGAAATGTACATTTAGCAAATACCTATTTATACATTAAATACAAATTTTTTCCCTCAATGGTTGTTACTCTGGAGAGACGACTTGAGTATTTGCTATACGAAACAACTTCGCAACTCACCGTTTCCACAAATTCAAACTTCTTCCTCTCTTGGACTTCCTGCAGCAAGAAGACGTATTCTAGGCTGGCTTGGAAGAAACATCTCTGCTCCATCACCAGAGCCGCGTCCGCCTGAAATACGACACAGAATCAACCCTCGGGAACCTCCCACACACATGTCGGACATGACATGTGCAACAACAATATGATCTGTTCATCGTGAGAAGCGCAAGAGATGTCTTCTTCATATAACTTAGGAAGAAATAGGTAAACGGTGAAGAGGTGAAGCAGCTGAAGAGAAGAGATGGATGTATGGAAGATCAATATTGATTGTTGAATACAAACCAATTGTGTACCTATTTTATGTGCTCAATAAATTACATTATTATTATTATTATTATTATTATTATTATTATTATTTTTATTAATTTACCTTTTGTCATCATGCCCTTATACTTTGCCTATTCTGCATTTGTTTGGTAACATAATTTGCTAAATTTATGTGAATAGACTTACAACTTTCAACCATAACGTAGTATTTAGCTAATTTAGCTAAAATTAGTATGTAGGTACCTATCTACATAGTTCTAAGCAGAAGTATCATTCAATAAAATAATGAATAATGATACACAATTTTTACATGAATGATTGTTGATTAATCAAATTATCTACAAAGAATTTCAATCAAAATGTTTTGCGTAAAAGTGGCTGATCTGACGCAAGAATTTCTGTACATACTAGGGTAGGTACCAAATTTCAGTTTGATAAGGGAGAAGGTCAAACAATTTTATTGAGATTCTTTCTGTGACAGCTCGGTTATTAACAAAAGCAGGATGCAATTTCACTGTTTCTAACATGAAGTTATCTCCCATATTGCAAACAAACTACCAAATTGCTGAGAGTAAAACTTTTACATTGTAAAAATACACTGTTAAATTGAAACAATATTTCTATTTATCAAACTCAAAATGTTATATTTTTATAAAACAATTCATTCTTGAAAAACTGGAACAGACAGAAAATATAAGCAATCATAATTTCATTGAAAAGTGTAAATGTTGAAAATCAGTTCAATTGTATGGATTTACTTTTAAACTATCTGGGTCATGCAACTTAAAAGCTTTCTGATTTAGTAGAGATCTGAAGAAAGGGACAGTTCATTGACAAATTGAAGGAAAATCCCTTGTCAAATGTCATGTGAAACTAGTCTACATCTACAGCTACACACAATGTAATAATGTCAACACAATAATTGTTACTAAACAAATATAAATTACCTCCAGCCTGGCTTAGAAGTCATTGCAGACAATAGCAATGATATGACAATGAGAGTAGGGTGCGTATTGCTCAATGGCTGCTTTAGGGGTTGGTTGGCGCGGGGAGGGGAGGGGAGGGGGTTAGCGCGCATGTCCCCCCCTCCTCAATAGACAGATCAATAAATCCTACCTCTTTCAAAACTGAGTCCTGCTTCTTTGATGACAGATTGAGGTAGCGTTCTTGGCTCAAACAGAACTTGGCAGTTTCCTTGTCAAACTTCTTTTTACCATCCTGGAAAAATACATTCAATATAATTCTGCAAGCCAATTGGTGTACGAAAATTCTGTGGTGAACATCAACAGTCAATAGTTATTATCATCCTAGTAAAAATAGTTACCAATACTTTAATTTTAAATAGCATTTAATTTATTTCAAGATGACAGCATACAATCCCTCTACCAGTTGTGTTGTGCATGCTGTACCTTAGCTGTAGTATTTATGTACCTACTGCATGGCCCCTGAATAAAAATATGATGGCCAGTTGCATTTGCTTGCCATATGGCCCATGGGTAGTTATGAGCAAGTAGTTATTGTAGTAAAATAAGGTCAATAGATAGGTGGGTAATGAATGACCATTTTCACTATCAGTATTTACTGTTGTCTATTAAAGTTGTACTATTTGTACTATTTGTATTAGTATGTACTATTTGCAACATACCCTACCTACCTAGCAGCTAAGAGTTGTTTTTCATTTTAAGAAAAAGCTTTGTTTATTATTTTATATTTTATTATCACATCATGTAAAACAAAAATATGTATCTACCTAATACAAACAATAATAGGTATGTTCTGTTCGCCTGTCACCACTTTTCACTACTTTTACCACTATCTTCCACCCAAATGGCAAAACATTTCACAATATCATTGCAGCTTTCAACTGCTTTACCATTATGGTAGAATGCTGAAAGTGGTGACAGGCAGGGGCGGTTCTAGGACCAAAAATTTGGGTGGGCAGACGAAATTTTGTGGAAAACACGACCCGCGGGGGGTTTGGGGGGCAAGACCCCCCAACCGCTCCGCAGGGATTTTTTTGAAAATTGATGATCCTAGAAGCGTTTTTGAGCGTTTTCGGAATAAATTTCCCTAAATTTGAAACTAAATTTAGAGACACTATCACATTAAATATAAAACAGCCACCTAATCTAGCTTAGGGAGGAAAATACCCAACTTTGGTTGCACTAAAAAATATAATTTGTAGAATTTAGCCATATTTAAATATTTAATTTTTTTGTAAATTGACTTTTTAATACAGAATGATACTACTTATAAGCAGGAAGAGAAAATTCTGGGTGGGCCAAGGCTGGCCCACCCAGCCACCCCCTAGAACCGCGCCCGGTGACAGGCAAACAGACCTAATAAGATAACCTATTTTAATTACAAAGTTGCAATGTTTTTAATAATAAGTAACTTAAAATCCCATCTAAGTAGGTAGTAGGTACACATTTAATATTAGAAAATAAATCAAAATAAACAAAAAATAATGTAGGCGATGAATTTTTTAAGATGAACACATGGATTGACTAGTGTAAGGTGTTTCAACTTTCCAGTTAAAATAGTGGGGTCATTCATCTTTCTGATCACTTGCCAAGGTGTTGGCACCAGGTGTTGGCACTGGATCACACATTAGTAAGAACTGAATCAAGTCCCACCTTGACATTGCCAATGTGTTGTTTCCGGAAGTTCTCCAGCGGCCGGATGATCTGGTCATGAGCCCGCTCCAGCTGCAAGGAATAACTCATTATTAGTGTTCAAGTGATTTGACAGCTGGCCAGATTACTTTCTCAAAGTCCATACCATGCAAAAACAATATTTTATCATTGTTCAACAATATCAAAAATATGCCAAATACAACAATAAATCGTGGGCTTGGAGGAGAAACTAAGTCCACTTTTGCCAAAAACGTGTTTTTTTTTTATAAAAAAATTAGAGACAAAATCGCTTTAAGTATATATATAAGAGATACATTTTTCAAATCCCGGGTGTGTTCAGAAATACTAGTTAATTTAGTAAAGGAGAAAATATGATGATCAATTATACTCAAATAACTAAATTATGCTCAAACTTTATTCACAACGGACTAAATCATACACACAAATGAGCTTATTATTTTATAAATTACTCGTTTGTTCAAGTAATAACAGTTATTAGGAACAAACGAGTAATTTAAAAAATACTAAGCTCATTTGTGTGTACAATATTTTTCTATTTGTTATGGTACTTATCCTTCCAGGGTACTTCCAATAATAGGTAACATCGCCATTATCTCAGTTTGACATTTATGGACATAGTCAGTTCCTCCTCCAAGCCCACGATTATATTACAACAGTAAAATCATTAATCAACAACATGTCATATTAGGTACCTACTTGATATTAGCAATGAACCATTAAGATACATCAACTCTTAAACCCGATTTACACGGTCACATTTATTGAACAACTTCTGTGTCACATGCTTTGACAATGTTAATTTTCACACAATTTTGCATTTACACGAAGCAACTTTCTGTCACCGAACTTAAAACATGTTCTAATTTCCTTCAAGAAATATGACAAAGACTGTGCCAAAGACCGTGACGCAGAAGTTGTTCAATAAATGTGACCGTGTAAATCGGGCTTTAAAGATAGTCCAAGAAGTTCGGTTCTAAGAAATAGACACCTGAGTTTTTCCACATTGCATCGGCAAAAAGGGACAAAAGCGTTTTCAAACAGCAATCTTTGTATCTACCTAAAATTCTATAGACCTACTCTATTATATAAATTCTTATAAGTCACTGCCAAATGATAAAGTGTTCATAATGTTTGCTGGAAACTCTGGAAATTTCACTTGATCAAAGTGTCTATCAATATGTACATACGTAAGTAATGTTGTTAACTTTATTTTAATACCTAACTTACTTCGTACCTAAAACAAATTAACAATAGGTAGGCACATTGTGCTCTTTAGTTTACCTACGTAATTAGAACAGTGGCCAGATAGAGTTACCTAATATTTTGCCAACAAATGAAACTGACATTGCAGAGTCAGCAAATTTATTGAACATTAGAAAGACAAAAACAAACAAGGAAGTTTGTACATCTACCTACACTATGTACACTCAGCCAAACATAAAGTGATCGTGATGAAAAGTTAGAGTATCATCTCTTGTCTATTAATTTTCCGATTGCCTGTACAAACCGGTCAGACCTCTCACTCTAGCTGCTATCTCTCTCTGTGCTCGAGTAATAACAAGGGATGGGGGAGATATTGACGTCAAATAGAAACAGGTAATTTCTCAATCGCATCAGCCTAAGCATGTCGAATCTTCATTCGAATATTGCTCCTGGCTAACCCGATCGTGGTCTACCGAGATTTCGGCTCACATTTTCTCAATAAGTGCAATCTATATTATGTTTCAGATTCATAATTTTAAAAATATTTATTATGATGTTTTGCTTTTGCTAATTTTAAATTTCATTTGCAAACAATCTGGTGTATGTGCAGTTAATCAATTCATAGCTCAAAGAATACGTCTGTCTATATCAGTGGCACTCAACCTGCGGCCCATGGAACTAATTTTTGTGGCCCCCCAGTTGATGTTTCCAATACCTACTCGTACTTATTCACACAATCAAAATCAACTGTGCAAATAATATAAAAAAATAACAAATAACAAAATGTTTCATTGAACACATTATTTGAAAAATGTGAAATGTTTTATTATTTTATATGATTTGGTTTTTTAAAGTTTAGTTTTGTCCTGAAGAAGGTCCAAACATATTGATCGAAACTGTTAACATTACATAGAAATAAACTAACAGGATGAAATATCCATATGAAGAAGATTTTAACAATTTCTTGTTTGCACTTGAGAGGAATTTTGAGAGTTGTCATGTAAGGATCCACGCAACAGGCTGTAAATGCGACGAAAACTTCTTAAATGTAACTTCATACTTGTTAAAACGAAAATGAAGCCATTTACCAATTCCGAAATAGTGTATTGTTTTGGCGTGTGATACTTTGTTCAATTCGTTCCCTAATAAACAAAATACACTGAATTAACCAGACACATAAGAAGGGGTTGGGGGTTGGGGGATGGGGGATTATCCCCCCAACCCGAGCAGACTGACCCCCCATTGACCATACAAAAATAAGTGCATCCCAGAACCACTTATAAATAGCTTAAATTCTAAAAAAAACGACTTGCGAGGCAACAATTGGAGGGTAGTTTGATTCAGTTCGGGCATTTTAGAGCACCAGAAATTGAATCACTTTTAAATTGTAAAATTTTTAAATGACGCCCTGCGGGGCTAAAATTTACATGCTTCGCTCCTTAGACCCCCCTTCCGGGTGTCGAAATACCCCCCTCCCCCCCTCTCAAGATAAAAGTAGTTCCTACGCGCATGGATGAACCGACCTGAACACGTGAGCATTATTGTACTTTTTTTTTAAAAAATGCGGGCCGCCAACAAAAGCAAATTCGTATTATTAGCCCGCAAGTCAAAAAGGTTGAGTACCACTGGTCTATATAAATGATTGGGTTTACATCCTACATTGACTTTAAATTAATTTGACGAGAAAAACTAAATTTCAAAATAACACTCACATTATAGTTTTTCTTTTGTCTATACAAAAAAAAATTACCTATTGCCAATATTATGACAGTTACGCCTTTTCATTGGAATTAATTTCAAAACCGACTTTAATATTACTTTACTCATAACTCAAAATATAACAATTTTCATTAATAAATATCAATTTGAATTTACGTAAATATCTTTGAGGGACTTTAACACTATGTTGAAAATCAGTGTGATGTAATATTTATCAAACAACAATGATGTTGCTATAGCAACAATAAAATTATGACAGAACATGACATTAATGTCTTTGTCCCGCCATAATGTTCACTGACATTAAATTTCATATTTATGAAGGACATTATTTTCTATTGAAGATCCTGACAAAATTCATCTTGTTGTTTTGAATAATTATAATCCAACTTATTTTAAAATTGATGGATATTCCCTAACAATTTTTTGTATGGATACCTACTGTAGGGGATGCAGTTAAATAAATGGCAGCATTTAGCTTGCATTTTAAGCGCCAAGCCTAATTTATGCATCAAGTTGAATTTTACTGGAGCAAGTTGGCTCAGGCAGTAACGCCCTAAGCTTGTTTCCCGGAAGTCCTGACTTCGATTCCCGCGACCGACCTACTTGACTGAGGTGCGTCGTGGTGTTCCTCAGTCGAGAGTCAATGCTATGATTTTCACTAATAACTAGGAAAACGCCCAGCGTAACGCGTTGATGATCGAGCACCGAAACGGGCAACACCTCGAAGTCGAACTGAAACTCCCTTTACAGAAAATATAAGACAGATTATGAAAAGCATTAACACGAACGACAAATGAACGTTATCCATTATTCAGATTGTTATGAAGGGATGTGCGTTGTTAAAATATCCTATCGAACCGGGGCTCGAGCCCGGGACCTCTCACTTGCCGGGCGAGAGCTCTACCAATTGAGCTACCCGGTCGGACAGACGGACATTAGACACAACGTACTGATGAGGGTTAGAGATCTCCGAGGAGAATGGAATGAAGGTAGAGAATGCTCACTACGAACTGTCATATCACCGGTGACGATGCTGTCACCATGTCTCGTTGCACTTGTGTGCGCAAACCTCTTACACTCGACTTTAACGAGTTGCTTGAGTCTGAATGACTCCATGGAAATGCATTTCCACTTTAAACGATAAACACTCTGGAGTCTGGAGGTATTTAAGATGAAACTAATGCAAATCTTTTAGAAATCATCAAGTCCTCAATCAGGATAGTAATTAATGTGTTGTGAATAAATTGGCCTAATCCGTTATTCCGTTTGACCTGAAATAGATAAAGAACAACAAACAGACAAAAAATCAGAGATTCGAGCTATAAGTTTCAGATAAAGACGCTTGCTTTATTCGCTTAATAAGCCACGATCGCCTCCTTCCCACCTTCCGCCGGTAACCCTTTATCATCCATCAAGTGGACTCTAACTGCAACATCCCCGGTGTAAAGAACTACCGCTCTCCAAGAACAATTAGTTGAGATGCATTAGAACGGTAATAATATCAGAAAATGTTACCGCATTCAATTACTCACAATATTTCTTCACTAAAAAAGGTAATTAATAAACGAGCTAAATCTTATGTCCAAAACTAAATTTTCTGCTCTCACTAAATAAATACACATAATGTATCATGCTTTGACTGAATATTAATGACGCACACACGGCAACAAGGCTGGTGAGTTTATTTAACGACGCACACTTAACAAAGATAAGATCATTGTTACATACATTGTTTTATAAAATGCAATGCATGCAGTTTATGGTAACAACATCACTTTTATATTAAGGGCGCAGACTTTTCAATTAAAATTTTCCTTTCCTTACGAATACCCTAAATAGTGGGCGTAGATTAATTTTGTCAGGATACTCAATAGCCCAAATTTCCCTCCGTCAATATGAATATTATTTCAGTGCACATTATTGCGGGACAAAGAATTAACGTCATGTGCTGTCCTAGTTTTATTGTTGCCATGGCAACATCATTGTTGGTTGATAAATATAACATCACACTGATTTTCAACATACTGAATAATATTTACGGAATTTCAAATTGATATTTATTAATGAAAATTTACATATGTTTTGTTATGAATAAAGGAATATTAAAGTCAGGTTTGAAATAAATTCAAAAATAAATCGTAACTGTCCTATTGGCAATTTGTAATTTTTTTGTACAGACTAATATTGTATGAATCAATGATAGGGTAACTTTGAAATTTACGTTTTCTCATAAAATTAATTTAAAGAGCCTATGTAATTTTAGCCCAATCCATTATATAGACGTAGGTATACTTTGTTCCATTGATTAACTGCACTTAGATCGGATTGTTTGCAAATGAAATTATACATTAGGAAAAGCATAAGATCATATTATACACTTTTAAAATTATGAATCTGAAACATAATATAGATTGAACTTATTGAGAAAATTTGAGCCAAAATCTCGGTAGACCACGATCGGGTTAGCCAGGAGCAATATTCGAATGAAGCTTCGACCTTCTAGGCTGATAAAAAAAAACTGCCAAGCACCTTCCCACTTAAAACAATTGAGATCTAAAAGAAGGGCCAAGCAATAATATATTGTTTAAACATTTTCGCACTTAAAATTCGTGAAATCATTTCGCCCAGTTACTGCCGCCAAGCACAACACTAAAAACCTAATGTTGTGTCCAAATTTGAAGAATACAATCTAAGTGAACCATCATTGTAAATTTAACAAAATTATAAAAATTAAAAACGACTTCAAAATAAATTTAAAATTGAAATTAAAAAAATTAAAAATAAAGCTAGGCGCGTTGTGTCAAGAAGAAGGCAACATAAGAAAGAAGATGACGATAAAGGAGCCGAAGAAAGACAGAAAGTAGGAAGAAGATAGAGGAAGTCTACAATATGGTCGGTGCAAATTCAATGCGCCAAGCTTTATTTTTAATTATTTTAATTTCAATTTTAAATTTATTTTGAAGTCGTTTTTAATTTTTATAATTTTGTTAAATTTACAATGATGGTTCACTTAGATTGTATTCTTCAAATTTGGACACAACATTAGGTTTTTAGTGTTGTGCTTGGCGGCAGTAACTGGGCGAAATGATTTCACGAATTTTAAGTGCGAAAATGTTTAAACAATATATTATTGCTTGGCCCTTCTTTTAGATCTCAATTGTTTTAAGTGGGAAGGTGCTTGGCAGTTTTTTTTTACAAGTTTTTGTTTTTGTACAACATGTCATATGGGGTATAAGTTTATAGCAGCTTTCACTGATCATTAAGTGTAACCTATCATTACAGTTAACGCCAACAACGTCACTTCTTGTCTAAAGTTTTCTGTTTTTATTTCAATAGTTCCGAAGTTAGTATAACGAAAGGGTCCATTTCTTTTGGTTGAATTTGAGTTATATCAAATTATAATTTGTTAAAAGTTCACAGCTTTGAGTCATGTGAATAACGTAAATTGTAGGTGTATTGTTCCGGTGTAAACCGGAATTTGTGCGTTCATCTCGTAAAACGCGTATTTGTCGCCACTAGGTAAACTGAAAGGTACACGAAAGATGATTGCAAATGCGTTTCCTCATTTTTAAATTCTCCCATGTTCACTCTTTTATGTCAAAGTTCCGAAGTATAAACTCAATTGGTAAAGCGTGCAGGCTTACAGATGTTTACAACACATTTTAAATAAAATCCGGATGGTTTTTGGAAGGCAATGTAACTTAAAAGGAACGTAGTTAAGATTAACTAGCTGAGCCACCTGGTGTTTATAGTGCTGGTGGGAAGGAGTATGACGGGTGATGAAATTTACGCTACCCGCCTTACTCGCCTATGTACACGGATAGCATGGGCCGGCCTATACCTGGCATCTCCACCTCTCTGCCTCTCCCTGTCAGGTCAACTTAATGTTTACATTTGTTTGTTCATGGCAAATACGATCGATGTCCATTTAGTATTGTTGTCTTCTTCTATAGGTACTTGTAAACAGTTATCGAGCTTGCATTTTAATTAGTCCACTGATCTTATTTAGTGATTATTATATTGTTTTGTGATGTTGCTGTGGAAGATAATATTTTCATATTTTCAAACCAGGAAACAACTTCGTGCTATTGCCTAGATACTTGAAGAATATTATTGTATTGCCGATGTAAACAAGCCAGACCACTTTCGTATATAACGTTCGCATCAAAACCAATGTTTATTTTATTAGTGTCAGATTAGGAGGAACATCAGTTTCAGTTTCATTTATTTCCATTAAACAATGTCACTTGATGAGACTTTGACTCACAGTTTGGAAATAAATCATGACAATTTAAAAGCGTTTTATTATTCTAACTTTTTAACGTAAGCATTGTTGGATGATGAAATGAAATTTAAATCTCTCATACCCACAGATTTCCATTAATTATCATGGACCATTTAGTGTAGTTTCTTGTTTATTGTAACCGAGCTTCTAAGATTGACAGATTACAACATCTGAAATAATGAAATAATTTTTACTAAGTTGTAAACACCTAATAAACCTAGTAATGGAGCCATTTTGTGTGGTTTCTTGTTTCGTATCTGAACCATCAAGATCGACAAATTTGCATAATTAAAATAATTAAATTTATTTTAGAAACTTAAAGTTGTGATCACGTAATGGATGCACGTAATGGAGCCTTTTTGTGTGGTTTCTTGTTTCGTGTTGTTCTTGTTTCTTGTTGAGCCACCAATATTGACAAATTAACTCTATTTTAAATAATATATTAGTGTGACAAATGAAAAGTTGTAAACACGTAATACACTGAATATTAGTAATGGAGCCTTTACTGAATTTTACTATTTACTAAATTACCTGAATTTTACATAATTAAATAATTCGGATAAATTAAAAGCTGTGACAACCTTATGCACCCAGTAATGGAGCCTTTTTTGTGTGGTTTCTAGTTTAGTAACTGAGCCACCAAGATTCTGTTGATTAGCATGACCACGAATTGTTTTATTGCACAACTTTACGTACAACGTGTACATTGACAATCATTATTAGAGTCCAATGAGTATAATATTAAAAAGAGTTGCTATGTAATCGTTGAATGTATTCGGATTAACATTTTGAATATATACACAAGAAGGTTAAACATTTTTTAAGTAAAGAAAAAGATAAAAAAATAAAACATTTGTTACGGGGATCGAACCCGGCAACGCCGTGATCGAAATCACTTGCCTCATGTGACCGAGCCAATTCGCCACACTGAAATTAAACCTGTGTAGTATATCAAAGAAGAAAGGTAGAGCGTAAAACGACGTGCGCAATTCCTGTTTCCCTGATATCTTCACTGTTCACGATGGCAACCGGCGTGCCGCGATGGCGATGTTTCGGTCTATTGATGATCTTCACAGCATCCATTGGTAGTCTCATTTATTAAAAATGTACCAGAGCACCAGAGCATTAGTCTCTTAGAGTATTAGGAGCAAAGAGCACCTAATATACCTAGTAATGGAGCCTTTTTGTGTGGTTTATTGTTTCGTAACTGAGCCATCAAGATTGACAAATTAGCATAATTAAAATAATTAAATTAATTTTAGAACCTAATGCACGTAATGGATGCACGTAATGGAGCCTTTTTGTGTGGTTTCTTGTTTCGTGTTGTTCTTGTTTCTTGTTGAGCCACCAATATTGACAAATTAACTCTATTTTAAATAATTAAATAAGTGTGACAAATGAAAAGTTGTAAACACCTAATACTCTGAATATTAGTTATGGAGCCTTCACTGAATTTTACTATTTACTTAATTAACTGAATTTTACATAATTAAATAATTCGGATAAATTAAAAGCTGTGACAACCTTATGCACCCAGTAATGGAACCTTTTTTGTGTGGTTTCTAGTTTAGTAACTGAGCCACCAAGATTCTGTTGATTAGCATGACCACGAATTGTTTTATTGCACAACTTTACGTACAACGTGTACATTGACAATCATTACTAGAGTCCAATGAGTATAATATTAAAAAGAGTAGCTATGTAATCGTTGAATGTATTCGGATTAACATTTTGAATATATACACAAGAAGGTTAAACATTTTTTAAGTAAATAAAAAGATAAAAAATAAAACGTTTGTTACGGGGATCGAACCCGGCAACGCCGTGATCGAAGTCACTTGCCTCATGTGACCGAGCCAATTCGCCACACTGAAATATAAACCTGTGTAGTATATCAAAGAAGAAAGGTGGAGCGTAAAACGACGTGCGCAATTCCTGATTCCCTGATATCTTCAGTGTTCACGATGGCAACTGGCGTGCCGCGATTGCGATGTTTCGGTCTATTGATGATCTTCACAGCATCCCTGGACCTCTCATTTGAATATATATCCATGAAGGTATCATCGCTTATACAAATTAAAAAATAATATATGAAAAAAAAAGTTTTCCGGGATCGGGAATCGAACGTGTTATGCAGATGTCGAAGCCAGCTGCCTTCCTAACATGAGCTATCAGTCCGATGGGAATTAGAGCCGCTGTTTAGTGTATCAAAGAAGAAGGGCGGAACGTAAATATTGATAATTTTCCCACTTCCGGTTTAAATTTATTGATTTTTCTTGAAGTGGAGTGTCTAGCAATACATTGTCTTTATTGTTGCCAAATTTCAAAACTCTCGATGGACCCGTTTGACTTTTAAAATATTTAAAATTTAAAATTGTAATAACTTCACTTCCGGTCAAAATGTTTCAGATTTTCTTTCAAAGGGCACTGCTATAAATATGACTCTATGTCTCTGCCAAATTTCAACTCTCTAGGACAAACCGTTCAACCTGTGGAGAGGGGCAAACAAATTGACCGTGCCTAACTAACTAACTAACTAACTAACATGAAAGTCAATCCTTGCATGTTTGAGGCCCAAAATTCACCCCGAAGGGATGATCGCAGCACTTTGATATTTGGTTAGGTGTTGTCAGGTGGCTAAATATACCCGATAACCATGGTTTTCAACTTTCATTTCTAAATGCTTGCATGCGTACTGACACCCCGAAATCGGGCCCGAAGCGCTTGCAGTATAAGTCTGGTAGTAGCTCGCACGTTGTATTAGAGCGGTGCTTGGCAGCGTCGAGCTAGCGCCCGACTAGATGGGATAGATAAATTACCTGTTTCTATTTGACGTCAATATCTCCCCCATCCCTTGTTTTACTCGAGCACCGAGAGAGATAACAACTAGAGTGAGAGGTCTGACCGGTTTGTACAGGCAATCGGAAAATTAATAGACAAGAGATGCTTCCCTACCTTTTCATCACGATCATTTTATGTTTGGTTGAGTGTACCTATACCTACACATTCATGCCAGTCTAAGAACATTAATTCCTCACTTGGTTATCAACTGCACTTCATGCTGTCGTGATTAATGCTAATGAATTATGTAGGTACCTAGCCTACTCATTAAATATTATTTTATAACCTACCCTTTCAAACAAGAATATAAAAAAGAAACAAAAAATATAAAATTACAAAATTAATAATTAAATTATTTATATTTTTTATGGAGAGCATTATATTTGAGGAGTAAATCATGCTTTTTTCATCTAGTCTTGGAAAGCAAAAAAATGAAACGACAGCAATAGCATGGTTCTAATATTTAAATTACAAAATAAGTATTTGAAATATAAAAATCCTGTTAAAACCAAATTGTAATTTAAATGTAATTCTATATTTTGATTTGTTTCCACCGTTTCTCATTCCCAATTTAAAATCATTTTAAAAATAGTTTCAATCAATTTCGAGAGTGGCAAAAGAACATGCAGAAGTGACTGTGAGCAGTGCTTAATTTGGGCGTAAGCCCGGGTAAGCCCGGCTTACCCACCTTTTTTGGAGGGTAAGCCGGGCTTAAGCACCTTTTTATATAAATAAAACTTATTTTTCTTGGAGATAAAAATTGGTTCAAATGTTTTACAAAAAGCGCACAAACGCACCAAATTCATTCCACAGATTCAAAATTTTTCCGGGGCTACGCGCCCCGGACCCGCGTTCTTCTGGGGGGCCCTCCCCCCCAGACGGGGGGAGGGCCGCATTACCGTACGGTAATGCGTTTCCCATGACAATTGTGGGGTGGGCTTACCCCAAGATGTAGAATATATGGGTTACTCTAGATATCTTGGGCTTACCCACCTTTTCTAATACAAATTAACCACTGACTGTGAGTGACCAAATTTTACAATTCGAACATTTGATTTTTAAATTTCTTACAGGAATAATAGCTTCAGCTTGAATGCAATGCTTTGACTTTTTGCTAGGCTACATAATGTTTGCATGCTTAATAAAATTTGCTTCCCAAATTAACCCTTCTCTTCCCACCCCTGGGTCAATGTTCCATACAGAATATTTTGAAAATTTCCAAAAACATGATTTAACATAATTTACCATCTTTCCTCTCTCATCTTCGATGCGGCTAATCATCTCACCGAACTCTCTAAGAGAGTGTGATATTCCAACCTCTTCATCAGTCTGGGAAGCGCCAATACATTCAAAGTCAAAACTGATAAGACTTTTGGAGAGGGTGCGCTGAGCCTTTGACAACTCTGAAACAGACAGCTGAGTGAGTAGTCCGAAAGATGACTCATATAACAATCCATGCCTTATCACTTAGAACATGCATGGCTTATCTATGTTTTACTTGTTATCATGTTCTGGTAACAAGGTGTGGTTTGGCAAGGTTCTGACATTGAACCAATGGGACAAACCACAACATGTTTTTTTATTAGGTAACTCCTATAAGTACCAGTAAATAGTGACGTGCCATGTCTACTTTGACTGAATTTCGAAATAATTCTCAAACAATAATACCTAGGTATGTCAACACGGCAGTAGGTATGAAATATTAATAGGCGTCTGACAGGGTAACGCCCCTTTCAATACGCAAGGCCTACCTACCTACTTCTTGTTGTTATTCAAAAAATATGAATAAATTGAATTGCATATTTAAGCATGAAATAAAATGTCTTTGAACGTACGATTTGCTGCATGAAGAAGATCCTTTACTTCTTTGACAAGTCGCTTTATTTGTTGACTTGTTCTGTCAAGTTCCTTCTCATGGACGTGAAGTTTCTCACGGAAATATGGACTGTCTGTCAAACAGTCTGTAAACTCGAGAGGCTGCAGCCCAGGACCACCTCCCATCTCAATTAACTACACAAACACGTACTATACACTAATAACTAATTTAGATTTTAAAACACACACGATTTTTCAAATTTAATCTTCTTTTTAGAGCTGCCATGTAGGTCGACATAACCTATTTCAACCTGGACAACATCACTCGACATTTGACTGACTGACCTGCGCTCTGTTGTAAAAAATGTCAACCGATAATCCATAAACCTGGCGGGAGATTTTAAACAAAGACACTTTTTTTACTTGGGAAATGAAATGCATTTAAAAGTACAAGATAAAATATTATTATTTCAAGCACTAGACAGATTCATTGCCAAGTAGAGCAGAGTTAGAACCATAATATTCTTTAAATCACTTAGAAAAAGTATTACCTACAATCTAGATTTATTTCTTTTCTTTTGAAGATAACAACCTAGGTAGAGGTGGATTTCTATGCTCCTTCACCGTCCGTCACCGTCCGACGAAAACGACAGAATGCAATCACATGACCCGTCTCGACCAATCAGAGCCATCCCCAAAAATCTCTGACGGCGACGGATTGGTCGAGACGGGTCACGTGATCGCATTCTGTCGTTTTCGTCGGACGGTGACAAGAGTATGGAAATCCACCTTAATGCTCAAAAGAAGTTGCGTTTGCAAGTAGATATCTACCTATTTGTGAATGAGAAGGCAGATACACGATTGACGCGAATGGACAACGCGGAAGCAGAGTTGGATTTTGCTTAACATTACTTTCCGTTCGTGTCGTCCGTCCACATCCGAATTATGAACATCACATTAAACTTGCCATCATAACATCGTTTGTGTTTGCATCGGTGCATTTGCGTCATCCGCTCACGTCAATTATGCATCGCGGCCTTCAGCTCAAAACCCCACAAGATGGTGATCTAATGATCTTATGGAAGGAGCATCATTAAATCTGGAAATTCTTTTGAGCAAGAGGTTGATATGGAGAAGACTCTGCAGATGCATAGAAAGGAGGAGGTGTGAAAGAAAAATATATTAAATGACAAACAATTAGGTATAGTTTTATTATGCAAATTTGAATAATTATAATATTAGACAGGAAACAATACTTATAATAATGTACTTATACCTCTATAATGTTCTATAATTATTAATTCAGACTCGAGTTGGCAGTTTCAGATTCCTCTGTGGAGTGTACTACCTACAGGTAGTGAGTATTGTTGAAGGAATGTAGAAGAGAGCTGAATATGATATGTTTAATCAGTGGACAAGCACCAGTTGTATGCATTGTGGAACATTCGTTGCCACGGAGAGTCAAGGTCGCGAGATCGCCAATCCAGTGGCATCCAAGGCCACTGCCACGTCTGCGTGCAACGCTCGGGATGCGGCATCATGGCGAGATGGCGGCCATCTACTGAACACACGCCCGCCAAACCACCTGCAGAATTACATCATACTTTGGTACACAGACTAATAAATAACGTACCTACCTCTAATCCTTTTTGACAAAATCCGGAATGAAACGGATTATTGGTTGCGAGATGTTAACACCTAGGTTTTTCAAGGTATTGTTCTCAATAAAAGGAAGGAAATAGGAATGTCTTACCAGTGCTGCCATTTGGATTGAATGGATATTCCTCCGTGGGGTTCCGATCATCATCGACATATTTCAGAGCACAGCAGTTGGTCGCCTCCATGCGAGGCAACACCGATTCATCACGGAATGTGAACCTCCCTGAAGAAACAAACATAATGAACTAAATGTGTCGACTTCTTAAATTACATAAGTGCATTTATTACTTTTATCACTTACGAACTGAGCAAAATGGTGGAATATGGGAAATGCTGTCACTATTTCATATGTTAGTACTAAAACATCTACAAGGTACAAACAGGTCTCTCCTAAACTCTCAATTGAAAGAAAAACAAGAAAATTCAGGGAATCAAGTACCTATATAACTTTTAATGGAAATGCACACTACAAACAAAAAATTAAGTAGGCACTAGGGACCTACTTATCAAGTTAATTTGTTTGATTTTCTAACTAGAGTCTATTTGAATATCAATTTACTACCTATTAGGTACACTATTAGAAGGACCTGTTCGCTTCTCTTGTTTCATATTATCTGATGAGTGATGAAACGTTAAAAACATTAATAAAACAAACCATATTTAACTATTAACCAATAAATAACTTCATCTTGGATCTGTAATGATATTGGATTCATTACCTTCACCATGAGCCACCCAGATGCCGAGAACGCATCCCTCCATCCCGCGCAGCATCACGGAGTTGCTCTTCAAGATCTTCACGGTCGACCAGCGACATTCGAATCTGCCAGACAAGTTATGATCCAGCACAACATCTGCAGTCTCACCTGGGTAGAAGAGAAACAACGTTACTCCTTGCTTTGAACAACAACAGAACTTCTCTTCACAAAACTCCGATACAATAAGACAATTGAGCAAGCTCAGCGGGCATTTCTCTCAACTGTTTGGACTTGGAACTTGGTTTCACTTTCACTTGCAAATTATTGGGGTTTGTTTTCCATCCAGAGTGGATAGTTGGCTGTACATAGTACTACTTTGTAATGAAAAGTAGATTGAATTTAGTAGTTAACTGGACTAATTTAGTAGTGAATTTAGAAGTGACTGGAACATGTTGGCTATACGGTTGGCTGGTTATACGTAGCTAATATTATTTTTGTTAGGGAATTTTGGTTCAAGGTGATGCACATACTAGTGCTTGCTCATCAACGTGTTACACAGAGTGTTTTATAAGGCACATACTACACATAAGAATAAGAATTTGTAATCCATTAAACAGGTTGCTACAAAAATAGACTTTTCATAAATGCTCATTTTCATGCTATAAAATAAACACAAATACCCAACAATCACTGATACTTCCAAAGGACAGTACAATGAGTGAAAAGAATGTATTTTATTTCTAAACGGACAGCCTTACCCTGGCCTTCACAGCCGACCCACCCCAGCAAGCTCATGAGCTGGCAGCCATTACACACTCCGAGACTGAACGTGTCCGAGCGCTGATAGAAAGCCTGCAGTTGAGCTCGCAGCGACGGGTGAAACAGAAGACTCGCTGCCCAGCCCTTGGCCGACCCAAGCACATCTGCAAAACACACAAAGGACTCAAACAATACATTTAATAGGACAAAGTTGCAATGTCCCACCACACACACACATCCAAAATGATATAAATTTTATTGCTGATGCTATGAAAGAAGTACTTTTTAATAAAAAAAATAATTGAATTAATTACTCTTTTAGTTTATATTATGTAGGTTTCTTTGATTTCTTTCCCTGTATTGACTCTTTTTTTGATATCTCTTTTTTTAGCTCTGATTATTTTTTTGCGAGAATAGGTCGGTGTGTTTATACATTTGTTTTTATGAGTGGGGTACGTATAATGAAATCCTAGATGCGGGGCCTCTATTCTGGAAGTTAATTTCTGATGAAATGGAGTCAGTTACTAAATAAATTCCATCATTGCCGTTGCGGACATATATCATATAAGCCGACAGCCGAGTCGAAAACTCTGCCATTCGACTTCCGACACCTGAAGATGGTGGAACTAAGTCCGCCGAAACGTCGTGGCAAACGGCCCTTTTTAGGGCCAAACCCACAGACAACCATTGGAGCGTCAACCGAAGTAAAGACATCGAGTATCAGCAACGGCTCCCATACCCTCAGTCAATGTGCTCACGCAAAACTATTGTAGATGGCGCTCCTGTCCTAACCGTAATAAGAACCAATCAAAATACCGAGAGAGAGCCAATCAAAATGCAGAGCGGAATGGAATATTTTTAAACCTTGGCGGGAGTTTGATTCAAGAGATCTTGGATTCAGAGACCAACCAATCAGAGAGAGACACCTCCAATGCCGAGTGAGAGCAAATGGCAGTGAACAACCCCATTGATTGATTCTTGTTTTTGTTTTATTGGCTATGTAGGTACTTGGCTGAAATTGTAGGTCAAAACACAGTATAAAGGAATTTTATGTCAGAATGATTTCATATTTGAAAAATATTAAGGCCAGTAATACCCGGACTCAAGAAGTTACTGCTTAGGAGAAGCTATAATTACTAGCTGATTTGTGAGGAGAATAAAGATATTCTATTTCCTACTTATGATACCGAGTATGCTACGAACCTGCATAGCTGAATCCGCCGGGGAAAACAATGCCTCTAAAATGGTCGACAGTGACTTTCTTGGCGAGCAGATCTTGCATTGTGACGTCCCACACCTCAAAGCCGGCCTTGAACAGAGCGGCGGCCATCTCTCGGTCCCCATTAGTACCTTCCTCTCTCAGCACTGCCACGCGGACCTTACGCAAGTCGGCTGGAAACAAAAGATATTGAAAACAATCTGTATGACTAGAGAAGGGAAATGGAAGCTAAATAAAAATGTTTAATTTTTTGAACTATTAAATCATTAAAGCTTTTAGGTTGTGAAAAGTTCATTTAGGCATGTAGTATATAAAGAACTTCAACTTTTCAGAATATATTTCCTATGGGGCAGTGCATAAAGGACGTCACGCTTCAGGGAGGGGGGGGGTGCACCAGTATACGACACAGTGTGACAGGGGGGAAGGGGGGGTACTGGAAACAGTAGGACGTCACGTTTTGATGTAGATATTTTCAAGCATTTTAATTTTCAGTTGATACGTCGGGACCGGAAATTTCGCTAAAAACGAGAAATTCTGACACATTTTACAGTCAAAAATATTCTATTTAAGGGGGGTAGAGACAGATTTGTGACATCCTTTTAGGGGGGGGGGGGGGGGGGGGTCTCGAAAAGTGTGACACAGCGTGACAGGGGGGTGTCAAAATATCCAATTTTTAGCATACCGTCCTTTAAGCACAGCCACTATTAATTTATTTTTAAAGTTATCATCATTCATTCATTAGAAATAATAGAACGTAGAAATCTTACTAAAAAAATAATAATTTTAAATTTTTTTAATTATAATTAACTAATACACTACCTACTGTGTAGTGTGTATTATAGCATCCTACATTATTAAATTTATCACTCAAAATTTAAATAATTTAATATACAATAAATATAAAAAAGGAATCTATTAAGTTTGAAAACGATTTGACCCTAAGAATTTCATTGATAGCACTTGGTAATTAAATGCTTGGATTATGTTTGACCTCGAGACATAATAACTTACAGTTTGCGGCGCTGAACGTCGTTGCTGGGTCGAACGTCAGCCGATACTGCGGAGCCTTGCGTCGCGCGAGCGAGCGGAACTCCTGAGTCACGCAGTCGGGGTTCGCCTGCAGCAGGTCCAGCTGATAGCTCGTCTCCTCCCACAGCCGGAACAACGTCAGCACGTCGCTGTCCAGTACAGAGTGGCCGTTCACTGACACCAACACCTGGGAACCACACCTTCAGTCAACAACATACATCAAACAAGAGCAGTTCCTCAGTGCTCTGTTCTATATTGCCATGACAGCAAACCAATGACATATTATGGTCCAGTTTTTCGTTACTCGGCTAAAACCAGTAGTTAAGCATAGTATTGTAATGTATTGTATAGTTGGTATTGTAATACCAATTACTTCCCTTAAATAATTGTTTAAACTTTTAAGTTTTAAGTCCCATTTACATGGTGCAACTTCTTATACAACTTCTGTACCACACTTCTGTGTCACACTTCTTGAATGGAAATTAGAACATGTTTTAAGTTCTGTGACAGAAAGTTGCATCGTGTAAATACAAAATTGTATGAAAAATGGGAATGTGACACAGAAGTTGTTCAAGAAATTGCACCTTGTAAATGGGGCTTAATTAGCAGAGAATATTGAAAAACAGACCCTTGGAACCTTTTTAAGAGCCAGTTTTCAATGCTCTGCTAAATTACATAAATTACGTTTACATTACGTAAGAGTGATGTAAAGTTGTTAATGATTAATAAAATATTAGTATTAATAAAATAGAAGTTACACAATCAAATCCTCCCAACACTCCGTGTAATCTTCAATGTTCGACCTGTGAGTGAATGCCGTGATCCGCAGAATGTCCAATGTGACGACACGCAACGTCGTTCTCTTGAAACATCTGCTGCACGAGCGCGAGTTTCTCCTCGGAGACTTCGAGCACCCAGCCGAGCTCCTCGGAGAAGAGCGTCTCGAGCACGTCGTGGCTCGAGGTCAGGTCGATGTTGATGCCCGCCAGCCCCGAGAACGCCATCTCCAGGACGCATGTTACGAGGCCTCCGTCGCTGATGTCGTGGCCAGACATGACAATGCCATCTGCAACATGTTGCATGGTCAGTAAATTTGTTTTAATTTTTATTAGTTACAAAATAGAAATTTGATTGTAGTTCTCACAGCAACAGATATAATCAGTTTTACTAAAGAAATTCATTGCAATAATCTTTACACAATTTCAAGGGAATAGCAGATTGACAGATCAACAAGAGATTGGCCTGTAACAAGAGCATTTAGTGGGAAATTTCAAAGAAGAATTAAGATTTTTCGCTCCAGTCGAAATTTGTGTGTTTAAAATTAGTAATAGTAATACTGGAAGGTGGTGACTATTAAATGTTTACATATCTGATCTGAGCCTTATTTAAATCTGCTGTTTTTTTGGTCTCTAACTAACTAGGTAATTGTACAATAGTCTGAATCCCCAATTCTACAAATAATTAATTGACCATTGCATTTATGTTTTAGAATGAAATGTACAGATGATTTGTATTAGAAGCGGCTGTTAACTACCTTGGATGAGCTGTTGAGTGGTTTGGAATGCTCGTTTGAACTGGATTGGGTCGTTCATGTCAGGTGAATCGTCTCCCAGCTGTTTGTAGCACTGAGCGAGTGCCGATCCCCCGAGCCTGGCTCGCCCCATGGACAGATCGACCAATAGCAGCGCGCCACGGCGACCCAGCGAGGCACACTTCAGATCAGGCGTTACAACTTGTCGGATGTCAGGGCAGGGGGCATACGCCGACACAACCAACATTCCTGTGAGAAGGAAATTAGAAATAGAATAAGAAAACATGCATTAGAAAATAAAAACAAACATATAAAAGACCTTACTTAAAGGCCTTGGCCAGGTTGCTTCAGCTTCTAAATAATAATGTGACAATAATGATTTTATCCAATATTCCAAAAAATCAAATCGATTCGACAATCACAACGCTCACAATGTGCCAATTAAACTCTTGCCGCAACCCGCCACACACTGAACGCAAGCCCGCAACGCATGGAGCAGTGACGTCAGTGAGAGGGACCGCTCTGCAAGCCAGCCCGCGGCCGGCCGCGTGCACTTACGCTGAAGCAACCTACCAACTCTATGCCGATACATGGTGTCAAATGTCAAATAAGTCAAATGTCCCAGGGTTTTACCGTAATTTACCAAGACATTTTTCCCGATAATTATTCCAAACTCGTCCACTTGGTGGTGGTTTCTTAGATACCTACAATCTGATTTCCAGAAGCTGATTTCGGCGATGCATTCAGTAATTCGCACATGGAAGTAATTCGCACTTAAATCTATTTGTAATGTCATAATCAGTCTCTGTAAAGTGGTTTGAACAAACTAGTGATGATTAAGTAGGAGTAAAGTTGTCTCTGGTAATGCTATGAAGCCACTGTTTATATCTGTCTGCTGATGACTGACTGGGAAATCAATGAAAAGAGAGTTTAATTCCATCTGCGCCTACACATTTTGAAGTAGTGTTACATTTATATACACATCATTCTTTAACCATTATTACGGTTTTTCACATGCAAGTAAAAAATTTAAATTAAAACTTACATTATTCACTTCTATTTATTCACTGCTATAGTCACTAGTGTAAACGCTTTTATAATCACTATAATGATATACCTACTAATTACTATTATGAAATAAAAGCACTATACATCCAAAGTTATAAATTATTTGCTAGTCTTGCTACTGTCCAGCCTTTCTCGCATAAAATAAAAACATACTGAAATACACCACCTATTCATGAAACCACAAAATCAACTGAAGACAGTCAAACGCGCTGCATCCTGATGTCTTGACGCCGAGCGATCCCTCGCACTGACGTCAGTGCCCCATCCGTGACCGGAAACTAAGAAGGGGTGAAATTCTGCTCATGGGCCGAAAACAACATTTTTTTTGACGCCTCAGCTCTTCCGACATCAACTACCATCCATTGAAACACATACCTTAGGAAGTCGTACTGGGGCTTTAACATTTAGTTCAGAGCCATTTATGTTTTATATTATATTTATTACAGATGTACATGCTCTGTTACTTTCTAGATCAAAATAAGTTTTTTCAATTTGCATTATCATTTGAAGTTGTGTAAATTTTACCCATAAAAAACACTCCGTGTAAAAATACCAGCCAAGTCTCTTCAATTAAAAAAAAATAGAAGAAATCTAAAAATTCAGCACTGAAAAGTAGTGATATCAAAAAATTGGCCAAGTCAAAACTTTTCAAAAAATGCTTGGCGCATCGTGCATATAAATAGTATAGAAGTAGGCAGGAAATGAAATGTACTCATCTACACATGTCCTAAAAAAAACGATGCGCCAAGTATTTTTTGAAAAGTTTTGACTTGGCCAATTTTTTGATATCACTACTTTTCAGTGCTGAATTTTTAGATTTCTTCTATTTTTTTTTAATTGAAGAGACTTGGCTGGTATTTTTACACCGAGTGTTTTTTTATGGGGATATCACTCCTTTTTTCAGTTTATTATTACAACTTGTAACATATTGTGGCATCAAAGATTATAATTCTTTTAAAAAATAAGATTTTGTGATTTGGTTGCTAAGAAAAGTTGTGCTTGTTACTGTGTTAATGCTATAAATAATATGTTACAAAGTATAGCAAAAGTTTCGTTCCAATCGGTCCAGCTGTTCTCGAGTTACGGCATCACTTCCGGTTTTCAAAATGGCGGTTGACATCACTGCCACCTAAAATTTGTATCTATAAATGTTATGTAACATTATAAGCCTTCTGAATATGTAGTTATTGATATAAGAGATGATTTTAGTCAGATTTGTCATTTTTATGACGTCATTTCCGGTTTAGGTTATAGAACATTTCTTCTTTCACTATTGGTATTCCTTATAGATGACCTTCTAAATCGAATGGCGCTAATTTCGTTCTAATCGGTCCAGCCGTTTTTGATATATGACGTCACTTCCGGTTTAAAAATGGCGGCACAAAAAAATTATAAGAACAAAGGTATCATCAGACGCCAAAAGTGCACATGTGGTAAAATTTTCATATCGATCGGTTCAGCCGTTTAGGCTGTGGCGGTGATAGCAACGTTTCCTGATATCTTAATCTGAATCTGAATCTGAATCTGAATCTGAATCATCATCATCAGATAGCTTTTAAAAGGGGTGTAATTTCACTGTTTTCACGGCCCTTTAGCACCCAAACGGCATAACGTATTGTTCCCAAATTTGGTATATGTTGTCAGGTGGGCCATAGCTCGAAATTAAGTTATTTTGCAACAATGTGAGATTTCCCAATTTTGAGATCCAGTAGGCCGAAAATGCCATGTTGTTGCTTACAGTAAAAGTGTTTGGTCTGCTCCTCAGTTTATTAGGCATTTACGGTATGTTGAGTGAGTGTGAGTGTATAGTACGACTTGGCTGGGTGGAGCGACCGCTCCACTAGATACACTCCAAACAGCAGTCTCAACTAAACACGGAATAAGGCGAACGCAGTAATTTGAAAATTAGCGCTAAAGATTATTACAGAATGTATTCTTTTTTTCTGATTACATAATGCTATCATACTCATAGTATTAGTAGGTACTCAAGTATATTCAATAATGTATGATTTCATATGAGTTATGTATGACAATGTGTGAATAAGTGTGACAGCTGAATGTGCAAATACTGACGAAAGAAAAGTTAACTCTAATTTCTGCATCAACTGAACCTCCATCAGAAACATTGATTGATTTCAGCAAATTACGTTCAACTAGAGAAATATAGAGAAGCTTAGTTGAACATCTTACCCGGTGCTTTAACAGTCTCCGTGCCGACTCGCGCAGCCATGCTGAGTGAATCTTTGCCACCGTCGATAGCGATGCCGAGCTGACCCATGACCTGACACATGGCCGAGCACGCTGTGTAGAGGGCAGCACCTTCGCCCGGCAGCTTGGCGGCCCACATCCAGTTGCCGCTGCATTTTACATCCTAGCAACATACAAGTTCCAGCATTCAGGTCAATTACTACTACCTACCTACTGGCAAATGACAACAGGAGAGATTTTTATGAAGTTGGGAAGGAGGCTGTCAAGGTGAAGGAATAGTTATTAGAAAGAAGCTACACAGTACATTTTAATGTTCAATAACTCATGGTGCCTGTTAGTCTACTACCAACTTCATCTTTCTCCACTTTTCTCAATGAAAATGAAAATACAACAATGAAAAGAAATTACGGTGTGAACTTTATACTATTTTGTATTTTTTTTAAAAGGACGGCAAGCAAACTGAACCAATACAAACTTGGAGGCTGATATATTAAGTCAATCACATGTGTACATCTTTCATGGAATAAACACTTGAACTAAACATCTTAGGCGCTTACTCTCGAATAAGCGCCCAGAGCGTTAACCAAGAAGGAGTCTCATTTACCAGGACTTACCTCAATGCAGGATATCTTAGCAAAGACGAGATTGCTCAACACTTCTCCCACTGTCATTCTCGCTCCTGCCCCAGCATCAATCAGTCCCTTGATTGGCTGCTCTCCAATAGCCGTCGCAATGCCAACCTATAAGACAAATTTTACACAGTCAACTCAGAACTGATAAAGACTAATTTCAAAACTACTGGCATTTTAATAAAATTCAAAAAGATTCACTTTTTCAGTAGGTACCTAATTATACTCCATTCAGACAGGACCTTTCAGCGCCTGAGGGCAAATGCAAAAATACAATCGCCAATAAAATGCTGTATACACCTCAGAAACGTGATTTTTCTTTGCTCCTCTATTGTTATGGGGTGGAATGGAGATAGTGCCAGAAAAATAGCCAAAATTAGCGTGGAAAATAGGAATTCCAAACAAAAATTAGATTTCTTGTTGCTGCAAATTCCGTGTCGAATGTACTGTAGAATGAATGTCATGTATATTTACTTGCAATAAAAATAATGTAACTCAAAATAAAAAAACTTGCTTGAATATTGAAAAACATAATTTTTAACATTTTGAGATCACCATCTCATGAATCCATCCACCACTCCGAGGCATGAGTTACCGTGTTGAAGAGCGAGATGGCGGTGACCGCAACGTCAGCCAGCGGCGTGTGAAGCGGCCCGACGCACTGCTGTTGCGCGATGAGTCCCGTCACGCAGCGGTCCACCTTGTTGGTGAGATAACGCTTGGAGGCGACTGAAGGCAGGCGGAGAACCCGCCCCAGAGCATCCATCACAGTCAGCTTCGCGGGCAGTGTCAACTGCTTCACGATCACAGGTTTACTCTCCAGAGCAAACACCTAATCAACAATACATCAGGAATCAATCAAAATGTACCACATGCGTTGTGTGAGATACATGTCGACTGAGTGAGACTGAGATTTATATATTATTTATACTAAAAGGTTGGCGTACGTAAGACGTTCGACACAGAATTTTCAAGCAAAATTATTCATTTTTAATAAATTATACAAAGTTATAGGAACAGGAAATTGGTCAATAATAAAATTAGTTAAATTGAAGATCTCACACTAATATTGATCATTAGTCAATGTCAAGTGAGACTTGTCTTGCTTGAGCTATGAATATGATGTTATGAAGTTGTAAAATATTGAATAAGTTTGAAACCAATTTGATCTGTTCTGGTTCCAAAACTATGATTACGATTAACTATTTAGTTCATATTGTATTAGTTGGTAGGTATTTGTGTTACAGTGAGTCAATATAGATCTTGAACTCGTCATTTTCCGGTGCCAGACAGGCTGAAAATCAGGGGCGGATTACCCATTAGGCTAGAAAGGCTATAGCCCAGGGGGCGCCGCGACGCCCCCTGCTATTTTTTTTGTTGTGATTTGCATATCACAAATTTTAAATCTTTGAAATGGATGCCAAAATAGCTTCAAAATTGATTATTTTGCATCAAAAACTCAAAAAATTCCCTGCGGGGTCAATGGGGATTCTATAAAAGCAATAGTTACAGATTATATATCTGTATATCTGTAGGGATTTTCTAGATCCATGTTTTCTTTTTAGAATTTTAGGGGGGGGGGAGGGGGGCGCCACGCTTGAATTAGCCTAGGGGCGCCAAAATCATTAATCCGCCCATGCTGAAAATTATTCATGATTTAAAGTGAGACATAATAACTGACACAGGTTGGCAATGTCTGGGGAATAGGTAGGTAGGTACTACTCTCCTACAGGACTTCTATGTCTTATGGTCTACCTTGCGCGGCATCTTCCCCAGAACCAGTTCCAGGTCCAGGTTGACTGGATATTGAGACTCTTCCTGGTTCCAACTGCCATCCAGATATTTACTGTCATCCATCTCAGGTTCTTCAGAGAGAACAACCTGAAAACATTGATAATAATATGTTTGAAGAAATTTGAACAACCTCATTTGTATGTTGCAACTTGCAAAGAGATTCAATGAGCCAACCTTGCCACAGTCCAGCACCGTTCCAACAAAGCAGACGGGACAACGTTCCCTCTCGGCAATCTTCTCGATGACGGCCTTGTCTTGGGGACGACACAAGATGGCATCGCTCTCCTGGTACTCGGCCCCCCAGAGCTCGAGCGTGTTGATGGTGATGTCACCGAGCTCCACAGCGTGCGTGAAGATGACACCTCCGCTCGGCTCCACCAACTCCTTCAACACATTGCCTGCAACACTCGCACAGTCAACACCGCAACATGAGTGCAGGGTGCAGAGAATCAAAGTACATGGTTACAGAGTTAATTTGGCTGTGAAATAAAAAGGTCGTTTTTTATAATACCTTAATTAGCATGGAATGATCGCTATTGGTAAGATACATAATTTACTTGCTTTTCTCCTAACTGTGATTAATTCAATATTTCAATATTGAACCAAAGATATTGAACTTTACCTACTTGTAAATTGTACATCCAGCTACAAGACATCTTGCATGCTTGGGTGCAGCTTTCCCACCTGCTGTAGTGTAACTAACTGATAGGTACCTACATGGTTGCCAAATCAGATTCTGTTACTAAAACAAGTAGGTAGATAATGAGATTTCAAGTTTATTGACTAGCTTCTTTATACGAAAAAATAGTCCCTTCTCTTTCACAATTTTCTAGGCTGCTATTAAATTGCTTGCTATGTCAAAAAATAATAAATACATAGGTACCTACATAAATAATTATATTTCTCTCATTTCATTTTGGATAAATCGAGCTTTTGTCATCAGTAGGTAACTAAATAACATCGTTTTTAAGGTGAATTGGGTTGCAATCCAGAAGAAAAGTGAAAACAAACTGGGAATGAGAAAGTATTTCACTCATTTTATAGAACTATTAATACCAGCACGATAAAATTATCATGTTAAAAGTACTCTTCAAAGGCCATGGGTGGTTGACATTTGACCTCAAGACTTTCAGAATGAGAGGCCCAAGGGTGGTACTGAATAAGAATGATCTCGGACTAACCGTTGCCACCGGCTCCTTGGTCATGGATGCTGCAGATGGGGTTGGCGTCTCCCATCTCGACGCACGCTCGGATCACACGGTTGAGCTTCTGCTCCATCTGCGCGTCCCCTCGTTGCACAGCGTTGAAGTCTCGCTCCTCGGAGGAATCCCCTTGGACTTCCACCGAGCTGGCGGCTCCGCCTCCCACACCGATGCGGTACACCGGTCCACCCAGTTTCACCACACGCATGCCTGACACAGACAATCACATGATTCATACTGATATATTCATGTTTATCGCATTTAAACACTGATGTGCCGTGCAGAGGTCATCCAAGCAGTTTGAACATTTCACAATATTATCCATTCTCACATTTAAAATGAAAAAATACCTACAATTTGATAATTTTTTTGCAATTTTTTAAATTTTTTAAAATTTTTAATGCTTTAAATTTACCTAAGGAATGAAATTTTTCATATCATAAAATTAAAGAATGTGGGTGATTTTTTTCTCACTTGTGATACTTTCATTGACTTGACTATGATAGTCAATATAGGCTTAGACCAACGTCTATACAATATTCCCTTCTAAAGGTTGAGCCAATCAAGGGATTTCAGTACTCGGAAGTATTCGGCTTTTCCCACTTCGTGACGCCATGGAGTAGGACAGTTTCTATCTAAATCACATGCCAGCGCATACAGACTACAGTTGCCGGCTGTGTCCTACTCCATGACGTCACGAAGTGGGAAAAGCCGAATACTTCCGAACACTGAAATCCCTCGATCGGTTCAACCTTTAGAAAGGAATATTGTATAGACGTTGGGGTTAGACTATATTGGCTATAATTTCTTTTAGTTTTTCCACACTTGAACAATTGAATCTTCATTTTTGTTTACATTTTTCACATCAGACCACCTTTTTATGAACTGTCCATTGAATTAAAATAGCATTAATCTATATCCTCAAAGACAGAAAAAGTCTTCACCTTTCTCCGGTTTCATCTTGTCGATGAATGCATCTTGCATAGTTCCGAGGCCGGCGCTGAACATCACTGGTTTGATCCACTCCCTGCGTTCCCCCGACAAGTCCACCAGTCCGAACGACCTCACGAAGCCGCTGATGAGAGGTTCACCGAACTTGTTGCCGTAGTCCGAGGCTCCGTTGCTGGCCTGGATCAGGATCTCCAGAGGCGGGGCAAAGTTGGACGGGTAGACCTGAGATGCGTCTTCCCACGGTAGAGTATAACCTGGACAAGAATTAGAGATAAGGTAAGCAGTTTAGTTAAATTTATTTAAGACAATGATAAATTAATACCTATGGTTGGTGACAGGCAAAGATGAAACCGCGCTAGCATGGGCTCCCCTTAACCTGACAATGCTAAAGTGGGTTCATCTTTGCATATTAGGGATAAGAGGGAAAATACCTCTAATACTGCAAAATAGACAGGAAACAACTTCTTGGTAGGTACACTCAAACCAATAAAAATTGGTACTCGAAAAGAAAAGAAAAGAAAAGGCTGATTAAGGTTTGATGGTATCATCCCATGAAGGCTGTGTTAACGCATCATCTACCTCTAGAAGGTGAGCTCTTATTTCATTGATAGTAACAAGGATTGATTGTCAAGGAACTTACCAGCAGCCAATTTTTTTCTTTTCGAGTACCAATTTTTATTTGTTTGAGTGTACCAAAAACTCTTAAAACGAGGGATAAATTTTTATGCATTCTTTTTTTGTTTTTCTGTTGTCAAATTGTATTAAAATGAAGGTCAATTGATTTAAAACTACAATATAAGGAAATAACTTTCAGAAAAAATAAGTTATCATATTCTCACCAGACATTAGTAGATTCCCCACACAATAGCCCGCTGTGCCAGCGATGTAGCTGCCTCCTCTTCCCACACCCTACAACAAAGTAACAAAATGATTGTCGTAGCTAAAGAAGCTGATGGAGTGAGTTGGGAAGTATCTAATCACTTGGCTCCTAAGTTGGTATACCTGCACGTCTCTCAGTCTGCCCCCAGTGCCCGTGGTGGCGCCACTGAACGGAGCCACACCGGTGGGAAAATTGTGTGTCTCGGCAGTGAAGATCAGGTGTGTGAGAGTTTCCGCGACCGTCATCGCACTCGCTTCAGTTGGGTTACTCGGAGAAAACTGCGACACCGAGAAACCTCGAATAGCGCTGCAGAAAACAGATCACAACAAATGCACACACGTAATGTTGTCAATTCATTGAAAGTTAACTAAAATGTTAAAAATATGGTATTGTCCATTATCGTCAATCAAAACTGGAAGAGTTGAGGATCTCCTATGAAATTAAGTTAAAACAAACATAAGAGGCAATCATTTCTAAGGTTTTGTATTTCCATCCTATTTCTTACCTGCTGTTGTCACTGAACTTTACAACATTGTTGTCATTCGACGTCGACTGAGTTTTAATAATCATGTCCAAGAGCGAAGCAATTTTCTTCTTTCCGTCGATCACCATTTCACCCTAAAGTATTTCAAGTCATGTAGTTAGGGATGTTAAAAGTCATATTCTCATGCATAATAGTACATGATGTCAACGAACCTTGAAGAACCAATGGCGGCTGTGTTCGCTGTTTGACTGAGCCAAATCAAAGCACTCTACGCTGGTCGGGTTACGCTTTAACTTTTCTCGGAACAATTCAGTGTAGAAGTCCAGATCCCACTTGTCAAATGACAGTCCTAAAACACACAAAAATGCATACATAAGTATAATTAAAAAATATGTGTAAAAATACATTTTGTAAGTCAGAAGTTTGTATAGGTACCTATCAGAAAAAGCCTTACTGAGCACTATAAAAATAAAATAAAAGTAGGAACTCTTGTAATTATATTGGTCTTTTGTACACATAGATATTCTAATTGAAAATCAAAACTAAACACTGCATGCATCATTTCCATAACTGACGTGCAGAGTAGGTGCATCTCAGGTAATTTTGTTTCAGTATTTTGTCTAGACGCTTTTCCAACCAAATATTTCAAGTAGTACCTACTACAGAAAATCAAGAACAAGTAATACCAGTTGACAGTTCTGACTTCTGAATATTACAAGAAAAATGTGGAGTGGTTTTGTCAGACTTTCACTGTCTAAGTTGTACTAAAAATGGTTCAAAATAGATTCTGGGATTGAGCTTGATTTGTTCTCAAATCAAAACTAAAAATATTGCGATATCAGAGATTAGAATTTAAGTAAACTTCATAGTAACCTTCATTTTGCCTGCTAAATCCAATTATACTTCTCTTAGTACTGACCCAAATGAGAGTTAACATCCTCCAAAGCTTTTCGACCATTCTTCATTACGTCAACATGAAACCACGGTTCCGCTTTCCAAGTCGGCACAAAGCTCTCAACCGGTTTCCAATAACGACACTCTGTCATGCGATCGTGGAGTGCCGTGATCAGTTTCTCTTCTGTCAACGGACTTATAGTCAATCCTTCTTGATGCCATCCGATCAAGTAGCGAGTGGACACCTCCAAGCGGGTGACCTGAAGGAGACCGATGGAATGACAGATGGAGACGGCATTGCTGGAGAATGCAGTTGAGAAGTTCAGTCTGTAACAGAGAAATAATATTGCTCAATTCCTTTAATAATAAATATTTGTCGCCCATTTACAACACAATATCGGGTCGCTGAGAGGGAGGGGGGGGGGGGAGGGCCTCCTAGAATCTTAGGCATTCACTTCAATGATCTCTGCTGGCTAGTCCTGACACATCACTCTCTCCTACATCATCTTCTATATCTTCTGTCTCAGCAGTCGCCAACCTTTTGGACCTCGTGGACCACTTACAATACAACACAATTTTATATCTTGCGGACCACTCAGGCGCATAAAATAAGTATGACGGGAAATACGATTGCTTAGGGAGACAATGGGGGCCTGGGGGGAGGGCCCTCCAGCAGCCGCTTAGCCCCGGAATTTTTTGTTTACAGAAACTCATTTTGTGCATTTCTAGGCGATTGCTAGATGTAACTTTTATTTCGAGAAATTGCGTTTAAAATGACTCTGTATTAAAAAAATATTTGGAAACTGATATATTTTCATAATTGATATAGTAAATACCTTGTGAATACACAAATATTTTGGAAAAGGCTTGTATTACAATTGGGTAGGTTCTGTAAGTTTAACAGGTAGGTACACTTGGACCAAGTAAAAACGGTATTTGAACGATACGAATTGGCTGCTGGTTAGGTACCTTGACAATCAATCCTTGTTATTATTATCAATGAAATCAGAGCTCACCTACTAGTAACTCTATGTGTTGAATGCGTTAGCCCAGACTTCATGGGATGAGGCCATCAATCAAACCTTTATCAGCCAATCATTTCTTTTGAATACCGTTTATTACTTTTACGAGTGTAGGTACACTTGGCACATTAAAAATTGATCGTTCAATAAATCTGATTGGCTGAAAAATGTTAGATCGCACCATCAGAAGTCAGTCCAAGCGATCTCCTTGTCTCACTCTAGTAGGTTACCTCACATTTCAATGATAATAACAAGCTTTGATTGGTTATGGGACATGACCAGCAGTCATTCAAATTTGCTCACCGATCAATTTTAAATGTGCCAAGTGTACCTACACTAAATGTATCGAAGTACCAATATCAAAGATGAAAGTACCTTACCTACAGAAATAAAAACATTAGAGCATCCAACACATGATTTGTTTACCTTCCTATAAATAATATGGATGTTCAGTCAAATCATTTCAACTCAAATGACCAACTGAAAGGCAGAAGAAGAGTAGGTAGGTAGTGGGTAGGTACCTACTAACAGACTGTATGAAGAAAAGTGGCAAGATGGTAGTATCCACTTATTCACAAAAGTAATTTTACTACTAAATCCCCTCGTAGTATGTAGCGAGTTTAGCATACCTGGGACCGATCTCTACAAGGAGGCTGGTAGATTGTTTTCTTGGCACAAGCCGAGGGTGTTCGGTGAGGTTGTGGGGTTCAAACACCGAAGACAAGATCCATCGAAGTCGTTCCAACTCTTCCTTCGTGAGTTGCGAGTCAGCTTCCAACTCGACGTTGAAGCAGAGTTCAGCTTGCAAGCAGCCCACAAGTGGACTAGCTTGCTTCAGGAGATTAAGCTTGCGTGTAAGGTGATTTTCAGCCAAGCCAGGGTACCGATACCAGCGTAAGATGGCCATCGCAAGAACTGTGCAAGTTTACCAACTGCAAATAACAGTATCAATTTACTTTTAAATTGCTTTAAATTGAAAGTATGTAGTCTTAAATGTTATTGTAATGCACTTAAACGTCTAAATGGAACTAAACAGGGGAGATGATGTATCTTAATACAGGGCAGTGAACTTTGCAACAAAGGTTATCAAATTATTGTCATCATCTTGACTTCTAACCCTGATTATCTTTGCCATTAGCAAACTTGTTTACAAGTATTGAAACACAGTGACGAGTTGGTTTGACTAATGTGAGTAATAATATTTGGTTTGCTAATAATAACAAGCACTATAATTCATTTATAACAATAACAGGTTATTGCCATAGAATGTTGTTTACATGCTATTCACATCATAAAAACGAGTCAAACTCAAATAAGGTTAAAAATGAATGGCCCACGTTTTTACTTTGTTATTGTGATACGGCCTACCTACCAGGCGATTAAGACAAACAGTATTGGTACACAGAAAATAAATATATAAAACACATCAAATGGATAATTAATATTGTTTACAATATTAAAACAACACAATAAAACCAACAGCCGCGAATGTTACACCCACCTGTTGACTGAAGAGAGCCGCTCCATGTGGAAAAGTTGCGCACGCAGCTTTCGTTTCACAACAACACAAATCCGCGGTAGAATTCGATTACGCAATAAATAATGAAGAACACGTAAGTACACACCACAAATATAGATAGTTTACATTATCTTTGTACTTAGTTGTTTGGTGTTTCACTAAAAAGCTTAAAAGGTAATAGACGAGATGTACGCACGATAAAAACCTGATCAGGTAGGTAAATAAAGAAAATACTTCCTTCCTTCGTTTACCTTATCAGGTTTTTATCCGTGCGGACATCTCGTTTATACCAATACCATAATTGATCGACTCAATTAACATTTTCTACTTAGGAGACAAATTCCACGTATGGATTATTTTACCTATAAGAGGTAGGTAAAAAAAAAATACAAGTATAGTTCGGCATTACGTTTTATTTTCATTTTATGTATTTTTAAGCCATTGTTTCACATTGTTCTTTGGTAACAGCCAAAATGTAGACTTCGTTACTAAGTGACTGTTATAAAGTAAAAATCAAAATACAGTCGCTGAACGACGAATAGCTTCAAATCAGAGATGGGATTCCAATTTCCAACTACATTGCGAGGCGAACGAAAGATCTACTTCATTCCAACACTCAACTTAACATCATGTTTCCTCGGCTTGTGCCTGATGGCGATCTGCCTGTCATGCTCGTTGTGCCTCTTGCGCGACCTCCATCCCACTGACGCCTTCCAAGTGTTCGTCCTGCTCGGCGTCCTCGCGCTCTTCGGCCTCTACGTCACGCTGGTCGGATGCAAGGGGAGGCACCTCGCCTTCGTCTACACGTCGCCGACGATGAGGACGTGTCAGAGGTGTGAGATGATCATCTGGCTCATCTCGGCTGTTGTTTGCATCTTGCTTGGTTGGTGCTAGCATAAGTTCTTTTTTAGGGATACCCTTTACAATGTTATAAATTTGCTATTTTTATGTTCCTGTTACACAGTTTTTATTCAGGCAAACTCAACCATTATTTTTTTACATTTAGTTATAGGTATGTCTTATGAAGGCACTGTAGTAGAATTATGCTACTAGCATGAATACTTTCGTAGAAATTATTATTTCTTATTTTTTATTATTATTTTTTATTATTATTATCATACTTCAATATATTGCAGAAACAATCTATATTTTTTTGTGATTTTTTTTTAGCACTTCATCTATTAGGCCGGGTGGGACCAACTTTGGATTAAGTTAACTACCAATGATTAGCGGAATTTAGTGAATCTATTGGCTGTGGAATTCGCGCCAACTGGATTCATTGGCTATTTGCCCACTAACTATCGATAGTTAGCTAATCCAAAGTTGGTCCTACCCGGCCTTAGCTATCTAATGAGAAAAAAATGAAGAATTTTCTTTGGATAGTTCTTCGGCAACGGTACATGAACATTCAGAAATACGTTTTGGAGTAATCAAGGATTAAAGATACACATGCTTTATTTACAACCTACAGTTGAAATCATTTCTTGAAATAACTTGACTAAATCATTTTTAGTTATTAAAAATAGTTACAACATGTGGAAATTTTTTTACTCAAAAAACTCAACAGATATTTAAAAAAAAATTTATTGCTTACCTCTTCTCCTTAAAGAAAAACAATTTGACATCAAAATAAAGCTATTTCACACTATAGATATTTTGTGTTTCCCATGTAGATCGCCCGGGCCCCTTATTCTATTACAAAAATTAAATAATTTGAGCGAGCGTAGCGAGCGTCTCCTTTCGGCTCATTTGGCACGGACCTCTGTTTTTTTTTTTTTTTTTTTTTTTCTGTTGGGTGAGGCTGTACAGGTCAGAGTTTTTCTTCGATCGATCTGAAATTTTGCACACATGTAGAGACAACCTTTTCTGTTTGCAGGCCCCAAATTTTTTTAAAATCCATTCATTGGTTAAAATTGAAATAAACATCTCCTGATAGGTTGAAAAATGAAAATGGTATTCGATAAATCTGATCAAATTCATATTTTGGCTATACAGGTCAGAGTTTTACTTTGATCTAGCTGAAATTTTGCACACATGTTAACCAACCTTCTCTGTTTGCAGACCATAATTTTTTTGAAATCCATTAATTGGTTAAAATTTAAATAAATATCTCCTGATAGGCTGAAAAATGAAAACGGTCTTCGATAATTCAGATCAAACTCATATTTTGCATGATCATTAAGACCAACATTGTCTCTTATTTTACAAAATTTCATCCCAATCAGTTAAGAACGTATGAACTTATTAACATTTTTAATATCTGTCAGTAATGAAGTATCAAAATGAATGTTTTCCAGTGCCAATTGGATTGAATCCGATTTGTTTTATTTTAACCAGGGTTCTTAGATGCTTAGATGTTATTTTCAAGTTTCAATGAAAAGCATAATAATATGTTGTGTTGATTGAGTTATCATATTTCAATTCAATATGGATGTATATGTTTTCTGTGCTTGTGTACGCATTTCCGGTTCGAGAATTTGCATGTCCCCGTGCTCGCTCACCAACGCGTTACACTGAGCGTTTTCCTAGTTTTACAATATGGCTGTGAATTGATTTCAGACCGAAATGATCTCATTTTCGTTATACACGATTATTTATAGCATTTTCACTCTTTTATTACATACCTACATCATTACTGTATCAACTTATAGCAAACCCCATACAATATTGAACATCAAAGGAATTGTTAAAATGTTTCGCTCTCTACTGGCTAATGACTAACTTCTCTATGTTTGAAATTTCGTTATAATACCGAATGAAATTACTTGCATTATTAAGTTTACTCATTTATTGTTCATCTAGTTCAAACTGTCCACTGAGGAAAGTTGATGTAGTGGTTGATACTAAAATAGACTGCATAGACTATAGCTTAAAGTTTAAAGCTTATTATCCATTTACAAGGTATTATCATAGGTATTAATATTATTAAGTATTTACTACACTTTAAACCCAAGATAAACACTCCGAAAAAAAAACACCAGCCACCTTCTTAAAAATTAATGTGAAATCCACCGTGAAATCTAATACAGCACTGAAAAGTAGTGATTTCAAACCGTAAACAAATTCATTCAAAAATAATTATTTAAAATAAAAAATCATGCAGGTATAGTTACATGCATAAAATAATAGTAACTAAGGAAGTGTATAACTACAGAATCTTTCACGGCATCATACATAATTACTATTTACGTTGTTTGAAATCGATTATGAAATCGAATCATCAAAATTAGTGCCTAACACAGTAGCAAAATTGGTGGCGAAAGTTCATGGATAAAATGAGCTTTTACAAGTTCACGATCCCTACAAAAATATTGAACTAATACACTAAAATTTCTTCAAAACAGAAACATGTTGCATTTTGTTCAAAGTTCCTTTTCCTGATGCTCTCTTGCTCGCAGCTCTTGGATACCTGGCCGCAGTGCCCGCTGCCTCCACCTCGCTGCACTGCTACCTACGAGACTCCATGTCTCGGGGCATGAACCTGTACCTCCAGGACGCCACCTGGAAGAAGGTCTACGACAGACTGCAGCCGCGCAGACATTGCTGTGGCGTCAACAATCACACCGACTGGAAGCAGACGCCGTGGATCTCACTCGATCAGATCAAGGAGGGGTCCAACGCCATCTTGGATTACATGAAGGTTAGTGATGAAGATGTCGGTTCGCCTGTCTTCACTTTTCACCAGTCTGTACAGCAATAATCATTTTGGTGGTAAAAGTGCAAGAAAGTAGAGACAAGCGGACAAACCTAAAGACGACGTGGTGTTGTGTTGATTGATGATGACGATTACTATGACGATGACGACGACGATGACAACGACGATGACGACGACGACGGCGATGATGATGACAATGATTATGTTTGAATGCCAAAGAGCAAACAATAACAAGTAAGTATAAATTGGATAAGTTTTTACTTAGGGAGGGAGAAGTATAAGAAACCAAATATTCGAGAGAAATGCTGTTTTAAAAAGAGCAAATATATATTACTTATTCAATAAATGTAATTACCTATGTTTTTGCTTGTCGTGGGCTCTGGGATACTGAACCCTCCATTAGCCTCCAACGGCGAGAGGAATTGAATTAGTGATCATGGGAATGCTTATAAAAATAAAACAACTGGGAAGAAAAGTAAGAGTAGTGAAAATGTAGAAGAAGTGTAAATTGGATGCAGGTTTTCGTTGTCATAAAGTCCCATAAATATTGTCATTCGACTGAGGGAAACCACGCATTATGGAATTTCTACCTGGGATTCAAACCCGGGCTTCCGGAATGAAAGTCTACAGTACAGAGCCAACTTGCTCCGGGCTATGATGTCGATAATATTATATTACAGCCTGACGGCAGCATCCTGCCCCCTGTGGTGCCGTACAGTTGCTGCAAGCCCGGCGCTGGGGGACATTGCCTGCACGACAGTCTGACACAGTGTATTGAATGTCCGTACAGCCTGACGGCAGCATCCTGCCCCCTGTGGTGCCGTACAGTTGCTGCAAGCCCGGCGCTGGGGGACATTGCCTGCACGACAACCTGACACAGTGTATTGAATGTCCGTACAGCCTGACGGCAGCATCCTGCCCCCTGTGGTGCCGTACAGTTGCTGCAAGCCCGGCGCTGGGGGACATTGCCTGCACGACAGCCTGACACAGTGTATTGAATGTCCGTACAGCCTGACGGCAGCATCCTGCCCCCTGTGGTGCCGTACAGTTGCTGCAAGCCCGGCGCTGGGGGACACTGCCTGCACGACAGTCTGACACAGTGTATTGAATGTCCGTACAGCCTGACGGCAGCATCCTGCCCCCTGTGGTGCCGTACAGTTGCTGCAAGCCCGGCGCTGGGGGACACTGCCTGCACGACAGTCTGACACAGTGTATTGAATGTCCGTACAGCTGACGGCAGCATCCTGCCCCCTGTGGTGCCGTACAGTTGCTGCAAGCCCGGCGCTGGGGGACACTGCCTGCACGACAGTCTGACACAGTGTATTGAATGTCCGTACAGCCTGACGGCAGCATCCTGCCCCCTGTGGTGCCGTACAGTTGCTGCAAGCCCGGCGCTGGGGGACATTGCCTGCACGACAGCCTGACACAGTGTATTGAATGTCCGTACAGCCTGACGGCAGCATCTTGCCCCCTGTGGTGCCGTACAGTTGCTGCAAGCCCGGCGCTGGGGGACATTGCCTGCACGACAGCCTGACACAGTGTATTGAATGTCCGTACAGCCTGACGGCAGCATCCTGCCCCCTGTGGTGCCGTACAGTTGCTGCAAGCCCGGCGCTGGGGGACACTGCCTGCACGACAGCCTGACACAGTGTATTGAATGTCCGTACAGCCTGACGGCAGCATCCTGCCCCCTGTGGTACCGTACAGTTGCTGCAAGCCCGGCGCTGGGGGACATTGCCTGCACGACAGTCTGACACAGTGTATTGAATGTCCGTACAGCCTGACGGCAGTATCCTGCCCCCTGTGGTGCCGTACAGTTGCTGCAAGCCCGGCGCTGGGGGACATTGCCTGCACGACAGTCTGACACAGTGTATTGAATGTCCGTACAGCCTGACGGCAGCATCCTGCCCCCTGTGGTGCCGTACAGTTGCTGCAAGCCCGGCGCTGGGGGACATTGCCTGCACGACAGTCTGACACAGTGTATTGAGTGTCCGTACAGCCTGACGGCAGCATCCTGCCCCCTGTGGTGCCGTACAGTTGCTGCAAGCCCGGCGCTGGGGGACACTGCCTGCACGACCGTCTGACACAGTGTATTGAGTGTCCGTACAGCCTGACGGCAGCATCCTGCCCCCTGTGGTGCCGTACAGTTGCTGCAAGCCCGGCGCTGGGGGACACTGCCTGCACGACCGTCTGACACAGTGTATTGAATGTCCGTACAGCCTGACGGCAGCATCCTGCCCCCTGTGGTGCCGTACAGTTGCTGCAAGCCCGGCGCTGGGGGACATTGCCTGCACGACAGTCTGACACAGTGTATTGAATGTCCGTACAGCCTGACGGCAGCATCCTGCCCCCTGTGGTGCCGTACAGTTGCTGCAAGCCCGGCGCTGGGGGACACTGCCTGCACGACCGTCTGACACGGTGTATTGAGTGTCCGTACAGCCTGACGGCAGCATCCTGCCCCCTGTGGTGCCGTACAGTTGCTGCAAGCCCGGCGCTGGGGGACACTGCCTGCACGACCGTCTGACACGGTGTATTGAATGTCCGTACAGCCTGACGGCAGCATCCTGCCCCCTGTGGTGCCGTACAGTTGCTGCAAGCCCGGCGCTGGGGGACATTGCCTGCACGACAGCCTCCAGCAGAAGGCGCTCATCGGCCACGTCAAGGACGACGGACACGACGGCATCTACACGGAGGGTTGCTTCCCGCGCATCAACCTCCATCTGGCGAGGACTGTCAACGCAGCGCTGGTCTTCATCGCGCTCATCTGCATCGCGCAGGTCAGTCAAGAGAGTGAGAACGAGGGGGTTCGCACAAACAGTCCAATATATAAGTACCTGCTAATACGTATCATCTTTTGATTTAATACCAAAAACACCATGTTAAATGAAAGATAATACCAAAGATAGTACGTATTATCTCTTAATACGTACTATCTTTTGTATTATCTTTCATTTAACATGGTGTTTCTGGTATTAAATCAAAAGATAATACGTATTAGCCAGATAATACCTTTTGTGAATCCAGCCCCAGAGTAACAAAAGCGGTAGTAATTTTAACTTTTCATTAGGTACTGACTTTTTCCATGATATTGATATTCATGATAATCGTGATATCATAAAATATTATTATTATAAATCTCCGAATATTTAAATTTATTTGTTGATACCTTCATAAAAAAATCTAAGGAATGGGATGGTATGGGATGTGATGGGATAAGATTTCACATTTCCATACTATCCTATATTATGTTTTTATTCTCAATTCTCACTATGGGAATTATAAAAAAATTAATACTAATCTAGTGGAGCGGTCGCTCCACGCCAGCCAAGTCGTACGGCGCGCGCACACACTCATTTAAAAAGGCTGGAGCAAACCCACTTTTACTGTAAGCATCAAAGTGGCATTTTCGGCCTACTGGATCTTAAAATTGGAAAATCTCACATTGTTGCGATATATCTTAATTTCGAGCTATGGCCCACCCTACAACATATACCAAATTTGGGAACAATAGGTTACGCCCTTTGCGCGCTAGAGGGCCGTGAAAACAGTGTTTTAGGGCGGTTTTCATAATAATAATAATAATAACAATAATAATCTCAGTAGTAGTAGTAGTAGTCTCCTGGAATTCAAATCCGGTAAACAGGCCACAGCCTAAACGGCTGAACCGATTGATCCCACATTTTTACCACGTGTGCACTTTTGGCGTCTGATTTAACCTTTACCCCATGAATTTTTTGTGCCGCCATTTTGAAACCGGAAGTGACGTCATATCTCGTCAACGGCTGGACCGATTGGAACGAAAATTGCGCCAAACGATTCAGACGGTCATCTATATGCATGATAAGGAGCAAAAGACTAAACATTATGTTAAAGAAACCGGAAATGACGTAATGAAATTTGAAATACATCGATTGGCTTTTTGGCAACAAAGGTTGATCCGATTATTTTGATATTTATGTAACGTATGTACTTTTGACGTCTCATGTGACTTGTTATAAAACCAACCGGAAGCCGCCATTTTGAAACCGGAAGTGACATCATATCTCAATAACGGCTAAATAGATTTCAACGAAACCAGCGCAAAACAATTTAGACGGTCAACTTTATGTATTATCATCAATAATATTTGCAGTTTCCCATACCTAAACCGGAAATGACGTCACACATTTTAATAAACTCACAAATTTTTATTTTGATGCAATAAATATACTATTTGAGACAGCTTATAAAATTGTAATCATGTTTAAAATATACTTCAAGGGGTCAGAGATTTCAGCCGCCATTTTTAAACCGGAAGTATCGTCATATCTCAAAAACTGGTAGACAAATCGGTATGAAACTAGCGTCAAACGATTCGGAAGGCCATCTCTATGGAATATGAACAGTACAAATAGAATTTTCCTATTTATGAGACCGGAAATGACGTCATTCAAATGTATAAATTATAATAATTCCCTCCTATACAATAAATACATATTCAGAAAGCTTAAAATGATACACATCATTTATAGAAATAAATTCTATGTGGCATTGCAGAAAGTTCAGCAGCCATTTTGAAAACGAAGTGTTGCCATATCTCAGAACTGGGTTGACTGATAGGGCACTAGCCAAACTATCTCCCGCTAGGGTGCTGCCATCGGTTTTGTGACAAGTGTGAAGTAAGCTGTTCGTGCCACTCAAAATTAAAACTCGCGAAACTTTATTTTGACATGCGTAAGAAGATGTACTCACTGTTTAGATACATAGATTTTTTACTCTAGTATAATTAAATGTGTAAAAATAAGAAGATAGTGCAATATATAAAGCAAATTCTATTTCAATCTGAAGCGACACCCTCTCAATTGTTTTAATTGGAAGTTACAAAATTCCATTAAGCAGTGAGTCATTTCAAGAGAGCACTGGAAACAAAAATAATTCTGTGAGCTGTCCATATATGATCAAAATATCATTATTACACTACCATTTCTAATAATTATCCACTATTTCGTTAAATAACCAAATATCAACATTAATTATTATAATATAACATGAAAATACGGACTGTGGAGTAAGAAATGCGTTGATTTGAAAAGCACAGCCTCGACGCTAGCGCCGAAGTGGCCGATCCCGTCGTCCTAGCTTGGCATCGCCCCATTGGAATGAAACCTTTGCTATTCTTCGTAGAAGATCATTTAAAGCAATTATTTAGGACCATACGATGCTATTCATTAGTGGTAACCAAATTGTAAAGGGCGATGATTTTTTTAAAGAGAATAAACTAAAAAAAGGAGTGATATCCCCATAAAAAAAACACTTCGTGTAAAAATACCAGCCAAGTCTCTTCTACTAAAAAAAATATATAAAATCTAAAAATTCTGCACTGAAAAGTAATGATATCAAAAAATTTGCCAAGTCAAAACTTTATTTGAAAATCAAAAAATACTTGGCGCATCGATTTTTTAGGGCATTTTAGGTATACTATATGTTTGTATATTTTATGTATATTTTATATCTGGCCTATACTTCTAAGCTATTAATATACACGATGCGCCAAGTATTTTTTGATTTTCAAATAATGTTTTGACTTGGCAAATTTTTTGATATCATTACTTTTCAGTGCATAATTTTTAGATTTTATATATTTTTTTTAGTAGAAGAGACTTGGTGTTGTTTTACTTGAAATCATATTGTGAAATGGCCGAACTTTAGCAGTATAAATAATTTAGTTCAAGAAAGTTCACAAAATTGTATTGTAAAAATAATTTATTGTAGAGAGAAAACTTTTATTAATAATAACTAGGAAAACGCTCTGTGTAACGCGTTGATGAGCGAGCACGGATACACGCAACACCTCGAACCGAAATTATGTCTATCGAATGTCATTAAAAGCCAACAATTCTTTAGTTTCGTCACAGACTTGTATAAAAATCTCCAAAATCTCCACAAATATTGGTGCCAATCCTTGCTAAGTTTTAAGTTGATCGATTAAACCTTTATGATTGAACGGTTCCTTGTTAATTTTCAAAAATCACAGGATCTCGTTCAAAAAATATACCTGGGACCACCCATATGATATGATCTGTAGTGTGTGTACACAATATCAGCAGTGCGATTGTATAACTTCTTAGCCGAGATAATGGATCGTTATCTACACCAATTGATGAAAGTAATTTAGCCTATCAGAAGGTAAAGCAATTCAAAGTGCTTTAGTCGACTTCCTGAGATAAATAATGTGATTATATTTCATATTCTCGTAGCTTTTGCACAATTCAAATGGTTAACAATGATATTAATAGTTTACTTTCATCAATTGATATAGATAACGATCCATTATCTCGGCTAAGACAGTTATACAATCGCCCTGCAGATCAATCTGTTGAACGGTCATTATTAGTTTCATATCGTTTAAAACTTTCTGCTCTAACTACCTTGCCTTGAACTGAAGATTCGAAGTCACCGTGAATTTGACAGCCAACACGCAAAATGTCCCTAAAATGACAAAAACTTTTGAAAATAATGACAGATTAGAGTGAAAATTGGCAAAAATACCTTAAATGTTGGTACAAATGACCATGCGAAGTTTTTAGTTGGTCGGTCAATCGGTTCCAGTTTAAATTTCAAAAATCACAGGAAAAATGGTTTCAAATTTGAACCAATTGGAGGATTTGGCTGATTTTTTTTGATTGGGTACAATGTTGGTTGCAATGACTTTGCTAAATTTCAAATTGATCGAACCAACCAATCGAAAGATAATTTTTATAAAATTTGAACCAATCACAGGATCTCGTTCAGAAAAGATCCCAGGGATCGCATAGATTACGTTTGTATGTGTACAAAATTTCAGATCGATTGGTTGTGCGGTTTGACCTGGGCAGTGAACACAAAAAAAAAAAAAAAACACACAGAGAAAGTGCCATAAGTGTACCGTGGTGACGCTCGCTACACTCGCTCAATAAAACACTGTCATTATAAAATGATTGCCACTGACACAGTATAACAATAACATCAAAAAAGAATAACAATTTAAAATTATGAACATGAAGTGAAAATAACATGAAGCAACCCTATACAATTAAACAATTGGTAAATATACAAATAACTTTGAAATTACTAAAGATTATGAAGTCAATTACGGTGATGAAAATGATGATGATGATGATGATGATGATTATAATTTCGTATTTCTGTATGAAAGCGACATTTATCAGTGAATTGAACGGAGTCTCTGCCCTGGATTAAGTGACTTGTATATGATGTAGGTCGCTGTCCTTGTGGTCACCGTCTACGTCCACGTCGTCAACCGCGCGCACGACGTCGAGCGTCGCACGGCGTCGGTCGAGAAGTACGGCACTTCCGAGTACGAGAAGACGCCTCCGACGTCGACCTCGGAAGACTTGACATCCCGACGCCGCAGCAAGACGAATATCAACATGTCTTAGCTCGATAATATTATCCGTTTTATAATTTATTTATATTTGAATCATAATTCATTTCCTCGAAACCAACACTATAAATAACTTGAATAAATCATTCAAACCAAGATATATTACCGAGTTTAATTTTGTGCCGATGTATCTCGCGATTTTGAGACTGTAAAGTGTTAAATAATGAATGCATACCTATTAACCCTTCTAGAAAACCACTCAAGACAAAGAAATGTGACACTGCGACGGCTCAGAGGACTCCATTACTTTCCAGACTCGTTTCGATGGTAATTGTCTTCATCCAGATCAGATATCGTCCCTGTCAGGAGAGCAGAAGGAGCTGAGACTAAAAGCTTTGTAATCACAATAATTAGAAGGTTGGTTTATAATGAAACGGCGAAGTCGAAATGAAGCAGTGGCGTTACTTATAGGATTCATCCCCCAGATATTTAAAAGGTCGGGGGGGGGGGGGGGGAGGGGCATCATCCACGGTAATAAACTTGGACTAAATGCATCTGTGTTTTATTGTCCCATGTAAACAATGATCTTCGAGAAAGTTTTCATTTAATTGTCAATTTCCTGGTTCTGGAAGCGAGGCCATGTTCCCATGGACATTTTCATTCGTTAACAGGTTCTGAAGTGAGCGTTTTACGTTTTGCGACTTTTTACAAATTAAATGTATCCGCATTTTCTATTCAAATAGAGCGCGTATCAATCACAAATTCTCGGTGAAGTTTATACAAAAATAAAATAAAAACCGTAAGAGGCGGACTAAGAAAAAACGTATTACTAAAAACGCTCTATGCGGATCCGCAGCTATACCCTTTTTGAATGAGTTCCGGTTTTTACGGATTCGAACATATCAGATAATATTTTAATAAGTTTAATACTTTTATTGACGAACCTTGCAGTAGGAAATAAGAATAATGCATCATTAGAAGAGACAAAAAATTGCTTTTATAAGCAGTTTTAAGCAGATAATTTAAGCCAGATCCAAATAGCCTCTACCGTTTTGGCGTTTTGCGTTTTACTTTTTTTCTACCAATGACAAGTCTGCCGTGAGTTTCTGTACTTGTGAATCGTCATCATAAGAAAAAAAACGGAACACAAAAACGCAAATAGGTCTATATGTGGACCCGCAGCTTTAGACTGAGCCCCCCCCCCCCCCCGACCATGGGCCAGACCCCGAACTTACGCCACTGCATAGACGTTCAACTGAAGAGGGTGATCTTAATCTCAATCTCAAGCTTTTCAATCCAATCTTATCCAAGAATGCAGTGAAAATTAAAAGCGATCGAAAGCCGAGCGAGATCACTGATTGATTCGGCAATGGCCGTTGAATACAAATGCGACGTCTTTGAGACACAATCTCATCTGCACTTAGTGTGTTCGACACTAGCTTCCTCGCAATCGTTCTCAAGAATATGGCTTTAATTTCCGTATCCGCATCCATTTCTAAATCAATTGCTATCATAACATTTAGTTTCCCAAACTAATTTACAAAATGATTCACTTCGCCGTGCGAATCAACAATTTCATGAAAACATTAAACGATTCCTAAAATGGATGTTTATATAAAGTTCTGCTACTTTAAGTATGAGCTTTTAGCAAAAGCGCAAAGTAGAATTAGTTAATTTTACAGGTCTGTAAAGTGCAGAATTTAAAAGATCAAAAGGAAAGGTATTAAGAGAAAAGCGTTATTTTCTGAAAGGACTTGATATGGATTCATTGAAGATTAAAACATAATACTGCTTACAAAGTTATTGATATAAATTGATATACCTACTTCGAAGCACAGGGTATAATATGAAAGTATATTGGTTGAAGGTTAGTGGGATAGTTTATAGCATACAGATTATTTGATAAGAAATAAAATAAACAAAAATAAGTTGGGTAGCCCCTCAAAGTTTTTAATTTTAAATAATAATGACAGTGTTATGACGATTACTTTCTGGTTTCCACCAGAAAGGTCAAATCCAATATTTCCAAGGTCAAATATTTGCTTTTGATTTCGAAGCCGAAATGTCGCCACAATAATCGTTGAGGTGGACACTTTGTTGTTGTTGCCATTACAACATTGAGATCAGTGTTGTAAATTTTAAAATTTTTGTTAAAATTAAAAATTAATATCATTTTGGCTCAAAAAATTACCAATTTTCCACTAAAATGACGAAATAAATGTTTAATTTTTGGTATTTTGCTTTTTCCATTCTAAGAATTGTTATTATCAAAATGTCTACTAACTAAAATTAATAATCCGCACAAGTACGCTGATTTCAAATATATTCTCTTCGATCTTTATACAGAGCTTTACGGAGCTTTACTGTTCTTCACTGTAGACGAAATAAAGCCAAACTTCTTCCGAAACTCTATCGCATCAGCCATCTTGTTTTCATTCAACCATTCCAATGCATCGTCGCACATTTTTACGATCTCCGGTTTGTTTTTAAACGCGACATCGTTCTTAACTGTGATTAAGAAGACCTCTAGTTTGTTGCTCTCCAGAACTCTGGCTCGTTGCTGTTCGTCGAGATCTCGGTACATCCTCGCATCCGCCATCATGCCGTGAATCTCCTTAGTCGTGCTCAGCTTCCTCGTCAACCTCTTCACAACTAGGCGATCTTGGACCCTGTTCGCGGTTACAGACACTTTAATGGTGCCATTGTTGTTGATATGAAATGAAATGCTCAGCTTTATCCCTCGAGCCGGGGCCGGAGGGAAACCACTAATTACAAATTCTCCGACCATGGCATGTTGATTGGCATCGTTACCCTCGTAAATTTTGAGCTTAAGCTCCTTCTGGTTGTTATTGGATGTTGAGAATATTTGCGTAACTTTACATGGAATAGTTGTGTGCTTTTTAATGATGGTGGTGGAAAACCCACACTTTGTATCGACGTCGAGGGACAGAGAGTTAATGTCTGATATGTTGAGCTCGATCAAGTCTTTGGACACGGCAGCGTGGATCGCCGCGCCGTACGCCACCGCCTCCTCAGGGTTCAGCGACGTGTTCAGTTTCTTCCCGTCAAAGAACTTCTGCAGGAGAGCTTGTATCTTGGGGATACGCGTCGAACCTCCGACGAGAACGACGTCATCGATGTCCGTCTTCTCCATTCCGGTGTCGTCGAGAGCCTTCTGCACGTGTTCGAGTGTTGAGTTGAAGAGGTCTGAACAGAGACCCTCGAAACACGAGCGGGACACGGAGGTGGAGAAGTCGACGCCGTCCACGAGGGCGTCGATGTCCACAGCGACCGTCATGCAACTTGAGAGCTGACGTTTAACATTCTTCACCTCCATTCGAAGCCTACACATCGCTTTTGAACTTCTTGTCGCGTCTTTATTTTCCTTTCGTTTGAACTCGTTAACAAGATAATGAACCAACAAATCATCGAAATCCTTTCCTCCAAGTTGCGTGTCACCTGAAGTCGATCTCACTGTGACACTTGACCCGTCTTCAATGATCGCGATCGAGACATCCAGCGTCCCGCCTCCGAGATCAAAGATCAGGATGTTTCGTGGACCTTCTTGTGTGGAGTTGAGGGTTGCGTAGGTGAGCGCCGTTGCCGTGGACTCGTTGATGATGCGCAGCACTTTGAACCCCGCGATCTTGGCTGCGGCGATCGTCGCATGTCGCTGCGCGTCGTTGAAGAACGCCGGGACGGAGACGACGGCGTCCTTCACTTCACATCCGACGACAGTTTCAGCAGCCTCCTTTACCTTCTGCAAGATCATCGCGCTGATCTCCGCCGGCGCGAATAACTTTCTCTCTTCTCTGAACTCCACCTGGATCCTCGGTTTTCCATCAACATCTACGACAGAGAACGGCAACCTCTTCGCGTCGTCTTGAACGACTGGATCGTCAAAGTCGCGTCCTATAAGTCTCTTCACGCCGAAGACGGTGTTCTGCTGGTTCTTGGAGACGCGGCTGGCGGAATCTCCGACCAACCTCTCGGTACTTGTGAAGCCCACGATACACGGAGTCGTTTTACTCGAGTCGTTGACGCCGATCACTTCCGACGTCCCGTTCCTCCAGACGGCAACGCAGCACTTTGAGGTCCCGAGATCGATTCCCACAACACACGACATTATGCCCTCACCTTTTACACTACAGTCGCCCAAATCAGCTACTAGCTATAGTTTTGTACGTATAACTCCAATATACAGTTCTTGTGTAATACTGATTGTATTATACTGTGGTAATCGTCATCGCCAGATAAACCACCATAGATTTTCCATCACACGATTCGCATCATGAGCTCGAAAGATACTGAATCATGTGAATGTGACTGTCTTTGAAGTGACTTATTTGATAGCCAACCCACTCGAACCAATATCTTATCTGCTTTAGATTAGAGCAATCTTACAAAGACTTGAGATTATCTCTCACGGATAAAAGTGAATTTTAGCCAGTTCTTGTGCTGTGTTTAAATAAGTAACACATTGATCATTCGACGTCTGCAACATGAGTGCCATCGGCATCGACTTGGGTACCGTGAACTCGTGTGTGGCCGTGTGGAGAGGAAACAAAGTGGAAGTGATCGCCAACGCGGAAGGCAACAGAATAACGCCGAGCACCGTCGCGTTCACGGACACCGAGCGTTACATCGGCGAGCCAGCCGTCAACCAGAAGGCGAAGAACTTAGAGAACACAGTGTACGACGTGAAGCGTCTCATAGGAAGAAGAAGCAAAGACCCACTGGTTCAAAAGGACAAGAAACGCTTTCCGTTTACTGTAGTTGACGTTGCCGGTAAACCCAAGATCCAGGTGAAGTATCGGCGAGAGGTGAAACAGTTCGCTCCGGAGGAGATCAGCGCGATGGTTCTGGAGAAGATGAAGAAGACAGCTGAGGATTTCATTGGAAGTGAAGTGAAGGACGCGGTCATCTCAGTGCCGGCGTACTTCAACGACGCCCAGCGACAAGCGACGATAGACGCCGGGAAGATCGCCGGGTTGAACGTCATGCGCATCATCAACGAGCCGACTGCGGCTGCGCTGGCGTACGGATATGATATAAGGCAAGAGGGTACACGTAATATTCTTATCTATGATCTTGGTGGCGGCACTTTTGATGTATCCATCGTGACCATTGTGAATAGCAACAAATTTATTGTGAAGGCCACAACGGGAAATACTCATCTTGGAGGCGGGGATTTTGACGAATTGTTGGTCAACCACATGGCTTTCCAATTCGAAAAGAAGCACCGGATAAACGTGCTCGACAATAATAAGGCGTTGTGGAAATTGAAAACTCAAGCCGAGAAAGCAAAACACACGCTTTCCAGCAACTACAACACCGATATTGAAATCGACGCCCTCGTCGAAGGTATCGACTTCACCTATAAACTCTCTCGAGCTACCTTCGACCAACTGTGTTTGGATCTCTTCAACTCCACTCTGGAACATGTGAACAAAGCTCTGAAAGAAGCCAAGCTGTCGATAAACGAGATCCACGACGTCGTCCTGGTCGGAGGCTCGACGCGTATCCCCAAGGTGCAGGAACTTCTGAAAGATTTCTTCAAGAGGGAGCAACTGAAATCAACCATAAACGCCGACGAGGCAGTGGCGTACGGCGCCGCCATCCAAGCTGCCATGCTGAACGGCGAAGCAAACATCCAGATCAAGGACATCACCTACAACGACCTCACATCACTGTCGCTCGGCGTTCAGCTCTGTGAAGGAACCATGAACGTGATCATTCCTCGACAAACTCCAATCCCATGTAAGAGCACAGCACAATTCGTCACATCTGAGGATAACCAAACATACATGATAATAGAAGTCTATGAAGGAGAGGAACGCAAAGCAAAAGAGAACAATTTCCTCGGCAGGTTTATACTCAAGGGCATTCCTGCTGCTCCTGCTGACGTTGGCTCAGCTGACATCACATTCGACTACAACGCCAATGGAATCCTTACTATAACTGCCGTGGAGACCATCACGGGCAAGAGCGATTCCCTCACAATCCGCATGGACCAGCGAGGCCTCTCAGCCGAAGAGATCGAGACGATGTCAGTCGGCGCCGAGAGGTTCGAAGAAGATGCCGGGAACGAGAGGAGAAGAGTCGAAGTGCTGTACCAACTCCAGAGCTACGCCAACGCCGTGCGGAAGGCGATGTGCGACGCCGACGATGAGTTAACGGAAGAGGAGAAGGAAGATGCGATGGAAATGGCCGACGAGGAGTTGAAGTGGCTTGACGGGAACCTGTCGGCGGCTATTGAAGTGCTGCAGCAGAGGTTGAACGAACTGCTACGTGACTGTCAGCCGTATATGGACAAGATTACTCAATAGGTCACGTGTCCGACGCTTGTTTTGTTTTTAACTTCTCTTTACTCAATTTAAATCGTGTTTTAGTGCGAAGTACGATAGATTTGCACTCTAAATTAGACTATTCGCATGCTCTGAAGCAGCCTACTGATGAAACATAAAGATATGTCAGGTCATCACAACATGTCCGTGAGTTATGTCAAGTATAATGTAAGAAAATATGAAAAAAAATGATAATTACGTCCACTCATATATTTAAACTGTGAATTTAAATAACCTAATCACAGTTTTTATATCGTATATTACATTTTTTAGTATCACTTTAGTCTGGAATTCAATATTATTTTAAATTCTCACAATTTTGATACATTTCATTTCAATTGTTTATCTTTTTCAAAAAATATTACACTCTGATGCATTTTTGGGCAGATTTTCTTGTCTTCAACATTCATCAACAACATCAACTACATTAGTACGTTCTATCATGTAACCCAAACGGTAGAAGTTAAAATTTCATTCTGTTAAAATAATGAGTGACTAACGTTTTATTTGTGTGTACTTTTTCGAACAATAACATGGTTATCTCCGCCTCAAGAGCTCGCCAAGACTTGTAACTTTCCGTTTCCGTCTGTTCTTATTCTTGAATCGACGAAAATAAAGTCAAACTTCTCGATGTGCGAGGTCTTAAAGGATTGAGTCACGTGTTATCTTAAATCCTTTTATTGAGAAAGTTGGCTAATCTAATAAAACTGGTCGAAGTTTCGGTGAGGGAGTGAAAGATAAAGAATTACGAATTACACACGTTGCTTTGATAAAGAGGAACATTTTAAAAATGTTTGTAAGTGCAGGTGTTTAAATAAATATGAATTTTATAAAATTACATTGTGTAAAATTGTGTTTACTTTTTTTTATCTCGAGACTGTAAATGCAAAAAAACATGCAAAAACTTATAAAACAAAGCAGATAAAAGACTATAAAAGATAAGATAGATTATTCCTGATTAAATTGAAAGTAAACTGGGATAGTAGAGGAGAGGTTTGTACATTGGGACTATTATTTTCTCTGGGTCAAAACTTTTCCAATTTACCACCAAAATTTATTTTCTAGTTTTTGTCAAACTAAAACTGAGTTTTGTTTTAATATTATTCAATTCATAGACAAATACTAAATAGCACTTTTCTCTCATATTCTTGGTTATTTTCTGATCACGGGGGGGAGGTGATGAGTTTGTGACGTAATTTTTATCAAGCTAATTGTGAACCCAGAAAAAAACACTCCGTGTAAAAAAGGCAGCCAAGTCTCTTTACTTTAAAAAAATTCAACACCGAAAAGGAGTGATATCAAAAAAGGAGCCAAGTCAATGACATTTTCCAAATATTTAATCGTATCTTTGCAATAAAAGTATAAACACCGAGAAATACTTTACAAAAGGACTTGGCGCATCGTTTTTTTAAAGACATCATTCTATCCTAAAAGTGGAAAGAAATTTACAAGTAGGTACATTTTCCTCTTTCTATTAGAGCCAGAATCTATGAATCAAGCTACTTTTAGTAATGACTATTTTATAGTTTTGTCAATGGCGATAGAAGCATGATTTTATGCTGTAATATATAAGTAATATAAGGGTGAAAGAATTACATAACAATTGGAAGTGGTGAGAATGTAGGTTTCTTTGGAAAACTTCCATGGAGTCAGGAGTCAGGATCCTCATCAGTGTGTTGTGTCTAATGTCCGCCCGTCCGATCGGGTAGCTCAGTTGGTAGAGCTCTCGCCCGGCAAGTGAGAGGTCCCAAGTTCGTGCCCCGGTTCGGTCGGATATTTTTCACAACACACATCCCTTCATATCAATTGGAAGTGGGCTCATACATATTCTTGCAGTACTGTTAATATGGCGATATTAGACTGGTATCTTTTCATAATTTGATCTTGACTGAAGGAAATCATGAAACGTTGTCAAATAATTACTAACTAATGGAACACAATTATATATTTTTGAAGTGTCAAGTGTATAAAGTTAAATTTTTTAATAGAAATTCAATATGACTGTCTTCTTTGTGAAATGTATTTTTATAAAATGTGTATTAATAGAAATTGTTACATGATGAGAAGGTATAACGCATGAGACTTAATTATATTCACCACGAAACAATATTACGAAGATAACTATTGTGTATATTTATAGAAAGCATAGACAACAAGTTTCATAGCGTATATAATCATATAGAAAATATTTTACAGAAGGTATGTATAATATGTACCTAATTGAAAGATGTTTCCCTATTATTCTAAACATTCAAAATGACGGTTGTATATAAATGGCACATGCTTATGAATAGAAAAATGTCTTTAAAAAAACGATGCGCCAAGTCCTTTTGTAAAGTATTTCTCGGTGTTTATACTTTTATTGCAAAGATACGATTAAATATTTGGAAATGTCATTGACTTGGCTCCTTTTTTGATATCACTCCTTTTCGGTGTTGAATTTTTTTAAAGTAAAGAGACTTGGCTGCCTTTTTTACACGGAGTGTTTTTTTCTGGGATATCACTTCTTTTGTTAGTTTATTCATACAGCTTGTAGCACAGCTTGTGTCCGTGCAAGAACTTATTTCTTTAAAAAAATTTGCCTATGCCGATTTGGATACTTAGAAAAGTTGCGTTTGGTATATAAGATTAAAATAATTATCCAAGAAGAATAGCTTTAAGTTTCGTTACAATCGGTCCAGCCGTTTTCGATATATGACGTCACTTCCGGTTTTAGCAATGGCGGCCGAAAATAATGTCGTCTTGAATTCATAATTATTACTCCAACAACATTTCCAAAATTTGGTTGCAATCGGTACAGCCGTTTTTTATATATGACGTCACTTCCGGTTTTAACAATGGCGGCCGAAAATAATGTCGTCTTGAATTCATAATTATTAGTACAACACATTTCCAAAATTTGGTTGCAATCGGTACAGCCATTTTCGATATATGACGTCACTTCCGGTTTTAACAATGGCGGCCGAAAATAATGTCGTCTTGAATTCATAATTATTAGTACAACACATTTCCAAAATTTGATTGCAATCGGTACAGCCATTTTCGATATTTGACGTCACTTCCGGTTTTAACAATGGCAGCCGAAAATAATGTCGTCTTGAATTCATAATTATTAGTCCAACACATTTCCAAACTTAGGTTGCAATCGGTACAACCGTTTACGATATATGACGTCACTTCCGGTTTTAAAAATGGCCGCCGAGAACACTGCAACCTTGAATTTATAATTATTTACAAAGTACGTTTACTTATATCTATTTTAAAGTATAAAGTGGTGAATTTAGCGTCATTTAGCATATTTATGACGTCATTTCCGGTATAGGTCATAAAATGTGTGACGTCATTTCCGGTTTCGATATTTGAATCATCAAATATTACTGATTACATAAAGTTGACCGTCTAAATCGTTTAGCGCTGGTTTTGTTCTAATCTGTTTAGCCGTTTTTGAGACATGATGTCACTTCCGGTTTCAAAATGGCGGCTTCCGGTTGGTTTTATAACAAGTCAAATGAAATATCAAAAGTACAAACGTTACATAAATATCAAGACAATCGGATCAACAGTTGTTGCTGAAATGCAAATCGATGTATATTAAATTTCATGACGTCATTTCCGGTTTATTTAAAATAATGTTCAGTCTTTTGATATTGATAATCCATATAGATGACCGTCTGAAACGATTGGCGCAAATTTCGTTCCGATCGGTCCAACCGTTGACGAGATATGACGTCACTTCCGGTTTCAAAATGGCGGCACAAAAAATTCATAGGGACAAGGTTAAATCAGACGCCAAAAGTGCACACGTGGTAAAAATGTGAGATCAATCGGTTCAGCCGTTTAGGCTGTGGCCTGTTTACCGGATTTTAGCTCCAGCCTACTACTATGATTACTGATTATGAAAACCGCCCTAAAACACTGTTTTCACGGCCCTCTAGCGCGCAAAGGGCGTAACCTATTGTTCCCAAATTTGGTATATGTTGTAGGGTGGGCCATAGCTCGAAATTAAGATATTTCGCAACAATGTGAGATTTCTCAATTTTAAGATCCAGTAGGCCGAAAATGCCACTTTGATGCTTACAGTAAAAGTGGGTTTGCTCCAGCCTTTATATGAGAGTGTGCGCGCGCCGTACGACTTGGCTGGCGTGGAGCGACCGCTCCACTAGATTGGTGACAAAATGTCACAATTAGGGGGGGGGGGGGGGGGGGGTAATTACAAATTGGTATCTTCTGCTCTTTCTCTAAAACTGAGTAGACCAATTTAAAAAGTATCTTGGTGGCTCTGTATTCTAATAAATTATCGTCTGCAGTTTGATATCTAGGTACCCTAGTCCCTGTTTCAACAATAAATATGACAGAGACTTGGGTACCAGGAAATCAAACTGCTTATGATTTTTGTTAGAAAACAGAGCCACCAAGATAATTTTTAAATCGGTCAGTTTGTATTCAGTCCACATGGAAAGCTCGTCCTAGAGGCCGTGTTTCCTCCATGAAGCCAAGCCACTTGACTGTGGTCGTCTGTTCCTCCGATCCCATGAGTCTTGTCTGATTCTCTTTCCCGTTGATTTAATCGACCAGTTAGCCGCCGAACCGAGAACAGCGCTGCAATCAATCTCGTGATCGTGCCGTGCGTTGCCCGAGTATCCATCGCGAGGACTCAAAGTGGGGCGGAAAACCAGCGTGCCGTGCGTTGCCCGAGTATCCATCGCGAGGACTCAAAGTGGGGCGGAAAACCAGCGTGCCGTGCGTTGCCCGAGTATCCATCGCGAGGACTCAAAGTGGGGCGGAAAACCAGCGTGCCGTGCGTTGCCCGAGTATCCATCGCGAGGACTCAAAGTGGGGCGGAAAACCAGCGTGCCGTGCGTTGCCCGAGTATCCATCGCGAGGACTCAAAGTGGGGCGGAAAACCAGCGTGCCGTGCGTTGCCCGAGTATCCATCGCGAGGACTCAAAGTGGGGCGGAAAACCAGCGTGCCGTGCGTTGCCCGAGTATCCATCGCGAGGACTCAAAGTGGGGCGGAAAACCAGCGTGCCGTGCGTTGCCCGAGTATCCATCGCGAGGACTCAAAGTGGGGCGGAAAACCAGCGTGCCGTGCGTTGCCCGAGTATCCATCGCGAGGACTCAAAGTGGGGCGGAAAACCAGCGTGCCGTGCGTTGCCCGAGTATCCATCGCGAGGACTCAAAGTGGGGCGGAAAACCAGCGTGCCGTGCGTTGCCCGAGTATCCATCGCGAGGACTCAAAGTGGGGCGGAAAACCAGCGTGCCGTGCGTTGCCCGAGTATCCATCGCGAGGACTCAAAGTGGGGCGGAAAACCAGCGGGGAGTTATCTTCTTAGAATCAAAGGAAGGCTCTTAGCAATAGCGTCCTGCGTCTTGGAATTCTTAATTGTTGTATCGTTTTTATTCGATTTTATGCACACTTTCAGTGAAATTTAAAAGCATCTACAGTAGAATTTTAAAGGAACAAAAAATTACACATCTCTGTGTAAAATCAAAATTATACTTGCTACATAATCAAATTGACATAGCACAATCGACACTTCCAAAATCTTATTTCATCAAATAAAAAGTAAAACGGATAACGAAACTCTGGTGATAAAATAGTTTGTTTTTTCATTTGAATAAAGGATGTACACCCAACAAATCATAAAAAGGTATTTTTACGAAACGGATTGGCTGCTGGTCTGGTTTCTTGTCAATCATCCTTGTTATTATCAATGAAATCAGAGCTCACCTACTAGAGGTAGATGACGAGTTAGCATAGACTTCATCGGATGATGCCATCAACTTTTTTCAGCCAATCCATTTCTTTCAAATAGCGTTTTATGATTTGTTGGGTGTACGTACCTACTATTTGTTTTTATGGATGCAGATAACAATGACGATTTAAAAATGGGTTTCCATGCGGGAACATTACGTTCCATATTATTGCGTACCATTTTAAATATTTTAGTCGCGCTATTTTATGGCCGATATTATGTTTTCTATTAAAAAAAGGTGTTAAGATACAAAACTATTTACCTGTTTTAAGTTTGTTGTAGACATTTTGGTCAACGTGAAACATTGAAATTGCATCGCTGATAATTTATGTGTGCACGGAGGCTAGGTAACGTACAAAAGCATTTTCCAATGTGAAACAATTTTTGTTTCAAATCTCAAATGCCACATGGTTTCGTCATTCAATTTGAATTCTGAAATTCAAAGCTTTTATAACATATCACTAAACACATACCACAAAATCTTTATTATCTTTATTCTTGTAAGACTCTCAATTTAGAATTCAGTTTAGCCACAACTGTTCTTTCACGATATTCTAGATGTTCGTATACAATTATCATCTGTTCTTGGTTTCCACCATCAACTCAAGTCCATCTTATTTTTACGATCTCTAAAATAATTTGCAATCCAAATAGCTACAATGAGACCAAAACTTCCAGCCTTCCACATCTCAATTTACTAGAAAGTTGCTGCTTTGGTATCAAGTTTCATATAATAAATGAAACGAGAGAATGAATTCGAGCAAGTCCCTGAGGAGCAAGTCCACTCGCCCCCGTGAATCTTGAGCTACGAACAAGCTAAAATAATGATTCGAAACATTTACTTTCATACCGAATGTGAGCTTTATTGTCATTGTCATGACTATCATTATAGCAGCATAGCCAACTGACATTTCGTGGTTGAAAACACCGCATCTGTTTCAACCACGAAATCTCAGTTGGCTATTCTACAACAAGGTACAACCAAAGATTTGTTACACATTTATTTCATGTCATCCTGACATTTATTAGCAAGTAAAAAAGCATCAGAATTTCACGCTGCAAAATGTTAATTTATTTTGTTCCAGGTTAACATTGATTTTCGTCAAACTTTGTCCTAATGAATTATAATTATCAGTACCTAGATAAAACCATCATTTCTTCTTGAATTCCGTTTTACTAGGTATAAGAAACCCCAGCTGTTTTACGTACGATTGCATTTTTGAAAACTCCTACCTACTATATACAGCAGGAATATGTTTCCTAGCGTAAAACAAAAGGTTGGCTCAATCGTTGGGTATTTTCTGGTTCGAATAAACTCTCGCCAAAGATATGGGATGCGAGTGAAGGAGAGAGAGAGGGGAACGGGAACGGAATCTGCTGGAGAAAGATAGAGAAAAACGCCACGAGTTTGGGGAGACAACAAGAATTGGGAGGGAACTCCAAAGACAATAAACAACTTGCAAAATGTAGTCTGCAAAAACGGAAAATAGCGTACGCGAGAAGATGAGGACCAAATCCTGGTGAATGAAACTGCTAAACGAAACCAATGCAAAAACAGTGGAAAATATTCTGCTCGTGTTTATGGTGTGAAGATAATCCCAATAATATTATAGACATTGGTACAGAAGATACACACATTCAAACTATGAGTTTTGATTATGTTTCATTCTTTACTGATTTTACAAAATATCATTTCTCCGAAAAAAAGCTTAAATGTTAATACCAACTGCACCAATGAGCTTCCAACTCTATTTAATGGAATTATGAGTTTCATCTAGAAGATTTTCCTCGTGTAGGTTCACATGTTTTTGTGAAATTTTCAGATCATATTCGGATTTCTGATGAAACCATAAAGTGAAATCTAAATGTGCCTTTGTCATTGTGCTTTACAAAACCAGTGAAATATTCAAGCGACTCAAAAACAAAAACAAAAACAAAAACAATTATTTGTTGGGACCAAACAGATGAAGAATCGTTCATCACAAATCTCGTAGTCGTATATTTACAACTAGGAACACGCTAAGTGTAACGCGTTGATGAGCGAGCACGGATACGTGCAAATTCTCGAACCGGAAATGCGTACACAACGCACAGAAAACATATACATCCATATTGAATAGAAATATGATCACTAAATGAACATAAAAGTATTTAATGCTTTCATCGAAACTTGAAAATAGCATCTAAGCACCCTGGTAAATATAGCAAATCAGATTCAATTCAATTGGCACTGGAAAACATTCATTTCGATACTTCATATCTGACAGATTTGAAAAATGTCAATAAGTTTATACGTTCTGAACTGATTGGATTGAAATTTTGTAAAATAAGAGACAATGTTGGTCTTAATGATCATGCAAAATATGAGTTTGATCAGAATTATCGAAGACCGTTTTCATTTTTCAGCCTATCAGGAGATATTTATTTAAATTTTAACCAATGAATGGATTTCAAAAAAATTAGTGTCTGTAAACAGAGAAGGTTGGTTTTACATGTGTACAAAATTTCAGCTCGATCGAAGAAAAACTGACCTGTATAGCCAAAATATGAGTTTGATCAGTTTTATAGAAGACCATTGCCATTTTTCAACCTACCATCAGGAGATGTTTATTTAAATTTTAGCCAATGAATGGATTTCAAAAAATTTTGGGGTCAGCAACGCCCAGAGAATGTCCGAACATGTGAGCAAAATTTCAGCTCGATCGAAGAAAATCTGTGACCTATGTAGCCTCAGTAACAGAAAAAAAAAAAAAAAAAAACACACACAAAAAAAACAGAGGTCAATGCCAAAAGAGTCAAAAGGAGACGCTCGCTTCGCTCGCTCAATAAAATTGTGTTCATACCTTCACGTAATCGGTGAAGCTATTTTCAAAATATTGGGATAATTAAATTTTCATACTGCAAACATTTTTTGGCGTGGCATAATATGTATGTTGTTGTGACTTTTTTAATTGAATAGATAGATATCTTGAGATCTGGTATTTGAATATGAAATTATCAATTTAAAACATCATATTGTAGTTTTTACAATAAAACTGTAAACATTCCGGGTATCGTTCTATGATAAACTTAAGAATTATCATTTTCTTATTGTTTTCCATGACACGTAAAGAAAAACCTCCTGTTTACATGTCTTTTTGTACTCGTACCTCTAAATATGACCAGATGATCTGACATATGACCATGGATTACCTCACACGAGCGAGATTGTGTGATCTCAAGAGAAACGTGACATATGAATGCTCTTTCGTGAAGACATTTCAGAGAAAATGTTCGAAAACAGTAATGCTAGTTTGAATGTTCTCAGAATAATGTAAGTTTCTAATTGAAGGACAGCGATGATTATAGTTAAAATGTTTGTAACATTGGGTTTTATCAAGACAAGCATACATTATTGAATTGAAAAGTTATATCGTTATTCTTCAACAAAATATGCAACTCAGATTAATTTTCATTCCAAATAGCCTAATAGGTTGAGTATAATTTCACTTATTAGTATTTCTCTCATCCTGAGAAAATCAGGAAAATTCAGTTGTAAGTCCTATAATAATAGCCGGGCACATGACATTTCGATCTACAATTTCAAATTGAATAACACATCTTTGAATGTTATGTCGTATTTTCAAGAAAAACAACTATCAAAGCTTTCAAATTACATGTCTAACTCAAAAAGGATTTTTTTTGAGAATGAGGGTTTTGCATCTGTATGTCCCAAATGAGCCTCTAAAAAATCTTGCATATTCTGGAATGGTATATTTTTATTTGTTTAGATTTCTCTTCGATTTCTCATGACATCATGCGCCCAATTGGCACCGGGGGTCGAAGCCAGGACCCCACAGGAAGTTTAAACGCCGTGGCAATCTCTCTTCAAAAAGTGACAAATGTTTTCTTTATTTGGTTACTTTATTCTTTGGAATATAGGCAACCCTTCAAGCACAATAGGATCACTGCTGTGCTGGCGGCTACGGAAGGGAGGGGGATGGGGGTTGGATGCGGGGGTGGAATGGGAGATGGTGGGGCCATTTATAAGAGCTAGACGACAGTCATTTGTCAACTTCTAAACGTCTGTTTACATTTGAACGGAAGAAATTCCGGACGTTCAACAGAAAATAAATCTTTTCCGGAAAACTTTCTCTAAAGAATCTGCTTGTCAGGTTTTTTATATTATATAAGATGTTTACTAACTTACTTACTCCACATTTTAAAAACATACAACACTTGGATAGAAGAATGTATGTACACATTCGAGGGACATTTGACCAGACGTCATTTTTAATTAGCCACAGTTGTACCATATTTAAATAATATTTTTTAATGAAATACAATAGTGCGTGAAAAATGGTTAATATACAATTCTGTCGTAAAATTCGCTTGCTGTTAAAATTTTGTTTATTATGAATTTACTGTCAATTAACCTAAAATAAAAAAAAGTGCCAGTGCCAAAATTGTTCTTTGACTTTTCACTGTAATTGCCAATTACTGCTCAATAAAAAGTTTCGTGTAGGCGAAACGAACGTCTCACAAATTAAATTAAAATTGATGACATCCAAGAAATGTAACTTTTGATTACCTTGAAAGTTTCTCCGTCTTTCCCAATATCTTAATATTAAATATTTGCGTTCATGGAAAGGAAATTGTATGTGTAGATCTTTAAAAAAAAGTAAGTACACCAAACTTTGTGACTGATACAACTATTATTTAAACAGGTAGGTATAATTTCACGATTGGAAATGTGCAGATCTCAACTTACAAAAAAATATAATATCTTTATATTAGCGTGGTAAAAGCTTATTGTGAAACCATCCGCGGACAAGTTTCATGCTAGAAAGTATGGATGCGCCACAGCCAAGCATTAGAGGTAATAATAATAATAGCGGGTTGTCTACAGCTCTAAGCCGGCCGTTTCCCGCACTCCAGCCGCCACCTCTCTCTGTCCGTCCAGTCATCACCACCAATTCCTCTTCTTGACATGTCCAGCAGCACCTGTTTCTTCCAATCCTCTTCTGGTCGCCCTCGTCTTCTTCTACCAGGAGGTAACCAAGACTCTAATCTTTTTGGCCACCTCTGAGGTTCCATGCGCTGAACATGCCCATACCAAACAAGTCTATTTGTTTCTATACAATTAACCACCGTCTTTTCTACTCCCATCCGTCTTCTTATCTCCTCATTCCTCATGTGCTTTAATCTTGAGACTCCACAACTCCTTCTTAAGAAATCCATTTCCACTGCAAGCAGCCTTTCTCTATCCCTCTGCGTCATCTCCCACGTTTCTGCACCATACAGAAGTATGCTTTGAACTATCGTCTGGTATATTCTTTTTTTTTGTGGTTTTACCTACACTCCCGGACCAGAGTAACGAATTGAGCTTCTGTATTGCCTGTCTCGCCTGACCAATACGACAGGATATCTCTCTCCTACTGTTTCCTTCTTTATCAATTACAGTTCCCAAGTACTTATATTGCTCACACACCTCGATACACTGTCCATTCAAATCCAAGCCCTCTCCAAACTCCTTGCCAACCACCAAATATTTCGTCTTTGTAACGCTGATTCTTAATCCTGCCTCCTCATATGCATCATTAAGCTTCCTCAGCATAAAATCAATGTCATACTCATCTGAGGCCATTAATATCTGATCATCAGCAAAGAGGAGAGTATGAAGAAGTTCACCACCAACGTCAATTCCCATGCCCCTGCATTTCCTCTGCCACTCTTTTAAAATCTCGTTGACATACACTTTGAATAGAGTGGGAGATAAGCAACACCCTTGCCGTAGACCTTTTGTTATTATGAAAGGTTGCGACAATTTATTTCCACTTTTAACAACACTCTCCTGTTGGTAATACATACTCTTTATAGTGTTGATATACTTGCTGCTGATCCCACTCTCATCCAATATTTTAAAGAGGTTCTTAAGAGGTACTGTGTCATATGCCTTTTCCAAATCTATAAATACAAGATGCGTATCGGTGTTCCTTGCCTTTCGCTTCGAAATCACTTGCTTTATGGAGAAAATATTGTCTGCACATGATCTGTCTGCTGTGAAGCCACATTGTTCCTCGTCAATATTAATCTGGTCTTCAAGTCGCTTCTTAATAACCCGCCCATACAGTCTACCCACTGATGAAGTCACGCTTATCCCCCTGTAGTTCTTACATTCGAGTCGAGATCCCTTCCTGAAGATGGATGTAACATACGCCAATTTCCACTCCTTGGGTATGCAATCCTCTTCAATTAAACACTTGTTAAATATACAGGCCATTATCTCGAGAACAACATCTGGGGCACTCTTGACCAACTCAATGTGCACACCTCCAGGACCCGGGCTTCTCCCATTCTTGATGCCTTTCAAAGCGAACTTGATCTCCTCCTTTGAAATCCTCTCCACTCTTTCATTTGTCTTCGTAGCCCTGAGCACCTCCTCTAACCCATCCCGATACTCATCTCTATCCTCATAAAGCATCTCACTATAATAATTTACCCACCGGTCCGCGCTAATCATCTGCACTCGCGCCGAATTTCGATGATCCTGTCTCATATTCTTAATTATCTTCCATGCTTCTTTTTGTTTGGTTCCCAGCAAACACCGATCTACTTCTTCACATTTCTTCTCCCAACTCTCACTTTTCTTCTTCTTAACCATCTTCTTCACCTCTCTACTCATTCGAGCATACATCTTTCTATCCTCGAGATCTCGTGTTGATAACCACTTTTTATACATTTCCTTTTTTTCTATCACTAATTCTTCAACTTCTTTGTTCCACCAATCTTTCCTTACTTCCTGTCTTACTTCTATGCCGAGAGCCTCATTTGCAGCTTCTAGGATAACCCTCTTTATCTTCTCATACAATTCCTCCGCCCTCGCTTCATGCCAATAACCTTGAAACACATCGCTTATCTTCGCAGCGAGTCTCAATTTGTATAAAAATCTAATGGAGTCTTGACGTAGTAAGTCCAACTGGAAACGGTCTTGCTGAATTCCAGTAAGACTCCGATCCCGTTTCTCCTTCCTTTTAACATCATGATTCCTAGGTTTGATATTAACACAAGCTCGAACCAAGTAGTGGTCGGTACCGCATTCAGCACCTCGGTACACTTTCACATCAGTGGTTTTTAAGAATGAAGATTTCCTCTGTATAACATAGTCAATGATAGACTTCCGTCCTAAAGTGGGCTGCGTCCAGGTATACTTATGAATTTCCTTGTGAGGAAAGAACCCATTGCATATTCGTAATGAAAATGCCTCACATAGCCCAATAAGACGCAACCCATTGTCATTAACATGCTCCTCACCAAATCTTCCCACCACTTCATCTCCTATTCTTCTACCAACTCTAGCATTGAGGTCTCCTGTCAAAATAATTTCCTTCCTATGATTAATGTCACTCAAAAGTTTCGTCAGCTTACGTTCAAACTCGTCCTTCAAGCTCATTGTTGCATCTTCTGTAGGTGCGTATACTGCTACAATTACAATACTGTGTCCACGCAATTCTAACTCGATCTTCATGAGTCTCTCATCTACCTCTTCCCAATTGCGGATGCAGCTCCGTAGTTTCTTGTGCAGAGCAATGGACACTCCAGCCTTGGCACGTTTGCACTTTGTTACTCCACTATAGAAATGTATGTAATTGCCAATTTCCTCATTCCCTTGACCCTTCTTCTTCGTCTCTGTAAGCACCGTTATATCCATCTCATATTTCTCCAACTGGTCAAAGACTTCCTTCTGTTTAGTTCCTAACCCTTGCACATTCCATGTTCCAATATTCATGTTCCTTGTCCTTGCAAAAATTCGTCGTCGATTGAATCCGTCCAATATCCGAGGCTCAGCGTCTGTGTCTTGAGTACTGTTAGTTTTTACAAGTACGGGATACTACCCCATAGCTAAACCCCCAACCTGGAGGACCAGAATTTTCTGTCAGGGTTTATTCCCTTAGTCAACTAGGTCCAGCTATTTCTGGGCGCCGGATATTTGCCCCCACCCTCTTCCGTTAGCTACATGACATACATCCATTGCATGCCATGCATTGCCCAGGGGTCACGCGACTCATGTCTTCGTGGACGTGGAAGTAGGATTTGTTGGCCTGTCATATAAATGACGACGAGCATTTCTCAGAGTTTTATTGCTATGCAGACGTTGACGATCCACATAGCCTCTGAGACTCACTGCCAACCATTTAACCCCTAACCCCATTAGAGGTGAACTTTTAAATACGAAAATGTAAAGGCTCTTCCCTCTTCTGCAGTTGCTAAACTGATTGAAGTTGCAAAAAGATAGTAATTACAGCAAGAACATAAATAAGAGCATTTAAGTCTATAAGAAGTTTCAATTAAACAAGTAATCTTACAAAGGAAATTAATGAATACAAGTAGCAACAAATTCAAGTCAATGTGGAAAAAGGTGTAGCAGCATAGCAGTATTCAATTCTTTTTCCCGATTTTCAATTTTTATGGAACAAAATTAACTTGCCTATATACTCTCTAACCCCATGGGGAGCACGTTCAACACAATTCCAGGCTTTAAGTACAATATTGAGGATTATGTGTATGGTGTGGTTTATATAACTTTACTCTATAAAACCGTAAATCGGTTTAAAAATTTCTATAAATCGAATTTTAAAAATGTAAACCCAGTTTGCACACATTTTAATAAAACTGAGTGAAACCAAACATTTTAGACACAACTTGTAATATTGTATACACATCTCCGTATATTACAGTTCATAAAAAAGTAAAGTGTGTTTTATAAAAGCATAACGCATAACCACCCTAGCCGAACGTCACATAAATTTAGCTCGAATCGCTTCCACCCGAGTTGCTCCATTGTAGTAGAATACAATCTTATAGTCGCGGACGATGCGAGCGCTGCTAGGTGTTGGGCATGAAACCTAGCGTTAGATATTCATGATGGAACAAGTTTATACCTGCTCGCAGCGTTACTACGCTTTATATAAACTTTAGATAGGAATCTATAGCGCCATTGCTTTTTCAACAAGAAATATGTTTAAATATGAAAAATAATGTAAGAAAATGTTTAAAAGAATTAGTTTCGTTCAAGGCTTAACTTGCTGATTTTATTTTAAATATAAAGTTTTATTATAATGTGTGCTTTGCGAGACCATTTCTAAACGTTTCTCGGTGTCTCTGCTTTTGAAACAATATCACATGCAGTTTGATATTCAAGATATTCGTGATTGTGTTCTATTCTTGTAAAACACAAATAGAAAGGTACATGGAAAATCAAACTACACCTGACTTTTTGTTACAATGCGGAGCCACTTAGACCATTTCTGAATTGTAATATTGTAAATGCCACTGGATTTAAGAGAACAAATTAGAATTTAACAACTTCTAACAAGATAACGTATAGCGCATTTATTTTTGGCGAATCATTTTTGTATTGTTAAAGTCGCTATCTAATAAAAAAACAAGCAATTCATAACAACCTACATCATCTACTACATAACAACAGGCGTATTCCTTTTAGTGTGTTGTTAAAATTAAGTTCTAATACAAGTATTACATATGGTGGCAGATGTTGTACTTTTATTTGTTGCATTGTGTTACTGTTGTTTATTTTACTAGCTTATGAAAATGTTAATGGATGTTAACAAACTTATATTGTGTGGTTGGTTAATTTTTTATAAAACTATATATAATTAGCCTACTACTTTATATCATTACTTCGTAAATTGGGAACCTTTACAATCCTAAAATAAACATTTGGTGAGTACCAGCTTCCAGATATCAATATCCTGAGTGAGTAGGAAACGCTCAGTAAACAATGAAACATTTGCCACCCTTTAGACAAAATACGGCGAGTGGATCTACATTTTGCGTTTAATATCTCTATTTATATCGGTCGTCCTTCCACTGTATTTAAATTTGAAAGCATTATTGTCTCATAATAAACAACGCGTTTGTTCAATAATAAGAAATCTGCAATTTTGTTGATCAAATGAAAATAACATTAGCATGATTTACGTGTTCATTTGGATGTGTTGCATTCAGTTTATTTTATTCTTTGTATAAATATTATCTACAGTTTTCATTCAATAAATTAAACACGATTAATTACACACATTTCAAAGGAAGCTGTAAATTATAACTTCAATCCCGAAAGCTTAGAAACGGTTTTATCATGAACATTGCAAAATTACGTTTTCACCCCAACAATTAAAATTTTCATTCATAATACCAAATTGAAATAATGCGAATTTATTGACGGTAATACGATTTACTGACATTTATAGATATGTCGATTTCAAAGTTTCATTTTTAACATTCTTTATTAGGTACCTAATAAAAAATTTGATTTCGGGAGTGAAACATGTATTTTACTAGAATATTTTGTTGTAACATTAAAATATTTCATTTCAATCCCAGTAAATACTCATAAAATTCCCCTTTTGTTTACCAATACCAACCGAGTTCGAGTGTAGTAACTCCTCCACAATAACGCGAGCACAGGGAAGTGTATTAAATTATGAAACGCGTTAAAAAGCCGACCTGATGTTGTCGACGCGTTCTTGTGAGCCAACAGCTGGCACCCGATGGGGGTAGGTTAGGGTTGCGGCTGGGAGGGTGGTTGCGTGCAATATAGGGGTGGTGTCTCGTGGTAACCACACCACACTGCCGGGTGACGAAGCTGTCAAGTGTTAGGGGTGTTGTTACATTTTGTATTACATCGGCTTTCTTCATTATACATTGAGAAGAAACACCTGACGCTTGTACTTGAACATGGTTGGTGTTTATTAGAGGATCAAGTTGATGAATAATTTGCTGTGAAGTAGAAAATAAACACTGGAAGGCGTTTGCAATAATGAGTTGAGGAGAGATTCTCTGCTATGATGTGCAATATTCAAGAATAATGTACTGGACTCAGATATCTTGTCTGGTCAATTCTAGCGAAACTTAAATGTTCTAATGGTGGGTGTGGTATTAATTATGTTGTATTTCTATAGAAGTATTAATAATAATAATCTTTATTGTTATAAGAACCTTTTGATTATTTTGAATTGAATACATTTTTGTACTTTATTGTCTATTATTCAACTAACAGCATTCACAGATTTATAACTTAATACGAGCACATGTATCATATTAGTGTTTAATCTGTTCACTCATATATTTTACATAATATTTCTTAAGCTGTTAATTATAAACAAGATAAATAAGAAATATGAAATCTATAAAGTTCTGCTTTAGTTCTACCGATCCAAGGATAAAGAAAGTCCGAGTAATTAATTCTTCAATAATTGAAGAATTAATTACTCCATGAAAGAATTAGTATTATGGATCGTGCGTGATTTCTCTAATTACGCTAATCCTGATTTGATATTTGGGAATATGACCACTTGATCAATAATTAACCTAATAAATATTTGTATGGTTTGATTGGTATAATTCGTGCCTATTCCATGCATGCGTTTATTATTAGCATATTCCTTAAAAATTTGAAATGTGTTAACATTTACAAAAAAATGTATGAAAAGAAGTTCGATCTTCCATTTTCCAAACATTGTATGAAATAACCAGGTAACAGGGTAGGCACATTCCGCAATTCGATCCTGGACGCCCGGATTTGATGACGTAATCCTATCTTTCGAGTGTAAATATTTCATGAATCAAACTTGGCGCGAATGTCGGAGTCCAAACCGTGGATCTAGACCGTGAATGTGGAGGATGACGTCATACAATCTGAGAACCCGGGTTTGAGACACGGAATGCATGCGCCCATGTCAAATAAAATTGGTATAATTCATTCATTCATACCGATGATATCAATGAAAATTTCATGTATACATTACATGACATCATATCAATACATTGTAACATTACATCATCTATTCGTTGAAATTCGTGACAATTTATCAGATTATTCTGAACATCCAAAATAATTATGATTATGGTTGTGATTAAAAAAAGGCTAATTTTATTTGTACTAGAGGTAAATTCTGGAGCTAATATTTCAAAAATATTGTTGTAATATTTGAACTATATGTGAATATTAATTTGAGCTAATATTATTGAGTCCACCTAAGACACACAGATTCGACCTACAATATTTGTAATATTTGTAATACAACTAAAATTACCATATTTTTTACCTTCGACTCGAATTGGACAATACAAATGGCATGTATTTACCTAAAACTATATAGAATAAGAACAGCTTTCATAATACGTTTACGATTACGATTCATCCAATAAATCCATTTCATCCAAACACGATTCATCGACCACGGATTATGCATGGTTCATTTATCTACAGTTGGTCCTCCTAACCGAACTAACTCATATAAAATGTGATAAACTACTAATAAAATGATGTACAATATGCTTACGTAAAAGCATTTCTAATAACAGCATGAATATCCATGAGCCTTCAAGTGAAATCATAGCTCCATGGTGAAATGAAGTGATATGAGGTCAGAGCTAGATGAAATGCTAGAACCAACTCTAGATGACTCGACCTTTCATGCACGTTCATTCTTTGATTAACTGCTAACTATCTGCCTCTCACTGTTAATTGTTCATAAGGGAGTTTATAACAGTAGCGCCTATTAAGTGCTGCACCCTCATAAAAAAATTTCATCCTCTATTTTTTTCCCACTCGCAATATTCTATACGCTGTTTTGATAAAGTGCGTGACAGTCGGCCATTACCTCCCCCCACCCCCCTGACGCAGCAGCCCTGAGGGGATGGGTGATGGGGAGGGGTCGTCTGTATTATTGACAACTGTCACATGGGAGAGAGACAACTACTTGTCCTGTGACCCAAGGGGGAGGGGGGGGGGGGGGGGGGGAACGCATGCTCTTCGCCATCTGGAGTTGGAAGTCCAAATTGCGATTATTGCATATCAAAAAGCATAAAGAATGACCCTTCACATAGATTATTCAAAAAGTTAGCGTCAATTGACTGGTTGGTGTATTATTTTGTGATTTGCAAGAGTAGCGGTGAAATTGAACAATAACAGTTGCTGTTTTGAAGAAGTACGTAGCAAGTATTGAATAAACATTTATGTTTCGCAATCAAATTACTAATTATTTTTTATTTTTACAAATTATTTTCGCGAGGATAATTGATTATGATTTGACAGATATACGAATATACTGAATATACGGGGAAAAAACACATAACTGACGTTTTCACTTATAGACAAAAGGAATTGCCATCGTATGCACTTTAATCTTCAGTTAGCAATATAACGTGGAGTCAACTTTTCAGACAGAATTTCAACAAACTTACGTTATAAGGTATATTTTCAAGTTTACAACCAAACAAACTTTACAAAACGTTTGTACTTGCCGAGTTTCGACCCTCCGAACTTTGGCTCTTTGACGAAACTTTCGACAACATTTTACACCAGAGTGCGTTGAAATGAATCGTAAATGTTTTACGAGCGAGCTTCTGAGCAAAATACTGCCCGTTGCCCGCAACAGAGAGCTAGCAAGATGTCCGCAACACTTAGCTAGCAAGATGTACGCAACACATAGCTAGCAAGATGTACGCAACACAGAGCTAGCAAGATGTACGCAACACAGAGCTAGCAAGATGTACGCAACACAGAGCTAGTAAGATGTACGCAACACAGAGCTAGCAAGATGTACGCAACACAGAGCTAGCAAGATGTACGCAACACAGAGCTGGCAAGATGTACGCAACACAGAGCTGGCAAGATGTACGCAACACAGAGCTAGCAAGATGTACGCAACACAGAGCTAGCAAGATGTACGCAACACAGAGTTAGCAAGATGTACGCATAACGCAACACATAGCTAGCAAGATGTACGCAACAGAGAGCTAGCAAGATGTCCGTAACACATAGCTAGCAAGATGAACGCAACACAGAGCTAGCAAGATGTCCGCAACACATAGCTAGCAAGATGGACGCAACACAGAGCTAGCAAGATGTACGCAACACAGAGCTAGCAAGATGGACGCAACACAGAGCTAGCAAGATGTCCGCAACACATAGCTAGCAAGATGGACGCAACACAGAGCTGGCAAGATGTACGCAACACAGAGCTAGCAAGATGTCCGCAACACATAGCTAGCAAGGTACGCATAACGCAACACATAGCTAGCAAGATGTACGCAACACAGAGCTAGCAAGATGTCCGCAACACATAGCTAGCAAGATGTCCGCAACACATAGCTAGCAAGATGTACGCAACACAGAGCTAGCAAGATGTACGGAACACAGAGCTAGCAAGATGGACGCAACACAGAGCTAGCAAGATGGACGCAACACAGAGCTAGCAAGATGGACGCATCACAGAGCTAGCAAGATGTACGCAACACAGAGCTAGCAAGATGGACGCAACACAGAGCTAGCAAGATGTACGCAACACAGAGGTATTAAGATGGACGCAACACAGAGCTAGCAAGATGTCCGCAACACAGAGCTAGCAAGATGCCCGCAACAGAGAGCTAGCAAGATGTCCGCAACAGAGAGCTAGCAAGATGTCCGCAACACATAGCTAGCAAGGTACGCTTAACGCAACACATAGTTAGCAAGATGTACGCAACACAGAGCTAGCAAGATGTCCGCAACAGAGAGCTAGCAAGATGTCCGCAACACATAGCTAGCAAGATGTCCGCAACACAGAGCTAGCAAGATGTACGCATAACGCAACACAGAGCTAGCAAGATGTACGCAACACAGAGCTAGCAAGATGTACGCAACACAGAGGTAGCAAGATGGACGCAACATAGAGCTAGCAAGATGTAGGCAAGATGTCTTGAAAAACAGGTATTTTACGAACCCCTTAGTGAGCTCAACCCAAGCGAAGGTTCGGCATAACAATGGGGCATGGTGCGCACGCAGGTAAAGTAGGGGACGGGAAAGTAAAATGACCCTTTTCCAATCCACAGATCGACTGCTGGTCACTTTAGCAAGATGTACGCAACACAGAGCTAGCAAGATGGATGCAACACAGAGCTAGCAAGATGGACGCAACACAGAGCTGGCAAGATGTACGCAACACAGAGCTAGCAAGATGTCCGCAACACATAGCTAGCAAGATGTACGCAACACAGAGCTAGCAAGATGTCCGCAACAGAGAGCTAGCAAGATGTACGCAACACAGAGCTAGCAAGATGTACGCAACACAGATGTACGCAATACATAGCTAGCAAGATGTACGCATAACGCAACACATAGCTAGCAAGATGTACGCAACACAGAGCTAGCAAGATGGACGCAACACAGAGCTAGCAAGATGTACGCAACACAGATGTACGCAATACAGAGCTAGCAAGATGTCCGCAACACATAGCTAGCAAGGTACGCATAACGCAACACATAGCTAGCAAGATGTACGCAACACAGAGCTAGCAAGATGGACGCAACACAGAGCTAGCAAGATGTACGCAACACAGAGATAGCAACAGAGAGCTAGCAAGATGTCCGCAACACATAGCTAGCAAGATGTACGCATAACGCAACACATAGCTAGCAAGATGTACGCAACACAGAGCTAGCAAGATGTAAGCAACACAGAGCTAGCAAGATGTACGCAACACAGAGCTAGCAACAGAGCTAGCAAGAAGTACGCAACACAGAGATAGCAACAGAGATAGCAAGAAGACCCAATGTTGGGGAGGTTCTTTTTTAAACAAACATTTTTAAACTTTACTTCATATAAAGGCAATGTTTCTTAATGTTGAAACTCAAGTTCATTGTCAGAAAATGGAATACAAAATGTTCATGTTTCGCTCAATCGAGTAAATAAGTGGGTAAGTGCTAAAATATAATATGCATAATATGCTTCTGCATTTAATTCAACAATTACATTTTGATAATAACTAAATATTTAAAGTGATCCATTAGTTATCAGGACATTGTACAACCGGCCTGAATATAGGTACTAATTTGAAATTGACTATTTATAATCCTAAAATATCAACACTGGAACGAACTTTGTGTTAAAAGTTTGGGCTATAAAGAAGTTTTAAACATTCACCTCTCCCCACATAAAATAGTAAACGTATTCACTGAAAAGTTATTCAAAACGTGAGCGCGTTCTTTTTGAAAGTTCCTTCCCAATGTTCCCAAATGTTAGGTACATATATGCGACATGCACAATATTGTACAGGTTTATTGCGGCTGGAGCGATAAGCTCAGTAACCAATTAAGATATTAATCACATAATTAACTGACCCTCCATGTCCAGTTAGACTAAGTACTCCATTTCATAGGAGACTGCAGATAACAATTAATCAATTCTAACAGAAAGAAAACGCTTTAAGCTTGCTCTGCTTTGGTTCAATGGAGGCAAAACATGACAGTTTGTGCAAGATCCGTAAATCATCTGGACTAAAAGAATTGTTTTTATAGAACCAGAAAATGTTTCATTGATGAATTACGGGAGTGAAGAGAAATAAATTTAGCTATTATTTACTTTAGTAAAAAGTATCCTTGAACATATTACATCTGTGATGTGTGTTTAAGGTCTTGATGGATGGATACTTTTTAACTTAATGTTTTGGTCATCTTATTGTGCTCATGTATACGTGTTTACAACTTCTACTTTCTCCTTTTTGTGCAACTAATGATGTTATTAAACAAGATGTCAGTGTGAAACATGTAGTTTGTTTTTTGTGATAACTCGAAATCCTTCAATACGTATTTCTTCGCAATGTAAATGGTTACAGTAATCTCGATGTCTTAGTATTACAGAGATGCATAAAGTATTGATTTCCTATGAAGATGCAACTGCATAATACCTACTAAGACAAAGACGTGACGTCAGTGTATATTTATTTAAGAACTCATCGATTCGAAGCTAATGCATTGCAGTTCCGAGCAAAAACAGAGATTTGCTCAAGAACGGATAATTTGAAAGTTGGCGCTGAATGGAGTAAGTATAAAACGTTCTAACTCATAGAAAGTATGAGACCATACCTGTCATCGGTTCACAGAAAAGATCACAAAGAAGATTTTCGCCACAATATTTCAGCTGAATTGTAAACAGCAATAATACACGCCATGTTGTCCATCAATGGAGCAATGTCGACATACGTATGCAAGTGAGACGAAATCACTTTCACTTCTAATAATAAACGTTTGGGGAGTCCGAAAGCTCTCTCTATAACATAAACGTCTTCTTCAAACAGAAATATGATGGGAATTTTATTCAATTGGAACATGGCTCGAAAATCTTTTTTAAATTAAGTTGAGTATAGTTCAATATAGTAGAAGTGTTGGCATAAAATCGTCACGGAATTGGACGTATTTTTATAATTTTTATTCGTTCTAGTTTCGAGTAGTCCTTTATGACATATTTTACATTTGATAGACGTTGAGACATCAGCTTCAACTATTATTACTGAGTATTGTTTATGGAAACATGTACAATAAACAAGGAACTACAGTGCTTTTTAGTACGTAGTATTTCTCAAACCTAATTAATAAGAACTACGCCTTTGTGAGAAACAACGTTGAAATCGAATGAAATTGCATACCTTAAAGTCTTTGTGACATAGAAAAGTGGAACCACACAAAATTCTAGGAATTTCTCTAGTTCATTACTTTGTGTACGGCTGGTAGCAAAATTTAGGGCGAATTTTTTTCTGTCTCGATTGGCTCAGTGCCATCTGATGAGGGTGGAAAAAAACTCTATTCTTTCGCATGGAAAGGGTTGAGTTGCCAAGTTATGAGCAGACCTATCTTATCTTTTCATACTTGCTCGAAGTTATGGTATACCAATAATTTGCACAATCTACAGAATTATTATCCCACAAACTCACAGAAAGTATGATACCATACTGAAGGTTTGTTACAAACAAACATCATTAAAAGTCAATTTTAACTCTAACTTATTTCGAACGTTATGGATTGTAAAGCGAGTACAACGAATGTGACCATTAAACTTGGCAATTTTCAGAGATATTTTTATTCTTAGTAGGTTGAATTGAATGTTGGGGTTTTACGGTGCGTCGACATCTCGGCCATGTAGGTATTTATGTACCTAACAGAAGTAACGCCATGGATTGCCACTGCTTGGTTTGATTCCAGCGGTTGCACTTCTGGACTTGACATTTTTGTGATTTCTCTCAGTTGAAGGAAGTTCTGGGAGGTTACCTACCAATAAGAAACTTTCCATTCTTCCTTAATTTCCTTAAGACCTATACTCTCATAACATACCCTTTACCCTTTAGGATTAAAATACGTAATATTTGCTACTATCGTATACATTAATTTTTTTTTTAAATTGTATTGAGAGAACTACCAGAACTACATTCTGGTAGTTTTAATATCGCCGATAATAAAACCACATTACTCAGAACATAAAATTATTATTAATATTGCACAGTGCACTGATTTCACATTCAAATCATCTTCATAACTCTTCACAAGATGATAATAAAAATGTAAATTTCTGTTTATTATTTATTTCGGAGACTGTGAAGTTTATAATTACTAATTATCAATGTTTTGTACGAAATAAGATGGCTACTTCATCCGAAAACTTACTATTGTCTCAGGAAGTAATTAGATGTGCACCTCATCAGCCAATCAAAACTATGTACCGAGTTTGAACATGAGCACAATATCCTATCTGCAAAGCTTCGGAATATAGGGCAATAACGAAGTGGATACGAGGTGCCGGGTTTGTAGCCCGACTGGAAATTTATTAATCTACAAATCGTCAGACGACAGTTATTTTATAACCAAACTATCTACTTTAAATAACTTCACGACCATTTGCCATACAAGTATGGGTTTTAAAAACGTAATAAATGTATATTTAAATCAACGAATTGCATTGATCAGTGCAATAGAAAGACTTTATGACTGCATTTTGGTGACTTCAGACCAATTTCTATAAATTTATGAACAACAAAATAAATATAATTTCTGTTCCTTTGGTGGTATTTTTCTCAAGTTATATTGCATTACTGTATATTTATTATCCAATCTAATCGTATCCGCATGTACGTAGTCATCTACTTTCCATCCAAACTTCTTGAAAGATCAATACGGAATAATCCGCCGACTATGTGTTGTGTAAAGTGGGTCGATTGAATAATCTGGCTGTGTTATTTCAGAGTCATTAAGCTGGCTTTATATTGGAATTGTTTCCACGACACGACGGCGTGTTGCGAGAAGCGACGCTCATGGCGCTATCAAAGTCACCAGATTAATGCAGGATTGTGAAAATATACAGGTTTCAGGACTCGCTTTATCATTCGATTCACTGTCATATGTTATATGAAGGAGTCTGAACGGAGTTTTATTTTTAATCCATTTCCGTGAAACAGAGTTTCCTAGATACACTCCGGGATTGGATCGAGCTATTTGATTTTAACCTCTCGTTTCTCTTGTTTGCACAGATATTAATTAATTTTTTGCTACTCAGGTTTTGATGTTTGGCTTACAACGGAAATAGAGTCAATCGGTAAAACATACATAAGTTTCACAAAGAGGATTTGAGGATGTATTAAGAGGTTAACAGCTCGAAGGAAGTTGACTCAGATCGCAATGCACTGCGCAAGTGCACGAGAACTCAATCAAGAGCGAGGCAAATGATGGGAAGGTTTCTTATTGATACGCCACTGTCCATCCCACCTTCATATCATCACTTTCCATTTATAATCATAATACGTCGACATTGGCTATAAACTACATTTAAAAAATATGGTTCTCTAAATAATTCATCGTATAGAAATTTTTGATTGAGGACGCAAGGAAATTATTCAATTTGTAATAATTTAATTCCAATTATTATGAAAATATGATTAGTTGTTTTTTACGGTTAGATGTGTGTGTGTGTGTGTGTGTGTGTGTGTGTGTGTGTGTGTGTGTGTGTGTGTGTGTGTGTAACAAATATAACATGATATATTATTGAATCTTAAGTTCATAGATATGGCGAAATGAGAAGTTGAACAGACAAATTGAAGACCAAACATACCAAGTAGCAGTGTGTGGACTTTGTAGCACGTTACAACTGGTGACAGAAGGTGGTCAAGTAGGCGAGGCGAATTATATTGAAGTTTAGGACAAATAGTAATTAACTTTGGAAAAGGATAGTAATGGAATAACAGAGAAATGTGACTTTTAATTAGATAGAAAAGATTTGATATTTGGCATTCTTAATTTATAAGTAGGTACCTTTTTTATTTTTTACTTCCCTATATACGAAACAAGTTACAGAACGAATCAAAATACGATGAATGTGTCTGAAAAAATTCAGAATGCAGTGTTTTATCTTTCGTTTTGTGTGTTTTTCGTGTGTTTCGTTGTGTTTTGTTTTCGAATTCCGGTTTCTTAAATTATGAACAATGTTTAAAAACACGTGCAAAGTTATCTTTAAATTAGCAGCCATTACAATATCAGATTTCGTTCACATAAAGAACTAAGGTAAAGAATGAAGCATCTTTTTCATAATATTGTTTGAGAAGTAATTTTCATAGGGAGCAAAAATCACGGTGCAGTTTACTAAAAATAAAGTAAATAAAATTTCGAGGAGATGGTGTGATGTCCTGAGATAATGATACTATTTGGTAAACAGCTTCAAAGAAAAATTTAAATTTGTATCACCACCCTGAATTTGGCGTCATGATCTCTTGCTACACTCTTAATTCTGTACACAGAATTAACATTTTAATACAATCTTGATCATAAATGTAATCAGAATGTGCGTCAAAGGTATACACTGTAGCTAAAGTTGGAGTAACGTGTAATAAAACCCTTATTAGTGCCGAATCATTTCATTCTTTTTGAAGATGTCTGCCATTTTTATACGAAGTTTTTTATGGGATGAAATGCACACTGGGGTGTATTATTTTTTGCTTCCTTTACTGTCTATCTCTGTTTCCGACATTATCAGGTAGGGGGTGATTCCAAGAAAACTCAACCATATGTTCTTCGCTAAAAATCTTCACTGTGCACTTTACACAATCATGGTAAATACACTAATTTAGGATAAAAACACTGGTATTAAAATAGACCGCGATATTTCGCCCACGAGTTCAGTCGGTTTCCTCAGGCAAGACTGACAAGAAAACATCAAAACAAAACAAATCTAACGACTAAAATTTGTTGAAGCTGCCTTTATATTATGTCATGAAAACGTTATCAGCCAACCGAGCTATTTCTTCGATGACTCATGGCGCAGTATTGTGCGGCCGGTTGTGCGAGATTTGCTTATGCGCGGGATTAAAGGGGGTATGAAACTTCATTGGTAGCTCAATAAGGGCCATTTCAAGCTAGTAGTTAGGTTTGTTTTGTTTTGGTGTTGTCTTGTCAGTCTCGCCTGTGGAAGCCGACCGAACGAGGCGGCGAAATATCGCGGTCCATTTTATATGGCTTTTAATTAATATCAGTGTTTTATCCTAGATTAGTGTACATTTTAACATATTCCTGGTATCGATCTTCTCGTTTTAACAATCGTAGTAGTCTATTATTTCATAGTAATGCAGAATAAGATAACAAAATCGAGAACAAAATAAGTGGAAGCAGACAGTGTTTGAAGCTGCAACAAGGGCAATGTCTGCTAAGGAGCAAAACCACCCCTCGTATGACGCACTAGAGGGCCATGAGCGATGCAACGGCCACCTAGAAACCACACTCGCCAAACGACAATTAACTTGAATAATAATGTTTCTGTATCATTGCGCGTCGGATGCTGCACGCACGCGCACAAGCGCCGCACGGAACAGTGGGATGGTAGCGGCTTTCAGTAGACCCGTGAACGCCGTCGTGTCAGCACGACGCCAGCGACGCCTCGCGACGTCCATTTGAGACACGCCCTCGCGATTCACGAACAATTCACGTGAAAAAGTTGTGGCGAAACACTCGCTTTGCGCGAGCCGGAAGAGGATTTTTATTACATCATATTCATGGGGGTGACATAATAAATTTTAATTTTAAAAATGATCTATAGGTAAATCGAAATAAATTTATAGGTATTTTAAATTGTTTAAATTTTGTGTTTCCCTTTGTGTGAAAATCTTTCTGACAGAAAGACAGCGTATAATTGATCACGAATTGTCGTCAATGCCATCTAATAGATTCAATTGAATCTAAAGTGACTCGTTGTCGGTGGCTTGTCTTTTTAGATTAATCTTGATCAATTTAAATAATTTGTCTCGTGCGCGCTTCTGTGAGTAGTTCAGTGGATTACCAGCGTCCTCTAGAGGCGCCACGTTCGATTGTTGCTCGCTCGACGCACGACAACAATGAAGACAACTACGTGTTTATTGTTGACACTCTACCTGGCGGGTAAGTCACAAACTATTTAATATTTACACACAATGTTTTACCTAATTTTGTACAGGTTTTTAAAGAGGATATTAAAGAAAATAAAGCTTTAGCTTTGGTTTTACTATCTAACTATTTCGAATAGTTAACCATGTGTTCCTACCGGTTTGGACATGGACTTATTGAGCGAGCGAAGCGAGCGTCTCCTTTTGGCTCCTTTGGCACGGACCTCTGTTTTTTTTTTTTTTTTTTTTTTGTTTTTGGCTGCTAATAGCCGATACACAGGTCGCACCGTTTCACCGATCGATCTGAAATTTTGCACACATGTAAAACCAACCTTTTCTGTTTGCAGACCCTAATTTTTTTGAAATCCATTCATTGGTTGAAATTTAAATAAACATCTCCTGATAGGCCGAAAAATGAAAATGGACTTCGACAAATGTGATCGACCTTATATTTTGCATGGTCATTAACACCAACATTGTCTCTTATTTTACAAATTTTCAGCCAAATCCTCCCATTGGTTAAAATTTAAAAAAATATTTCATGTGCTTTTTGAAATTTTAACCAGAACCGTTTGACCGATCATTTTAAAATTTTGCATGGTCATCGGGTCCAACATTATCTGTATTTTTGACAATTTTCAGACTAAACTGTGTTTAAATTCAAAAGTTATCGACAGTTTAAGGATATTTTGCGTGTTGGCTATCATATTTCTCGAATTTCATATTTCACGGAATCTTTGAATCTTCACTTCAAAGTTGTTAGAGCAGAAACTTTCAAACGTATTATGAAACTGATATGACCGTTTAACATTTTTTTGAACGAGATCCTGTGATTTTTGGAAATTAACAAGGAATCGTTCAATCATAAAGGTTCAATCGATCAACTTAAAACTTTGCGTGGTTATTGGGACCAATATTTTAGGAATTGTTGGAGATTTTCATACAAATCTGTGACGAAATTCAAGAATTATTGGCTTTTAAGGACATTTTCGATAAACATAATTTCGGTTCGAGGTGTTGCGCGTTATCCGTGCTCGCTCATCAACGCGTTACTCAGAGCGTTTTCCTAGTTATGAGAAAGGTAGAAATATGTCATGAGGGGATTTTCTTACAAGTACTAAATGCGACTGAAAGCCTTTTAATGTTTAGCGTAATTACTTGTACCTTGGTACTTTTATACCGTCAAAGCCATTCGATTTTTTTTTAATTGCTGAAGAGATTATGGTAATTTGATTTCATTGATACTAAATAATCTATTTCTAAACTTTGGCACATAATTGAGCGAGCGAAGCGAGCGTCTCCTTTTGGTTCTTTTGGCACGGACCTCTGTTTTTTTTTTTTTTTTTTTGGCTGCTAATAGCCGATACACAGGTCGCACCGTTTCACCTATCGATCTGAAATTTTGCACACATGTAAAACCAACCTTCTCTGTTTGCAGACCCTAATTTTTTTGAAATCCATTAATTGGTTGAAATTTAAATAAACATCTCCTGATAGGCTAAAAAATGAAAATGGACTTCGACAAATGTGATCGACCTTATATTTTGCATGGTCATTAACATTAACATTGTCTCTTATTTTACAAATTTTCAGCCAAATCCTCCCATTGGTTAAAATTTAAAAAAATATTTTATGTGCTTTTTGAAATTTAAACCAGAACCGTTTGACCGATCAACTTAATATTTTGCATGGTCATCGGGTCTAACATTATCTGTATTTTTGACAATTTTCAGACTAAACTGTGTTTAAATTCAAAAGTTATTGACAGTTTACGGATATTTTGCGTGTTGGCTATCATACTTCTCGAATTTCATATTTCACGGCATCTTCGAATCTTCACTTCAAGGTTGTTAGAGCAGAAACTTTCAAACGTATATTATGAAACTGATATGACCGTTTAAAATTTTTTTGAACGATATCCTGTGATTTTTGGAAATTAACAAGGAATCGTTCAATCATAAAGGTTCAATCGATCAACTTAAAACTTTGCGTGATTATTGGGACCAATATTTTAGGAATTGTTGGAGATTTTCATACAAGTCTGTGACAAAATTCAAGAATTATTGGCTTTTAATGACATTTTCGATAAACATAATTTCGGTTCGAGGTGTTGCGCGTATCCGTGCTCGCTCATCAACGCGTTACTCAGAGCGTTTTCCTAGTGTATTAAATATAGTTAATTCAAAAGTTGTTAACACTTTTATATCTTGTACATAATCAAGTTTCGTCATTCGTGATTGTTTTTATCGCGTGTATTTGTTTGGATCTCAGTTTAACGATTAAAGCAAGTGGCATGAACTAATTTACATTGCCTTTAATTAGATTATTACTACTAAATAATGAGTGACTCCAACTCATAGCCGTGGGAAATATATTGCAATTGTGTTAATTGGACAGATTATAGATTAAAGTTCAATGCACGTTCATGTTTCATTCTATCCATACAAACAACAGTTCAGTCTTCATAATCGATGAATCATTGTTAGGTTTTCGGATGCTCTTAAATAGTGTAAAAGATTTCCACAGTACAATTTTTATGTCAACAATATTTATAAATCCGGAATTTCAAGAATGAAGGTTTTGAATTAAAGCTGCAGATGAAGATATCTGGAAGAAACGCTTTGAAGCGATTCTTCGTATTGCATGCGAATTAATTTATTATAGTGAAAGTTACTGTTCTAAAGAATATAAAAGACCTTAGAATAGCTAGAAAGACAATCTAACCAAATACGTCAAACTCAAAGGAGCAGGGATCATTTTTTAACAGAATTTGAGAAATATTTCAAACAAGCATAAAATGTTCGTATAATGTCAATATCTTTATAAGTCTTGACAGATATGAAAACTGTACAAAAAAAATATTGGCCACAATATGACTATTCAATATTTGAAAATAATCGGTCAATCATCCATTTTAAATTTTAAAAAAATCAACTTAATATTTCGAAACATTTCGATCCAAAATAGTCTTTACGTACAAAATCTCAGGTCGATCGGTGGAACGGTGCGACCTGTATAGCGGCAGGGACAGACAAAAATACAAATAGAACAAGACTGGAAAAAAATCGTATTACTTTTACTCTGTAAATTTTTGCTTAATTCTTGATCTTGAGTCTTGATTATAAAAATTGACGCAGGATTTAAAAATGATTTGAAAGTAAAAACTGAAAAAGTGTAACGAAAGTACCTATAAGATATCGAACCTTTTTACGACTCTCATGATTCAAAAATATTATACGACACAAACGCATTACTTCATTTTGTTCAAAAGACTATTAATAACATTCTTTTTGTCATACAATTCTTTGATTTCTACCACGTTATTCAATTTCGTAGCAGTTTGTGACCCTCAACATTGCTGCATAAATAAGGTTAACGTCAGTCGTATCGCTACGTAACGTTTGTGACATCAAATAATATTTCTCTACCGCCGAATAGAAGCTGGAGCTTTTAGCAACACGATCGAATCCATGGCGGGTCGTAATTATGATCCGTGCTATTTTTAATACAAACAGACAAAAGCATCGATTACACCATTTGTCATTAATAATGTATGTGGCCTCAATGTGTGCATATCAATTGAAAAACAACACTTTTCTTTTCATACTTTATAGTGGTTCTAAATTGGGAACTAAGGTTTATTCACATTAAAAACGTAGGAATTTTGAAATCTCTTTATTTTAGTAAATTTTATTTGGCAGATCAATATAATATACTATATAGCCATTTACGTTTAGACTTATCAAATTTGTTATTCTTTTAAAATGTGTATTACTTGTTCTTTTGCTGCCTTACGATGAACTATTTTAATGTGTCAAACCCCCGGGTAACATTAACGTACGAAGACAACGTATAGTTTTGAATTGCGTAATTTCCTCGACTACATAAAATATCCAGTGAATCTTCTAAAGCAAACCAAGCGCCCTTGGTAATTAAAATAATTTGTTACTTAATAAGCACAAATCCTAGAACCATTTTATTTATCCTACCTCGAATTTGTAACAATTAACTCGGTGCTTACAATTAAGTAAAGAGTGTTACGAATTATACGCAGGAGAAATTATTGTACCAGCACAAAAACATTTATTTTACTTCATCGTGGATGACTCTTCCAGAACTGAATATTACACTCAAACAGACGAGTCATTTGCAGAATTTGGCGGGTTCGGTGGTGACTAATCCTACCAAAATCCTCTATGCTTAATCTTTAATCTTTGATCATACAAATTCTACTCAATTCTTTTTAATTGAATTAAGCGCCATTGGAATCAAACAATTAACATTTTTCTTGCGAAATAAGGTAGATACTGGCAGGTTCTTCCGTTTTGTATTGGGGGATATAAAATTATTATTGTACTAGAAAATGTCATAGCTTTCTACAAGTTTCCTTTAGAAAAGAAACGTTTGGTTTGCTAGTATAGCATGGTACCTCATCTGATTTTGAGGTAATTATGAACGTAATACGTAAGATGAATATAAGACTCAAATGTTTACTACAACACCCTCCGATATCTAGTGTTCGATTGGCTTGCATGAGCCAGCCGTTCCTAGCAAACTCATTGTTTCTGAAACCGTACAGACTTTAGGTACTTGAAAATTATTCTCAAGAAACTCAAATAAGTTTGAAGAAGTTTATGGGAGTGAAACACGTTTCAATTGCATTTTGTGCAAACATTGCAAATGTTCACAATTGTACTTAGGTAATTGATATGTTGAATAGAAATAACATTATTAGCTTCATGTTCTAGTTGCATTGTTAGGGCAGACATAACTTTGCTTACGTCTGTGAAGAGTACTGTACTCACGTTAATGATACCACAGCTCCATTCACCTTTTTATAGTACTACCTTATCAGTTTAATTGTGGGTACTAAAATTTAAGAATGATTTAACTGCTGCGTGCTAGTGCGCAGTTTCGAATATTGTTCATGTTTTTGATATTGGTGATAAATTGAAACTGTCATCATGGCGTCAAAACTTGAACACTATAGAATCAAAACGATAAAAGGAGTATTCGGTATGATGAGCTGGGAAATCTTTTCAAAACAACATTTTAAAATGTTCATGATAGAAAATATAAATTTAAAAAATATGACGTTTTTCAGTAATCAAGTTTTGATTCTTTTCATGATTTTTTTTAAATTCACTAAAAATGATAAGGTATTTTTTTTGAATCTATAAACTTCACGATACAAATAAAAACACGCAATCAAATATGAAGATAAGTAGTATTGTGGGTGTAGGTACCTATGTGAAGCTATAAAAAAATGTTCGAGTATTTCACACGCCATGAGTATAAATTCATTACTTTATATTCTTATAATTTAAAAATATTTTGTGTTTTCTCATTTAATGACCTGTTTTGAAATGAAATAGTAAAGAACTTTGTGAAATTAGTTAAAAGTTCACGCGTTCACTCAAAAGTTCTAAACAAAAATGGAACGCATTCTTTCTAAAAGTTCCTCCCCAATCCCGTCAAGTCCCAACTGATCTGATACGTCTACCTGCAGGAATGATTTGAATGATAATTGACTAAGTGGAACGCTCGGTTCCAACTGCCGAGTCGATTCTCTCGCACTGCATTGCCACCTGATCTTCTCGCCCCGACACAAGATGTACGTGCGAGATGACAAAATGGCGCAGAGCAGCCGCAATGCCGCTGAAATTATTTACATGCAGGAACCACGCAACTATCGCCTATTGTCTTGGGAGAGATGAGAGAACGCAGTGAGAGAGACAAGAGAAAGTTCTTGTAATCTGTTATAATTGATCAGTTGACTTTATGTAGCGAATAACAAAATGTGATGGCATTATTATTCCAATTTGACATAGGGTCTAAGGTCAAGCAGAAACACGTGTCATAAAGCGATTTTGCAGTAAATTGCAGAAAATATTTTTGACATTTTAAGTTTAAATTAATTTATTTTTAAATGTGTTACATAAATATTTCTTTTGTTCAAATGTCTAAAAAAAACATCTAGAGTAAGTTTGCTGAAGCGGTAAAGCTCTGGTGACCCGGGTTTGACCCCAGCGTCGGACCTTCTTGACTGACATTTTGTGATTTCTCTGCGCTTTAAAGCCAGTGCTGAAGGCTTCTAACTAATCTTGTACGACCACCTCTTTCCATCCTTCTCCTTTCTTCATCATCAGTATATCATCATCCTTCCATACACAAATTGAAAATGTGAGGTTGTGACTTTACAGTCATGTCCTGCAGTTTGAAGGGCTCGAATTAAGACTTTTACGTAAAAATCTCAGATCGAGGTAGTATCTACTATAAGTTTTCCTGTAATAGAAACACCCCTTCAATGAATATTTATAAATCTTTCTCAAGACAGCAGGATTACATCAAAGTATTCCTCAAAACCGAACATTGTTATAATCACATCTTATTTATTATTCATCACATCGCAGCTTGTAGAATTTCAAACTCTGATGTCAATGTCTTGTTTGTTTTGTATGTGGGTGTTAATGTTCTGACACGTCCAGCTTTCTTGTGTAGATTTTGTTCTGTCCTTGTGAGAGGGTGTTGCGAAGAACAGGAGGGGGGCGAGACAATGCCGCCACCTTGCTTTTGTCACGTGACCTCACCCGCCCCCTCCCCGATTTACACGCTCCTTGCAGCCCTTATGTGGGCCCTTGTTATGCCGCACGCAAACCGGCGTCGGCCACGCCTGCGACTTTATGAGGCAATAGTTACTTTATATTACGTATTAGTGGATTAGGGATTCACATGATTTCTTATCTATTTTTGGTATTGTTTTTAGTTTGCTTTTATATCGCTGAATGTTATTGGTTATAACAACTTTATGAGAAGAAAATAATTAATTTAATTAGTTGTGATCGATATTAATGTTGAGAAATATCAATGAAAAAAGAAAAATTGTTCGAAAATGTTTTAAAAATATAATTAATTATAGCTTTAGAATAAACTATTACAATTAAAAGTCTGTACAAAAATTGCCAAAGCTGCGTTAAAACAACATCAGGAATAACCGAATGGTTTGAAATTAAATCGGGTGTCAGGCAAGGTAGTGTTTTGTCACCATTACTATTTGCCATAGTAATGGATGAATTTTTAAGGAAAGTGCAGCAAAATGGTGGGAACGAATCAAAGACAATGCTGTTTGCAGATGACATTATGCTATGGGATGAGAAAACGGATGAATTACAATCGGAAATTGACAAGTGGAATGATGTATCGGCTGAATTTGGAATGAAGGTCAGTGGTGTGAAGAGTGAGATAGTATTAGTAATGATGATGAATGGAAAGAGAAAACGAAGTGATGTGATAAAATTGGGAGGTGAGATACTAGTGGAAAATAATGAATTCAAATATTTGGGGAGTATGATGTCAAGAGATGCATAATTAGATAAAGAGATAGATAGAAGAGTTGCATTAGCAGAAGGGGTTTTTCAGCAAGTACGAAAATTGCTTTGGAACGAATATTTCCCGGAGAAGATCAAAATGTTGTTGCATAAAGTTTTTTTTGTTCCGATTTTGACATATGGAGCTGTTACTTGGACTATGGGATGGAGACATGAAAGTAAAATTAAGGCGTCAGAAATGAAATTTTTAAGGTCAATATCAGGAGTGACAAAAATGGACAAAATTAGAAGTAATACAATAAGAGAAAAGTTGGGAGTAGAGAGATTGAATTATAAGATTGGAAGAGAGAGGCTGAAATGGTTTAGAAGAGTAATGATGATGGAGAAGAACAGGATTCCAAGAAGAGCATGGGAAATGACAAGAAGAGATACGAAAAGAAGAGTAGGAAGACCAAGAGAGAGGTGGAAAGATCAAATCAAAAGGGATGTGGAAGATAGAGGAGAAAGATGGGAAGAAGTTGAGAGGGAGAAGAGGTGGGAAGATGGAGAGAAGTGGGAAGAGATGTTGGAGAGGAAGGAGAAGTCCGAAGAAAAATGATGCGTCGAGTCTGGCACACAGGCGCTGATTAAAATGCCCTAGTTATGGTTTACAATTATGTTTCAAATACTTAGTTATAGTTTTTAAGATATTATGTAAACCCCTTACCCGACATTGTTGGAAAGGTTGGAATAAAATAAAAATAAAATAGCTTTAACAATCTATATACACAATTGTTGAAAGTAGATATACATAATAGTATTGTGATAGAGTAGAAACGTTCCAGTGGAATTCCGTTTTTTCGGCCGTTTAGCTCAGTTGGTCCGGCAAGTCAGATACCCCGGGTTCGAACCCAGGTTCGACCAGATATTGTGCTCATTTAAATTGAGTAGTCGTTCATCTTCGTTTATAAGCATTTAGACTTTTGGTTTTATTGCAATTGGTCGTATAGTCGCTTTAGGAGGCCGTAATTATTTTTTAATTACCTACGGTTTATTCAAAAACTTTGACCGTAAAAACGTTGACAATATTTCTTTTAATTTCGTGAATCAATTCTGCAACGATAAACTAGTTTAAAATATATATAAAACGACATCTACCTCATTAAGAAATGATCGCTTTTAATTCACATTTATGCAGCTCTTCAGCAGGCAATTAGTATGTACACAAATTACCCACACACCCGTTAACTGCTTGTAATTAATATTAAATTCCCTGAAAAGGAGTTATATTAATAAGCCATAAATTTTTAACATTAATTTCTTTTTAATTGTCTCTTTAGCTAGGTAATTAAAGCCCCATTAGTCCTTGAGGCCGATGCTAACAGATGCTAGATTGAAACGGAGCTGGGAGTAAAATGACAGTCGCCCAATAAGCTGTGCCCTGTCAGTCGGAGAATGTAATACTAAATGGAAATGTTAAATGCACAAAGTAAGGAATTTCTTAAATTAAATTGTGTAGACTTTACGGAAACGTTCTACCCTGGCCTTTGTGATCGACCAAGAATGCCTATTAGAAAACTACGAGATGCAATAAGTATCATATTGATTAAGTTAGTGTAGCGTAACGGGAGTTCTTTTTTAATTTCTTTTTTTATCACGCTCTCAACCCATCGATATGAAATTTTGAACTCAAACTAATGTCATACCAGACCTGTATGATTTTGAGCAAAATTATCTGATTAATTGAAAAGTGCAAAATGACCCGTTGGTCTATCATGAAATTTCGCATGGTTATTGAGACGAACATTTCATCATACTGTACAATTTTTTGCGAAATCGGTCGGCAAGAACGTATAGAGTTATCACGAACTTAATATTGGACGAACTTATTTTGATGTCAAAATTGTTCTGCCGATAAAGTAATGTAAAATTCTGTTCGGGTGAAGATAAACTCGAAAAAACACAACCGCACTCGTCGCGTTACCTTAAATAATTACTCTTTAATTAGAGGTTTGATCTGACATGTTTCGCAACAGAGCATCGGAGACAGGAAAAAGACAACACACAAGTAATTTAATATGATCTGTGTCTATACATGTCACTTTGTGTAATGGCATGTAATAGATGGATCGATAAAAGATACTTGCTATTTCTTTTTAATACTCTTACCATTCACTCGATATCAATTTCTTTTTCTTCTTTCATTTTCATATTGCTATTAGACGTCTTAATCAATTCTGAAGGAGACTTCTCCTCTTTCAACGTCTTGTTACCTAAGTGATTACTTTTTCTGCTACTTCTATGGAAGATGTAACTCGATCGTGACAGGGGCTAGCAAAGTCCAATTAGAAAATGAAAATGACGAGAACAGAAAAGTCTACAGCTATGTTTTACATTTGAAAGGTAGCTATGGTTTTGATAGAATTACACTGCTCTCTATAAATGTTTATGTATTCCTCCACTAATTTTAGAATTAATGTTTTAAACATCAACATACTCTCTTGTGGACAATTTTGGTCAATTTTTGCAAATTTTAACTTATAGTTCTTTTGTAATTTATATGTTACAAAATAATATATCCTACGAAAGTATTTGGTCAAGCGCCATACTGTCTTATCGCAGTTTTCTTGCATAGAAAAAATATGAACTTTAAACATAGTGTACATTGTTTTTGCAAGTCATCTAGTTTTGCCACTAATCGCTTTGAGCGTATTCTGGTGAGCCGTGTCTTGTACTTGTCCTATTCTCACTTCGTTTGTTTGTACAGACGGATAGGTGTTGAGCCACTCGGCTGTGTGGTACTAACGCTCCACTAACTGTTGCAAATTACTTCCGAAAGTGAATTCAGTTTTGTTATCTGAAATGAAAGGAAAATTTTAATATAAGTGAAGTCGAAAGCGTCAAGAACTTATTTTGTAAGCTTAGCTTGTCGATTAAAGATGTCATTGTTGTAGGAAATATTTCAAACTTTTGGATTTCCTGAGCTGGGATAGAAGTTAATATCCGTGTAAAATATTTTACACTCTGGATTTTCACACAATAACAAATTCAATTGACTACATATAAAATGAAGGTAATAAATGAGAAAACCTGCACGTAGAATGACTTAATAAGCCGGTTTGAATGTTTGATAGTCAGATTTGGCTGGCGGGAAACGTAATTTCCCGCTCAGCAAGTCGGCGGCGCGGAAAAGCGAGTCTGACGAAGCGTCATTCTCAGCTCCGCGTCGGCGTCGGCGTCGGGCATCGCGACGCCTTGATGATTATAAATTGGCGTCGTGGATGAACCCAGTTCGTTAAGTCAGTGTCAGACTGCGCTGCGTCTGCCACTTGCCTCAACTCAAGGGATTTATTATTGATTCATTGCTATTAAATGGAGCTGAAATTGCTTTGTTTTATCCAATCGTTTTTAATTACCAGTAGAAGGAGTGTATAATTACATTTATGCCAATACTACGAAATACTTAGCCCTAAATCTTATTGAACGAGTATACTTATAAACAGAATCAAATTCAATGGAAATGTATAAATGGGGGTCTTGATGAATATGGTAATGATTATGAGATTTATAATGAAGAAAGACGAAGGATCATGAATGGGAAAACCATGAAGTCCAGATTGTTCGTATGAGCCAACTTTCTTTGAACTTTGTATGCTATTATCATAGCCACTGACATAACGTGGTTGGAACACCACATCTTTCAAGCACTTTATGTCAGTTGGATATGCTGGTGTGGTCCAGGATACAGCCTCGATAGGATATATTATGATCTCACACAGTTCAGTACCGGATAATTTAGAGAGATTTATTCTATGTTTGCTTTAATGTGCACGATTTAAAATGGGATAAAGAGTGTAAAAGAAAATCTGATTGATAGATCTCTTCGGTGGCAAGCAAATAAACTGTCGCAACTTGGGTTGGAAAATAGAGGAATCCGTTTTCAATTCCATTTGACATTCTACGTAACATAAATAAGCCGTGTTGATAATATATTGCTCTTTATAGAGACCAACAAATAAAAAATAATGTTAAAGACAATTTCAATATATGTCATCAAAACAAGTGGCAATAGAGTGCAAAAGAAAGTGTGACATAAGTTTTCTATGTCGATCAATCAAAGTTATGCATAACGATAATTAAACTAAATTAAACGTGTTCTAAATTCGAATATGAAAAGTATGTTCTGCTTTATAAACGCTTTTGTTGTGACAACATTTTCATATTCTAACTTCATTCCAAATGATTATATTTTAAACTCGATACAAAGATTTAAAAACAGTTTTTCCAACGATCAGTTGACAGAATCTCACGAGGCCTCAGTACAGTAACGGGACGCGCGAGGTTCTTCAAAGTGTTTTTTGTTGAGTTTTTTCTTCACGCCAACAGAATTTTCAATAATCAATAAGTAGACCTAATGTGCCTGATGTAATGGAACTATCTGTCAATATTTCCGACTTCGTTCCAGAACTCAGCGAAGTCGTCATGTAATTTTGAATTCATATGTGTGTCTCATACATATGAACGCTTGGTATAATACACCCCACCACCAAAACACTGACTTACATCCAAAAGTTTTACCGTAAATCAGCAAACGTGGCATTGTTATTAAGATTACCACCAGATAATTTAGATTAATATACTTTCTAAACATTGAGAAGTCTCGAATCCGCAGGAGGGAAACGATTCATTCGTAGTACTAGTATCTTGCCGCTTGGTGCGTTGCTACCTCTTCCGTTGTCGCCTTTCTATTACGCCAGCGGTACCTCCCCCCTCCCGAACCCCCCTCAAAACCATCCAGCGGTGTAACAAGTCGGCCCGACCGAGGATTGCATTTCCACAATAATAAATTACATGGCTCCCGGGTTTTCCACGCCGTCAAAACTCAATCATCTTTCAATATCTTGCGGAAAATTTGATATTCTTGATGTTGGTCGGAAGTGGATATGGGGTGAATTGGGGTGAGATAGAAGGGGGTAAAATGATAGGGAAAAAATGCAGTCCTTGTTTTATAAGTAGGAGAGTATATATACCTGGAGGGTTTCAATTTGACACTCGACTTTTCGCATTTTTATTGACATTTTTCAAAAAAAAATTACTCTTAGCAAGGAGATATCAGATATAACGTTGTAACTAGGTTATCTGTCAATTTCGATCATCACTTATAATACTGTTAGCTTGATATGAAAATGTTTATCTAAAATGTCACATCACCAAAGTTTAACAAAATATATGCCAAGATTGTTGGAAACTGTCGTTTTATTTGGAGTATTTCTTCATCATAAAGGCTAATTAGTTGGAAGAACTGATGTTTTGTAATTATCTTCACACTTTTATGGAATCATTTTGACTTTCAGAATAACCATGCCCAAACCTATGACCTAATAAACTAGTCGACACTAACCACGGGGCAAACTCCAACCGACTACGAACAAAATAGTTAAATTTTCTAGGAGTGGCAGTTAAATTCAATAATATAATCGTTTATCATTAAACTTTATTCACGCTAAAGGGGAAAAAACAGCAGAAGAGAATTGCAGACCAAATGCACCTTTTGTGAAGAATTGTGCCAATTTTGTCACGTCGACAAAAATCTACATGTTTCTACCATTAAGCAAGAAACATATATTGGATAATACATTGAACTAAGGTGATAAATAATGCAATTGAATATATTATATGCAATGCATGCATGCATAATCTATTAGTCGAGCATGTCTGGAATGATTGTGCTGCCCCTGAGTGGTTGGCAACTCCCCCATCACGCGGCGTCGTCGTCGTTTCTAGTAAATCTCTAGGAATTTCGCTGAATCGCGTCTGATTCAATGCACACTGATGGGATCTATCCGTGACGTCATGATTGCTACCTTCACAGCCGACGCGGCGTTTCCAGGCGATTGCAAAGTGATAGATAAAAAAATACCTACCCAAGACTTTATAGAGCTGACGGGATATCAGACGATCAAAAATATGAGAAAGATGGAATATCAATAAAGTATCGACATTTTAACGTTTCCTGGGGATGTTACGTTAACTTTTCAACCCAGTTTTCAACGTAATCGTAATATTGTTCGAAGATGAAGTTTACTTGGCACGAGGACGGAGTCGGTGAACTTGTTTTCCTATTGGGAGTTGGTGACGTCATACGTCAGATCATGTACCTCATGACGTGTTGCTGGGGATAATATTACAAGATGATGCAACTCCCGAGACTTTTAAAACAACATATTTGAATTTCTGATTTGCTCTCGTCTCGTCTAATGTTTAGTGCATATTCTGGGAGTTGTTGGCGCTATTTAAACACATTCACACGTCAAATCTAGTTTTAAAAAACAGCAACAACTATCAAATCTTCCTAAAATTAAGAATATTAGTCGTCATAATTAAAAAAATACGACAATTGCAAATTTATTAGTATTTAGAGAAATCGATACATACCTATAATACTTTTTTATTATTGTGGAACTATGCAACACCTTTATTATTAACGACCTGCCACGTAACAATCACATTTTAGATAAATATATCACTTTATTTCAAGTAGTTACATGCCAATAAATTGCATTAAAGCTATTTATCAAACTTAAATATTACTTTGGTGGCAGATGTGGGATATTAAAATCACCATTTAAACTGAGTCGATTTTTCCCTACGATATTCAATAAACAAGTAGACCATACATTTGAATTTCCTTATAAATTTCGATCACCACTTTTCCTCTTTTCCACACATAACTTCGAAAAGGACACTTTGCACAACAGGTTCCATCCGTTCGTTCCTATGCAATCTATGGGTTTGAAGTGTTTGCCGTACGTTTAAAGAACGACACCTCAAGTAATCTTATTTGACCAGAATTACGTAGCAGAGCGCGCTGGGCACTTTTGTCAATATATTTACGACACTTTCTATCACCCTTTTAAGGCGATAGCGGGCTGCAATGACCGGTCGAGTTCTTTGGGACGGACATTGTGCGAAATCCATTTCCCGTGAAGATGCCGCTTTCACGTTCTGCCTATTCATGTACTGCCTACAAGTTTAGATTTTACGCAAGAGGGTTTCGACACATCTACTTAAATGACACTTTTGTCGCGCTTTTAAATCCACTTCAGACTACCAAAGCCAGTACAAAGAGTATAATCAACCAGTAAATACAGCTATCAATCTACGTTTTCTACATTTTAAAATTTCACATATCTGTTCTCTTTACTCTATTTTTACGTTGTGAAATATTTGGATCAATATAGTTCTCCATTTCAAATAAAGTTTGCACTAAACTTTATATTTTCTTCTTCAATCATAATCATCACTAAAGCCAGATTTTTTAATTCGTTTGATCTTCTACACATAAAAAGTGAATGACAAGAGAAAGACAGGTCAATCATTCTCCACATAAAATTACATAACAAATGATGTCATGAAACCCTCGGGTGGGTTGACGAGGGATTAGGCAGTCGAGGGATTTGCAGTGTGAATCAAACACTTATCGGGTCATGGTGTCGCCGTCATAGTGTCAAATATTGGTGTTGACGTCATGGTTACGACGTCATGATATTGACGTCTTGATGTCGACGTCATGGTACGACGTCATGATATCGACGTCATGGTACGACGTCATGATATTGACGTCTTGATGTCGACGTCATGGTACGACGTCATGATATTGACGTCTTGATGTCGACGTCATGGTATCGACGTCATGATGTCGTGTATAAATCTGATGATGAAACAAACATGTAAGGGATATCTGTTCCATGAAAATAAAGAAAATGAACAGCCCACAAACATTGCTGAACGGTTTCGGCTTGATCGCGAGAGTTGGAAATGGATCAATCGGTTTGTGCAATGAAGAGGCAAATGCGAAACCATCGGTCGTAAAGTTGCTCTTGGATAAGTTATTATATAATCATACTCTCCAAAGACGAATCAAAAGTAGTTGCTGAGAGAAGTTGGCTTTTCTTAGTTGTCTCCTAGACGGCTCCTCCGGGACTTTGAGCTGAGTTTCCCAACAACAAAATATTTCAAGGAAACCTTTAAAGTTACAGCTTTAACAATTTAAGCAAATAAACATTTTCGTTCAAAGTATCTCTAAGATTTCCCAGCATAAACGTGTCACCTGGTGACTTAGACTCTCATTGATATGAAGACACAAGTAGTGCCATGAACTTATTTACATGAGAAAAGTCATCGACAGATCCCAGTATTATCTTTCAGTCCAATGTATAATTGCTAACTTTGAAACAGTTAATAAACTGTTAATAAACTGGTATTGCCATGGTAACAACCAATGACAATCCTCGAATGGCAGTTTAAAACTTAACTACTGGTTTAGCAGACTATTGAAATACCGGTCCTAAATATACATTTTGAATAGATACAAATAATAAAAAACTTCTAAGACTCTTAAAAAAAAAGCTTTTGACGTAATTTTTATTTAAAAAAAACTCACATTTCAAATATAAATATCTCAGAAAACTAAAGAGATGTGAATATTTGTATGGCTCATTTTATTTCAGTACAAGCTTTAAAGTAAAGTTTCGTTTTTTAAGCCTAGAGTTTGACATCAATGTAGATACTACGTAGGCTTCAGTCCCACGATTGTCTTTGGTTGGGGGTGTTCGTATACGTTATTCAAATTACTTTTATCTATGAATCTTATTGGCACAGTTCGGTTTCACCACGGTTTAACTCGATCCTTGCTCAACCCACGCATGGTGAAACCCAGCTCAGAACTCGTATTTCATGTGTGCGCAAATTTCAATTAAACACCGGAAATCCCAATTATTTGGGCCACGGCACTTCGGCAAATTCAACTGTGCAAAATCTTTTACCTCCCCCTCTCTGTACCCAGCCTCCACATCCTGGCTCGCTATTGGCTGATCGCCGGGGGGTGATCTGATATGTGATCTAAGCGACACGGTGTGACTAGGATTACCCCAACCCTCTGCCAACCGCCTTGGAAGCAGGCAACCCGCCACGCCACCGGCGTCGGCATGATAGCTGTATACCAATCTCACACGAGATCGCCCGATTGTAACCGATCGATGGGTGGGTGGGTGGGGGATTATTACCTACGGGTATCTGTTCGGGATCGTTTTACATTGCAGTGTCGTTTGACGGGGGGGAGAAAAACTACTTAAATTGTTGGAGGAAGGAAGCGAAAAGTCGGCTTTGGTATTGGATGAGAATGTGTTCTTTGACACTGGTAGAGGAGATGCTGGGGAACGTACGCTCGTGTATGTGAGACTTGCAATTATATTGATAATACGAACTGAGAACGGTACGATTTCAGATTTAATGAAAGTAGGAAAATGATCAGATGAAGTATCATTGATATACTGGGTTTTAAGGAAAACTTCCAGTGGAGTCAGGATGATAGGAAGGGAAGTGCGAAGTGAAAAATGTCCGACCGAACCGGGGCTCGAACCCGGGACCTCTCACTTGCCGGGTGAGAGCTCTACAGTTCGTAGTGGCCATTCACTATCTTCATTCCATTCTCCTAGGAGATCTCTAACCCTCATCAGTGCGTTGTGTCGAATGGCTGACCGTCCGGCCGGGTAGCTCAGTTGGTAGAGCTCTCACCCGGCAAGTGAGAGGTCCCGGGTTCGAGCCCCGGTTCGGTCGGACATTTTTCACTTCGCACTTCCCTTCCCTGAAGTATCATTGTTCATATTGAATGTAGTTACTCATATCTTAGAGGAAGTCGTGTAATTAATTCCTCTAAGCTCATTATAATCAATTTTGAAACATATTCCATAATACGAAATCAATTTTCATAAAGTTTTTATATCCGGATATATTTTAAAATATCGTCTCTAACCACTGGCACTCCTGTATTTTATTTTACAAAATTAAATATTTTATGATAAAATACAGTTGATTTCACTGACATGCTGCTCCGAAGTGCCAGTCCTACTGCCTGATAAATGAATTCAGACAGTAAAAATGACGACCTTGAATTATACTGTCAAGGTCAAGTCAAGGTATAGACATATATCTCAATTTTGAATACGGTTTTAATGTCTGTAAAATATCTGTAAGGGGCTGTGCATAAAGGACGTCACGCTTCAGGGGGGGGAGGGGGGTTCACCAGTATCGGACACAGTGTGACAGAGGGGGAAGGGGGGTCTGGAGCCAGTAGGACGTCACGTTTTGATATAGATATTTTCAAGCATTTTAAATTTCAGTTGATATAGAGAACTGAAATTTTGATAAAAATGATAAATTTCGATACATTTTACAGTCAGAAAAATTATTTTAAGGGGGGGTAGAGATAGTTTTGTGACGTCCTTTTTGGGGGGGGGGGTCTCGAAAAGTGTGACAAAGTGTGACAGGGCCCAGGGGGGAGGGGGGGGGGGGGGTGTCAAAATAACCCATTTTTAGCGTGACGTCCTTTATGCACAGCCCCTAATGATATCTATAATGTTAATAAATTGTTTAAATAGATTGCTGGATGGCAATCTAACAATGGTTGACTTTTATGTTTCAAGGTCGTCATTCTTACAGTGTCTGTATTGCAGGTCATTCATGCGCTATTACATTATTAAAAGGCCGTATTGTTTTTCACCGCTTCTCTGTTTAAATAGTGAACTTCATTGGTTTGTTAATTTTACGAATTGCTCTTTGAATCCTCAATGCAATGTCGAGACTGTATAAACATAATGTTGGCCAAATAGAAAATGCGTAAATTACTTCATTTTCCCCCTCTTCATTGTATGTATTTAGTTTTCTTCAAATAGCCCCCGGTTCTGCTCTAATGAAACGTGAATAATCAATTTACTATTCCAACAACGGCTGGGAATTCAAATCAAGGGAAGAATGGAATAGATTTTTCCATTTATTAACGTTAAATAAAATATTAGTTCATCAGAAGAATAATTGTGTGCCGTGGAACAAGCTTTCCTTCGAAACAAACAAAACTTTGTACAAATCATTCTAAAAAATCGTACTGGATTTTATTATGTAAAGCACCGAATAAAAAGTAGATTGCACAATACATTGTGCTTCGTAAACCGACTTACTTTTTGTACAGCTTGAGAAAGTAATTATCAGATATGTTAATTAATTCTCCTCGGAAAAGTGGAGAATACTTTTCAAATGCAAATATCCTACTTAGCACTTGTTTATTAGCAAAGCAAGAATGAAAACAAATCAACATGAGATATTTTCTAAAACTTTATGATCGACGAATGAGTGGAAGTGAAAAGAAATGTCGACATCAAGATATTAAACAATTGACATTAGCATTCCAACAATGCAAATTTCTCTTTCTTATTAATAAGGCTCTAATAAAATGGAATAACTAAGTAACTCTTTATTACAACGGAAAGAAAATCAAGGCACGTAAAAGTAAAAATTATCACAGATTTATGAGTTAGGAACGTCTTTGCGAATGAATCTCTTTGTTCAACTACATGATATATAATTGAATTAAAGCGTGTCTTAAGGGATGTAGAAGACAAATAGTGCCGTGGTACTGTGACGTCACGAGCGCCATCTCAGCAGAGAGATCTGATTCAATTACACAAATGAGATGACGTTCAAGATGTAGGCTTGCATTAAAACCGCGACGAACCACCGGGTACGGCCCAAGCAATCAGAGGCGAACCCACAGACTGGTTGATTTTCAGACCACGGAATCATTACGTATTCAGACGTATACTTTGTAGTTTTGTGATAAATAACACCTAGAGACATGTTGACTAATAATGATTGTCTGACAGCAGTTGATGGATTAGAAGAATAGGAAACAAAGCGAAAACATTTTCCCTATTTGTGTTAGAATCTATAGAATCAGATAAAATCTTCAACACCATAAAACTATACTTAATTTGCTTAGAGGTCTGCGTAAGCAAACGGGAAAAGCAAGGTTCATCAAAGCGATTTTTTGAAATTTCTTTTCAAGCTTACACATTTTTAAAAAATCAGATACTACGACCCATAGCCCAAATAGACGAAATAATGCCACACACTGGAGTACACCATGACCTAGTCTGTTACGACCTCAAAGTGTTAAATATGATCTTTTTGGTAAAATGATCGTATTTAACACTTTGAAGTCGTACCAAGTGTAATAAAGTACTCCAGTGTGCGGCATTATTTAGTATATTAAACTCGAATGTATCGTTACTATCTGATTTTTTAAAATTTTATCAGCGTGAAAAGAAATTTCAAAAAATCGCTTTGACGAACCTTGCTTTTCCCGTTCGCTTATGCAGACCTCTTAACTACAAATTTATTATAATCGCGACAAGATATTTCGATGCAAAAACGTTTAGTTTTGCGCTTATTTGCTCTTGCACTGAACTACGCCGCCCATCTAAATTTTCAGAGATTTTGAATTTTATACAACTCCGCAACTTGTAAGAAATTTGAGGTCCACCTCTTAAAAACAAAAACTATTGTCTTAAAAACAATTAACGTAATGAATAAGTAATGTATGTTTAATAGAGAAATGTGTTGTGGGGGACGACGGTGATTTGTGTTGTCCATGAGATGTACATTTGAAGTTGTTGACCAGTCTGTCAGTAATCTCCAGTCCTCGTTTCCGTCCACGCAGTCTTCGGATTCCGCCAAAGACAATATTGGTTCTCTCTGCAAATGAGTTGAAATCTGTGTTGAAGTCTGTCCACGCATGCGCAGAGGCGTAATGAGTTTATAAACAAGTGACATTAATTAGCTTGTAGTAAATATTGTCGGTGAGTGTTTGTCAAGTTTGCCGGCCTGCTGAGGATTAGATGACGTGGAGTAGATTAGTGGTCAGATTCGACGAGCCTCGAGAGTTGTTCCCGACGAGGAGGATGATTAATGACTCCCCCTCCTCCCTCCCCCACCCACTCACCCTGCGCAGTTGTTAAAACAAGTGGCCGCTAATTGTGATGGTCGGAGAAGAGAATTCCAGCGCCTCACTTAGAAAACCATTTACTCGAAAAGTTTTCACTTGATTCTTAGCCTTCACTCCTTGAGGTTCCTGCAAACTTTTTCACCCCCACCCCTACTAATTAATGCGTCATGGACCGCGTGATCCGAGGCTACACGAGGGTTCAATTGATTCAAGTTGAGACAAGAAGAAAGAAGAATCAACTTCGGAGCCATCAACGAAATCCGGCACCTCCACTTTTAAAAAATATGTTCATCAATAAACTAAATCGAGACATACAAATCAAACATTTGCTTTTGGCAATTATAAGTTATCAGTATAATCTGTGAATCTGTGTTGGTTTGTTGTATTTTCTTAAAATATTTCAAGTGAGCGGAGCGAGCGTCTCCACTTGAAACTAACGTTACGTTGCTAACGTATCGTAATGTTGTTACGATGTAACGGATCAGGCCAATTTTTTCACAAAACTTATTATTACTATTCTGGTTGTGGTCAAAATGATTTTCAGCCAGTTCGGTCCATTGGTTAAACCGGAAACTTGATGTGTAGTTTATACTTAGCTTGGAAATGGGGATGAAAACTCTGTGTGTCAATATAACTCCAATCGTTTGACCGATCATCCCCAAATTTTGCATGGTCATTGTGACCAGCATTAGTTAGATACATAAGTATTTTTGACTCTCTCATACAAACCTGTAATGAACTTCAAGAGTTATACATTTCAAAAAAATCATAATCAGTAAAATGCCATTGATGTCAAAATGAACCAATCAAAGATTTATTTCACGACTTCTTTGACGAATTCATTAGAGGAACAAATTTCACACGAATTCACTTGAACTATGATCGTAAATTACTTTTTTCGAACACCTTCATGAATCTGTTCTTCTTCCTCTCCACGTTATACATGAAACTCGGCACCTCCACCGTGTTTCACTTAAACCTGTTTTCATATTTCCGCCTCCTCTTAAGTCAAGCCAAGAAGATATTTCACGCTAGAGTTCATATAAACCCAGTTTCATTAAGCTGATGAATCAAATATTTGCATTAGTCTCTGTTCGAGTGAACACTATTGCAATGTGCAATAAAACAATGTTCTCTTGTACAAACTTCAGTGAGCAGCGTCGAAAACTTGTTAAGATTCCAACTACAACTCGAAACGCTAATCAAGTGGATAATAAAACGACAAAGTAATAAGACTCTATTAGTTATGAGATGGTTTGATTGTGCCGGTGTTTCATGCATAGCGTGTTGCCTATCTTCTGCCAGTGACAGATCTAATTGACTCAGCGGAGCGAGTTGGGGGGGGGGGGATTTGTTTCGGGCTAATTAAGACGTCTCCGTTTCACTCCGGAGTCTAATTAAGCTCTTTATTTATTTCGCTAATTGTTTTCAACTCTGTGTGAGTCGTAATTCCGGTCGGTCATCATCCCGTGACTGTGTCGGTTTCAATCAAGGTGGCGGTGAGCTTTCCACCGCCTTGTAACAATGTGTGGTCGCGGGTTGAGTATCTTCGCTCTTGTTGGCTACTACATACTTGTAGTGCCTGAATTTTCAGATACCGTACACATAATGTTTGTACATAACTCTGTCATGACATTTGGAAATTATAAAAATTGTAAAACATTGACACAAATTTAGACTATAGGAGTCAAGAGTTAGGAAGTAACATCAGCCAGTCTGCTGATTAGTGGATTTCCATGGTCTCCGAGTGCTGCGTAGAACGACTCTCTCTGATTTTCCATGACTTCGTGGAGATAGGCAAATCCTATATCTTGGTGTATGCTCTTCGTCCGGGTGAACATCGGAGTGCGCAGGGCGATCTTGAGGGCCCTGTTCTGCACCCTCTGCAGCATTGTTCTCGCTCCCGCTGAAGTCCTCTCGTACCACACTGGTGAGGCGTACGTCAGTGTGGGCACGATGACGCTCTGGATAAGAAGCAGCTTGCTGGTGAGCGGCATGGATTTGCTTTTGAGCAGTGGGAACAGCGCCGCCGTCTTCCCGTTGGCCTTGCTGGCAATCTTCTCAGCGTGGGCCTTCCAGGAGAGCTTGGCATCCAGGGTGACACCCAGGTAAACATTGCTGGGAGACCAGGAGACATCTGTACCAGAGATGTTTATGGTAGGGGGTTGAAATTTCCGTCGCTTGGTGAAGAGTGTTGCCTCTGTCTTAGATGAATTTAGGGCTATACGGTTCTCTGTATACCAGTGGCTGAGTACGTCTAATGCTTTTTGCAGAGGCGGGCCAAGTTGATTAGATGCCATAGATTGGCAGATGACTGCGGCATCGTCAGCATAGAAAGCTACTTCGGTGTCCGGAATGTTAGTTGGGATGTCATTGGTGAAGATGTTGAAGAGGATGGGGCTAATGATAGATCCCTGAGGAACTCCAGCCAGAATAGGCCTCGCTGAAGAACAGGCACCGTTGATGTGTACGGTGAAGGATCTTTGATTTAAATAGGAGTGGATGATATTGATTAAGTAGTTGGGGAATTGATATTTAATTAGTTTTTGTAGTAGGCCTTCATGCCAAACTCTATCAAATGCTTTAGCAACGTCCAGGAAAACTATACCAGTTCCTTTCAGCTTTTTAAATCCATCGTTTATCTTGTCAACCACACGTAGAAGCTGATGTGTTGTTGAATGCTTCTGTCGAAAGCCAAACTGCTCATTGATCAGCAGCTTTGTAGCGTTTGCGTGGCCTCTAATTCGAGCATGAAGGACCTTTTCAAAAAGCTTCGATAGTGATGAGAGGAGACTAATCGGCCGGTAATTTGCAGGGTCACGAAGATTCTTTCCCGCTTTCGGGAACACAATGACTTTGGCTACTTTCCATTGGGTGGGGAAGTGTTGAAGACGGAGACTGGCATTAAATATTTCAAGGATACGTTCACCGGCAGGTATAGGAAGTTCTTTAAGAATCGTGTTTGTGATCTCGTCAATACCAGGTGCCTTGCCATTTGCAAGTTCATTTAGATATATAATTACTTCGTCCATAGAGCAGAGAACGACTTCATCATCTTCAGCCTGCGCCTTGTGTATAGCAAGATGGGTTCTTACTTCAGCCTCGATATGTGCTGATGAATTAGTCGGCGGGTTTGGGGAAAACTGATTTTGAAGCGAATCTGCTAGAACTTCTGCCTTATCATGTGGGCTGCATGCAAGGTGTGTACTACCTTGAATGGGTGGATTTGGTTGTTTGCTTCTTGTCAGTCGTTTTGCCATGGACCAGAGTGGACGACTCCCTGGTTCTAGTGTGGCTACAGCATCTTCCCACCTCTCTCTCCTGTGGCGACGAATTAATTCCTTTACAGATCTGTCTAAGAGCTTATATTCTTCATGTAAATCAGGTGTTCTGAGCGCCTGCCATCTCCTACGTGCACGGTTTCGAGTGGCTATTGACAGTTTAATTCCACGTGGAAGATCAAATATTGTGCACCTTTTTGTATTACAAATGGGAACACTGATCGCTCTTGCTTCCATAATATTTTCCGTTAATTTATTTACTGCTAAATCTATATCCTGATGCGAATCAAGTGGTCCACTCTCCAACTTATTTGATAAATGCTCTCTGAACTTTTCCCAGTCTGCTTTTCTGTAATTGAATCGAATGATGGGATCAACGGTCTCGTATGAGTCCCCTACGCTCAAAAGTACAGGATTATGATCTGAAGACAATTCTAAAAGTGTTTCTAATTCAATGGAATGTCGCAGATTTTTCACCACCGCAATGTCAAGAACATCAGCTCTTCCTGTAGGGATATGAAGATGTGTCGCTTCTTGCGGTCCAGTCACAGTAAAGTCACTTATACGGGAGAGTGAAAGGAGAGTGCGGCCATTGGCGTTGACAACTCGCGAGTTCCAGGCTGTATGCTTAGCATTAAGGTCGCCACCGAGAATAGTCGGGTAATTCGAGTCCATTAATGCTTCTATATCTGCTGTGAGAAGCTTAGTTCGCGGAGGACAATACGTGGCTATAAGCCGTAGTGGACCCAGTTTAGTAAAAAGCAGGATAGCGGTAGCCTCTATTGATTTCGTTTCAGGTAAAACAATCTCGTAGTGACTTACTCGATTGTCAATGATGATTGCAGTCCCTCCTGCTCTCCTGTCTCCTGGACGATCAGTTCTATACACTGAGTGATTGGCAAGCTTAAGCTTGTCCTTAGGGTTAAGATGGGTCTCACAGACAAGGGCAGCCATTAAATTTCGTGATTCCATCAATAGAAGTAATTCGTCTTTACGAGAACTTATGCTATTAGCATTCCAAATGATTAGATTAATTGAATTAATCGCTGGCATTGCGATTTTGTACAGACAAAAGAAGAGTTGGCACAAAACTTGCCAGAGACGTAATGATGGGGTGAATGTTCATATTAACTATAAAAATTGCAATGCCGTTTATAAGGGCTATCCAATCAATAGTTGATTGTTGAGGTACTACCGGTTGTACGAGTTCAGGAAGAGCATTGGGTGGCCTCTCTGCTTCTTCTAAGGCAGTGGTGTTTGAGGACGAGGGTTGCTCTGGATTTATCTGAGTGTTCAAAACAGAAGCAAAAGTCCGTGGTTGCGCCAATGAGACTCGTGGCACGGGCGTGGGTTGCGTCTGAGTATTCCCTCGGTTATCATGCTGTGGAGAAGAGCCATCTTGCTGCTGTGGACGTCGGGCTCGAGTAGCATGACGAGTTGCTGCCTTGATGACATCACATCCTCGGTAGCAAGCGGCATGCTGCTGATTGCAGTTACAGCACTTTGCTGTTTCTGGTGACTCCTTACACTCCTTAACCTGATGCACGCCTCCACATCGAACACATCGTGGCTGGCGATGACAAAATTTGGCCGTATGACCCACTCTTTGACAATTAAAACATTGTATGACATTAATCTTCTTGCTCCGTGGGGCCTCGGTGGAGACCACGCAGTAGAGGAGTCTCTTGATTTGGCTGAGGTCCACTGGAGCCTGACCACTCGTACTTACTAGCGTACATTCAAAAAGGGGCAAAAGACGTGTACTGTCTCCAGGCATCTTCATCTGCCGCACAGAGCGGACATTGAAGCCTTGCTGCTTCAGCTCCTCTTGAATGTCTTCTGTTTCAGCAGATTGTGGCAGACCTCTCAGAACAAAACGCTGTGATCTAGTGCGCTCAGTTGGAAACGTGTAGTACTCTATTCCCTCAGTCGAGTCTAGGGCGGAGGTAATTAGTTTGTACGAGGTAATATCTCTAATGATTACTCGAGAAACTTCGAGACCAGGTTTGATTATGAATGCCCCTTGTTCTGGACATACAGCGGAGAGCAACTCAACTAATGCCTTATGAGATTTCATATTTTGAATCACTATTGGTGGGATTTTATACTTCTTATCTGGCAAAGTCTCCGCCGTCATCGGGGTCGTGTCCATATCATTTGCACTTGCAAGCGGCTCAAATGAGTTCTGCGTACGCACAAGGTTGATCACTCTCTTGGATGATGGGCCTGAAGCATCTGACCCAGATGATCGTGTGCTGGGACGATCGTTACAATTACGACGCCTTTTATTTCCTGTCACCATCGTGAAACCATCGGGTACTATGTTCAAAGACATCTCATTGGTTGCAGACTCAACTTGCATTAGCTCCGTGTCCGATTCATCACTAGACGAAAAATCATTTATAGAAGCTCCTATGGGTTGACTAGAAATGTTTATGACATTGTCTACAGCTGAAGGGGCATCTAGCCGGTTTACTTCATCACTCCAAACTTTATATATTCCACTCATTGCTCACATTACTTCAAGTCCAAATGAGCTACAAGCGTCTCTTGGTAGGTTTCGTAGACCTAGTATATAAAACTATTTTCTAATACTTTAAACAGATTCTGACGCGGAAAAATGGTTTGAATGGCTCCCAAAATATCTAATATCACCATTCAACACAACAAACATGCAAAACTAGCGATTAATCCACAAATATAAGCGAAAATACTGAGAATAATTCACAGAACTAACTTTCATTTATGAAGAAACAAATGAAGTCACTCAACCTCGCGGGTTGAGTTACTGGAGTGGAGTATAAAGGCGGCCGTGATAAGCAAAACTCTGAAATGCGTATCAAAATGTTTGAGTGTAGTCTAGTTTTGACTGACATGTAGCTCTCGACATTTCGATGACGGTTGTTAACTGGTTTATTCATTCGTTTCTCTTATGAGGTAAAAGTCAGCTCAGGTCGTAAAGCTCTGGACTTGTAATCCGGAGAATTAGGGTTCGATTCCCGTGGCCGCCCTTCATGGATAAAGGGTTTTTAGAGGTTTCCTTCAGTCGAGAGCAAAAGATAGATTCCTTACTAATAGGCCACGACTGCTTCCTTAGTACAGTTCATCCTAACCTACACATATTTCAAAAATTTCAAAAAAAAATTGATTAATTGAAAGAATTATGATGATGAAGAATCTATTCTTTATTTATATTTTCGTCATATAAGATAATTCTTTAGGTATATTTCATAATTTTAACCTATGTAGATAAGTTGTATGGCGATTTAGGAGATTCTTCATCATCACAATTCTTTCAATTAATCAAATTTTTTGCGTGATTATAAATGTGTATTGTGAACTTGAAAGAGTGAATCATTTTACTTATTTGTGATATTTGGATTGTGAATGTATATCCTAGGTTTCATGTTTTCTTAACATCATGCATCATTTCCATGGCAAGTTGACATTTTATTGAAATGATCAATTTGTACTTGTGGTGTGAGGACTAAGCAACTTCTCAATATAAAAGTTATAAGCGAATATTGTATTGAAAAGTGTAAAAGCTGGTAAATACTTTAAACGATGAAAACGCATAGTTTCCAAACGCGAACTTTCAAAAAGCAATGCTGAATGGCCTAAGGGTATTGAAAGTTTGGGTTAAATTTTATTAACAGTTTTTTTAGAATGGTTATATTTTTGATGCAGATTCAAACTGTCAACTCAAGATTCCGATCCGATAGTAATATGTGAATTGGCATTTATTAAATTTCAAAGGAGACAATTATTTTTAAAATATTTTCTTGGGAGTTAAGATGATTTGCTTCTGATTTGATTCAGAGGAACTTATGGACCTCAATTTGACTTTCCTTGACGACTGAAGTGTTGGAGAGCGCGGGGAGGGCTCAAAGTTTGATGATACCTGAACCCTGCATTGAACATAATTCCTGATCAATTCTCTTAAAACAGGGGTCTGATTGATTTACCCCCACCGAACCTTAAATGCCACTTACAGCTGTTTGCCGTAGTGTCGAACTTGCCACAAACAAACTTTCTATCCACGTTCTTCTCTTCATTGCGATCACCACAAGTAAGAATATGAATAGATCTACAATTTGGCAAAATCGTCGACCTTTTTAACTAATCCCGTAGCCATCACACATCAGTTTTATAATTCCATACGTAATATTCCTCACAGAGCTTTAATTCCCTCCTCATCATGAAATTACCTTCCACTCAGAATAGACCACGATTAACGTTTGTAACGCCATTATCCCATTGGACCTCGGACAAGAGAAGAAACAAAGGAGAGCGAACAATCATCGCATTATCATAGAGTACAGAATGTCGAGTGCTCGAACCCAAATCCACAGATAAAGAAACCCCTGGCTTAAGTACTCCGGCTGTAAATAAATTAGCACTTTATCACTTGTTTCTTTGTTCCCTAATTAAACAGTCGGAATTGTCCATATTGTAGCTGCGAGCTCTCTCCCCCGTGCATAGAACGCCGGAGCTGAAATCTAATGACCATTTAGGATGTTGTACGAGTGGCGAATGATAGATGTTGGATATTCTATTTAGATTCAGAGCTTTTTTAATAATGAGAAACATTTTTTTACTCTCTTTCTCTCCCAAATAGAAGAGCAGAAAAAGAAATCCTATTATACGATCTCTTTTGGCATGAAATGAAAATGACGTAATGTGAATGTCTCTTTATACTTTCAAAAATAGACAAAAATAAAATAATATGTTTGGTTCAAATATCTCGTATTAAAAATTACCTAATTTTTAAAATACCTACCTACTTATAACAGTAAACATGTATATTATTGAGTTATGATTTGAAATATGCAAACAGATACGTGGCATGAAGAGATATCTATACGAACCTTTCTTCATTGTTATGTCTTAAAACTGTTGCAATTCTAAAATTAATAACTGTTCAAAATTTACTTTCCTACTTTTCTTCATAGTTTTATCAAGATACCAAAATAAAATTACACATAATATCTTTGAGGAAGAGCATCTAATCATATAATTATTATAGTTGATAAGTTCTAGTGCATATAACATTAGCTCTAGGCCACGAAGTTCTCGCAACTCAAACATTGTTACAACCTACATCGAAACTAGTTAACATCATCCCTTGAAGACTGGCGCTGGTGGGACCCATAACGAGATCGCCCCAAGAGTTACGATGAACGGAGCTCAATTGTAAGTAGTTTTAGAGATGTTCAAGCCAGCATATCATCTTGCTTTGCAGAGGGAATGGAAAGGCGGCTGTTATAATGGCTATAGTGTGTCATACGGGGATGATCTGGATTATAGTGAAACACACGAGAATCAAGTGTTTCTTGATTCTGTTACAATGACGACTATATTAAGTTTATCGTGGATTTCTGTTAGAAAATATTTTGAATGAAATCAATGTCGATATTATTATTTTGTCAAAAATACATTAAAAATTCGTTATCAATGAATCTTGTACACTCGTCATTATAAAAGTCAACTAAATTACGCTCTTATTCGGTATGGAAAATTTAAATTTGATCGGTCAATTATCAACCTCTTATAACCTTTTTATTTCTCAAGAAATCGTGGGATTTTGTTACAAGAAAACGAGAGAAAAAGTGTTAAAATGGATATTATATAGGAATCCTGCTCGTGACGTCACAGGGGTAGAAAAATGGAGTTTGAGGGGGTAGGGGAAATGTGTCAAAGCTATAAATAATAGCTAAAAATTATATTTATCAGATTAATATTTAACTTGAACATGTGTATGGATAAATATTGCGTATTATTATTAACTTGTACTTACTAAAATATCTGACTTTCACAAGTAATCACTCTAAATATGAGATTTGGATTGCCGCTGTCAGATTTTTTTATTCCCTATACTTTTATGTAGGTTACTATGGCAACCTTTTCTCACGCAGGATGCCTATTGAAGAGAAATATTATTGACATATAATTTACTAGTTACTTTAAAACCTACTCAGTTTCGTAAGACTCTCACCTATGTACTATGAGCTGACTTCCAAATGCTAAGTCCAGCCACAAGTGTTGTCTTGGCAAAAGTTGTGGTTCCAGGAGGCACTGGAATGGTCAATGAAGGCTTCCAGTGGACACGACGAGGCTACTACACAAGTCCATAAAGCTTTTAATGCCCTGCAGTCATTAGAAGCCAAGGCATTAGACACTCTGTTAATTGTTTGGCATTACCGAAAAGCTAAGAAGTTAATGATAGACGATGTGTTAAGGGTTGCGAGAACTTGGAGAAGGAAGTGGTGACAGAGTGTTTTGTGGAAAGAGCGACAGATAGAGAAGAGTAAAAGTATGGATTTTATTAATAGTCATGTTGTAAGTTAAAAAAAAGCATGTAATAATTTATCGTACTTTATGCAAAATGCAATACAAACTATATCAAAATAAGCTTCTTCAAATTTCAATAACACTTGAATTCCCACATCAGTTTGGGACTTTGTAAAATCAACTTGATGGGACAAATTTTCCGTTTTCAACAAATACACAAAAACCGTAATATGAATTCACCGGATTCATATTTATGTGTGGTGCAAAATTTCAGTTCGATCAGAAGAATCGTTAGACATGTAAAATCACACCAACAACTGGAAATGTGTCAAGAGGAGACGCTCTCTATAACCATGTCCCGCTGAGCGGATGGCATTTTCGAAACTTATACTTTCTTTTTTCCCATCCTTGTTTTAATTATGAAAGTTATCCAATAAACGTAATTCATGTACTGCTACTTTTAAAAACTACATCATTAAAGAGTTTTCTACAAAATCTTCCCCCTAGAACTGGCGATGCATATATTAACTAACAACTCTCTCGAGCACTTTCGAATCTCTTTTCATCTTTCATAAACTACTTACATATTATAAAACCTCAATAATTTCCATGTTCCGGAATACCCGAACGAATTCACTTAGAAAATGTTCCCCAAAGTTTACTCAACATAAAAGCCAGATACCTTCGCCCTCCCCTGCAAACAGAAAATGGCTATAAAAGTTGAATGTGTTGGGAACGTGTGGATGCAAGAAAGACTCGTCGCCATCATGTTGCCGTCTAATCCGATATGAACCCTGGCACGAGAGTCGCACCAGAACAAACATGGGGCTGCACTAGACGCTACATATCTTGCACAGGCGAACACAAGTTGGAGCGTATGTATGTTTCGATGATGGAATCTTCTGTCAAGTAGAATGTCTGTTACTGAAAGATGAAGCGTGTGTGTCATTACTTCGGTTTGAAATGTCATTCTGAAAATGTACTTAAGTCAAGGAACACCATACTAAAAAGTAAAAACGGTAACAAAAGTAATCGAAATTAACTCAAATATAACATATAACGCAAATTACTATAAAGGCGCAATACTAAATAATATAGTAACATGTTTTAAAATCAACAAATCCAATACCTGTACTAAAAAGAAAAATTTGTTAAATGAGAGATTTGTTAGAATTTTTAATAAATTCTCTCTCTCTCCCTCCCTCTCTCTCTCTCTCTCTCTCTCTCTCTCTCTCTCTCTCTCTCTCTCTCTCTCTCTCTCTCTCTCTCTCTCTCTCTCTCTCTCTCTCTCTCTCTCTCTCTCTCTCTCTCTCTCTCTCTCTCTCTCTCTCTCTCTCTCTCTCTCTCTCTCTCTCTCTCTCTCTCTCTCTCTCTCTCTCTCTCTCTCTCTTCTCTCTTCTCTCTCTCTCTCTCTCTTCACTTCCTTTTTCTATATTTCTTTATTCTTTATTTATTGTAGAAAACTTTTGCAAAATGCACCACAGTTTTTTTACCAATGAAAATAAAAAATAGTACCTCAGGCTGTTCAATTGCAGTTCCTTCATAGGGGGGTTGGGTTAGTTTAATTTTGTAATTGACCTACGGTACATGATTAGCTTTTTACATTACACAATAAAATAAACTATATCTTTGTACAGTCTACGGTAGTATCATGTCTGGGGAACGATCAAGTTAGAGTATTTTTTGAACCACCTATGTGAAATTGTTCGGCTGGATCTCAGTCAGGCTCTCTACTTTCCCGACGGAGCTTTTCGTGTGAGCTTATCTGCCGGACATCTTACCTCCTGGCGGATCTTCCCTTAGAGGATTATTCAGGAAGCATCCGGGAACAATTTGACATCATACAAAAGGTCTGATCCTGGACGTTTAAAATCGGTAGGGGTACAAAGGAAAATCCAATCATCCAATCATTATACCTACTTTTCAAAGGAAAGTAATGAAAATAGTACCTACATTATTGTGTTTCGGTATTATGTTTCCCGATGTATCAATAATTACTTGAGGAAAGTCATGGGTGGCTGTAAAGGCAATACATTTGACAAATCGACTAAAAGTCTAATAAATAATCCCATTTTGATTATGTTAGAGCTGTTTTATTTCTAAATTTTCTAAATCTGGGGCTCAGCGTAATGTCACATTTGTGTTCATTTCAACAATTTGCGTTATGGACATTTTCTAGAATCAATGTTAAGTTGGCTAATAGATTGAAGCTTCCATAATTGATTTGATTTTGCATTTTTAATTGTATTTCCCTACTTTATAGAAACTAACAATAATTAGCATGGCTCATTCAAAAGTAGCCCAAATATCATAAATGATACAAATTACTTACTTTAAAAAACACAAACAAAACTTACCGAATTTTCAAATTATATATTTATTTTCCAATAATTTTCATTTACATTGTTCAGCGTTGTGGGCTTCAAGGCAGGGTCAAACTCCCCATTCCCGCCCCAGTGGACGCCTACGGATATACTTTGAAGGTTCAACCACGTCATGTACGCGTTCAGTAACAATTGTTTATCTTCAAAGTCATTTTTGATTGTTACCCTGAGTCTCCACACATTGAGCAATCACTACAATCTGGTGACACGAGTTGGTAGCATACTTCTCACAAAGAGATTCAACCAAGCTTGGGTATGATCTTCCTTCTTCTGAAAGTCACTGCAAAAGTTCAGTTGACTGTTTGGCTCAAGTCAAGCTACTTAGTTATAGATATATTTATTGTCCGTCAACAAGCTATGAAAACGGTGCAAATACTATTAATAATTCCTGCTATAGTGTAACGTTTGTTTGGAATGGAATCGAAGTCGAACCACTGAATTTGTGTTCTGCTGATCTTCCGAATTCGCAGGCGATTTCATCAGTACAAAATAATATCCAGCATAGCAAAATGCCCGTCAAGTAATTAATTAAAATGTTCATAGAAAACATAAAACCAAACACAGTGTTTCCCTAATATGTATCTAACATAGAAACATGATTTCTGCTTCAATCGATCTTTGTACCACCTACACACACATTCGCTGTATTCGTCTTCTACTTTCATTTCTACTCAAGATTCCAGTTCTAAGCGGCATTATTCTTGATGTTCTTTTGTTAGCTTTTTGTTAAGCCTCTGTTTTCTTTCGCGAAGAAAAGAAAATGCGCAGAATTCTTTGACTCGGTTACTCGAATGTGCAGTATATATAGGTATATGTTGTGTATTGAACAATTCGTTTGTTTTTGCTTCTCTTTTGAAGTGTCAGAACCAGGATAATGGTTTCACACAATGTAATCTTGCTTGAATCTATAGAAATGTAAGATAATTTTAAAAATCTTTTCTCCAAGAATATTTGTTTTTTCTTTTACTTTGTAAAGGAATACATCGCTTTGAAGAATTGTGTCTCTATAAATAGATTGTTTACAAGCTAAAGCTTTAGAAATAGAAATATAAATTTTTATAATTTTGAGAACCTAGTTTTATGGAAAACTTTCAGTTGAGTCAGTATTGCAACGAGAATCATTTTGCCGGCAAGTGAGAGGTCCTGGGTTCGAGCTCCAGTTCGGCCGCGCATTTTTCGCTTGCACATCCCTTCCTATATTTTTATATTTTCTAGTGAAAGTAATTTTTACAAAGATAATTTATTTCCATTTTTTTTAGTTTACAAATTATATTAAAACTATTTTGTTCGGTTATTAACATTTGAGCCCCATAGATTAGAAGATCGATCTTTTGGTTATACTTTTTTTCTGTTATAGGTACTATGTCATTGTGGCAGACATTAACAAAAGATTCATTGCCTCAAGACAATAGTTTTAAAACTAGTAGGTACTTTTGTATTTGTGCAAACTGCTAAAAATGTCTACTTTTGATTGCTTAATTATTTTTCTAGTTCTCAGAATTCGCTGTCGAGCATATTTATTCACTGAAATGCATTTCCTCTTTCAAGGTAGGATTGTTCCCCTACCTTATCTTCTCACAACACGAACAACTCTCCAAACCCTTCAAGTCCCAAACCGCCGCTATCTTCCAATCTAACAATTTCCAAACACCTGTTTTTACAGAAAATACTCCTTCATGGTGGAGGTGCCATATACTCTAATTGCCTATGATACCCCACGTGATCTGTTTCGAGCCTTGCTATTGGCTGATTTACAAGGTCTTTTCGTGCGTTCGACAAAAGTCAAATGTGTCACGTGTTTCTCCCCCTTTGTTTAATTAGAATAAATTACGATTTTATTGTCGATTGTCAAACCCCGTACGACCGTCACGAAACTGAAATTAAGTACAAACAATATTTTACACCTCCCATAAAACTCCTAGAATTCAATCGACCCACTTCTGAATTATTATTAGAAAACTAATAAAACTAAAAAAAACTACTTAAAACTATTCAATAAACCCATATAACGGAAATAGGCTAAGCAATTATGTATTTTGCAATTGAATTGCACTTAGTGTAATTATTCATTTTCAATAAAATTGAAGATATAAAACGATAATTATACATTTATTATCCATGATTGTTTTGAGTTGGTACAATACATTCTATTTTATTGAACTGGATTATCCTCCAAGTCTGAAATGTTTTCATTTCGGAGCGAAATAATTTCGTTCTTATTCTTAGCACGCGGGTTTGGATGTATTCTCAGTTTATAAAGAGGTGCATTATCAGTTTAGCTCCATAAATCTTGAATGTTAAAAAGTTGTGAGTTACAGTTTTTGATAATTAGGGGTCGAATAACTGGTGGATTAGAAATGCGTTGTGATATTTTCATACCATCTTTTTATTTCAATTTGATTATTGTAAAATGAAACTGAATGGCGTCTTCCCTGGACATTTTCCAGCAAAGTGATCCAGCATTTAGCAAAAAATAACATTCACAAGAAAATGCCCCAGGAAATTCTACACAGTGGAAAAATACATTTTTGTCAAATGAATAATTAAATTGGGCTGAGAGTTTCCACAGGCCCATCACGCCGAGATCCATTAATTGCTTTGACTAAATTACATACGGCATTAAATGGGCCTACGTGGTCCAGAGAAAAGTTCCCTTAGAGGTCTCTCGCGCAACGTCAAGCGAGGACTACTCTTCTTTGTTTGTTAATTAGAGATTATAAAACATGAAATGAGGATACTAATGGGAATACATCGAATATGGAAAAGTAACCTTCCCAATAAAAGGTTAATTGCTATTGGTTATCTGAAATGTGTGAGATTAAAAGACACACTTTTTGACACAAAAATAACGTGGAGAGAAAATGTATGAAACCGAAAAAACTTCTTTAAATGTAGACATTTGCATATTACCCCTGCGTTACCCCTACCCCCTAACTCCTTTACTAAAGGTGACATTGATACGCTCGTGTCTTGAAAGTATTATTGTTCATAATTAATATTTTAATTAAGGTTTTAATTATTAATAGTTAGTAGTTACGTCATGAAGGCATAGTTTCCATGGCGACACCCAATTTACTTTGAAAGTTGATATTTTTCAATCTGCTTCTTTTACGAACGGAAAGTTGCAACGTCCTGCAGCCAATGTGTGTTCTGCAAATTCGAGTTATTCGACGGATAGGTTAACTTGAAGTTCGTAAATCATGGTAAAACTCATATCCGAGAAAAGACAGCGTAATGCAGTGCCAAGTAAGAACATTGCATAGAATATTTCACGAAATTGTATATCCTTTGAAAACTATCTGGAAGTCTGCTTGCATATCCCAGGGAGAAGAATCGGTCTGGAAATCTGCATCTTGCATATCTTGAAGAACAACGACTGCGAGTATCAGCGATAACGACGCCTCTGGAGGAAGTTTTCAGAACCACTGCCAAAGCTAAAGCCAGCATGACACCGCGTTGGCAGTCAGCCGTATGCAAATTATATTTGCCGAACTTCCGCGAAAACTCATAAAATGGAAATTGCAGATTAAGTAGAAATTATTATTATTACTATTATATGCTGTGATTTTTTTCCAAGCTATCTTCAGCGATTCAGCTGATTTGTTTAATTGGCTTGCAAAGTAGGGTTATCAATTAAGCCTATTTGGCTAGGTCACGATTACTTGACAATTCTCGTTACTTACAGCGAATTCTCTAGAGAGATATTGTTAGTAGAATATGACCCCAGGCGCATGAAAGACTGTAAAGATTGTTCGTGACCTCATATTTTTATTGTTCACGAAAGCTTTTGTTTTAAACACTCAACTCAAATAATAGTTAATTAATAAAATAAAATAAATTACTACGACCTAAAATCTTTGTTATGGCTGTTTTGACTGCTGAATCCTACCGCTAGCTTTATCGGGACATTGAAAACTGAGTCTAAATAAAACAAATATTTCAAAACAAGCAGAAAATTTCCGCTAAGTGTAAAAAAAAATATCTTGAAATTCTTGACAGGTCTGAAAATTGTCATAATAAAAATGACCGTCACCATGTACAGTCTTCCGTTATTATTGTAGAAGAAATTTTTAATTAAAACATTCTATATATCTAAGTGTTTCTGCTTATTACCTAACACTTGATAAAATACAAACTCTTCACAAAAACACAAACTGTTCAAAAAAGATATTTTTGTACATGAAATAATTCATCGCTCGTAGTATATCATGTGGATTTGTCGAGATAAAGTGGATAACTTGAGCCTTGTGGATTTCCACACAATACCAGCGAGCCCCCCACCCCCGCCCCCGCCCCACGCCCTTCAACCCTTTAGATCGTCCGGAAGTCAAACAGTCACGTGATACGGCGCTGTCACGTGATCGCTCTCTGCCGGATGTAGCATCCACGTTGATTAGCAAACTTTTCAGCTTGTTTACATTGCGCACCAACTCCGTGGCCTCCATAAATTACACATTATGATATTTAGTCACTAACAAAGACAAGATAAATGTGTTCCTTCAATGTTCACGGTTTGGCTTTATGGGCTCACAAAATATGACGACACCAATTTTTAATTTTGATTGACTTTCAGTCAGAAAATCTTCAATGTTCATGATTTTGATATTAAGATTCTTTGTAGACGACTCGGCATCTAGGACCAAGCCTGTCCGATGTTGGTTGGAAAAATTGTAATATAGAAAGGAGGAAGATGGAATTTCACATTTGGGTTCAGACTAAGAGAAACCACGGAAAAAACCATTTGAGGAGAGTGGCCAATGGGAATCGAACGTGGGCCGTTGCAATGTAAGTCAAATGCCTAAGCCTTGCATTTTTAAAATTTAAATTGACATGACAATCAAAAATGATAATGATCTAATACAGACGTTCGAGCAATTTTATAACATATACTTCTATATATACTTTTCGGAACAGGTATGGCTGAGTGGTAACGCTCTGAACTTGTATTTCGGAGGCCCGGGTTCGATTCCCGCGGCCGTCCTTCCTGACTGGGGGTTTTTCGTGGTTTTCCCTCAGTAGACAGGCAAATGCTAGGAAGGTACCCTACTAATAGGCCACGACCTCCTCCTTCCCACCTTCCATCCTTACCTACTCTTCACCATCATCTCCCAATCATCATCATAATCATTCATCCGTCGCCATTAGCCTCACTGCAGAACAGTGCGACGTTAAGCCCCAGAAAAAATGTACTTTTCTATACTTTTCAGCTTTGCTATGACAACATAGCTGGTAGTTGAAGTTTGAGTGAATCTTTTACAATGTGACATGGTACTTCAAACATAAGAATACTAGATAATATAAGAAGTTTCGTATAATATTTCGATGCAATGAAATGTTATTTATTATCCCATTCTAAGACTCGGCCATGAATAACTTGCACAGTTTTAATCGAAGTCAAAGATTCTTTGCAGCGTGCAACAAGTCACGGCGAGCGGGTGCATTAGCTCGAACCAACTTCTCTCTCTTATATTTATGTTACAGATAAATCTCAAACTATGGAGCTCACGTCTGGATCCCAGTTCACTATTATGTAGAAGCACAGAATCGTATTCCTCGATTTTATCCCAAGTTTCACATGGTATGGAATTTATAATGTTTATTTTTTGTGTGCGTTCTTTCAATTTATATTCGCGATAAAGTGTTACCGAGGGATTTTCTATTATAAGTAAGCTAGCGTGCTCAGGCACGTGTCTGATATTACCTAACTTCACTTTGAAATATGCCATTTATTTTACACGTTGTCTCATTGTAAGCTATTCGAGCACAATACTTGGAATATATAGTAGAACGGGTACTTAATTCCAGGTTATTCATTTCCACAAACCATTTAAAGCAGAAAATATTACCACGATTTTCATAAAAATACTGTTTGTTATTTTATGCTTGGAATGCCAATAGATACCGCCACCTGCTACTTGTTAGTGGGAAGATGGAAACACTGAAAACAGAAAGAACCTGGAGGAAATATAATCATTATCTTTTGATTTAAAATGGTTCTCTGCCCATTTATTTTATTTCATAATATGTTGTTATGGCAACCATAAATGGCATCACTTGCCAGTAAAACCGGTTTTTAGCAAAATCCAAATAAATTTTGCAATAGGTAATATGATTTTTTCTTTTTATTAAAATAGGAATATTTTGTTAAGATATAAATGTGTTGGCTAGCAAAGCGAGCGTCACAACGATACTCAAGTCTTTCTCTCTGTGTGCGATTTCTTGGTTTGTCTGTCTGTCTGTCTGTCTGTCTGTCTGTCTGCCTGTCTGTCTGTCCGTCTGTGTGTGTTCTTGCCTGCAATTTCCAGGTCAAACCGTTCAAACGATCGATCTGAAATTTTGCACACACACTAACGTCATCTGGGTGGTCACGTGTATTAGACAAGATCCTGTGATTGGTTGTAAATTAAAACTGGAACTGCTTTTCCGATCAACTTCAAATTATGCATGTTTATTGGGACCAACATTTTAGGAGTTTTGACAATTTTCAGACCAAGCAGTCTAGAACTTCCAAAGTACATTTAATGCTTGTTTTGAAATATTTGTCAAATTTAATTTAAAAAAATATAAAATATTTCAATTTCATCACTGCAATTTGACGCATTCGTTCAAAGGGGTTTCCAGGCCTGTAGAGCAGCAACTTTCATACGCATATTATCTCGCATGCAGTGAAGGCTCGCTTATAAACGAGTTGCTCAGAGCGTTATCCTAGTTATTTTAGTATACTAATGGCCAGTCTTTCAATACTCTACTAACTTTTAAACGGTTGATTAGGACTGTATTGTCATAGCAACGGCCAATGACATTACCAGAATTACTGTGTTAAGTTAATTACAATTGTTTCAGCAGAGTATTGAAAAACTGGATCTAAGAACCTTTACTATTGGCAAACTTGTATAGTCCTCGAAAACTCATCCATAAAACTGTAAAAACATATTTAATAATTTGGTCGCATCCTGTCTGTCGCGTGTCCCAGGTCGTTTAAGTGTCCTTGATGTATCGTTGAAATGCGATGTATCTCAAGTGGTCTCCTCCCTCTTCGTTCCCATTCCATCGCCGGCAATAAATCACCGCCATCCAGCATCCAGCCAGCGTCTCTGTGCAGATCTGTTCTGGACCGGAGATAGCGAGAGCTCCAGCTCGAGATTGCACTGCTGCCAACGACGAGAAAACGAAGCGACAAATAAAATAGGAATTGACCGGAAAAAAAGAGAGAAGTTGAAAACTACAATAAGGGGGTACTTTCGTGATATTTTATAAGAGCTTGTGCAAAAACACTTTCTTTTTATCTTTATCTTTCCTCTTTGTGATAAGCATTGTGTAAAGTCACAAAAAATATGGGGAACTATAAAAAAATGGTATTGTTTTGTAACCTACTGTACATATAATAAGTTTTCTTTCTCATTGTTCAGATAAGTTTCTGTGGCTCCCCAACAATTACTTGTCTCATCCTTTCTTTCTCCAAGTTTATCTATTCTCAGAATAACACTAAAGACGGCTTAAAATATGGTGGAGGAGCCGTGTTCATTCACCATAACTGGTCTTGAGTGGCCATTTTGTTGCTGATATTTATGTAATCGTACTCACGAGTATAGCTTTCGGGTCTTTCATTTTATTCAGGCTATTCTATTCTGGATCTGTTTTAATTCTCATGCAAAAGTGTGTTAAATTCCATATTTACTTCTAAGATTTGTACTTTTAAAACTTTTCTCGCTTGGACCCATCGTAGAATTAACCTGGAGGATACCATTTTGGTTCAAACGTTTTGAATATAAATATGAAAGTATCTATACAGTTATTTTTGTTTATTCATTTGGAGCGTATGTTTAAAAGAATACAATAATGTTTTATTGGAGCATTTATTCTATTTTGTATACAAAATACACTTACATTTGTATACTGACTATACACATGTGAGCGTAAAACTTCTGAAAGCAACAGAATTCATTTCTAAATCTTGAAAAGAAATTGACGTTTCGCTGAAATGTCAAACTGATTAACCTCTCCCGGATTCCAACCAACGTCACTTCAACCTGCATACATTTACGTAAATCCTTTATCAGCTTCGTTAGCTATTTGCTCCAATTCATTCCATCATGCAATTATAATAACCCGCTCTCATTACTTATAATATCAAATGTCAACGGCCATGGTGCTTCATATCACTCCCATAGGGAATCACTTTAGTCAGGTATGTGGGATATCATCAAATGTCCCAAGTTTTTTTTTTAAATTCAAATGTGTCAGATTTTTTTGTAGTTCATATTACAATTTTTAATTAAAAGTATCATGGGCTCTTGCAACTGTCACAAACGGTTGTAAAAAAAGTGAAACAAAAGTGAGTTTTGCTGTTTCATTTCACGCCGCTGACGCTTTTCTTCTGCTGGAAACAAAGCCATCTTTTAATTTTATTCCATGAAGCGAAATTGTTTTGAAACTAAACAGGAGCTTTTGTTTGACTGCTGTAATGTGCCGATGAGGAAGGAAAGCAACATCAGTTTCAAGCCAGATTGGACTAAATGGAATTATAAGTGGAATCTGTTTAGCTCACATCCGATTTTTTCTATTGATGAAAGGGGGATGTGTATAATCAAAATTTTCATTATAGAATTTTCATGTCAATAACCCAACAATTTTAACCCCTGATCTTGTAGATTTTTTAAATATATTCAATTATTCGACGACCCAATACATGTGTACAGCCACCTCTATGTTGTGATAAAAGACAGAGATAAAACCAGTCTTGCAAATCATCCCTATCTAAAAACACACTCAGCTTACTTCTAATTGGTGCAAACAAGACAAAATCAATACATTGCATCTCAACAAAAATTCTATATTATTTGTATCACAACAGTACACGTCATATCAAAGTAAGCTTTGACAGCATGTTGTAAGCAATAACCTGTACTCCAGGAATCTTATGAACCAGACTTTACCTTGCTTCGAACAAACAACTCCTGTCGATACAACGTCTAGACTCCAGAATATGCTCCAAATATTTTGTATATGAACAGGGGTTTCCGAAGTACGGGGGTTGGGGAGGGGACGTTATGCAAGCTAAGGTGCAGATGGGGTTTACCCACATCCCTTTGTTATTGAAACATAACAATGTAATATTGGCATAAAGCATCAGATTAAATTTGGATTTCGTATGTAGTACACTCACTGCAATATCTCCTTATATGTACACCCAACTCTGTCCAAAAATTTGATTTTTGCCTATAAGCTAGTTTGGGGAATTGCGTGACTTTTCTTATCCGTGGATGTACATTTTAATTTAATGTACCAAGACCCTCCCTCAAATTGTACAAAATATAATCTAGAGATGCAAATTTTGTCGCGTTGCATACCCTCTTCTTGCTCATTTACAAAACTATTGCCTCACCCCAATTTCCAAGAAGACTTCTGACGCACTTCAGCTGAACAATCTCATTAACAGAAATTACCAAAATTATCTTCTATCCCATCGAAATTTTTTTTCAGTTTCCGTCAGTGAGAAATAGAAAATTAATATGTTGAGGCCTGCGGTTCCGTGACGCCACATTAATAATTAATTCCCACACTGTCTGTTTATTAATTTCATCTCCTCACCTATGCAGTTTCCGCCGAGGTATTACAATGTGTCTCACATGGCAAAGACAGGCACCGACCATCTATAATGAATATCCCACAGAGTAAATCTCATATGAAGGTATTTTATTGAAGATCGAGAGAGCAAGCTCATGGCTTAGAAAGCCACTGAAACCTAAGTCAGGATTAGGAGCCCGCCCGGGATTGAACCGGGGTCTCTCGAGTAATCTATCATGAATGCATTATGCAAGAATAGCCTTACGGGCATATCCTTTCACGTGTAAGTTATACAACCCGCAGAGCACCGTGTCCATTAGCGGTCTATGATAAGAGTCCTCGCTCTCTCTCTCTCTCTCGCTCTCTTGTACAACACCCTGCTGAATATAGGCCGGCTCTCTCATGCCAATGGGCTTATTGTACTGGTGGGTGTAATTCACTTTTGTTTCATTCGGATATTGGTGCCATATTTCCCGGCGTTCTTTTACCTTTTATTCAATCAGGGATCGCATTCAAAAGGAATAAAGTATGATCTGTCATATGTGTTTTATCGTGCTGTGGTAATTGGCACAAAGCTTCCACATTTATTTGTTTGCTTTGAAATTATAACTGATTTACGTTCATTCATTCATGTTTGTAATTATACTGGACAGTCAGTTAAAAGTTTCATTCAAGTTTCATTTCTGCTATGGAGTCCCTTAAATATGGTAAAATCTGTACATCAGAGGTAGAAGGCCGGAAGTCCATTTTCTCGATTTTTGTTGTTGTTGTTGTACACTTTTGGAAAGATGTAACCAAGCTCTATCAATTGCCATTTGACTGTGGTCAACAAATATACCGTTATATTAAAGTATTCTCTTACACAATGACTCATGTCACCATTACAAATATGATTGGATGAACCCAGAAATACTGGTTTATGAGCTCACCTCAAGAATAATTGCAATGGACTTCCGGCTTTCTACCTCTGATGTACAGAATATTAATGTATCAGCAGAGCTCTGGACCGGCACTCCAAAGGTCTCGGGTTCGATTCCATTGTCCGTTCTTCCTGACTGAGGTTCGTTCGTGGCTTTCCTCAGTTGGGAGACAAAAACGCCGAGAAGATTTTCTAAAGTAATTCTCTACCGCCTCCTTCCCACCTTACCTCCTTATCATCACCATAAACATCGTCGCCATTAGCCTAGTTGGAGAACTTTGCGACTTAAAATGCCACTTAAATAAAATTATTGTGAATCTAGACAAATCTCTAACCGTTTAAACAAATAAGCCATACATTGAAACTAGCATACGAGTCAGCATTTCAATATAATTTGCATTTTAAATGAGTCTTTACTCTTTGAACATTTTTAGAAAAACCTCCGTTTAAACTGCTTATAAATCTCGCGTTTTTTCTTTGAATTCAGCGAATTCCTCGCAGAAGAAAATCCCGCGACATCTCAAGTCACGTAATTTCACAGTTTGTCGAACTGGCTTTCAGCTGATGCAGTGTTTCTTCTTCTGCATCGAATTTCATTTGCCGGGGAAAAGATTTGACGTTCTCCGCCGCAGCTGCGATGTCAAGAGTTCGCGAAGTAGGCGGGAATGACGACGGCAGATCGAGCGCTACTCGCCGAGATGAAGACACGGGAATGTATGCAAGATTACTACGCCTCCTTTATATTGTTTCACATTTCGGTATTCGTGACTGAGTTTTCTACGCACTGAGCATATGAATCACGTGACATGGAACGAACGAACCACCTACTAAAAAAAAGTTGGAAATATGCGTTGGCTGCTGGCATATGAAAAGTTAAAATGATCCTGACTCCTATGGGAGACATCCATGGCGTTTGTACGCATCAAAATTCAAATTTGTCTTGATGCTTGTGAATTTTTGTTGGGGGGAATCATTGTAGGACGATATTTTTTTTGTTTCGTTATCGTGGGTCAAATTTGTTCCTAGAGATTTGTTGTGGTAATTGACTAGCGAGTTAAAAATGCACGATTTGAGGTTGATGCGGGATGTTGGTAGAGGGGCGAGAGATGAGTAGCTTGATCACCTTCGTCATGGACGCCGCAGTAATCATTGTCTGGGGTGGCAGGGGAGGGGGTTTATATTTGTAATTTTATAGGAAGGAATCGGAATTGCAGGGTGGCTGATATGTAAAATGGGGATCAGGAAATAGCTGCCAATATATAGGGATAATTTGTAAATTAATATTATATCTTCAATTTTTAAATTGTGGTGTAATATTCTAATGAAACTTAATGTATTTGCCGGCATCCATGCTTCAATTCCAGCCAATATGTGCATTTTAGTATTGTTAACGCTTCTTTTGTTTGCCACGTCATACATTTTTACTGTGCGAAGTAATGGTTCAAATACAATTTTATTTGGTAATTATTTTACTTCTCTCTGAAATCAAACAATCATTTTCATCATAAACACATATTTATTCCAATAAGTCTCATAAACATTTTCACCGTTACATTGTTTTGACAGAATCGAGTACTAATTATTTACATCCATCGCAATGATTTCAATGATAATCAAGTTAACAATGTCAACGAGCCCAATTTTCCACTAGAATTACTGATTGTACATCATGCAGTATCCATTTTTAATTCACGATAATTTGCCTTAATGTCGTCCGGTCACAGCGTAGAACCAAAAAAACACGAAGTAATTCAGATTTACAAATGTATCGCATTTGTTAGCATTCTATTTCATGGGAGGGATTATACTTAACACTAATACCTAGCATGAAGATTTGCACGGGTTCAGACTAATGTAGTGTAACAAATCAGGATAAAACATATAAAATACTATCTTTTATCTCTTACTCCCCCTCGTTGCCTTTTAATGTTTAAACTTCGAATTTGTGCGTGTGGTCCCTGCGTTTTTTTTTATCTATAAATATTTAACCGGCGTAAAACCGACAAATGTACTTTACGCATTTGGCAAGCTTCAATTAAATTCGCAATTCCCTCCCCTAATTAATTGCCTGGTGGTAATAGCATACATATTGGGCTTATCAATGTTTAGCCCGGGCATCAATTGAGAATAAACATCGTGACCAAGTGGAATAAACAGACAAGAGCATGCAGGATGAGGCTTGGTCCAGCACAAGAGCTGGAGAAAGATCTACTACTGGAGATAGACATTGGATACGATCTAACTTGTAGGCCAATTGTGCATTTAAATGGACGGTTGGTTGGCCATAGGAATTTATCCAAACCAATTCGAATATATTTATCAAAATAAAGTTCAAATTAACATATTAAAATAATCATCCATTAAATTGAAATAGTCAATATAACTATAGCATACGAAGTTTGACTGCATGTTTAATATGTTACTGAAACTAATGTAGTTACTGTTAAAAAAAAATGATCCTTGGCCAAACGTAAAATAAGAAAAATACGCTGATTTCTTGTCTAAAGTTCGTTCACGTTATGAATATTTCTGACGTTTTGGTCAATCACGTCGTTGATTGGTCGTTCACGTGAACACTACTTGACACTACCCTGTCAATGGCAAGACTTTCTTCTTTGGATTATTGAAATTGTATAAATTATGTGAAATACACTCTGTTTAATAGTAAAACATATTAGAAATATTCAATAATATTGATTTATTTTTTATCTACAGTGGTTTTATACATATTTTTTGAATATTGTATTGATATTTACATGTGTACGTATACGTTCGCTTGACTACAGTAGTACACGGCCGCCATATTGGCTTGCTATTCTAAACGTGAACGAACTTTATGCAGTATTTTAAATTAAGATAATGCATTCAAATAAAAAAGTAAAGTAGGTCATACATAACAAGTGAATATGAAGAATGAATATGAAGAATCTGGAAGAATACGAAATGGTTTTAAATACGAGCTCCGCGATTATTGGATTTCTCTCATATCAACTGATTGAAATGCTTCTCGACAGCTCTCGCAGTTTATTCTCAGCATTTCGTTCGCACTTAGCGTCAACCGAAGACGGCTCATTATACTCTTCCCATTCATTCGACTTTGTACAAGCAATTTCAGACAGCTCTCTATGAAAATTACCGAGATCAATTTTATAAACGTGCGCGGCGTTGCATTTTATCTAGGACACTTAATTATAATTTAATCGGTTATTATTTCTGAAGACTTGTTGCTTTGTTCTCCTGAATTACGATGCAGTTTTAATCTTTAGAAGGGTGCTGGTTGGTGATAGTGGAAACCACTCTGGACTCGACCCGGGTTCGATTCCCGCGGCCGTCTGAGGTTTCTTCACCGTTTTACGTTGTAAGAGAAAAATTATCTGCTGAATCCTCAGAAATTGGCAAAGACTGCCTCCTCCCTAACCACACAATACAATTCAAATTGGTCATATTCAATTTCTAGCCAATGAAATAGAATCTCCAAAATCATTCTCATAAACATCCACATTCGTCACTGATCTAGTTGCTGAGAGTGTGTTTGATTCAGATCTGTGAAAGCTTTGGTCTAGAAAACAGTATTCTTATTGATACTTAATTTCCGGAGGGTAATTTGTAAGAAAAGCGATTTAATTGAAGGCGCTGTGGGAGATCGTTTTTTGCAGACCGTCAGAGACAGAGGTCTAGGAAAATAGTTCTTTTTTCCAGATGCGTAGCAGTCGAGTTGGAATTATAGTGCTATAACGGAATTATTATTATTATTTATTGTAATCTCTGCTCAAAGGCAGTAGGCTAATGTAGATAACGGAATAAAGTTGTGCTAGTATAGGGCTTATTAACGTTTTATATTTCGGCCTCAGAACCAATTGTCTAAAATATTAAATTGTATAAATTCAACGGCAAATTTTGACATCAGAGTCGTCAGATCTGTCTCTTAAAGTCAGTTACTTTTATTAAAACACTGTTTACGTTTATGATGAATACTTCTTATGATTTTCTAATTTATTTTTTAACGTTTATTCCACAAACAAGCATCGTGGTTTGCGAGTATTCTTGTAGGTAATCCAATACTAAAGGATGCAAATGGAGTTTGGAGAATTTGATACTCCAAATTAAATAGGATATTTCGATTCTTTCCATCAAAAACACATGTCCCATCGCAAGCACAACGGAAATGCGTCTACCATAAAGCAAACTTACGTGCGTGGAAAGATTCCTACTCTATATGTTAACTATGTCGTCTTCCTGGCGTGGAGCACAGCACCTTCACTGTACCTGGAATCTAATGTTGCTGGTGGGAGTAGTTTTTCTCCCAGAGCATTTTTTTTCAAAGAGTATAAAGCATCCGTAACGAATGGTGATTGAAAACCCATACAGGTTGGTTTCCAATATCGAAGAAAGTCGTCGGACATCTTTTCTATATTGATCTTCACTCACAACCAGAACCTATGATGTTCCCGTTTTACTTCTTTATTCATTGAGCAATCCCCTGCGGGAGACCAAGCAGAAGGTAGCCCCCGTTACAAGTTGCTGCAATGTGAAGCAGAAAATATGTCTGGAGCTTTGTTTTTTCGAGCGGAGAACATTTTTAAAAGATCATAGAAAATAAGTTTGTTGGATTTTTTATTATTCTTGTTTTACTCTTCAAACAATCAAACGTTTCGAAGTCTTTGCACGGAAAAAACAAATCGTTTTTTTAAAGAATACTCGATGTAACAACCAGTCTTTGATATTCTTGTCCGGTCAAAGTCTAAGTATAATCTCATCGGCTCTCGAAGAATTTATTGATTTTGAACTTGTAAGAGGATCTATAATTTATTAAAACAACGAACAGAGTTAGTCTCAACCCGTTGACTTGGAAAAGCTGTTCAATATCACATTCGACTCGGCTCCTAAAGAGAGTTAAGTTAACATCCCATAAAGAGAGTACTTGTGATTTTACGACTCTCTGTTATGGCCAGAACACGAATAGCGTCCGTGAATTATTATGAGCGTGATTATCCTGACATATCTTCATGATCTCTAGTAATCATCATGATCCTGATCAACCACAAGCACTATATCCGTCCACAGGGATCGAACCAGGACATTCGAACAATAATTCAATTTTAAAACACAGCAATCCAGCGCAAACTACTGTCTTATGATAGGTTTAACGTCGCACTGTTCTACAACTGGGCTAACGGCGACGGATGAATGATGGGGATGATTAGGAGACAGGGGATGAAAGAGGATGGCTTGAAAGTGGAAAGGTCACGGACGTGGCTTCTTAGTGAAGAGCTTTCCCAACATTTGAGTCTTGACTGAGGGAACTGACGTAAACCCAGCCTGATAAGTCGGTCACGGACTCGAATCTCGACCTCTGGATTGCATTTTCATATAACGTGGCCAGAGTCAAAGTCCATCGTGAACTGGATCAGTTCGAGAATGTTTTATACGCCCATTTGCAATCGCATCAAAATCAAAATGACACAAGTTAAGATTATTAGTTTTCCGCTACATTTTGCAATATCTCTCTAGTCCCTGTGTCATTCCTCCTCTTATATGACGTCACAGAGCTAATACCACTCTGGGGGTCGCGAGAAGTACTCACTTGGGGTAACCAACTTCACTTCACTCTCAGTCATAAAAACTAATCGATGGAGCAATCTTGCTTTGCTGGTCGTTGCTGACTTCACGGAGCATCATTCAGTTATTGTTGGACAATAAAGAGGGCTGTGGGCTCCTTGGGGGCACGATGATGTGGAGGGGGGGGGGGGGGGGAGGAAAGGGGGATGCAATTGGGCCATTGTGAGACTCGCTTCTGGTAGATGGAGACATAAGTCATCACCACACGGAAGGAACAAGGAAAGAATGGAATATCCGACCATAAATTGCGACGTTTTTTGCTAATAAACTGTTTCATTTTTGTGTAGTTCAATGTGATATGAAATATTCTCTCGGTGTCAGGTAAATAAATATGTCACTTTTCTTGTGCTTTTTCAAGTTTTTCTTCCAGCTATTCCACGTTTAATAAATGGTGTAATTTAACGTTACAATGCTTTAATGTCATGACTTTCAGGACATAATCTTTTGATAATTACCTGCATTTAGTCTGTGGCTTATTCAGTTACCTCACAGTTTCTCAAGAAACAAGTTTCTATGAGCTTAAAAGCTCAAGGAGATATAATATTTAATTTACACGGTGGACGTGCCAGTCATAAACGACCCCGCTAATATCTTAATTGTTTGTAATATCTCCAAGAAAGTGATATCTCAACCCGTTTCTGTCGATTAAGTTCCAAATGACCAATCAAATTAATTATATCTGAAGTTAATTTTTCATCGAATACAATTATTTTTAAAGTAAACGAGTTTTTGTGTTATCTAAATAGAAGATGGAAGAGATACATTGTATAAACCACATCTCTACATTTCTCTTTTTTGTAACTCAATCGAAGAATGAGAGAAGGATTTTCCAGAGACAAAATGAATCATCAGCTCGGCTCCCCAACTCTGAAAATGGCATTATGACTTTCCCAAAATGTCAGCAACTTTTCATTCCGAGTCAGTTAAAACGCAGCCTCATTACTAACCTAATTATCCTTACAGATCTCGACTGCTTGCCAAAAATCTGAAAATCTTTTATTACATTTGAATGCTAACCAAAAATGTTTAAAGGGGCGAAATGGGACTTTTGTTACTGGCTTTCAATTCAAAAGAAATGAGAATTGATTTCTAACGTCTCACTGCAGAAAGTTCTAAATGAAAGTAGGTAATTAAACCATGTAGTAGTTTGAAAAAGAAAAGTTTTTGCAGCCGATGCCATTTTGTTTCAAATCCACAAACAATCGCGAATGGCGGTCTGCGATTAAAAGCTAAAAAGAGAGAAGGTAGGAAAACTAGCCTTTTCAACCCACTGATCAACCCAAGTGTAAAAATTACTTTTAAAACTAGAACATAATTATCAGAATTTTTGTTAATTTAAAATATATTTTGTAAGATTTTGATAAATCCATTATGCATTAATCATTTTAAGTGTTGGGGAGGCATGTGCTTGACGCTGGATTTACTATCGAAGGATGAAAATAACAAGTCTCTATGGATGTTCTACCTAGACTTTATGTTGGTACAGAGAAACGCATAAACAATTTGGTTGGACGTAATATGATAAGAAATAAATTTCTGTTCTATTGACTTGCCTACTCACATCTCGCTCCTGACACGTCGTCACCAAGTCCATCACTAACTCAATCAATTTATCTTGACCACTCCACCACAGTCCTTTCAAAATCATCTTCCACTTTCCACTTCTCTATACACTGCTTTTGACAATATTCTTCGTCTTCTTAATTTCGTACTTAATTATGTTATTCTCTTAGTTTATTTTCTTCACTTCACAGAACCATCTGAACCTCTCATTACCTACTTTAAACCTTGAAAATTTAATTCCCAAACATATTATAAATATTCATGAATATTTATCACACACAAATTATAAAAATTTCTGAAACTACAAGTAATATTTTATGTTTTATTCAAGTACGTCATATTAATTAAGTAAAGATCCACAAAGACATGTTCACCTTTAATCTCCAACACTCTTCTCGCGTTAAACTTTCATCCAAATATAGCGAACTGAACTCTGAATAGTGTTACAGCAAGAACAAGCAACGACGGTTCTCGGATATTCATTGCTGGGCTCACTTTGTAACACAATTAGCGAACACAATTGCTACACTGAGAGTAATAATATTCCGTGTTCTGATGAGCAGAGCACAACCGGAGGAGGAAACTAAAACAAAGCCAACTCCTCTGCTAATGTAATATACTCAATTCAGATCATATAATCTGTTTATTACAATAATCCTGATTAGTCGACTGAAACTTTGCTGTAAAGTTCGTTTGGAATTGTTTTGCGATATTGTGAGAGAGAGACACTCGAGGACAAAGGGAGTGTTCCTCTACACACGATCTGGTGTTCAAACGAGATATCATTTTCATTGTGAATTCAATAGGAACTCTGAGCCGGCAACTAGTTTTGAGTGATGCTAATTTTTGAAACGGAAACGATTTTCCACTTTTAAAGTGACTTACAAGTACCTGTGGTACGAAGTAACTTGTTGACAATTGTTTTATTGAGATAGCATTTCTACGTGAACTGAATTAAAAAAATGTTTGGAAAGTTTTAAGAGAATGAAATGCAAGCGTGAGAAAATTAAATTCGATGTTCAGTAATCGTTAGAAATTATAACTTTATCTCTTTCTACTGAGGCGTCGTAATGTGCTTTAGGCTTCCGAAACAAATTGAAATTCAGTCAAATTAATCAATTTATTCGATTTTCACCAATAATTTATACTTTCTATAAATAGCTCGACTGCAATTAATTGAGCGAACGATTATTCGAATAATGCCGTGTTACGGGCAACCAAGCACAAAATGGTCGACCAATGATTTGTGTTCGCGGATGTTCGGGTATTTCCGCGGTCGCCGAATGATCTCGCAACATTGAATTCCGAATGAGTGATCTCAATTCAAGCCTACAATTAAACTAATTGAAATCTACCAACGGGAAGGGTTTCACACGCGCGGAGTTTATGAAAATCGTTGTCGAATCGCCAACATTTGGAAGATGGAAACCTTCGAACCTTTATTAGAATGATAAAGCAAGGCCTCTCGAATTATAGAAATGTAGGCAATTAATATTAATCTGAATGGGAAAGTTTCAGGGATGTGATTAATTGCTGTAATAAAATGTCTTAGTTCATGGGTCAACTGAAAGTAAAAGGGAATTAATCAGAAAGGAGATTCTGAGAGAACTGAACCATAATTTGGGTGCACGATTATGGATCAAGTTTAATGAGAAATATTCCAAAATGAAGGGTCGACAGACTATTAAAATAAAACATTTAGCACATTACAACCACTTGAGGTGCAAAAGTTACACCGATAATTAAAATTGGTCTACAAATGGTATGATATGTGCAAAATATAATACAGATTTAAATCATATTAAAATTATAGGTACATGAACGATTAAGTTAGGTACGACATAAAATTGGTATAATTTTGATAATGATGGAAAATTTAGTGAATCTCTCACTTAGGGATGGTGTTTTGGAGGTAACCTGCGAAATAAAAACGCGCACCCCGACTGGGAATCGAACCCAGATCCTTCGGGTTTCCGGCTTCCGGGTTCCGGGTTTCCGGCTTTCCGGCTTTCCGGTTTTCGGGTTTCCGGCTTCGGGTTTGGTATAATTTTGTTTTGATTTTATCTTTGGTGTAATTGGAGATTAAAAGTTATAAAAGTTTTAAGCACATATGTTTACAGTATCAACTGTGCAAACAAGGGTTGATTTAAATCAATATTTAGAAATACATGTGCATTTACAATTAAGTCGCCACGTAAGTGATAAAAAATAATTGTATGAGAAAGTATAAAACACATTTGCCACTTCTTCCATACTCACATATTCACATATTCACATATTGGAAGAATTGTCGTCCCCCCAACTTTGGTTTGCCCTACTATCAATAGTTATAACAAAATAATAAATAGCTATTAGTATAGAAGCTATTGGTAGAACTCTTAAGTACGTCAGTATTGCGTCACTGATTTAACTTAAAATATATTCCCTCAATTGGCAAAGAAACTTTAACTACTGAATTGAAAACATTAAACAAATATTGCGATGGTACTTTGGTTTCAACTTTGCTCCGCCAATTATACACTCAGTACAGCAGTACCACTCAAAAGTTAGTAACAACAATGTTTTGTTTGGGAGTGTAGTGTAATTTCCTGAACATGTTGTGACGTCACATCATTTCATCCATTTCCTGTCCCCTAAGACCATGAACCACCCCCGCTGCCCCCTCCTTGCCCCCTCCCCCGAGCGAACCAGAGAGCGCGGGTCTATTAACTTTATATGCTGTACACTGTACTGTCTTCGAATCTAGGGGAAATGGGATGGTAAAATGGACTCCCCAACTTTTATCCGAGGAAAAAAAACGCAAACTCAAATTTAAGTTTAGATTTGAACTTTCATACTTAGGGATTCAAAGTTGAGAAATTGAACTATTTGTTAGAAAAAAGAGCATGATGGTAGAAAAGAATTCGATTAAATCTGTTGAGAGTGCTGCTCCTTTCCTATTGTTGTAAAAATCACAAATTCGACTTTTTCTTAACTTTTGATAAACCGATTAGGTGTAGTTTGGTGAAGTCGAAGTTTCTTCGATAATATCAATATAATGCGAGAGATGAAGTGGTTCAGGCATCTGTTCTAATACAGTTGTAAACAGAATGACGTTTTGTTCTTTTATTTACAGAAGTTCGACAAAACTTTACGTTGAACCAAAGCACGGCAATGCAGTTTCAAGAGAGCATAATTATACAAATTAAAAATATATATGACTCAGCGTAGATTTTAATAGTGAATTTGGTATGTAAAACGTTGAGGGTATTCTAATCCCAAGATATTCGAATATTTTCATAAAATTTCGTTATGTACTCATTTTAGGGACTTCACTATTGAGTAAATATTATATTTTTAGGCTTCCAGGTTATGTTACTACCAACTCTGATAGCTCTACTTAGGGCCAGTTTATACTCTGCTAAGTTTTAACCGGTTGATTAATACAATATCGCTATGACAACAACAAATAGCATTCCTTGAATAATAACTTCAACTTAATACTTGTTTGAGCAGTCCATTGAAAATCCGGCCCTTTGTTTGTTGAAGTGGAAATTCAACAAACAACGCTTCGAGATTTTCTAAATAATATTTTAATATTATGTCATTGATAATATATATTTTCGGCTGAATATTTGTTAAAATGAAACAGTACACTTAGGTATACATAAAAATGGAGTTCACGATAGTATTTTATTTTGAACGGACTCTTCCATCAGACCATAGAGATATATGATCAGACCATCCAATCAAATACTGATTCTTCTATAAAGAATACCTACTATCGCTCCATTTACTTCTTATTTGTTCCAGAGTTAAGATACTGTTGTTTTACTTTAGAACGTTTCCAAAATGGTCGAATACCTTCCCAACCCATAGGTTTATCCAATTCCTTTTATTATCTTAGCAATGGGTGAATCACCATCATCCACAGATACAGTTGGCGTGCTGTGTGAGCCAATCAATGTTGCCAACTACATATCAGACAAACACTGTTTACACCACAGCTGGGGGAAATAATCCCGGCCATGGAGGGTGCCATTAAACTTGGGGGAAACACCAAATAAATGTGCGGCGTAATGAGTTGAATGGGTGATAAGAGAGATAGGAGAGCCATTGGACCTCCGATTTATGATGATGATAATTTTATGAATGGCCTTAGGCAAACTAATTAACCCATTGCTGTTCTAGGGAAATCTAACTTAATTATTACAAAAGAAATTAGTATTTTTAGAAAGAGAAAAAGAAAAAAAGAGATTTTTACTAAAACATATGAACGTGTTTTTATTGCTCTTTTCCAAAAATATTTACATAATTAACTGTCCAAACATTTCCAAACAAAACCAAACATGGACTGGTATTCTTTTAAGGGTTGTGTCCGGGTGTATGAATCGGTTTCATACACCTTGGGTTGTGTGTAGATAATTTAGAAATGCCAACATATAATAACATTTCTGAATTCTGTTAAATATTCTTGTGTTGGTATTGGTATTTCAGAAAATCATAATAAAATATAAAGATACTGCATTGCAAAATATCGTTTAAAAAAATAAAAAATTTGTTGACTCTGATCAAACAAGCATAAAAGCAACTGCTATACTCAATACCTCCAATAACAGTGGATGACGTCGGTATATGTAAACAATGCAGAGAGTAAACAATCAATGACAAAGGCTATCAAATTCGTTCGTTATGCTTTTATCATAATTATCACATTCAACGTTATAATAGTGTATTCGCTCACCAACCTTGCGTATGCAATTATCTAAATGCATACCGTTATGTATTCGATCCAATAAAACTCAAATCACAAATAAACTAACACAAATTTGTATCTATAGCCTTAAGTTTTTTTTTTTTTGTTGATACTTTCAATGTTTACAAATCAGAAGAATACAAACACCACCAGGGAATGGGTAGGAAATAGTGCAAATGTCATTAAATTATTTTGCGTTTATTTTATCATTGGATGATATATACAGATATCAAGTACACTTGGCACAACTAAAATTGATCGTTCAATAAATCTGATGGACTGAAAAATGTTAGATTGCACCATCAGATGTCAGTCTAAGCGATCTTCTTGTGTCACTCTAGTAGGTGACCTCACATTTCAATGATAATAACAAGCTTTGATTGGTATGGAACATGACCAGGACCAGTCATTCAAATTTGTTCACTGATTAATTTTTGTTTTGCCGTGTGTACTTAATTACATTGTAATGTAATAATTATGTAATGTAAGATGATGTCTTCACAATGTTTATCTTATATTACTATTAACATTATTAGTTTGATGCGTAGGTACTTCTTGTTAAAATGTCATAACAAGTATACCTATTTTAACAAGATTGTGCATGAGCACGAGTACAATAATCTACCAATGTTTATTGGAGTATACACAATATAATGCATTGCATACACACATAATAAGCAGTGCTGCAGGCACAGAAACTTCCGTTGCAGATGCATCTTTATTGTGCAAAGGATGCACTCGTTATCTAAGTAGTATGCATGGTAGAACATAACATTCGTTTGTTGTTCTGTAGCGAAGTTACATTCTCGCGAATTCATGGAGTTAACGGTGTGAATGGTATGTGAATGAAAAGGTCAGTTAATTTAGCTTGTAGTGGCAACAGAATGCATTATTGCCGGTAGAAATGCGGCGGGTAACTCGGTGACAAATTGGAATTATTCTCGGTTGTTCAATTGTGAACTGTGAAACTGATTCACACTAAATTAAGCAGGGAATTTGTTGAATTAATTAAGTATATTCTATGAAATATTAACATTCAATTGCAAAAATAGCTAACTAAGGTATTTACGGCTTTTTCATGTTTTATTTCTTTGCTTTTGTCTCTACAGAGTTTGGATCTCACCGATCAATAAATCGATCTGAAACTTAAGCGATACGTAGATCCACGTATATTTTGAAAAACGTCCTGATTGGTTTTAAAGTGTAAATTAACAATAAATGAACGAAACCATCGCCAAAAACCAATCACTAACCAATATTTTTAAATATATGTCAAACTATTACGTCTAACTCCTGAAGAAGCTTGCAGAAGGCAGGTGAAATATCGAGTGATTTCAATAAATAAAAAAGTTTGTGTGACGTGAAACGTATGAACGGGAAACAAACAATTAAGTGGAAATTAACAGTTTGTCCGATCTTGTTCAAATTTTGGATGCTTATTAGGACCATCATAATATTATATTCAACAAGTTTTCTGCTTCAGAATTTTACGAGTTATTGACATTTTAAGCTTATTTTAAATATTTATTAAATTATTTTAATTTATAATGTATCGTATTGTGGATCGCACTTTGATCACATACAAATTAGGTTTCATTTGAACTGTTCCCCAAGGTCTACATAGGTACAAAGGTTCGCGTATCAATTAATTGCACAGTATAATGTTCATATTACTCGTCAATTTGTGAAGTATCATCTGCGTACCTGTGCGGCCAAAGCACGAGACACACTGAAATTAATTACATTCTTCATAGAAACGTTTCGAATAGTTTGCAAATGATTCATTGCTACTAAATTTCAAGTATGCACATGCAACATGCTACATATTGCTCTTTAGGAATGCATTCGTCTAGACGAATTCACCTTTGAGAACACACATTCCACATTCGCGTGAGTTTACATTTGTCATTATAGAATTATCTAAAATCATTCATATCTTCTAAAAGTATATATGATTATTTGTACTAGTTTCATAAAAAAAAATATATTATAAAAAGCAACGATTCAGAGTTCTAGCTTAAACCTGGAATAAATTTGGTTGACTCATAGTCTTTAGTCATAGTCTTTATTCTTTTTAAAATAAAGTCTGCCTTTATACATAAAGGTTATAAAGACACAGAATAACAATCAATAAAATACAACATACAAAATACAAAATACAATTAAATATATCAGTGTGTGGATATTTTACTTTCATAATCAAGCATATTTGTGCAATATGATGAGTGTGTTAAAAAGGTTAACCAGCTTGAAAAAACAAATTGTCGTTTAACTTCGTTATCTCAAACACGCTTTGACTAAAGCTCTAATAAGTTACGAGTAAAACATAGTACCTATGTCGTGTTAATTTTTTACTTACTCAAGCTCATGTAGTCAAAATAGATGGAACATCACCCCTCCCTGAGCGTAAGAAGAAGGTATATATTCCAATTTTTTCAACAATTTAATTACGCTTTATTAAAAATTCAATGAAATTAATATCTACTGACCTACCCAAAAATAAAGAAAGAAGATGTTAGAACAACATCAAGTAACGATGCAAATATTCCACATAAACTTCCCATGCCTCCAGTTTAATATCAGGCAATTTCTAACAAAACGGGAGTAAACAAGGTATAATTCGCTTAATGAAGTTTCTCGGTGAACGAGTGTACGTTTTTCGAGGAGTTAAACCGGGCCTCTTGTTGGCACAGCCCTTCACACAGGCATAGTAATGTAATGCGGCATTCAACGGTCGAATGTAATTAAGCTACTCAAGCACTGAATTTACATGCTATGAATAATATTAGAATGTTCCGTGGAAGTAATCAAGCAGTGATTTAATCACCGGTTTCTATTGAATAATGCGAACCGTTCGACTTGCTCATCGATTCTCGTCCAGCTTTACGCGCTGGGAAGTAATTCCGTGACCCTGAATACTTGGAAGAGTACTGATTGTAGGTTTATCAATACTCTGATATATTAAAATGTTGATGAGGAAAATATTGTCCCTAATGTCAATAACCAATAGTATTTCTAGAATACACACTGTAACTGTTTAACTTAGCACTCCACCGAAATCACATTTAAAAAATACTATATTGATGAAACTACTGAACTAACACTGTGGCGCTATAAACTACTTTTACTCTAAGAATTAACAGGGGATTTTGCTCAATTTGGTCTCAATAATGAAAAATTTCACATTGATGTGATAAAAATAATATGTCAGATTTCACGTGCGTTACAACATATTTAAAAAAAAATCTGTTCGATGTGTAGACAAAAAATGGAAAAACTGCGCGCGGGCGTGCAAGTATTTTTATTATTTAATCCTGATTAATCCACAAATATGCTATAAATCTTTGCTCTGACATGACTCAAGGTTTTAATAAGTAATTATTTTTTCTGTTACTGTACCACCAAATAAATACATTTTCACAAATTTACAAATGGTGGCAGAAATGGGAGTTTTTAAAAATGTATCTCCAGGCGTATTATATTTATTATTTGAAACGTAGAAAACGTTTTAAATATCGTAATATAATACTGCATGAAATTAGCGTACAAAGTACATGTGCATTGAGCACGAAGTAATTCCGACAATTTAACACTTAGTATCTAGAGAATAATTACGCACATTAAACAAGTATAACCTTCCGTGTTACATAAGCCACTCCGTTGTCAGAAAACCGCTGGCCTATAATGTTGACTCAACTTTAGAACCAAGTGAGAGTTTGTTACTAGAGTAACATACTCATAACAATAAGGTATAACAATATTAGTTTTACAATTCAAATTTTCACGAAAATTGAACATTAAAGCGTTCAAACATTTACGCAATAAATTAACTTCCCTATCAACTTGCGAAGGGAGAGAAACGAGAGTGTGTGATGCAAATTGTGTTGGGTATTAACATACCGCATGCAATGTAGGTTCTCAGTGCAGTGGAAATCACGTATCAATTGGCCTGAATGATTCGTAATTAGTATTGTAATTAGTGGGCAGCAATCTAGCATTCGGTGGGGTATAATTAATTATGGCATTCATAAAAGTGGTAATTTTAGTTCATATTTCTTTTGAAGTAAGAAATGAGAAGACAATTAACGTATAGGCTGGAAGTATGACGTACGAACCGTATAGTATTTAATTTCTGCGAGAAAACATTAAATAATGTTATAATTTACTCAATTTCCTGTGTATTAGTAAATGTTAGTTACAAACATTTCGACAGCTAGTTTATTGCTCTTTTGCGGATGTTTGTAAAACGATGTTGAATAAAGTGAAAGTACGGAAAATGGCAAGGAAGACAATCTTCAAGTAAGTATCTCCAAGCATTTCCTAACGACTGAGGGAAGAAATCTCAGTCGGTAAGATCAAGACCTGGTCTAGGAGTTGAAATCCATTAAGGCACTGTGACTGTGACTATGATATAGTCACTGTGACTGTGAATATGATATAGTCAGTCACTGTGACAGTGACTATGATATAGTCAGTCACTGTGACTGTGACTATGATATATCGTATTGATGCAACATTGAGAAAGAAGTTGAAAGCCTTCAACCCCATGGAGTAGTATTTTGGTCGGCTCAGATTCAAAAGCCCATCAGGGTTGTTGATTGCAAGTAATGTGACCTCACGGAGCACACGATTGTTATTTCACTTTTGAGCCACTTAGGAAGAATATTTCATATCTGTGCAACGCGATATTTCTAGACAAGCATCTATTCAGAAAATGATGAAGATAATAGGCAGTTGTTTTTACAATAAGTTACACATCGCAGTATTTTAATTGAAACCTTCTAAAAATAAATAAAAATCGCAGCTTTGAAAAAACAGCTTCGTTAAAGTTTTCAAATTCAAATTCAAACTAAACTCAATTCGAATTTACATCGAATTCAGCATCGATGCCGTCTACTTCTCATTCTTTTTCTCTGAAACTATGTTGGCTTCGTCCCTAACTCTGTGTAAACATGAAGAAATGCACTTCTCGGGTTTTATAAGTCGTCTTGAAATGTGAACCCAAGTAAGTTTCCTCATTGATATTTCAGTGTTAATCAATCATAGATAAAAACAATTCATTTCACAGTTGAATCGCGTAGGAAATCTCAATCTAAACGATAAAAACATCATCCAATTAATCAATAGATTTCCAATGATGAACTCATCGGGGGCAGACGCGAACTTTATTGAAATCGTTATAAATCTGCGTTTTCAATTTTAATTAAATCATTTATTCAATTCCATGCAACCAACCAATGAAATTCGTATATAACTCGAATAATTTTGCGCCCTGTTGAGCATGATAAGCCAGGCTACTGATACGGATTAGTTTGTTTATCCTCGGTATTAACTTCAAAACAGGCTACATTACACAGGTTTCATGTAATGAGATTATTTAGATTCAATGACGTTGCTTGCATGAGAGTTGGCTCGAAAGTTGAATTCAAATCAAATAGGAGGGTAGCGAAACTCCATTGCTTGCAGCAGAGTTGGTCATTTAATTGACCATTAGAGCAAAGTTTAGGGATGAATATGAAACAATGTTCTATGGTCTAGAACTAATGAAATAAGAAACTATAACCTCTTATGTCACCTGCTCGAAATTATGAGTCAATAATACTCGCAGAATTTTGCGATTCGGATCTATAAAATCTCCTACCAATGCATGAAAATGTATATTTTCATATAGGTGACATTCGTGATGTTTAATCGTGTGTTGCGTGTTGCGTGTTGCACATACTGCTGCAAATAAGTAATATGTATTCAAATATTGAAAACCAAAAAAATTGACAGTTTAGGAATCTTTGAAGATGGTTGGCCGGATCGTCTTCATATGTTCACAAATTACAGATAAAAAGTAAATCTGTGCCGCCAGTGCCAAAAACATTATTTGTTCTTGTAGTAGAGAGTCTAGTCGAAGTATTTTTGGGGGATTTTGGCACCACTGCCACAAAATAACGAAACAAAACAGGAAAAAAATCGTACCTTCAGGCACGCATTTACTATTTCTCTACAACCAGTAAATTTTTGAAAACAATTGGACAAGCTAAAACCACAGGCTCCCCTGTGTTGTAGACAGAACTAGTGTTGTAAGTGCTGTAGAAACGACTATTTCGCTAAAGGCAACCGCCATATTGTTTAGAATCAACTATTGCGAACTGTTCTGGCTGTTTACTGCCGTGCAGCCACTCGGAAATGTTGTCGTCATCAACGCAGGCGTAATCGAACAAAGTTAGTACCGAGAGATTCTGCTCAGGCGATTTCGCTGTGGACTCTCCTTTGAAATCCGACTTTGGATCTCGCGCAAAGTCAGCGGCAGTTTCCCGGTGGTTTGTGTAGTTTTCTCAGTCAAGAGACAAACGCAAGGAAGTTTGCTTGTGTGAATCTAATTTCCACCTTCCATCCGTTCCGTTTTTCATCAATGCCTCTCATTAGCAAATACGAATGACCAATGAACAACATTCTATTCAAATGTATATAATTGTACACAAAATACTATTCATGCTTTGCACGTGACGTCAACTCATTGTTGCGCGGCCATCTTGGTGATACTTGTCAGAACGGCTGTCAATCTGTTTTTCAGCATTTTTTGATATTATTTATGGTTTACCTGTGTAATTGTAGGCTGCAGAAGAAGTTCTTATAGGTATAAAACCACTTATTTACAAACTATTTTGACTATAACCGATACTAGGAAAACGCTCTGAGTAACGCGTTGATGAGCGAGCACGGATACGCGCAATACCTCGAACCGAAATTCTGTTTATCGAAAATGTCCTTAAAAGCCAATAATTCTTGAATTTCGTCACAGACTTGTACATGAAAATATCCAACAATTCCTAAAATATTGGTCCCAATAACCACGCAAAGTTTTAAGTTGATCGATTGAACCTTTATGATTGAACGATTCCTTGTTAATTTACAAAAATCACAGGATCTAGTTAAAAAAATATTTAAACGGTCATATCAGTTTCATAATAATATACGTTTGAAATTTTCTGCTCTAACAACCTTGAAGTGAAGATTCGAAGATGCCGTGAAATGTGAAATTCGAGAAATATGACGGCCAACACGCAAAATATCCGTAAACTGTCAATAACTTTTGAATTTAAACACTGTTTAGTCTGAAAATTGTCAAAAATACAGATAATGTTGGACCCGATGACCATGCAAATTTTTAAGTTTATCGGTCAAACGATTCTGGTTTAAATTTCAAAAAGCACATTAAATATTTTTTAAAATTTGAACCAATGGGACGATTTGGCTGAAAATTTGTAAAATAAGAGACAATGTTGGTCTTAATGACCATGCAAAATATAAGGTTGATCACATTTGTCGAAGACCATTTTTATTTTTTAGCCTATCAGGAGATGTTTATTTAAATTTTAACCAATTGATAGATTTCAAAAAATTGGGGTCAGCAAACAGAGAAGGTTGTCTCTACATGTGTGCAAAATTTCAGATCGATCGGTGAAACGGTGCGACTTCTATTGCTCCAGATAACAGCCAAAAATATAAACAAAAAAAATCAAAAAAACAGAGGTCCGTGTCAAAAGAGTCAAAAGGAGACGCTCGCTTAGCTCGCTCAATTAATTAGTTTAAGACTTGACAACTATCACCAATATGGCCGAAACAAGATTCATAGATCATAGCTGCTTTAGTAGTATGAATGTAGTAATGATGTCCATGAATCTTGACCGAAATATACTTTTTTACATTGTTGATGTAAAACAAAAAACGTTCGTGCAAAGCATGAATATTAAGATATATCAATATAATTATTCTCTGCCACTTTTTGTTTCTATGATAATCAAAATATTCTTCGATCTTCATCTAAAAAAACGTTTGCTAGACACGAATTGTGTTCGCTATCATTTCTGATCGTGCTCTTTGTGTTAGTGTCTGGAAGATTTATTTAGACGTTCCTTTATAAATTATATAAGACTACAAAATCAGAACTACTAGTTTCAGACCATAAACTACTCGGAGATTACAATATTTTGCACGAATATTGCGCATTTTAATTCATAAAAGAAATATTAACATAATTGCTACTCCAAGCTGCTTGGAACATGCAATGACGTCCTGATTTGCGCCTGCATTAAAAGCTGAACACTTGTATAACTCTATCAACGGAGAGTGTTCGTCAAATATGTTGTCGAATCATACGCCGTGTTGCTCTTAACACTTGACATGTGACCTATCATCAAGGAGCCTAAAGAAACAATGGAAACTTCACTTGTTTGTTCACACTTGATTGACGCCATTTTTGACACATTTTTGACAGCTTTTAAATAATGACGGGTGATTTAGTAATGTAAGTAAATTTAATACGTTTATTCAGTCATGATGCCTGCCACTCATATTAATTCATGAATTGTTAATGAAGTATATTTTAATTTAAATAACCATCTATATGGAAGAAATAAAATACTCTTCAGGTATTTTGTCTATGGGAATGAATAAACATTATTAAAAAATAAGTAACAAACACGAAATAAGAGCAAATACATATGAATGATAATTAGTATGAGATGGTGTGAGTAAAGAAAATGCTCCAAAAACGCTGAAGGATGTATTGCGATTGTAGATACTTTGGGTATGAGGTTAAGTTTTTAAATTATTTGTGCAATTTCACAATACCATTGCCGAAGAGCGTGCAATAATGCGTTGATGAGTGAGCATTCGTGCGACAGCGATTCATTATGCTACGAAATATTTGCCGTATTGCAAAATTTGCTTTAAACTGGGTGCTTTCTATAATAGAAGAAAGTTGATTAAGTTTTTATCTACTCAACATGATGCCACCAACAATCAAGTAGGTAGATATTGACATAGACGGAAATCTGTCTGTCATTATAAATAATGGAGATACTATTAAATAATTTAGAGGAACGTTCTTTTTGTTCAGGTTTTGATCATTTACGTCAATCTACTTGATTAACTTTTTACTTCATTACCTGTCCTCCTCAATTTAGCTCTCCATACGGCAGTTTCATAAATATGCTGTACAAAAGTGTGTACTTTGGCGTAAAAAAATACCCCCGGATCACATAAATATGTAAAACTGTTTTTGTAAACGTGTGAAGTATGCATTTTTTTAGTATTCAAACCATCTCAATATTTCACATTTCAATAAACACTGGACAAAATTACGTAATGTAACTCTTCTGAAAATCGATGATTGTTTGCGATGCGCACGTTCGCTATGGTGTTTGTGTTTTCATCCCAGCACAAAACAACATACACACACACATCCGCACATAAAAGTAAGGCTGAAATAATGTTTGGTTTGTGAGCATATTGTATGTAATTTCCTGGCCAATGTCGGGCGTCACATCATTTCACTCATTTCCTCACCCCTCCGTTCCCAACCCCCGAGCCGCCAACCCCCTCCCACCACCCCGGAGGCCGACTAGGAGCGAGGGTTAATTCGCCAGAGATGGAATGGCAGACAATAAGCTGTGATGAGAAAGAAGGGAAAAAAATCAGTTGACGTTGGAAAAATCTCCGTTGTAACGGTGTTCCAGATTCAGGTTTGATTTACTGCAGTATGCAGGGTTTCCCAATATCCACGGACTATCTTTTGAAAAGGAAAAAAGAACGTTCTGTCTGTACACTTTACTAAATTACGTTGTGACAGTTTGAATCCGGGTCCCATGCTCGCGAGATTCTTTGTAAAAATTCATTTGTTTTATTAATATGAAAGCTTGGTATTTGACGTTGTGGTTAAAGCTGGTGCTTTTCAAACAGATATTAGTTCGAGTTCAGGACAAGACTGGGTGGAATATTGTTGCTATGGTGATTGGATGTCAATTCTCGACAAAAGTGGTTATAAGCATCATATACTACTGTTAAAATATGGTTACAAAAATTAAAAACAAAAACATCTATATAGAGTAAGTATTACTCTATAGGATGTCTCTACAATAACATATAAATATGTTAATGCTTTGGTATTTTGAAAGATTGGGAAACAATAAAACATATATTTATTTATTTGTGACGGTATATTTTCAAATTTTTGGGTCAGGTTTGGTTAGACCATTTATATCGATTACAAATTTTATTTAACCACATACAAGTAAGAAACACATACTATTAAGAAATAGTTTTTCTTTTAGTACAAAAAGCACTTTAAAAATATTTTAAACATTTGGTGAGAATAATGCAATTTGGCAGTAAGTACATTCCCCCATCCACATTGTTTTCCCATTAATAACTATCAACAATGAAATCATCATACTGTTCCTGAAATTAATAGAATTATTGATATAAAGATATGTTTAGTCAATGACAAATAGTGCTTTGTCTGGCCGTTATCAATTGTGTTGCCACGAAATTATCGGCAATAGCGCCATATCATAGAGCAAAATAGCACCAGATTTTAACTACAAATTGAACAACCGTATATATTTCAACAGTTAATGACTTCCCCTTTCGAAACGGGAAACCACGAGAGCCATTGCACGTACTCAGTTTCAAATTACATTTATGATGGAATGAAGCAGGTACCTATGAACATTTGAATTATTTCCACAGATTTAGTTTAGTTATATTATTATTTTTCAGTTTTCAAGTACTTCGAAAGAATATACAGTTCTGGACCTGGTGGTCAAATCTTTCGTCTCGCTTTAAAAATTACGTAAAATTTATTTAAAATCATTAAGTTTACTTTTAAAATTCAACAAATGTAGCTCGTCCTCCATTCTTATTGAAATATCAACAAGCATATCAACGAAAGGGCGGAGAGTAAGCTGTAACCTGAGGCGGCCAGTATCATGACTGACTATACATACGAGAGAGAGTCTTGACAAAATAACAAGCACACCGAGTAATTATTTGTTCATGCTGAAAGTTGAGATTGAGCTTTACGTTCAATACCTCTGGCATTTGCATTGGAATCGGATTTCAAAAAAAGATGCCAGTTCTTCGTGCATCGAGATCAGAAACATGTATATTTCCGAATAATTAAAGTTTTAATTTATTTTACGTTGCATCAGATGCCATATTATACTACAGGGACAGTTGAAGCTGTTGTTTAAATCGTTGGCGTTATTTTCTCAATAGAGTACTAGAGTGCCACTCCCACTAGCCATATCCGGTGCATTTTGGTTGTATCTCTTATGGAAAATAACATGGGGACTTACTTTGATTGCTGGTCATTTATAAACGAAACAGAGTTAAGAAAATCCCAGTACACCACCATTAACTTCAGTCTTTCTTTTATAATGTTATGTCAACACATCTCTTCAAATATATACCAAATGTAAACTGTTACAAGTTAAACAAGGCACTACACAGGGTATGACGTCACGACAAAGCACACTGTTGCAAAATATAAATTTAATGAACTGTAGTGTGCATTTTAACATCTTATTACCTACACCCGAGCCTACACCTCGTTTTATGGTATCTTGCAATTACAATCAGTACAATATGAACTTGATTCAGTGCATAAACTGGAGGAACACAGAAATACTTCGGTTTTGCTTACTTTTCATCGACATTTGAAAATTGACGTGCAACGTCTGGCATCAATGTTGAAAATGGTTTCAGTTTTGTAAACACGCCGTTGCCAGCTCTCTTCCCAGGACATCGCGCTGCGCAGTGTTGAGACATTATTATTTATGTAGATTGCAACGTTGCACTCTGGAAATTTGGTATGTGAAGAAGTGTTGATATAACATTATAAAGGAAAGACTGAAGTTAATCGTGCTGTATTGGGATTTTCTTAACTCTGTTTCGTTTACAAATGACTAGCAATCAAAGAAAGTCCCCATGTTATTTTCCATAAGAGATACAACCAAAATACACCGGGCTCCACCGCTAGATGCCAGCACTAGCAGTGGTTGCATGCAATGCAACTCTCCTATTGTTCAATCATTATATTTATCAAAACAATTCCGCAGCATCCACAGAACATCTGTCCTATTTCGCATGTCATCTAAATTTCAATCAACCGTGACGCAAACCATAATCAAGTAACATAGTAATAACTTTAAAAGGTGAAATTGCATCACCACCTGGCATTTAATAGCCCTGCTCTCTTCACAGAATCCCGACCCCTGAGTTGAACACCCTCCGGGCGAAACACTCTGCTCTGATCAGTTATTGGTTCTGCGTGAATCATCATGGCGTATCGACAAGTCAGGACACGCGACTTTCACCGCAACATTCGAACCACGTGATTATTAGCCTGGTGGGGGGCGTGAGGTGAGGGTGTCGGATGGGGGAGGGGGCGAGAGCTGCTATAACGTTGGCACGTGAGGGAGGATGTAGGATTACGGGGAAAGATACGTCATCGGGACAATGGGACGTGGGATTGACTGGATGTGCATGTAGTGTGCGCGCTAAAAGGATGGTTTGAAGAATTTACTGGGAAATGACGACGAGTGGGTTTAGGGGATTTTGTTAATTTGTGGAAATATACGGTACAAATCTAAAACAAACTACTTTCGTATCCTTCTGCTTAGAAGCAGAAAACAGACTAAAGACATAGCCAAAGAGGCTTTACCAGTGGCGTATCTTCAGGTTTCGACCCCCTCCCCTAATGATATTTTTCAAGACCCCATACTTGTTAATTGCCAAAAAATCATAAAAATCTTTTAAAAATGCATATTTTTTGTTAATTTTGCAATACGCTATGACACTTTTTCAACTACTGTAAATCCAGTTGTGCTCTGGAGTTTTGCAGTAGGTAGTAGAAGACAAAACAATATAACCAGGACATATTGTTGGACATAGGTCTGATTTGGGTCTGATCTTTGGTCTAATGTAGGGCCTCACAACACTACGTTTTTTTCCATTTTATTTAATTTTATTTCAAATATTGGTGAATTTTCAATATCTGTAAATTAGTTATTACAATTTTCACTTTTAAAATGCTGTGATTTCCTACAGTTTCTAACTAAGGTTAGAAACCTTAGTAATTAAGGTTATTAAGGTTATTATTAGTAATTAAGGTTGGAAGAAGTCCTCACAGTGTCAAACTGGCCAAATTATGATAAGTCATCCAATCTAGCCAAATTGGTACCAACCAAAATAAGATGCATTATGATATAAAAATGAAATTTTTGTTACAGCATATGTTATATGTATTTTTATCGATATTTATGTTGGTAGGTATTCATTCGATAGAAATGAAATCCTCACCCCCCCCCCCTACCCCCCCAACATCGAAGTTACGCAATTGGGCTTTACATCGTGATTAAACCGTGTTGATTTCAAAGTATTGATTAGTGTAAACCCCATCATAAAGTGGCATAACATTTAGTTGAAGACATTCCATTCAAGACTTGAGTTCATGCCATTGATATCAATGTGTTGATCAATGGAGTGATCGGGTGAAGGGGGCTTATTACTCGTATTAATTGTCTGAAATTGAAGCGATGAACTGAATGGCAACCCGACCTGCTAATTCAGGAATCCTGTTCTCCAGCATAATCACGAGTATATGGGTTCGAAATTCAACCGGGGTGCGATTACATAAAATGAGAACTTTCTGATCACGGTGACAAGCTTCTCATCTTAATGTTATTCACGGAATTCTAGGGTGAGAAGAGAAGCTGTCACCGTGACAAGAGACTTATCATTTTATGTAGTCACACCCAGGATCTGTGCTTTTTCTCAGCTTTTCGAGTTGAAGTTTTGTTTAGATTCTATAGATGAACTTTAGATTCAAAATATAATATTTATCATTGGAGAACAATTATTGCTCGTTTCCAATAGACGTTTTGTTTACCTTTTTAATTCTTTGTTATGGGTGCTTTATTTTTTAGTTGTTGGGCTTAATTCGTTATTATTGTACAGATACCATAAGTTCCAAGTAAGGAGACTAGATGGCAACCATCTAGACTTCTTAGTTCCAAGAGAGGGATTTAGTCCAGTAATTCTAGTGAAAAAATCAGCATGACCCACCACTAATTGCAACAGAAGCGTTTTTGGTACCGTTCGATTCAGAAAAGTGTCCTCTACAACATATCCAAAATCGACCGAAATCGCTGTACGGAAAAAGGGTTTTAATGACTTTTTAAGATAATTTCCCATGTTAATTCCATCTTGCAAAAAAAACTTTTTTTCATGTAACTTCGATTTTGACGAAACTTGGCAGAATTGTTCACCATCCTAAATGAACACAAATAGCTCTCTTAGCGTATTCCTCTAAATCTCATCGTTTGGGAAATATTGGCTATTGAAAAGTCATATTTTAGTCAGTTTTCGTCGATTTGAGTGTAATTTGACGTTTTGCGAGGTCCATATTTCCCAAACGATGAGATTAGAGGAAAACGTTAAGATAGTTATTTGTGTTCATTTAGGATGGTGAACAATTTTGCCAAGTTTCGTCAAAATCGAAGTTACATGAAAAAAAGTTTTTTTTGCAAGATGGAATTAACATGGGAAATTATCTTAAAAAGTCATTAAAACCCTTTTTCCGTACAGCGATTTTGGTCGATTTTGGATATGTTGTAGAGGAAATTTTTCTGAATCGATTCATGTATTGAAACCTTCTGTTGCAATTAGTGGTGGGTATAATCACACAATTACTGGACTATGCAACACAATGCGTAAAATACATAAAGTACACTTATTTGGCATCAGAGGGACTCAATTGATCTAATACTTTTGCATATGCGTTTTGATGAAAAAGCGTGAAACTCTCTTCAAAAGTCAATGTGTTTTGCAACAAATCATGGAATATTGTAACGTTTCACACATTTCCGACAAAGTAGTCCCACGGGCAAAGAAGTCAACTGATCAAGTCCACGCCCGGCTAATCGTGATCACGTGACACTCTGGGTGGTCAGCAGTGAATTATCGGCTGCATTTGTCGCATGCAAATTGAATCATGTCGATTGAACTGGTCAGCCGTCACCAGTTATCGGCGACAATCAATGCCAGTAAGCGCTGGTGGCCAATAAACCCCAATCGGCTAGCATGATTAGCGCACCCGTGCAGTTAATGATAGTTATTTGTAAAACTGATGGCATAAATTTACTTTATTTCAAAATTTAGGGATATACGTTTTCTTTGGAAGTGTGCGTAAAATATAATATATTCATGATTTGAAAACAAGAAAACACTGGAAGTGGATGGAAAAGAAGGAAGAAAGAATTAAATACAGATCACTAAAATTATTAATTTGAGGTCATCTAAATAAGTATTTTTTTGAAATATGTATTTTATTCAGTTATTGAGCGAGCGTAGCGAGCGTCTCCATTCGGCTCTTTTGGACACTTTCTCTGTTTTTTTGTTTTTTTGTTTTTTTTCCGCCGCTGTAGGTCACATTTTTTTAGCGATCGAGCTGAAATTTTGCACACATGCTAACATCATTCTAATTTAGCCTGGGATTGTTTTTGAGCACTGCCCAATGATTGCTTCAAAAATTACCATTTAACAACTTATCTTCTGATAGGTCGAAAATCAAAATGGTCAGATCAAGTTCAAATTTTGCATGGCCAATAAGAATATCATTTTCAATTATTTTATAAATTTTCAGCCCAACCAGTAGAGAACTTATGCACTTATTGACACTTTTAAAGTTTTCAAACTGTCAGAAATGACATTTCAAAACAGAAATTCCACTGCATTCTGGGTTGCTTCATGTACTTTTAGCAAAGCAAAGCGTATAGTCTCATTCTCAATTTTAATGAAACATAATGTAGTCAATATTTTGTAATGTATGTATTAATATACAGGTACCTATCTAAAATAATTTATTTTAGGATATGGATCGTGTTTCACAGTTGTAAAAACAACGTTTCGACTAGATAGCATCATATTTTATACATTTCCAGCCCAATCGGTCAAGAATTTACAGACATATTGCTATTTTAAGTGTTTTGATCTGTCCAAAGATATTTATCAGTACATTAATCTTTTGTTTAATTGATCCAGAGTGTTTATGGGAAGTTGCAAGGAAATTTGGTAATAATGTAGTTCGTTATCTTTGATTGAATGGATCGTGCTCGATTGGCGATGTTGCGCGTGTCGGTGCTCGCTCATCAACGCGTTACACGGAGCGTTTTCCTAGTTTTATAAGAACAGAAAGTTAAACAAACGAATATTAAGTTTATAAAATCCCTACAACGACAACGATCAAACCAATTTATGTTTCCAATGCAAATTATGTGAGAACCCAGTATTTATGATTCTCCTTATACAAAATAGGTCCAAAGTACTAAAAAATACTTACACACGACTACAATTTACTTACCTAAACAATTTCTTAAAATAATTATGAAATGTGGTGATTCTTTACTTCGATACTCATTTTCAAAATGTATATAAATATAAGAAACTTTACAAATAGAAAGATCTTTACTTTAATGATCTCACAATTCTAAAGCCTCTGCACAGCTCTGTTAAATCACATCCCCGTCTGCTGGTTTCATTAATCCCCCCTATCAAGCGGCGCAGGTCGCTAACTGTGTATCACCCCCGCTGCATTTAACCTCGTGAACATGTTCAAGTAGAACGTTTCACACCTCACATCGATGTTACGTCACAACACAACACGAGCACGGGTTGTGTCAACACCAAAACTTCATTCGACCGGGTCACGACAAAAAGACGAGAGGGCTGTAATTAGATGGGCTTCGATAAATGGTTACGTACATTCTAGACCAACAGCAAGGTATGCAAATAGTGGGCAATGTATCAATACAGACTTTATATCAACATAGTATATAAACATGGGGCTCAAACATCTGGGAATATGTTTGTTGTTGAGATAGGATAGAAGAAATTGTTAACAATTTGAATTTTTATATCATTGAGATAAAGATAATAAATGTCAGGTAATTCTGAACAAATATAATATGTTGTATTTCTTTCCTATCTGAACTAGTTTATCAAACAAGTTCTTTCAAATAAAACATGTTTGCAGCAGAATGCATTTTGTTCAGTGGCAGTTAAGCGTTTTAAAGCCAGGATTCTAATAATTTGAATGGTAACCCAATATCGTCTTCTTCAAACGAATATTTTCCCAGTAAGCATGATTGAATACATTGGACGTAAATTTTAAATGTTAGATCATTTTTACAGATGCTCTATATTTTCAAAATCAGATTTTTTGATTTTTATAAATCAGCCAATAATTTTGAGCCGATTTCCAGCCCAATCTTCCTAAACCAACTCTCTTTCATTTCGTCCTGAGTAAAAGCTTTAAATGCATCCGCCATTTCCTCATCAAGTTTGCTTGATTTTTATATCACGTTTGAAATGTGCAATCTACCTGCATGTAATGATGTTACCTTGTTAAGTGATGCACGAAATACCTGCAGTGTAGGAGCTTCGGATTTCAACATTCTCGTGTACCGCGAGAGCATCTCTCGTATAGCGCGAGAGCATGAGAGAGCCAGCGGCGTAAGTGAACTCCATCTGCTACTGCAACATCCGGAGCATTCCAGTTTCTTCTTATTACGATATTCATTTCGTTCCTTGATTTAGTCTTCCTTGTGCCAGAAACATGTGTGCACGTTTAAATATCTCATATGAATAGAACTTACTAATATAATAATAATAATGATAGCATGCACTAGATGGTCCAAAAGACCTCTCTTGATATTTGATAAACGTTTTTTAAAAAACATTTTAATATAATTTTTAAAATTGTTCTTTAATGCACTATTTCTTCCCTTTTTGACTTCCAAAATATTAATTTTCTTCAATAAATTTAAATAAACTTGCATTATTTGTTTTGATGTCACTGAATATAAGTATCATCTAGTCATAAGTGTCATTTCTGGTAATTTTACTGATATTTTCATAAACGAAGCCTCATAAGGTAAAAACATATTGTGTTGTCTAAAACCAGTAAAAGATAACTAAATTAGGAATATGCACTACATTTTTTATCTGTGAAAAAGTGCAGAAAAAGCACACATAATATTAAAGTCCACAACCAACCAATCAAAAGAGAGTGCGTTATTCATGAGACATGCTACCAATTATCTGTAAACTGTGTATCAACTAACATGTTATTTCATCCAGTGTGTTTCTATAATCACTATAATACTGTTGACTATGAACACAGTAGTGAATATCAGTAGCCGTGAAGCTGACATCATCCAGTAGAGCTTCTCCAACCGAACTATCGCTGTGCTGCAGTGAATGTTGCATTGCATTGTGGTCGGACTAAGCTCTTTGAGCATACGCTGAGCTCTACTGTGACACTATTTAGCAATTCAGAACGATATAATAGCGTCAGTGACGGATGTTTTGGTATAGAAGACGTTTTTGTGTGTAAACTTTCACTCTAAACTTGATTAATATATGCATAGAAATAAGGAAAGTGAAGTGAGTTATATAATACTTCCATTTATCCCTATGCTAACATATTAACATGTTTTGGTATAGAGGACGTTTTTGTGTGTAAACTTTCACTCTAAACTTGATTAATATATGCATAGAAATAAGGAAAGTGAAGTGAGTAATATAATACTTCCATTTATCCCTATGCTAACATACTTAAATAAAATCTAGATTTGAGTACTCATCTTCGCATATTAAGCCATTCGAGATTTGCAATGATGATTTCTAATTCAATATTATGTATGTGGGCGTTTTGATTTGATTTGCATTTTATATTACGTTTCTAGCATCGAAATTAATCCAACATTCCCCAGGCATGTTTTCTTCAATATACTCTTCAAATACAAAATGACCACAAAAATCTAAATATTTCTAACACTGTATGAATTTCTGTTTACCGATCACGAAATGCTTTTGAATGTTTGCGTTGGGCAAGTTAGCTCAGGCTGTAACTCGGAGGCAGGTATGGCTAGTGTAGGGCTACATAGGTGCCATATACAAGTGTGATTATGACATTGAACATTACATTGGTGTACAGCCGCCTCGTTATGTTGTGATAAAAGACATAGCGATTAAACCAGTCTTGCAAATCATTCCTCTGTATACAAATACCAGTCAATCTATGGGAAACTTACGCCTGTGAACGACTGGTAGTCGCGATAGGGGGTAAGTTTTATCAAAACATAATAAGTTGACCATACATATGGGTCAGTTGGATACAGATCTATTGACATTCATTTTGGTGACCAGCATACAGCATACTTATTCTATATCTTTTTGATCTCGTCTCGACCGAATTCATGTGGAAACAAGATCAAAGAAGATATAGAATAAGTATCTATGGCTCGATTTCGCGCGACTTGTACTTATTTAAACATTTTCTCGTGGATTTTCTCTCGAGAGGCAAATGCTGGGAAGGTTTCTAACTTGTAATCCGAATAACAGCTTCTTGGCCACCTTCCCCTTTCCTCTCTTCGCCCTAACCATCTCCAAATCATCCTCAACCGAACTGTTCACAGAGTCGATTGTGACCGGCTGTTTTGTCATAACAACTCATAACGTACTAACACCAATAACAAATAAATTGAATTAACGTATTCGAAAGGCCCCTTTGATTCCCTTAATTTGATAACACAAAATTAGTTAATTCGAATAAGGCACTTTGTTTCAAACACTAATAAAACTAAACGACAAAATGCTGGACACCCTTCTAATAAACATTTGTCTTACATACGTCACTAATGCTTCCTAATCAGTCAGATAAATGGAGCTGAAGTCTAGTTAATTGAGAGACAGTTTTTATAGCCGCCGTCCTGACCCTTTCTATATTGAGATAATTCGTACACAGCATTGAGCTAACTCGCAAAACCCAGTAGAACGATATTTATTGTCAACTCGGTTCTTCTCCATTATCTCTCAACAAGATGGATGCTACGTCGAAGTGCTCTGATTGGTTGATACTTTTGAGTCACGTGCTCGGAACTTATAACACAAGATGGACGACGACTTGTTTGAGTGCCAATGCCATGTGTTGTTGGCGAGACGTTTATTAGTTGTGCAGCTTATTTGAAAAAACGAGATGAATTGGCATTGTTATTGGTGCACTGCATCTGGGTATAGTTATTGGTTCGAGAGAAAAGTGTTCCATCTTTATTCTGCACACCGTACGATTCTGTCCAGATGGAATGTGCGATGTGATTCTTATTGCTGTTGGTGTGGTCTGGGAATTATGCGCGTTGTGACACTTTTCTACTATTTTCTGTCTTTAACTATTCAGGTCAGACAGCTCTCTGAGCAAGCTGAAACTTGGCAGTTGGCACACATAATATATCAATTCGAGAATCTATTAATTTTACCAACCAACTCTGCTGGAGTTGTTAGTATTAAAAAGTAAACATTCCGATCACTTGGTATTTAGTGAGGACTTAGACCATCATTTAGATTTTTTTAAAATATAATCTTTAGACAAAAAAAGAAAATAAATTTTTTCGGTCTAAGGAGCCAAAATTCGTGCTATTTTTCATGCATATTCCTATGACTCTCTCATCATGTTTTTAGTAAATTCGTTACTAAATATTTGTAAAAATTCTGTTTGCAGAGAATAACAAAGAATCGACCTCTTTCAATATTATTGGACTCGTCAAATAATATACTATTTGCTAGAGTTTTCCTAGTAACAACATTATAGGTTGATTTAGTTTATTGAACAAATTGCTGAAAAATTTCTCGTTTTTCTGGATAGTTGAGAAATGAGACGGCTGACCCAGAATTCGATTGGTCTCCACCGTAATTAGTATAATCGTCCACTTGGATCCAGCCGAAGCTTCCAGACAAATGCTCCAGATCTAACTCAAAGATGACCTAATATAATACATACCGGATTATGGATTCGATATTGTTCCATTGATTGATGCAGGAGATTATTGATTCGTCTCTATGCATTGTCGAACAATTAATTACACTGCGCTGCTCATCTCCAGAAGGTTCTATTTCAGAGAAATAATTAATTACCTCTCCGATTTCATGCCAATGAGTCCATACCAACGCTAATAACCTCTGATTAATTAATTAATTAACCCAATTAATAATTCTTAAATCTCTATAATGCATAAGTCCATGACACTCTCGCGAAATGCTGCATTTGAATGTAGTACTTCCCTTCACATATTATACTGTCATGTACGTGTATAAAATACCATGCAGCTTCTTTCATATCTGTACATTATGCTGTAAATGTTGCTGCTCAGTTAAGTAATGTCGTTTAACATGCCATTGAATACACGAAGTGAATGCATACAAATGTAATATCTCCCTCACCGTTGTGTAGTTACTTACAGAATGCATTTGCATTCCCAGTATGTTAGGTAACGTCAAGTACCTTATTCCTGACTTAAAACTTCATTCACAAAATATACTGCGATTTAGTTGAAAATTGAAGTGCATTGCTTTGTATATAAAGTATGGCATTAGTTAGTATTCATGTCAGAATGTCGCTGCCACCAACTTGCGGTTGAAATTCGAACTATTCGTTTTTGTTTTTTTTCTTCGGTGTGAGAAGTTGAACGTATTTCTGTCGAGCGTCGAAAAGTTTACTTTGCAAACAGTTTTGAGAGATCTCTTGAGATTAAAAGGCATTTTTTCATGGATAGTTGCAAATATTGAGATTAATGCATTATACTTGTGGCTGCTAAAAGACTAGAATATAGTTCGAAAATAGCCAAAGGTTAATTTCTTGTACAATATTCATGAGGAATTTGAGAAGATCAATTGTGTTCGGAATGTTTCCAGAGCACTTAATCATACGCGCTAGATAGAACATTGAGAGCGGTTGCCTGCAATGCATTAATTAATTAATCAGACTGATGTACAGGTTGCAGTCACTTATATATGCATGCCACATGATGATTATGTAAAATGAGAATAAAGTTGTCATTAATTACAACTTTAAAGAGGTACATTTTTATGCGTACGAATTATAATATTTTCAAGTACACAATACAGTTACCTGGAAAAGGGTAAACTCCGTAACACTTAGGCCCGGTCTTTCAATACTCTGCTAAAGTCTCAATTAGCTCTTTAACAGTTAGTTAGTGGTCATTCTAGGAATGTCATTGGTTGTTGCCATGGCAATATAATCCAAATTGACTGTTTTATAGTTAGCAATGCATTAAAAGACCGGCCCTAACTCTAGTAACGTAACACTAATGATTGGCAATTAGAAAACGAGTACTGAAATTCTGGAATTTACATTTTCTGACCTCCCTTTAGGTATACTATGTTCATTCTTTTAAGTTTAAAAAAATAAATATCAAAAATTGGTATCGTATTCAAAGTTTTGTTATAATTAGCAACTGATATCTGGAAGTTAGTTCATAAAAGACAAAAACATTATCGTCGAATAACTTTGAATTGCTGCTGGTCAGGTTCTTGAACAATAAATGCTTGTTATTATTTTATGCTACTATCAATGAAATGAGAGCTTACCTACTAGTATTTTATGAGCCATTTTTTGTTTTGAGGAGTGTATACGTGTGCGACAAAAATGATTTCAAAAGAAACAGTAATTCGAAAGAATTAAAAATAAGAATGTTTACCTCGCCCATGACAAAGTTTATTCCCGAGAAACGTACAACGTTTTCTTCTTCCATTATACGTCACAGAGGATATTTGTATTCCCTGACCCTTGTCACATACAGAAATATCTTCAATAAATTATTCCTCTGTATTATGCCCCCATTTCTTTCCACGACGGCCTCCTCTGCGTCCATTCCCCGTATAGTTCACCGCCTTTGACGTCAGCGAGGACCTGGTATATAAAAATGCTCGACGTCTCTTTGAAAAGTGTCGCATAGAAGTCTAGTCCGACTTGTGCATATTCTTACTTCGTCATAACACCTCCCTAGAGATTGCCAGAGACACGGAGGAAAATGTAAAACATAGAGCGTACTATTAACTGACATTTACAGCCAGAGTAGCTCGGGCGAGGCACAGCCATCTGGGATAGTTTACCCCTTTGGATGTATGCAAATTGTGATAGAGATACCAACAAAGATAAAATAAAAACAAAACATGGTGTGGTGGTATATGCGAAGAAATGGGATCTTGTTTTGTAATATCCGGAGCAGTATTTTTTGATGCTTTGCAAGTTTGGATGAAAACTCTATAAGAATGTTTACCGTTTGACTTTTGCTCAAAAGTCATTTTGAATAAGCTAACTTATGTTGGTTATGGGTGTGATGGTAGAATTGCATAGCATCGTTTCAATGAATTTATAAGATTTTGTAAGTTTTCCTTTTACGTACATAATACAGGATAAGATCGTCATAAATGGATACATGATAGTGAACAAAGGATAGTTTAGATATTTAGATAAAAATTGTAAAATCTGATTTTATTGGTAGACTTATTATCTAATTTTCCCGAAACCCATTTATGATCTATTTAAAGCGACAATTAGCGTTTAATTTTGAGGGAAGATAATAATAGCTGATACATTAATCCAAATACCTTTAAATACTTCATGCCCTTCAATAATTGGAGATTATCCCATCTGTTTTGTTCCCCCCCCCCCTCCGCCCCCCCCCCCCCCCCCAGACTATTATCACATGTTTATTTACACAAATCCGAGTAATTTTACTCAAACGAGTGATCAATTTGACTACAATCGCGAACATAAACGTTTATAGCTTCGTCCCTCATCCCTTTTTATATGGTAGTTCAGATTGCAATAAGGTATAGTGGGGGAATAAGGCCCGGCGGGAAACAAGGCCCACTTGATTATCTCTTTACATTACATTAGATTGTACAATACCCTATTGACCAAGTATCATAATCCTAGTCTAATCTATTTAGAATCCGGAGCCCATAGTTGTACACGGAAAACGCTCTGTGCAAAGCGTTGATATGCGAAATTCCGTATTGCATGCGAATCAAGTGTGAAATATGACGCTCTATGCTCTTTGTAGATAATTTAAATAAATGCGTCAAAGGAGCAGGGTTAAATTGTTTTTGAATTTCTTTGAATACATTTTGGCAAATATTTCAAAACAAACATAAAATGTCAGTAAAATGTAATTAACTCTTGAGTGTCTTAAACAATTTGTCTAAAAATTTACAAAAACACATAAAATGTTGTCCAGATGGCCAAGCCAAATTAATTCAATTATTTTTTTTCAAAAAATCTCCCAGAATCCTGTTCAAAAATTATACACGAAACCGCTCTTATGACCTTAGTTTGTGTGCCAAATTTCAGGTCGATCGGCTGAACGGTTTGACCTTGAGTAGTTGAGTAGTGGAGCCAAAAACACAAACAGAAAAAAAAAACACAGAGAAAGAGCCATAAAAACCGTGGTGTCGCACACATAGTTTGACATGCGTCTGAAAAAAATGGTTCCGAATTTCGTGACAATTCGCACATTTCACGATGGACTGAATGAGTTCATGTGAAAATCTTTAACGAACTCAATTGGTGTTAAGTTGTGTCAAGTGTGTTTGCTTGTGGAGTGTTGTGAACATGCTAACTTGTCAGCACGCATCATGTTAACATTGATGATGTACAGCCATCAGGAGACTTGTACAAATAATTATCTTTCGTTGTAAGTGTAACATTATTGTCGAATAGCACGAACATTTCACATTAAAACTAATTTGTAATATGAAGCGAATGAGAGATAGCATCACTTGGGGACATGAATTAGTGATGTTGAAAACATATTTCTACGGTCTGTGTTCCGTGTATAAATGATGAAAATCTTTTACGTTTAGCAGCTATGAAGTAATTATAACGGGTAATAGTTTATCACCCTGAATGTATGAATCGAAGATACAAAAACGCGTTGATAAGTGAGCATTTGCCGTGCATGCAGAATGATGCGAACGAGTTTAACTTCTACTTTACAATTGGTTCGTTACTATTTGAATACAAATTTGCAAAGTGTAGCTCATTCTTGACCTCAAAAACCTTTCAACTATATCGATCAAGAGGTTATTTTCACTTTGCAACCAATCAAGGCATTGCGTTTAAAAAAATATCTATAAATTTTGAATTGATATGTCTATCTATGCCAAATTTTAGACCGAACAAAGGAAAATATAAGCAAGTTTAATAATTGTTTAATTTCCGCGATTACAATGCGCTATCAAAAATATATAGGTAGGTACTCGAATGTATAATTCATAAAGAATTGACGTTTCACTTTATGAATTCAATAAACAGACAACTCTTTTAATTCCTCGGTTTTTCTAAATTATTGCTGAGTACAGAATTAGCAGTTTACTGTCTTCAAGATTTGTTCTGAAATACTGAACCTTGTTTACCGGCAATTCTGTTTGGAAGGATTGTATTTGTCAGAGCTGCATTTAATTGTTCCACAGAAATATTCATGTAGATTACAGATTACAGTTTCGATGCGGCTAAATAACGTAACGATACATATCAGCAACCAGAATCTATACTTTGCGCATTTTCATTACTTTTGCAACCCATGACACACGACAAATTTTACCTGCACTGACGCTGTTATTTAATGCTACATTTTGTCCTTAATTGTAAGTAACTGAGGATGTGTCTTTTACAAGAAAACAAGTAACAAAACATGTAGAAAATATAATTACTGTGGCACGCTGCTATGAAACAACACCTCATAAACCTTTCTCTTGTCATGTACTTACTCTTCCTTTTTCCATCAACAACTGCAACGAATTGCTGCTGTTGTTACCGACGACTGAAAATAAAATCAAATAAACCAACTGCACGGGTCCAGAATACCATAGCCGAACCTTTCTATAATTATTATACTAAAGCAACATTAATTTCACAATAGTTTAATTTGCCCGACGACGTGTGTATGCTCCTTAGAGATTTACTATCATTGCAGAGTTGTTGTGTAGGATACTTTGTTTGTACAGAATGTATTATTACAAAAGTCCAAAGGTTGAACGAGACAATTCTTTCGTTAGAATGAAAAGTGGCTAGTTTAATTTCTTTATGAACAGCATCACACTGTGCATTAGTGACAGTAATAAATGAAGTAGAAATGCATATTAATATCATAAATTAATATTTATTTGCTTTGAAGGTTTCACGGAACACGTAATTCATTTTGGTTTGACAAATCAAGTATTTAATGAAAGTCCAATTTAATTCATATTGGGTTATTCTAAAATGTAATATACTTTGTTATATTTGATTCAGTACTCTTGCAGAAAAAAAATTATAAGCTTGCGTTACTTCTCTTGAAGTGCACAATAAAGCAGTTACAAAAACATAATGTTAATACCTCCCTACACAATTAAGTAATTTTAATTCTAAGAAATGTTTTTCATCCACTGGTATTCTTGCCACAACGTCCAATGCAGCAAACATCAGTCGAAACTGCTGCACGCGCAATTTCACATTGTGTCATGTGGTAATGTTTTACGCGCAATGTATTTCTTATGGGAAACTGTAACGTTATATAGAGGCACATTTTAGATAAATGTAACAATTGTGGAGCGTTTTTTACCTTTGAGCGCAACTGAAAAGGTTGAAAAAATTTGTAATTATTTTAGTTCCCTCGTTTTGTTGTAAACTAGTAGGTATTATGGAAGAGTTTTTCTGTATCAACCAAACAAAACGTGTACAAAACAAGGAGAAAACTGGCAACGTAATATTTTACAAAAATTAATTTTCGTCTTGGCTCATTCTAAAATGCGAATATTTTCTATATCCTATTTTCAAAATTTTTAGATATTTAAATTCGTTCTTTATTATCTTTGTTGGAAGCTTCTTTGATTCGTTTTACTATATTATTGTTTTCTCTAAACTCTGTCTATGTATTTTCTCAAACTTCACCCCTATTCGTTTATGTTTTTAGACACGCATAAAATAACTGCATTCTAGGCGACTGAAAGTATCTCAAATGAATCGTTCTCATTTTCATTGATTATAAACGTGATAAATGTGTTGATCCATCTAAGACGCCATCTGATGGGCGGGATTTGAAACTCCGTTTGACCAGCGATTTGTCAGGTTAATGTCTGCTCCGGACGAGGTCCATCGCAGCAGCACTTCGAGAGCAGCGGAGTGATTCTCTACCCGAGAATGACGACTTAATGAAGACGAACATGCGTTTCATGTCTGGCTTTAGTGCCTCACAAAGAGTAAACAGGAGTTATATTGATGCGGGAATTATTTCTCATTAACAAAATAATTCTTGGTTTCACATTTCTCTGGGAGCTTTTTTTTGCAAAAGAAAAATACGCGCAGTATTTAGTTTAACACGGAGAGTTCTACTTTGGGATCTCTTAGTATTCACGGACAATTTTGACTTTCAGTTCTGTTTATACTTAGTATACAGGTCAGACAGTTTCTCCGATCAAGCAGACATTTGGCGTACATAAACATAAATTACATAATCACACCAACATTTTTGATGGGGTAACCGATCAAGCTGAAAATTTGTACGGTCATTGAGATCAAAATATGTTACACTTTTAAAAATTTTGTGACAAAAGACTCTTACACAGTTGTTGACATTTAATTTAACTTCACATTTTACAGGAACATTCTATTAATACCTGATATCCAAAGTGTACAGAGAATGCACAGAACGCACAGAACGCACAGAAAGCATAAAAAATGATTGTTTTTCTTCCATGCTTCCGAGCTCTGTTTTGCTTTTTTGATCCGTTTTAGGTCTTGGTTGCTTCAAGCAATTACATAAATGTTAAATGAAGTACAAAACAGCGTGATATTGAACTACTTTGCAATATTGGGGGAAAAGTGTTGTAAGCTTTACGCAGACGAACAGATATTTTGCTACCTGCTCCTTTCAATTGAATTCTAGAGAACAGTTATTCTGTTGGAAGAGGCCTTTATCATGAGAAAATACCGAGTATCTATTTTTCTGTCTAAAATGAGGCACCGAATGCATAAGCGAAATGCAATTTTTAATAAATTAAGCTTTTAAATGCATTATTTTATTCATTTAAATTATAACTTTCGTCGTTTACTAAAATGTATTCTACTGAAAGACTTAGTTTACAAGTTGCAATTTGTAAACACCAATTTTGGGATCTATTATCAATGAAACTAAATATGTTTTAAATTATCTCATACTTTTACACAAACACAATATTCTAGTTTCGATCTGATACTATACTGTAGTACATTCTCCGTACATTTGATGATGTCCTCGCTCGTCGGGAATCTTGTCATATGACACTAGTACAGAAAAGTAAATCCTTTGCGAGTTTTTCATTAGTTAAAAACAAAATCAGTGATATAACAGGATCACATCAAAGCTATATGAACATCAGCTACAAACAAAATATTCATTGTTCGGAAATATGACAATATTAACACTTGCATACCTTCGGCCTTTAATTTTACAAATTGGACAAATTAAAACTTTGTTTTTGTCATACGTTTTATTTGTTTGCATATTTGCATATTACAGTTCGGAATTTTGAACATAATGAAAATTTATTGAGCGAGCGTAGCGAGCGTCACCACGGTACTCTTATGGCACTTTCTCTGTGTGTTTTTTTTTTTGTGTGGTCACAGCCCAGGTCAAACCGCTCAAGCAATCGATCTGAAATTTTGTACACATACTAACGTAATCTATGAGGTCCCTGGGATCGTTTTTGAACGGGCTCCTGTGATTGGTTCAAATTTAAAAAAAATTATCTTTCGATTGGTTGTTCCGATCAATTTGAAATTTAGCAAAGTCATTTCAACCAACAATTTACCCAATCATAATAAATTTCAGCCAAATCCTCCCATTGGTTCAAATTTGAAACCATTTTTACGGTGATTTTTGTAATTTAAACTAGAACAGATTGACCGATCAACTTGAAACTTCGCGTGGTCATTGGTACCAACATTTTAGATATTTTTGCCAATTTTCAGTCTAATCTGTCGTTTTTTTCAAAAGTTTTGTCATTTTAAGGTCATTTTATTCCATAATCTTGAAAAATGTATACTAAATTGTCATCCCTGCCTTCTTTAAGCTTCTGTTCCAAGGCAAGGCCTGTAGAGCAGCCAAGCTATCCACAATGTACAGTAAAATGAAAGCATTTTTGAGCTAGCGCATAAAATCGGATGCAGTACGAAGGCCAAATCCTCTAATTGGTTTAAGTTTAAATAATGTCTTCTGATTGGTCGACAATAAAAATGTTCACATTAAGTTCAAATTTTGCATGGTGATCAAGACCAACTTAATATTAAATTTTACATATTGTAAGCCCAATCAGTCAAGTATTAATTGTAATTTTACGAGTTTAGTATGGGATGTCACAAAGATTTCTGGAGAAGGTATGTAGGTAAGACTTCACGACACAATGGATCTGTTATTCATCCAGAGTATTATATGGAGATTGAAAAATTGCAGAGAAAATCGTCTTGTGCCGTGTCGTGCATCCTTACTATGGGGATGTTGCATGTTCTGTGCTCGCTCATCAACGCGTTACACTGAGCGTTTTCCTAGTTATAATATAATGATTCTGGTGTAACCGGAATTTGTTGTATTTAACGCAACGCGGTCACAGCGAGCCATCAGGTGGACAAAATAAAAATATGAATAATGAAGTCATGAATAACCCCCACATTGCAGGTCTTATATTGCATATAATCTGTATAGGTTGCACATTGTTTGTGATGTAGGTATTCGTGTATTGGCAAAGTGTCGAACAAACTGGCTTTAAAATCAGAAGAATTAATGACTATTCGTTGGCAGAGCATATCTACAGAAACATGGTGAAAAAAGTCGAACATCTGCTGAATCATGATGCCCATTGCCGATGCTAGCCAATAGTTAGGTAAAACATCCCTAACAACCACAATAACATTAATAACCCTATGACCATTCAGTTCAAATAAAACAAAATAACCTAATCATGGAAATGAGAAAAGAATAAAGACGAATGCTAAGATATGGATAAATGTCCCACATCTGCCACCAAATGTAGTGAGATTCAAATTAAAAAAAGATTCAGTGTTGATACTTTTTCAATAATTTTCAATGTAGTTTAATATGTAATAACAACCCTCATTCAAATACATTTTTAATACCTTCTTTGAAAATGTCATCAGTTTTAATTTTTATCTGTCATCTAGAAAATTACACAATGAAATTGATTACTGTCAATTACCTTCATACCAGAATATGTGCCGTGTAGAGTTGAACCGTTCCATCAATAGTTGTCGATTACCACTCACAGGTACTGTCGCTTTGTCGCCGACCAGCTGAAGTGCATTCCACTGGGATTTGATTTTTATTGAAATTGTAGACATTGATTAGACACGAACCTATGAGTGAAAATGTTTTGAACTCTGTGAATACCGAATGTGACAGTGACGGTCAATAAATTGAACATCTCTGTTCTTTTAGATGTTCGTTTGTCAATAAGTTGGATTTAAGTTCATAAATAATCAATACACTTTCTTGGAACTTGCAAGATTAGAGCTAATAAAAGAAGATGGGAGGAAGTGAAGAAGAATCATTGATTGAAATAATAATAAGTTTCCTTGTTTTGCTTATGAATCAGTTATTTATAACCTTTTTGCTGTTTCATTTTTGTTTCATTTTTCCTATTTTTGTTTTTTACATTCTCCTGAAGAAGCCTACGGACTTACGATGTTTGTAAATGTCCCAGGAAAATGGTTGTTTATTGATCTCTGTGTCTGCCATCACTAATGTTTGTATGAAAAGAACAACATTTGACTTATATCTGCCACATCCCTCTTGTCGGCAGAGGCTCAGTTGATTAAAAGACAGGAAGCTGATAAATAATTCAGATCTTTGTAGGCTATAAATCACTTTATATTGAAATGGAGTGGTGTTGTCATATTATATAAAATCACGAGATAAAGCGTATCAAGCACATAACTTTCGGAAATTCTTACTAATCAATTTTTGTTATTTTAACATTTTGACTCTTCACTGTGTTCTTTGTCATTTTTGTAGCGAATTTTATTTCGAGTTATAAAGATAACAGTTTAGATTTGACAATATCTCGATTGAAATTGTAGAGAAAACTTTTATTAATAATAATAAAACACTGTCATTATAAAATGATTGCCACTTGGACACAGTATAGCAATAATATCAAATAAGAATAACCATTTAAAATTATGAACATGAAGTGAAAATAACATGAAACAACCCTATACAATAAAACAATTTACAAATAACTTTGAAATTACTAAAGATTATGAAGCCAATGACGTTGATGAAAATGATGAGGATGATGATGATGATAATTTATTAGAAGTAAAAAGCTAATATGGACTATAAAGATGATTACGTAAAATGGAAATGGAGCCCTTGAGTGATAATATACTAATGTGAGAAATGAATGATTTACTAAACTTAAATTTACTACAAAAATCCTTAAAAAAACGAGTAATAGTGCCTCTTGAGCCGACGAGCATAATTCGTAAGAAATAGGGTTTCAAAAATGAAGTGTTGAAGGCAAGAAAGGAAAACGAAGAGCTTCTGTGTTAAAATAATATCATTTGACCACATATTGTTTTTATTCTTGTTCTTGTGCTTTTGTGAGATCACTGAAAAAGAGCTGCATATTCTGAAATATTAAATGTTTATGAAAAAAAATTTAAACATTTTTTAAAAATAATTTAAACATCATTTTTATGCCAAGTTTGTATTTCTCAGACACAGATGAAAAATTCTGTATATCAACTGACCAGCTGTTTAATTCGTATAGATTCCATGAAATACATCGTCGTCATATCCGTTGCTATAATTACCCCGATGAAATGATTTCGTAGAAATTACAATGCGTGTCCGGTTAATTAATCAAATATCAATTAACTTTTCCCCGTGTCTGGCTTTGAGCACGGGAAGAGTTTAATTCCATGTTAAAGTGGAGCTTCACGGCATTGGATCTGGTAATTGCAGTATCGTCTGGCGATGCAGGCACAAGGGAGACAAAATCAATACTACTCAATTAAAATAAACAATTACAGCATTATCATTTAATTTTTACTTCTTGTGACATTATCCATGTCGTTTGATTAAATATTGTGTTACAAATTATAACAGAATAACTATTAAAAGATAAAATTTTCGTCACAATAGAGTGAAAAATCTCTACCTGCATATTTATATTTCTGTACATCATTATTTACATGTCAACACTCAGCAAACAGTCACAAAACAGATGATTTTGAGTGCGTGACGTAGAGAAATAAGTGACCTTTGAGAGCTTATTAATTTGTATAATATGTAATGTGTACAAATCAGTAGATATTGTTATTTTTAATATAAAATTTCAGCAAACAGAGAAATGTGCCAAATATTTTGAAAGTCGACGCTCGCTCCGCTTTAGGGATCCTGCCAATCTTCTGTTTAATATGAATTACGTGTTAATACTTAATTGTGCCTTTATTATTATATTAATATACACCTGACAGTGGCATAATAAGCAACATCTAATTATGTCTCAAAACTTTCATAACTATTGGAAATTGACGCGTTCTAGCACAATATTCAGCTTGCAGCTACATGATCCAGTGGTAGATATAAGCGTGGGCCGTGTATCACTGAAATCTATAACCTATATTTGTAACTCAATGTTCAGGAAATACGAAATTATTTCAACAAAGTAACACTCGAATCTCGGTAAAATCACTTGGCGATTCGAGATCAGAGTTCCAAGCTGAGACTGCTACTTCAACACCATCCACAGTGGGATTGAGGCGCTTCGAAACACGTTTTAATCCAACCGACTCAATGTATCCACGTCTAGAATATGCGTCATCACTTTACAACCTGCTGATCACCCCATGGCTCATCAAGTTACCTTAGCAACACCTTCCAACCACCTCTACATGGCTGCAACACAATGTAATAGCACTCTAGTAAATCATCATTATTATGTGTTTTCTCTCCGAAACCCAGCTGTAATCTTCTTCCCCCAACACATGCCCCCCTCTCCCTCCCCCTGTTAGGCACGCACCCCTCATAACACGCATTTGTTTCTATTAGTCCCCGCCATCTTGACACGCTTACCTTAAGGCAGGGGGTAAACAACGAAGGGGAGTAAATGATGCTCGCTTAAGGTATGATCTACACGGATAATACCGGCTAGGAATCTGGTTGTGATAAATCGCTTGTGTGTATCTTGAATATGAAAACTGGGGCTTATATTGACATTTGGAGTTACGTGGATCATTTATAGATTTGCTGTGTTCTATGTTAACAGAAACGAAGTCCGTAGCTCTGGAACCCTTGCTGGTGTAGTGCAATGAATTTTAGGCAATAATGAAGATAAAAGGGGGTAACTTTTCCCCTACACTTTGCTGGGATAATTGTTTTCTGTATATCACCGGGCTACCAGACAATCTGCTAAATATATTACAAGCGTTTCATTATACGGCATTTAAAGATGGACGCTCAGTTCTCCGCCTTTTGGTTGGTGCTCGACTTGTGCTTAAATTGATGTATATTTTTTGATAAACGTATAAATTTCGTGTTAAGGTAAAAATGTTATTATGAATTTCATGTTCAATAAATCGAACAACGAGCAACAATGTAGTTCTTCTTTAACAAATACCAATCACATATCCATTTTATCCATCTATAAAGAAACATCCTCAAACTTTGTCCATAATAAATATCGGATAACAGGAACAGCGTAGAGTTAGTAGGTTGTAAAAGCATAATATATCACATAAAACTATTGTCGCAAATCATATATACGGTTCATGGGTTTTAAGAAACGAAACTCATTATTGATGTTCATTGTCTTAGCATTTTGTATGCACATGAGGACGAAGAAGTTTTATTGTGATTTTATAAAGTTGTCAAATTGTTGTCATTTGATGTAACTATAGCTTTTAGTTCGCAATTTGGTTCTGGTAGTAACGCTCTGGCCTTGCATTGATGTTCCGGTTACGATTCTCAATACCGTCATTTTTTATTGGATATTTTTTGGTGTTTCACTCAATCGAGAGGCAAATGTTGGGAAGGTTCTCTACTATAGGCCACGACCTACTCCTTCCTACCATACGTTATTACTTTTTTCGACATAATCTCATAATCATCATCATAATCATAAGTCTATCGTCATTAGCCTAATTACAGAATAGTGCGACGTTAAACACCACTAAAAATAATTTAAGTAGTTCTCAAAGGAGGCAAAGTTCTCTACTTTGAGCGCTCTACCAAATGAGCCACGCTCATGTGTAGCGAGGGAACACATACACAATATCGCAAATTGTTTCGGAGCGGAATTCGGCTCATTAATTTAAGGGCGTTATCATGTTAAACTAGACTCAAAGGGAACGAAAGTTTCAAACTAGATCTGACATTTCAATTTCACCACGTTGTCGTTAGAACTAATCGCTCATGGTCCCATGGATTCATATTTTTCATGTCACTGCTTCATCTGATTATTGTCTAACATTTTATATTCGCGTGAAAAGTTACGTTCAGTCGTCAGTGTATTTTCCAGCTTGTTAATTGAGATGTAATTGTGGTGCTGCTCGGATACAGAGATAAGAGTTGAAATATACAGCTTCAGACATAATGAACTTGTAGTTTATCAGACTAGTTGTGAACTTTGATCGTTGGTGTGTGTTACAATGTTGTGTTGAATAGAATGTAAGATTATAAAGGTGATAGACGATAAAATATATTGCCCAAGTTGGAAACAATCATAATGATTCGGGTTTTCACTGTCGGATGAGAGACCTTATTCAGTTGCTTTCAAATATGAACTCACATGGCGTTGTTAGAAACTTGTCAAGTTTCTAAATACAGTGGTTTGTTAAAAACTGCTCCGTCAATTCGGCTGCTCATCCGTCAAAATTGTAATGATTTTTGGAGGGAGCAGAAGGAAGAAAGGGAAATCATATAATGTAAAACTGAAATTGTACGTTTCAACAATCCATTCGAAAAAATGTAGAAAGCTTTTTATTAAATTCCTCTGTTTCACTTCAATATATCACCCGCAAGTTGAGCACGACCAGCATGGGGTCGTTTCGCCTCTTTTCCAGCCAGCAGCTGATTTTCTTTCCCCTCGCAAAGTTGGTGAGTCGAAACATGTGACTTGTTGAACTTCACTGTTCTACAAAGCAACTGGAGGGATATTTCCATGTAATGAACTCATAATATCGTCTGACTTGCACACGCCGTCTGGCGGTCGCTGCCTGAAGCACGGGGAAACATGGCGGCCACTCAACTTTCGAGCTCTCTCTGTTCTGTGTTTTCACAAGCCGGTTCGAGTGTTGATGCTACAGCATCGCTAAATTGTCACGCGGGTTGTTTAGAAATAATTCCATTACAAGAAAACAGAATTTCTCGTTTTAATTAAACTTTCTTATGATTGTAACAGCAATTACATAAATGGCTGTTTACTTTAAGGAAATTCGCGGTCAAAATGTTATATTTTCTAAATAGCTGAGATTCTTCTTGAATATAATAACGACGAAGCTCTTCACAAACTCGTCTTCAGTCTGACAAAGTAAAACGTAAATTGCTCGAGAGAGAGTAAAGGAAAGATTTGACGCCAAGAGCACCTTAGCACGAACTCCGCGAGTGTCAGCATCTCCCCAAACTTATTGCAACAAAAGTGGCATTCATAGACCACGCCAAGTTAGATTCATCTTATCAGAACGAAGACCATTACTGGAGATAGCAAATATCTTCCAGCAAGTCTTCGAAGCGTGAACCTACATATATACACCAGCGTTCTCCAAGGCTTGGCCAGTTAGCAGTGAAGAAGTAAGATGCACTAAAACTAAGCAACGGCATGGCACGGCGGCACGGCAGCGACCAATGGCAGAGCTGGTCGTTAGAGGAAGTGACACGAAATGGCGGCCTGCCAAGCTATCTACTGTGTTACACCAGACTTTCTGTGCTGATAAATCACAAACGAAAAGGACTTTCAACGGCAAACTGTGGCCTGAAAGACGTATTGGCTTACACATAAGATTTATAACTGCCATAAGGCTTATCCATAGAACATTTATGACGATTTAAAAGGCAATTTCACAAAGTGTACAACCCCTATTAAAAGAAACTATTCAAATTACATTTGTGTTAAGTCATAAGGGGAGTTTCTTTGTTCGCTTCAAATCAACACATACACCCCGCTCTTGCGGCGGACGGTGAAAGCTGCGAGATGAAACTGGTGAAATATTGTGCTATTAATCTTTATGCCACCCGGTCTTGCATCGAAGATGCAGCTCAGCTTCCGATGAGATTGCTTTCTCGACTACACAGAGTAGAACATACAATATTAGTTGTAGTGAAAGGAATCTGGGATCTGGAGATATGTTTTCGGATCACTGAAGTATAGACAAAATTATGAAGTATCTGATTTGGCAGGTCTTTGTGTCGATTTAGATCTCAATGACTCTCAATGGATCAATGTAATTGAATATGTGGCTTGGGGCTGGATAAACAAAAAGTATTATCGTCTGATGTGTGTGTTAACCTTTTATTTAATACAAAAAATACCATGTTAAATGAAAGATTACACAAAAGATAATGTAGTAGCAGATAAAATACTTGTTGTGAATCAGTTCCAGGTTTCTCCAACTTTTCACATCCAGTTTGGTTTTCAGTTATCTGCTGTGCAAAGTGCTATTTGGGCCACGGGAGACTGGTAATAGAATACATATAAAAATGTTCCATTTCTTAGAATATTTTATGCTAGACTATAGCATTCAAGTTGTCCAAAGTCAATTTAAAGTCAAACAAACTGAACCAATCAAAACAGACTTGAAAAGTGAACTTTTGATAAATAAAGAGTATAGTAAAAACGCATTTATTTTCTAACTAAAGGAACCTTTATGTGAATTTTATTCCACATCTCTACAGTACAAATAAAATAAATGTCTGAAAAAACTAAACTGTATTAGTATAAATGGATACATCTCAAAGGAATTATTTTAATTTCATTATATACATACATATAGAAGTGATACAATTAAACATTTCCAATACTCGTTTCATTGCTCGATGCAGTTTTTATGTCAACAAAACAGAAAACTCAATCATTGTTTCCGAAACTCAATCTACTCTCCAATAAAGTTCGCGCAGTCTGAAAACGTTATCGATACTTCTGACGTTCGAGTCTCGAACGGAACAGAGCGTCTAGTTCTACCCATAATACTGCAGTGTTAAGTGGGCACTGGCAGTTCGGCACTTCAACACCAGACGGAGTTCGCATCAGCCAACTGGAGCTCGCTCTCGAACCCAAACGCTCTAGTTACACTCTTTAATTATCCACTAATGGTTTTAATTAACAAGGAGTTTATCAGCTCATGAGCACGTGATACGGATAGCCAATCAGAGAGGCCGATTGAGGATCAACTAGCAATGGTCCAGGCTCTTGAGTTGATTAAGGGCACTACTCGGGCTCTTCGTATGGTAGGTAATACACAAAGGGGGATTTGATTGGAGATTTAAATTGTTACAGCATCAAAGGAAGCTAGAAAAATGTCATGATGTCATGAAATTGTGTAACTCTTGTTAACTGCGCTAGTTATATAACTACAGTTAGGTACATGAGACGGGAATTAACGTAATAAGGATATTCAAATTTATGTCGGAATATGAAAATATTGATCTTGTTCAGTTAGATCTCGTGAGTATAATTCTTATCATAGAAACTGTTTTTCAGTTTTATTTTTAAATAGTTGCTCTTGCGAAACTTACTGAGCTTAAAACTAACCTTATTTTGTTACTCATATTTGTATAATGACGGTAAGTTGCCACTACAGAAAAGTTTGGAAAAGCCACATGGGATAAACTTAGCTGGAAGCAAGCATATCGTATTTGTAACATGGTTGTAAAATGGGCCATTATAATTCTAAGTCGACGGAAAGAGCAAATCATCTGGCCAAGTTTCCCAAACATTCTGTCAACACAAAACAACATGGTATTTATGTAGATTAGTTATATCTTTGGCTGCTTTGCCTCTAACAAGAAGGTTGAAGGTTTCATAAGTGTGTAATTTCGTGTTACCTAATTATAGCGAAATCTATCAACAATGGAGGATCCAACCAAGTCTGCCCATCTATTAATTTCGAAACTTTTCGTTCTGGGTTTCCCGGACCGTCATCAATGCTTTCCCAATTAAATCTCTCGTCGCGAGTTCGTCCCAGAGCAGCGGCTTTGGAAGGATCGGGAAAGCGGCGTCTTATTAGCCCTCTGAAGGGGTTATAATACCCTCCATGGACGTCGGCGACACCCCCTAGCGTTCAATCAGATAATTACACTCGAACGTCGCACCGAAGACCGGCGAAATGTCGAAACTTTCCGAGGGTTTTATTTCAAATTGATCGCCATCTTTATTTCACGAACGATCTGGCGGGCTTATCTGGAGTTGGCTGCGAAGGATGCTGGTCGAGAAATTGGGGCCAGCTGCAGAAAACCCCTGCGCTTATCTGCTTGCCTTGTTAGTACAGTACCGATGTTTTGGATTGAACGAGAAAAATGTCTCTTCCTCAATTTGGTAGGTGTTTTTTGCACATTCTATTTTGAAATAGGAAATGAACTATTTCCAGGTCAGGAATGCTAGACAATGTCAAATGCATTTTAAAAAACCACAATTACAATTTACAATGCATAACAAAATCCGTGTATAATTTATTGCTTAAATTAAAATATTTCTGTTGCTTTTACTACCTTTGTTTTTCAACTTGAAATACTTTTGTGTTGGTCAGTTTCGTTTGCATGGTTGAAGGGACTGAATCTCTGTTGAGTACACAATTTAATGGTTTATAGTAGCATTATATTTATTTTGAAACACATTTACCCCTCTGACCTAATTACATCATGTCCGTCTAATTAAATCAAGAGTCGGTAATTAATTACGAAAATGTTTTTCATAATTTGCGCGCTTCGCGTTCGAACTTGGGGTGGCGTTTCCGTGCATATAAAGTGTTTGAACATTGGTTGAACGCTTAACCAATCAATCTCCCTCCCCCCCCCCCCCCCCATGGTTGTCGCCATGGCGCGGCTCTTAGTGAACACGGCATTCACAGGCAGCCACTTAATGTTGTACAAGCCGCAACACTGGCGATATTTACACACCCACGGCATCGATTTGACGCCAGAACCTTGTTGACGGGGACAATGAAGCAGGTTCAAAGGTAGAAGGTTTCTTGGAAATTCATAATCGTTTACGTCAACTTTGCGGCTGAAATTATAAAGACAATATTACACTAGTCAAAGGATAATAGACGTAGAGTAACCTATTTTACCGATAAGTAAATGAGTCTCACTAGCTAACTTGAGGGGTTTACCCTATTCACTGCTATCACATTTAAAAGAAGAACATTTTGTGTTTGAAAATAATAAATAGATAAGGTAAAGAACGACGATTCATAATTTGGCAATTTTCGAACTACTTACATTTGCAAATATTATTGAGAAATACATTATAATATAAGTAATTTTTCTCTACATATTTCCTCTAAATTCGACACGTTCAGGCCCTGAAATTCTGTATGCATGCTTAAACAAAGCATGGTATATAGTCTTTTTCACTCTAGTTCATGGAAACCAGACATTGAAACACATTGTACGCATTGAAATGAACCTAGTTAGTCGAAACACTCTCATTATGAAGGAGCTGAAAGTTCGTATATTTACAAAGCTACAAAATTAACCTACAATGAAACATTACATAACATGTAACTGTACATTTTACATGTACTTGAGCATCAAAAAACACATATTGTGACTGAGCACGCGTGTAGGAAAGGACGGGAGGATTAGGTGGAACCCCCCCCCCCCCTTCTGATTCAATTCCCCTCCCCATGTTCTTATACATTTGTAAGTCAAGATAAAAATATGCTTAAAAAGTGTTAAAATCGCTTAGAAATGCACCAAATTCATGTCTGAAATTCACAATTTTTCCGTGGCTGTGCGCCCCGTACCCGCATTTCGATGAGGGGCCCTCCCCCCAGCCCCCCATTGTCTTCGAAGACTCAAGTATCTCCAGCTCAAGGTATTTTACAATATCATCCCCCCCCCCCCTTGCATATGTAGTTCCTACGCGCCTGCGACTGAGAAGTTGGTTGGAGGTTTGTTCATGAATATAGCGGCTGAGATCTCTTCTTGAAGACCGTGTATTACTGAGATTTCTTCTTGAGAGAACAGTTCTCGTGCACAAAATCCTTCTTTCTTTGTAATAATCTTCATATCATCTTCACAATTATTCATGTATGCGAAATGTCATAGCTGTCTAGTCGTCTATAAAAACCATTTAAAATATTGGCTACAACGGAAATGTATCTGACTTCGAGAGATTTATGATTTTTTTTATTAAACAACGACAAGTTACAAATTAGACGTAACTATCATAAAAACTTGATCTCCATATTCTTTGTTGTCAGTTCGATTTTGATAAAAATAACTTGAAATTTCAAAATTTCAAAATCAGAAACTCCTAGCAGTGACAAATTGGTAAAATTCGAATGATCCTACATTTTCATTTCCATTTCATTCTTAATTTGACGTCAACAACTATCAAGTTTATGCGAGTAACTTTGTACTTGATTCACATTTTAGCGTCAAAATAAGAACGAAAATTATCAATATAACGACGAGAGGAACTTTCAGAAACAATGCCCAAGAACACACGTCTAAATCAACTCTTTATATACGTTGGCACAAAGTGTATCACAAAATAAACGACCTACTAACCTTTCCTTGACAGGTGGAAACATCTGTTAACAAATTAAAACAACACTTTTCTATCTTTCATAACGCCATCTTCCGGGGAACAAAAAGTGATTAGGGGATGGAATTGTCAGAAAGCTGTTGAAAAGTCGCAGAATTGATGATCAGTCTGGACGGACTCGGAACCCGAGTTAAGGGCTTTCAATGGCATGTCATATTGAGAGGAAACGTGTCGTGGAACGAGGGAATTATGAGGGGTTGAGAAGTGGAGGAAAAAAGTCCACCCTCGAGTGTGATGTCATTTACAGTTTACGACACGTCTTATGCCAGCGTGCACTCCACTCTACTGCTGCATCTGCATGTTAGCTTTAGACGAGCGTCTCTGGGGGTGACTTCCTCCTTGACTGGTATCTCAACGACTCTCATTTTATTAGCATCGAGCAGGGAGATTTCTGAACAGGATTAATATATTATATATTAAGATATTAATGTAAATTTAAAAAAAACTCTTGATGTAATTTTGTTGAATTGACCTAAATTCTCGATGCTATTTCGCAAAACTATTTCAAATGTCGACGGATCTAATATTTATTAACGTTTCTTGTAACAATTAATTTCACATCATGTGCTTTGGTACGAATTTGTTGGACAACAACATCATAACTAGCAATGTTTTTGACAACAATATTCTAATGCACGCTTAAATATGGATTCTTCATAAAAGCGGTATGTAATTTTATTTAGATGTACATAACCCTTCCATAGATCGTCGGACATAAAATGTTTACCGATAGTTGTCCATAATGTGATATTCTACAAATGTGTTGAAAAATTTGAAAAAATTATTATGACTGCAATATTCTAATCCATTCTTCAATTTTCCTTCCAATAGCACAGAAAGCACATCATATTTCTATGTAAATCATGCCCTGGTTGGTACACGCCTTTCTATCTGTTTCTATTGAGTCACGAGCGTACCTTGTATAGTAAATCTCTTTAGTCCATGCTTAATGCCGCGCCGCGCCTTCTTCGCCAATATTCTCAAGTGCAATGCTGACGATAACGTTTCGCAGTAGCATCCCGGCGTCGAGTCGTTTCCCACCTGAGTTAATATTCCAACAGCGGTCGCGGGGGCGGGGGGGAGGGGGGAGAAGTGTTCAAGTGACGGCTATGAAGAAAGACACGCTTACCGTCGTGAATAGCAAGCGTCGGCGACACTAGCGCCACGCTCGTTCGAAGACGTGAGATTTTCTAAAGTATTTGTCACCCTCTTTCAGCCAGCCTCCTCTCCCTGTCTCTTCTGTTATTATCCTACATGTGTCAAATTAATATGGAAGGAAATCCCAGGACGGTAATTAGAATAGAAATGCAGAGTGGAGTTATTTCAGAGTGTATCATTCCTTCATCAGGAACGCAATTGTGTAGCTTTCTACATCTTCAAGCCGGAAAGGATTGTATTTCTCCTTGCTCCGCTCTGGGCTAGAAGGCATCTAGGTACTGATCTTAACATTAATATTACATAATTGTGCTCCACACAATTATGAAATATAGGTCACGTGACCTTAATTCACCATTTTAAGCACCACTTCTTTTGTGGCGCCCAACACACCTTCAGCTTCGACCTTGAGTGCTGATTGGTCCTCACGTCTTCCCTATCTTTCCTCTGGAAACGTCACTTGCTCCGCACTCTTTACGCCTGATCACTTCCGTTACAAGTTTCGTTACAAGCTTATTCTAGCAAAGAAGTGTGTGGTGTTCAATTCAAATTGACATAATTGATATTAATTTCATGGATTGATATCTAATTAATTACGCGCACCATATCTGCAGTGGTCTGTTTGACTTTCAATGCATAAGTACTGATCACTCTATTGATTTAGGTTACATATAATAGAGGGCATTGTTGGCATTGTTGGGAACTGAATTCAGAGAATTTCACGTTTATCCTTAGCGTTTGACTATAGCTGTAGTGCCCTCATTGATATTATTGATATATTACACAATAAATACATTATTATTGGTCAATTGAGTGTATCAAAGCTTGAATGTGGACAAACAAAATTGAGTATTCAGATAAATATGTGTGAATTATTTTATAGTTCATAATACTTTAACTTCGTGTCCTACTTAGGTATAAAATATTGTATAACATTTTCTGAATTGTATTTATTAACCTCTTGTAACATTAAAAGTAGCCACTGTATTACTCCGGTATAAAAGTATGTCGGTTGCCGAGTGGACCCGATGCACAAACACTTGAATTTGCACTCAATACTCTAACAATCAGATCTTTGTCAACTCTGCACAATGTTTTGGACTCTCACATATAATATGGGATTTATACATGACTCGACAGCTTGATAGTTTCGTCTCTGTGAATATTGAAGGAACTGATGAAGAAAGAGGTAGGAGGCGGTCGTGACGAAGAATCCTTCCATTCCAGAAGCATTTGCCTATCAACGGAGACCAGTAAAAGTTTCGCTACTTGTAGTAGGCAAGACTCTCGAGTACTATATGCAACGTGTGAAACGCTTTGGTATAGGCTTCTTGCATAAGAAAATGTTGCCATAGTAACCTACTGAAAGGTTTAGGGAATAAACACATCTAACAGCACCAATTTATAGTTCATCCAATCTCATATTTTGAGTGTACTTATGAATCAAAGATATTAAAAATAGTACAAGATATTTAAAAAATATGAAGTATTTATCCATGCACATTTTCTAGTTAAATATTCATCTGAGAAAAGTGATTTTTCTATAATTTTTAGCCTTGACACATTTTCGTCCCGCCTCTTTTCATCCGTCCGATGACGCACGTACTCCAATAGCATATATTACTTTGTCATCTGAGTTCATCAGAAAAACACACCATTTCGTAATATATTTATTGCGAAACGTTTGATAATGTTGTGGTACGTAAACATGTTATGGCTATGATGTGTGGTATCTATTATTTTCTGTTTCAATGCTTCGTCTGGAGATGTATAGTGTTGATACAGTTAATTGGTACGGGATTTGTAGACTCGAGATGCTCTACTTTGCATCAGTTGCATAATATTGCATAATTAATGATGCACTTGAAATATTCATCTTCAAGATGGTGCAGCTCTTTACACTGATGCAAGCAATCCGGATCTAGTGGAGCGGTCGCTCCACCCAGCCAAGTCGTACTATACACTCACAGTCACTCAACATACCGTAAATGCCTAATAAACTGAGGAGCAGACCAAACACTTTACTGTAAGCAACAACATGGCATTTTCGGCCTACTGGATCTCAAAATTGGTAAATCTCACATTGTTGCGAAATATCTTAATTTCGAGCTATGGCCCACCCCACTACATATACCAAATTTGGGAACAATAGGTTATGCCATTTGCGCGCTAGAGGACCGAGAAAACAGTGAAATTACACCACTTTCTGATTCTGAAGATGATGATGATTCTGATGATATCACGAAACGTCGCTATCACCGCCACAGCCTAAACGGCTGAACCGATCGACCTGAAATTTTTACCACATGTGCACTTTTGGCGTCTGAGGTGCCTTTTTATAAAACCAACCGGAAGCCGCCATTTTGAAACCGGAAGTGACGTCATAACTCAAAAACGTCTGGACCGATTAGAACGAAATTAGCGCCATTCAATTTAGATGGTCATCTATATGAAGTATCAATAAAAAAAATATTATTTTCTTATTTTCTAAACCGGAAGTGACGTCATAAATACGCAATATTTAACTTATTTCAACAAATTATACTTAAAATACGTACATAATTAACTTACATTGTAACATAGACAATACAATTTATATATTCAAGGTAGCAGTGTTCTCGGCCGCCATTCCTGAAACCGGAAGTGACGTCATATATCTAAAACGCCTGTACCGATTGCAACTGAACTAGCTCCTGCGTATTCATTCTGCTATTTATTTGAAAAATCAATTGTGAAAAATGAATAAATAAATTAATGGTACCGGAAATGGCGGCAGGAACCACTAAATGAAACCGGAAGTGACGTCATATATTACAAACGGCATGACCGATTTTACGGAAATATAGGGATTAGGAATTCAGATGGTCGTTCATGAAGGTATCAACTAGATAAAACTAGATTGTTTTCTTATTACCTATACCGGAATTCGGCCGCTATTTCAAAACCGGAAGTGACGTCATGTATCGAAAACGGCTGGATCGATTATAACGAAACTTAAGCTATTCTTCTTGGATAATCATTTTCATCTTATACCAAACGCAACTTTTCATAGTAACCAAATCGGTTGAGGCGTATTTTTTTAAAGAAATTAGTCCCTGCTCGGACATGTGCTACAAGCTGTATGAATAAACTAACAAAAGAAGTGATATCCCAGAAAAAACACTCCGTGTAAAAATACCAGCCAAGTCTCTTTAACTATAAAAAAAATAGACGAAATCTAAAAATTCAGCACTGAAAAGGAGTGATATCAAAAAAGGAGCCAAGTCAACGAATTTTCCAAATTTTAATCGTACCATTGAAATAAAAATATCAACCCCCGAGAAATACTTAAAAAAAGGACTTTGCGCATCGTTTTTTTAAAGACATTTTTCTATTCTTAAGCTTATGCCACTCACATACTACGTAGTTCAGAAATGCCTAGAAAAATTGGGACAAAACTTTCAAATTAAATATTGAACATTCTGTAAAATATTTTAAATTTAAATATAAGTACGCAAAGAAACATAGCATTGTCTTACAAGCAATAAATACAGAACAGTTGTGTTTGTGATTGGTAGGTACCTATAGTTTTGTGGGTACATCAACATACCTACTACAGCATTATACTTTGAACCTTCTCGCCGTGTAATTAATTGCTATTAATTAACATTTTATACCAAAAAAATTCATAAATTACATAACGTATTACTTTAGATAAAAATCTAGTCAGTAATTATTTGAGCAGCATGGCTCAGTGCACTAGTCACTTATACAAATCTCATTGACGGCCTTCTTGTAATGAGCGCTTTCGCTATTTCCCTCAGTCACGATATTGAGAAGTATGATTGATTAATATGACCCTAGAAATAGTGGCAATAACGAATAGACTAGGCCGCTTCCGTTTATTCGTTATTCGTTTATCCGTTTATTTCCTCTGAATATTGACAAAATACCAAAACTGCCAGTAGGTAAGAGTACTAGTTATTTTAAAACGTAGTATGATTCGTCGATAATGAATGTGATATACTCAGGAAAATATACTTGTAGAGTTCTTCCTATACTTTTAGGATAGAAAAGTGTCTTTAAAAAAACGATGCGCCAAGTCCTTTTTTTAAGTATTTCTCGGGGGTTGATATTTTTATTTCAATGGTACGATTAAAATTTGGAAAATTCGTTGACTTGGCTCCTTTTTTGATATCACTCCTTTTCAGTGCTGAATTTTTAGATTTCTTCTATTTTTTTTTATAGTTAAAGAGACTTGGCTGGTATTTTTACACGGAGTGTTTTTTCTGGGTTGCTGTTACACGAAGCAAATGGTTAATTAATAATAACCTCTTACATCACTCTCTGTACAGTGGACAGATTAGCTGTCTGACGCATTCATAAATTATATTAATCATTATTATTTTAGTGCAACATCAAAACAGGTGTATGATTTAATGTTGAAGACGAATTAAATAGTTTTGGCGAGCTACACAAGATATTAAATCTAGAGATGTACGAATATACGTACAATAGGAAAATCCGAAAATATACAAAATATATACAGACAGGAATCATGTGTATGATGTACACTCAACAAATAATAAAACGGTATTTGGAAGAAATGGATTGGCTGAAAAAATTTGATGGCATCATCTGATGAAGTCTATTCTATTTCGTCATCTACCTCTGGTAGTTGAGTTCTAATTTCATTGATAATAACACGGATTGTTTATCAAACATGACCAGCAACCAATCCGTTTCGTTCAAATACCGTTTTATGATTTGTTGGGTGTACAAGCGTGGAAATAAGTCGGTTGGTTGGCTATCTCTCTGCTCCAAAAACATGTTTATGATATGGGTCAGAGAGAGGCAGAATACAACGGTCTTTTTTCCATGACTGTACATTGAACCTTAAGGTTAGAGGTCATTTTTCAGAATAATTGTGATTTTTTAAAATAAAGTTTTAGAGTATTTTAATTATTTGCAATTATTTAAAAATAATATTATATTTAATGTCTTACCTAATAAATGTCTAATTTAGAAACCGTTCGGCTAATGTCTCACATACATATTTCCTTCATATCATCCTAATTGAAAGATTTTCTACCTCCCATCATACATTTGTGTCTCGTAATGTCCACGGTCGATCTATGACGTATTCTTGTGAAACACGTCGTAACATGTCCGTGTTTGTTGCAGCCTCGCAGGGTTTGAAGCTGAAGCAAGTGATCGTTCCAACTCAAGTCGACCTGCGGGATGAAGTGACGCTCGTCTGCGAGTTCGATCTTGGCGGCAAGGGACTCTACTCGATCAAATGGTACAAGGACGAGTTCGAGTTCTATCGATACATGCCGGATAATCGACCACCAGACCAGTCGCTTCCGGTTCCGGGCATCTCTCTTGATGTAAGTTGCAGAGCATGCTTTTGCTCATTGAGAGCGCACCACGGTACTCTTATGGCACTTTCTCTGTGTTTTATTTTGTATTTTTTGTATTTTTTTCCGGCACTGCCAAGGTCAAACCGCACAACCAATCGATCAGATATTTTGCACACATACTAACGTAATCTAAACGGTATCTAGAATCGTTTTTAAACGGGATCATGTGATTGGTTCAAATTTAAAAAAAACGATTGGTTAGTCCGATCAGTTTGAAATTTTGCCAAGTCATTGCAACTAACATTGTACCCAATCATAAAATGTTTCAGCCAAATCCTCCCATTGGTTCAAATTTAAAACATATTTCATGTGATTTTTGAATTTAAAACTAGAATCGATTAACTGATCAACTTTAACCTTCGCATGGACAGTGGGACCAACATTTTATGTATGTTTGCCAAATTGAAAAAGTTCAAAAGTTATTGTCAATATAAAGACATTTTCTTGAAATATTTGAAAAATGGATACTTAATTTTCATCCCTGCTTTCTTGTTGCTTCAGTTCAAGGCCTGTAGAGCAACTGATACTTGCAAACGCATATCAAATGGGATGCAGTACGTAGGCTCGCTCATCAACGCGTTTTACTGAGCGTTTTCCTTGTATAATCATAAGTGTAACGAATCATAAGTCTTGTAAAATAAGTGTTCTCGCTCAAAACTTATTTGAAATGAGTAACTTCGTATACGCAAGTACGTATTGCTAAGTACGACCTTCTAAAGTACTTGACTAATGATATGACACTGGAAAAGTTAAAGCTTACCATCATCTGATTACAGATGATACATAACCTAAGTTTTGACTCTAGGAGAATTAGTAAAAAATTAATGAAGTGGCGATTGTCAATTCCTGGTTCCTTTAGCCTTTAAATTAACAAACATTTTGGACATATTTGATTTAAAAATGAATACGGTCCGGTTGTACAATGTCCCGAGGACGCAAGTTAGAGTTCACCCTAAAGTTATACCTAACGTAAACTTTAGCAGTCTATTTAGCAGTGCTCCTTGTCTGTTGTCAAGGTTACCGCCGACTTAACTACCGCTAACTTTAACTGGACATTGTACAACCACCCCTAAATCGACAATGTTAAAGTCAACCACCTACCAAATAAGTGCCATCAAGAAAATTTTCGGAAGTTTTCAAGTTTAGTTTTACAACAATGTATCTACAAATATCATTTTTACAAGCTAGTATTACGCCCTTTAGGACCAATATTGACAACTCTAGAATATATCTGGATTAACTAAATTAATCGTCGAATCTCTGCCACAGCCAATCCGAGATCTCAAAATGATTGAACATTCTGATATGGTTCAAAGTTAATTCACTTTGCATGCAAAATAGTTGGAAAATATATAAATGTAAAATTGTATGTTAGATCTTTTTCGGCAACCAATGAATGTCACTCGTTTGCTTTATGAGAAATAAAGACACTCGAAATGAAATGAGAAATACCTAATTATACATTTTAGTATCGATTGTTATGTTCGTCTCTCAAATAAACGACTGATTCAATTTAATAATTCACTCAACTAACTCGCCCCTCTACTTAAATGCCACTCTAATTAGATCTGGATCAAATTGGGCCCTCGAACAAAATACTAAAGTACACTTATGTTGCTTTCTTCATCTTCACAGACGGTTTATTAACACCACGCCCAAGTTTATTGCCGTTGATTCAGAAATAATCGCCGACGTCAGCTAATCGATGGACCTTCTCTTGTAAACGAATCTTTCGGCAAAGATCGCTTTGTCTCGTCACCGTTCGGTGTATTTTATTTTTATTGCCTCCGAACTTCCGAAATAATACACCCGTAAATTAACTCCTGTAATTAAATTGTAAATCTTGCCTTCTTTAATTGCCAACTGGAGCTTGAATCGCTTTATTGCTTTCTCTGTTGGGACTCGAGAGAGTTCCGTTGAGTTGAGCTGAGATGCCATTCTTTTGCCAACTTGAAAGCGGATTGGATGAGACGGAGATGAGAGTGAATGAGGAGGAAAATGTTCACACTGCAATAGCAATTGTCTTACTTGAGAAAGACGGTGTGAATACAAATAATAATGTTTTCAAATCGGAGTGATAAATAGAATATTTTCAATAGTTAGCGCCTTTGCACGCTTTGAAAGGAACTTTGTTTCAGCTTAGTTTTAGAGAAGGAAATTGATTCCCATCATACTCTTCAACCGTCAAATAGAAAACGGTTTAAATATCACATAGTCCATAGTTATATACCAAACAATTTTTACGTCAATTATTCAAATGTTGCGTATAAAACATATAATAAGGGTATTATATGCAAACTTAAAGCATTTTACAAAAATAAACCCACAACTGCCACCATTTGTAATATTATTATTTACATACCACATCTCTCTCCATTTTTAGTTTTTTACTTCACATCTGTAACTAATAACACTATTTAAATTATAGGATTGCATTCATAAATGAACAATTCGTGTATATAAATGTGACTGTTTTGTTGCAGCTCCACCGCTCTAACATGACCAACGTGCGCTTGCGCCAACTCAACTTCAACAGCAGTGGGACTTACAGGTGTGAAGTGTCCACAGAGGGCCCCAACTTCCAGACCGTCATCGGGAAAGGAAACATGACAGTTATGGGTAAGTGACTCTCAGAGTTAAGTACTCGAAAACTGTAAGAAATTGGATGTGACAGAAGAAAATATTTTATGATCGTCTCTTTGATGTTTCTGCCACAGCATTGATGCTATCTTGGTTTAACATTAATTTACAGGTCACAAAGTGGTAATTATCAAATAAAAGTGTACCTATACTTAAGTTTTTCAGCAATATTATTTCGAAAATGTTGTGGTAAGATGTTGAAAATCGTGTTTCTTATACCTGATTGGAGAACAACTTATGAATAAAATCACATTCCATACCTTTGCAGCCAAGATGACAGACAGAATAACAAGGAGCTTGCAGTGATTTTCTTAGTTGAGTTGGAGACAGACATTTATTCCATTTTAACCACAACCTCTGACTTTTTCATCACTATTTTGACTTCAGTTTTCAACTCACACAATTAGCGCCGATGCCAGCTTCGAGAGCGTGGGATTCAATCCTACAGGGACACAAAGTGACTCCTGATATTTCCAAAAAAATATCAAGTATTTATTGCTCAAAATGGTCCTCCGTTTATTTGTTCATATAATGGAGTTACGTAACTAACCTTTTGGGGATTATTCCGTAGCAATAAAACAAGTCGCTTGAAAGAACTCTGACACATAATATCTAGTTACAAATATCTGTTTTGGAAGAGTATTCATGTAGTTTCACTTCGGAATTAAATAAACCCCTTTCTGTTTTTCCCCATTACCGTCATTTAGAGGCACGCCGAATGATCAAGGTTTGCAAGCACTTTTTTTATTTTGTCCACATTAACGTGGCGCGATCACTCGATATAGAACTTATTATATTCATTTATTTTTGAAATTACAATTTCAAAATCTTTTTGCAACAGTTCAACTATATTTAAGTATAAAAGACTCATTTAATGTCCTGTAGTTTGCAGCTTCCTCCCAATAACGAGTTTATAATTTTATGTCTTTTGAGAATGTACACAACTTTAACATGGGTATAGGAAAATCATTTCGAATTTGGTGTATAACTTTTAAAATAGTACACGTTGGTATTATTTTCATTTTTTTCCTGATAGTATGTCCGTTGGTCTACCAGAAAAAAAGTTTTTTTGTTAAAATCTAACGGTACAAAAAATTAGAACTTCATTTTAGCTTAAAAATGACACGTTTTTACTTGTCTGCCATAAGATAACATGGGGGAGAAAACTCAAATTATCTCAAAAACTAGACACGAGAAGTGTTTATAAGTTTTTTAGTGATTGTTTATGGCATGGTTATCAATAAGTACACAAAAATTGATGAAGATCTGAGAATATGCCTCGAGTGATCGCGCTTCCTTCATAAATATTAATAAATCAAGCGCCTGAGCATTGATTTATATAAATGCACACATTTACGACCTATCGTACGACCTCAAGACATTAAATACGATTTTACCAAAAAATATTTGCATTTAAAGAATTGAGAAACCAAAACTGTGAATGACTCCAGTCTGTGGAGCTAAATTATATCAGAGGGCTTGAATTGTATAACTTCACATTGAATACGTTCTCTGTTAGACCTCTCATTATCTCGATTCCTTATAAAGTAGATGAGATTTCTGTATGAACAATGAATTGCCGTCAACCCCATTTTGATCGAACTTAGTTTATTTGCTTGCCACGTGCCGACCTAAGTGACAAAATGACGAATCTGAGTCTCAAAATCCACTGGTTAAGGATCAAACATCGTCGGCCAAATCCATTCATCTCATTTTAATTGAGAATTTGATGAACTTGTGTGGCTGACGGTTCTTTAGCCTGTCATTCAACTGCAGACAATCAAGGTACTTGTTCTTGAATCTGTCAGTGCAAATGACGTAACCGAGCTTTATTATCGGACCACAAGTTCCAAGCAAAAGATACTAGGAAAACGCTCAGTGTAACGCGTTGATGAGCGAGCACGGATACGTGCATATTCTCGAACCGGAAATGCGTACACAACGCACAGAAAACATATACATCCATATTGAATTGAAATATGATCACTCAATCAACATAAAAGTATATGCTTTCATCGAAACTTGAAAATAGCATCTAAGCACCCTGGTACAAAACATTCTTTTCGATACTTCATTTCTGACAGCTATTAAAAATGTCAATAAGTTCATACGTTCTTTACTGATTGGGATGCAAATTTGTAAAATAAGAGACAATGTTGGTCTTAATGACCATGCAAAATATGAGTTGATAAGATTTATCGAAGACCATGTTCATTTTTCAGACTATCGGGAGATATTTATTTAAATTTTCACCACTAAATGGATTTCAAAAAATAGGCTTGCAAACAGAGAAGGTTGTCTTTACATGTGTGCGAATTTTCGGATCGATCGGTGAAACGGTGCGACCGTGTATCGGTTAATAGCAGAATAACAAAAAACGGAGGTCCGTGCCAAAAGAGCCAAAAGGAGTCGCTCGCTCAAGAATTGCATAGTCTCTGATAATAGTTTGTTACTCCGTACTTTTACATTTAAAATCACATGTTATTTTTTATTATTATTGTATATGACTACGAGTTACCATGCACTTTCTACACTTTTACTTTATTTGTTTGTTTGATTGATTGAAAATAGTTGATTGTGACGGATGGACGACGATCACTAATTATGATCAAATAGGGATTCAAATAGGTAACCTATTCAAATAGGTTACTTGACCCATTGGCCATTGACGGGGTTTGGGGTAAACTTTACATCACATAAACAGGTACAGCTACCATTTTATGTAATTCTTAAGAATTCTTCAAATTCTGAAGTATGACATAGTAATTAAGTAAATTGCAGAGTTATTTAAAAACATTAAAAATAGTTTTAAAATAACGGTAATATTAGGTATGGTAAAATTGCTCGGGAATAGGAACGTAATATTACAACTTCACATCTCTAACTGTAGTTGACAGTGCCTAAAAAACAATCAAACTTATTTTTCAATCATAAAACTCAATCAATAAACCGAAGAGTGACCTGAACCTGGTAAGTGACGTAGGCAGTAAGCTAGCAACTCACATTGTCGGAATTTGTCAAGTTAATATTACGAAGCAGAATGACGGCATGCCTTTGATGTTTCATCTCATTCAATAATTGGCAAGTTTGATTCGTCAAAATACCGTTTAAAAATGTTCATCTGGATCAGAAACATGTGTAAATGACTCATTTTGTTCTGATAAGCGTTTGATAAAAGCATGTTTTTTTTCATCTATTTGTATCAATCTAGTTATAGTCGGTGACAGGCAAAGATGAACCCTGTTTAGCATTTGCCAGGTACATGCCGGCTCATGCTGGAGCGGGTTCATCTTTGCCTGTCACCGACAGTAGGCAACTAATACTTTTCGGTGTACGGCTGGTAATCGCTGTATAAGGGGGAAATCTCTCATACCATATTGCGTTGACTGTACATACCTATTTAATATAATATTTATTTTAACTAGTGCTTGACATTCCATGAATATTCCTTTGTCAGTATTTGTGTTTTGTTAATAGAAATGTCATTTTCAAAAAGATCATCGAACATAAACTTGATTGCAACTCTATTATATTATGAAATCGTCTATTTTCATCCACCAATCGTCATCATGTATTAATCCTCTTTGTCCGCATTTATTATTTAAATAATATTGTAAATAATAATTTCAATAGAGAATGCAATTTGTTTTTATTCGATTTGCATGAAACGTTTATTGTCCTATTCGAGTCGCCCCAAACAAAACAAAGCTTTATAAAGAACATGAATCGCATAATTCAAAAGTCTTCATTGTGGAACGATTAATGGGCACGATAACAACTTTATTGTGTAGTTGTGAATACTCGTGCATTGTTTAGTCGTTGTATTAGTCAATTTCTGCTGATAACTTTCAACATCGTACGAGCGCTGTTCATAATTACTATTACAATGTGCAATAGATTAACCCGTCACTTCTGAATGCTGGCTTGATAATTGGTTCAAATGTAGTTGGCGTACCTAATTGAACATGGCGCGGAATACGTCTTCGAATTACTAATAGCCAAGGATTCCACCGTTGCTCGCCTTACCATATATGATTACCGCTGGGAGAAATTACCTTGAAGCTGTCTAGCAGCATAGGCTCAGTTGAGATATGAACCGAAATGCCCGTGAAGTTATAGCTTTCAGCAAAGTCGAAGGGAAGATTGAAAATTGAGACGCTGTAAAAACGGGAAATCTAAGAGACTGAAGTGAAGCATTATTAGTTTAAGAATATGAAGATAAACCATTTTTTCTGATATTCAGTTTGACTCTGCTGAATTTGTCAGTGTTGTAAACGCAAGATTTGAAAAAAAAGTAATTTGTACGAAAAAATTTGCAGCGTTAGTAAATACATTTCTCATGTGCTTGAAAATCCTTCTGAAACGGTTACTTTTCATTGCAGGAGATAAATACAATATTATGTAATCGAAATATCCAGCCAAGTAAGACATGTTCCCAGAAGTTTACAAATAAAATGAAATTGATTAAATAAAATCTGTCGCACTATGTTGCTGGCTAATTGAGTTTTAATGAAAAATCTTGCTTTTCATGTCGTGATCAAACCGATATGTGACATCAGGTTCACGTAAAAAGCCATTGTTTCACTTATTTTCATTCGTCGGATGGAGTTTTAAACTTTTATCGCTATTGTTAACAAGTAACAACCCACGTTTTATTTTTTCACAATTCAGGGTATTGCCTCAATAGGGAAAACGTTCATTAACTCTGAAAGTTTACTAATTAATTAACACCAGTGCGACAACCTGATTGGTTCTGGAAACACACCACTTAGGATCGAGCTCGCTGCGTTCCTAACCAACAGAAAGTTCAAAAATTCTCTTTCACCTCAGACTTTTATTTAAGCCCTCTGATATTGCTTGTTTACATTCACTTGAGATGGATGAATAAATAGAAAAAAGTCATGCTTTTCAGAGATGTGCAAGTGAAATTGAAAAATGTGATCAATTCAGGTGAGGAGAAAACATTTTGGTGAGATCAAACTTTGAAAATTGTGTAATTCAACTACAAAGAAGGTATACTTTTATTTTTGATGAACACTTTTCAAAATAGAGTAATTTTATAGAAATTCGGTCATATTTAATATTTTCTTCTAATTGTGATTTACGTGTTCCTACCCATACGCTAAATAGCACATTGAGAAACAGTCAGGGTGGTTCTGGTTTCTATTAATTCTGAATCCCAGAAAAAACACTCCGTGTAAAAATACCAGCCAAGTCTCTTTAACTATAAAAAAAAATAGAAGAAATCTAAAAATTCAGCACTGAAAAGGAGTGATATCAAAAAAGGAGCCAAGTCAACGAATTTTCCAAATTTTAATCGTACCATTGAAATAAAAATATCAACCCCCGAGAAATACTTAAAAAAAGGACTTGGCGCATCGTTTTTTTAAAGACACTTTTCTATCCTAAAAGTATAGGAAGAACTCTACAAGTATATTTTCCTGAGTATATCACATTCATTATCGACGAATCATACTACGTTTTAATATAACTAGTACTCTTACCTACTGGCAGTTTTGGTATTTTGTCAATATTCAGAGGAAATAAACGGATAAACGAATAACGAATAAACGGAAGCGGCCTAGTCTATTCGTTATTGCCACTATTTCTAGGGTCATATTAATCAATCATACTTCTCAATATCGTGACTGAGGGAAATAGCGAAAGCGCTCATTACAAGAAGGCCGTCAATGAGATTTGTATAAGTGACTAGTGCACTGAGCCATGCTGCTCAAATAATTACTGACTAGATTTTTATCTAAAGTAATACGTTATGTAATTTATGAATTTTTTTGGTATAAAATGTTAATTAATAGCAATTAATTACACGGCGAGAAGGTTCAAAGTATAATGCTGTAGTAGGTATGTTGATGTACCCACAAAACTATAGGTACCTACCAATCACAAACACAACTGTTCTGTATTTATTGCTTGTAAGACAATGCTATGTTTCTTTGCGTACTTATATTTAAATTTAAAATATTTTACAGAATGTTCAATATTTAATTTGAAAGTTTTGTCCCAATTTTTCTAGGCATTTCTGAACTACGTAGTATGTGAGTGGCATAAGCTTAAGAATAGAAAAATGTCTTTAAAAAAACGATGCGCCAAGTCCTTTTTTTAAGTATTTCTCGGGGGTTGAAATTTTTATTTCAATGGTACGATTAAAATTTGGAAAATTCGTTGACTTGGCTCCTTTTTTGATATCACTCCTTTTCAGTGCTGAATTTTTAGATTTCTTCTATTTTTTTTTATAGTTAAAGAGACTTGGCTGGTATTTTTACACGGAGTGTTTTTTCTGGGATATCACTTCTTTTGTTAGTTTATTCATACAGCTTGTAGCACATGTCCGAGCAGGGACTAATTTCTTTAAAAAAATACGCCTCAACCGATTTGGTTACTATGAAAAGTTGCGTTTGGTATAAGATGAAAATGATTATCCAAGAAGAATAGCTTAAGTTTCGTTATAATCGATCCAGCCGTTTTCGATACATGACGTCACTTCCGGTTTTGAAATAGCGGCCGAATTCCGGTATAGGTAATAAGAAAACAATCTAGTTTTATCTAGTTGATACCTTCATGAACGACCATCTGAATTCCTAATCCCTATATTTCCGTAAAATCGGTCATGCCGTTTGTAATATATGACCTCACTTCCGGTTTCATTTAGTGGTTCCTGCCGCCATTTCCGGTACCATTAATTTATTTATTCATTTTTCACAATTGATTTTTCAAATAAATAGCAGAATGAATACGCAGGAGCTAGTTCAGTTGCAATCGGTACAGGCGTTTTAGATATATGACGTCACTTCCGGTTTCAGGAATGGCGGCCGAGAACACTGCTACCTTGAATATATAAATTGTATTGTCTATGTTACAATGTAAGTTAATTATGTACGTATTTTAAGTATAATTTGTTGAAATAAGTTAAATATTGCGTATTTATGACGTCACTTCCGGTTTAGAAAATAAGAAAATAATATTTTTTTTATTGATACTTCATATAGATCAGCGGTCGCCAACCGGTGGTCCGTGGACCACTGGTGGTCCGCGAGAAAATTTTGGTGGTCCCCAGAGAAATTTTGAAGTTTACTTTTAAGTTTCCATGCAATTTATTTAATTTAGAAAAATGGCAATCCAATACAAATGTACTGAATTCGGACATGTTTCAATACGTACCTATGCCTTTTACAAAGTATACATATTCACTAGCTCTATAATGAAAATAATATCAGTTTCTGAGTATTTTTCCAAAACCTAAGTCATTTTAAACGCATTTTCTCGAAATAAAAGTTGGCTGAAATCGCGTAGAGACGCGCCAAATGACTTCCTGAATACAAAAATTTTCCGGGACTAAGCACCCCGGACCCGCTTATTACTGTGGGGTCCTCCCCCCAGACCCCCCATTGTCTCCCTCACTTATCGTATTTCCCGGCACACGTATTTTACGCGCCTGAGTGGTCCGCGAGATATAAAATTGTCATAAGTGGTCCGCGAGGTTCTAAAGGTTGGCGACCGCTGATATAGATGACCATCTAAATCGAATGGCGCTAATTTCGTTCTAATCGGTCCAGACGTTTTTGAGTTATGACGTCACTTCCGGTTTCAAAATGGCGGCTTCCGGTTGGTTTTATAAAAAGGCACCTCAGACGCCAAAAGTGCACATGTGGTAAAAATTTCAGGTCGATCGGTTCAGCCGTTTAGGCTGTGGCGGTGATAGCGACGTTTCGTGATATCATCAGAATCATCATCATCTTCAGAATCAGAAAGTGGTGTAATTTCACTGTTTTCTCGGTCCTCTAGCGCGCAAATGGCATAACCTATTGTTCCCAAATTTGGTATATGTAGTGGGGTGGGCCATAGCTCGAAATTAAGATATTTCGCAACAATGTGAGATTTACCAATTTTGAGATCCAGTAGGCCGAAAATGCCATGTTGTTGCTTACAGTAAAAGTGTTTGGTCTGCTCCTCAGTTTATTAGGCATTTACGGTATGTTGAGTGACTGTGAGTGTATAGTACGACTTGGCTGGGTGGAGCGACCGCTCCACTAGATTCATATTCAGTTTGGTTTCCAGATATCTATTTGTGTTGAAAATCACTTTTCTATTAATCCAAACGGCACGAAATATTTTAGAAATCAGAGCCATCCAGGTAACGTTTGAAAAACTAACAAACATAAATTAATAAAGTAAAGCGTATCTACAAATGTTCATCTCAATGAGTTTGCAAAATTGTCACCTGTAAGGGAAGATGACATTTAATTTTCAACTAATCAGCTAATGCGTTAGTCATGCAGGCGTGAATTAAAAATTGTGATAATTTTGAACGGATTAACAGTCTAGCTTGTACAAAAACACTACTAGGAAAATAAAAAGAACCTGAAGTGTCATATGGAAAAGTTTGCTCCTCTCGTTTAATTATCAAATTTCATTCATACTTTCAAATCTATTGAATGTTTATTCAACTGTTTAATATTAATGAAATTACCTGTACGGTCAATGATAAAATAAATTATAGCTAAAAAAGTTGTTATTTTTGCTTGGATATTGTCTTGATAGCAGATACGAGTATTATTGTTCAACGAGAGAAGCAATATTATTGTATCTATTACGTAGATAATAAGAAGTACTCTTCCATAGGGAAGTTTATTTCAAGAAATATTTTTATACTACCATTGAAAAATGTGAACTATTTCCACATCAAAACAGACTTATTTACACGGTATCTTCAGAGAATATCGAAGGAAGGTAAACATAAAACGGTTTTGAATTTCTTATAACAAGTTACTTTCAATCGAAGTTGATATTTTAGTCAAGTGTGTTTTATGTTAAACTTCAAGTGGACACTGGAATGAATCAACTGAAGAAGTTTAAAATATTCGACTACCGTACCCCACACTTTCCGAGCGAACGAAACTATCCCGACACTTCTAACTGGAACGGGTTTAAAGATCTCCGAGGAGAATGGAACGAGTGCAGTGAACAGCCACCGCGAACTTTCAGACCCTCGCCCACACCGTGTCTCATTGAACATACGAGAGTAGACTTTTATACTCGACTTGACGAGGTGCTGTGAAACTAGAATGATGGGATTCTTGGCTTGGTGGTTAACTCCAATAGAGCCAGGATGATATAAATGAACTTAATGTATGATACCGCGGATATGACATGAACCCGGGGCTCTAGTTAGTTGTGTTTCATTCTCTCGGAGGTCTTAAACACTTCCTAGTAAAATGAAATGAGTATCATATCATTGTTTTCGTTAGGGAGGCACTGGGTTCAAGTTCGATTCGAGGTCCGAGTCAGCCAGATATTTTATTTATACATTCTTACAACCTTTTGATTTGAGCTCGTAGTTGATTTTTTTCATTTTATCAAGGACCCAATATTACCATTATTTTATGCTATAGTTAGTTTAAGCTCCACTTGGGAAATGTGGTGTATTTCCATAATATCCTGCAGCTAAAAACCGGAGCTTATTTACTTAGTTAAAATTAACCTCAGGCTACATTGACTGCAGTTTATTAAAAATATTCCGCATTATATAATGGTAATACACCACATATCGCTTAACTAACTGAAGCAGAAACTAATGGTAAAACCGTCACAAAGGAAAGAAACCATTTATTTTTACAGTTTAGCCTAATATTGGGACGATAATTAATAACTATATGCATATGATAAATCATCGGTAAGCGTAACGTATTGATAAAAAAACGTTATTTTCCAGGATTCACCTGATTCCGATGTATGTATTGCTTCTCGAATTGCTATAATAACGACTGTGCATTGTTTGACGTGACCCGAGGCTTCCGGATCGCGAGTTTCTGCTAACCCGGTTGTTTCTTGTATCTAGGTAAACAGCGCTCTTGGGAACATTGTGATGTAGATGCATGAGACTGAGGCAAAAATATACTTGCAAACAATCTGAGATAAGAAGTTTGAGATCTCGTAACCGACCCTTACTCTTACTAATTGAGCCATGACCTCGAGGGATTACGCGGGATTTTATTTTATTCACATCCAGTTTGTCGGAGCATAAAGCTGCGTAGAGTTCACGAGCTTTTCACAATCATTCGTGAATACAAAATGCAGCGTTTCAACAACTGATGCTCAGAACTGATGCTATTTTCAAAAGCTTCTATATGCTTGATGCACATTTAGGTTCAGAGTCATAGAAATTGATGACAACAGTCTAGATCCATTACAATGTGTTCTGTCAACTAGGAAAACGCTCTGTGTAGCGCGTTGATAAGCGAGCATTTGAATTGCGTTCAACATTGCGTGATAGTTGCTGCTCTCTTCATCTTGAAACCATATGTAAAGACAAATATAATGATTTTAAAGTACGTTGCGGACTACTTTATCGATAAAAACATTTGTTAAATATTCAAAATATTCATACTTTTGACTGATTAGGCTGACAAAAACAAAGGAAATGCAAAATTTGAGCTTGAAGTGTTCACTTTCACCTTTCAACAAATCAGCACTTTTCAGACTAATTGATCGGGTTTATCTGGGCTTTTAACTTGAGACCTTATTCAGCTTTTTCCTAGAATAAGACAGCTATAACAATTAACACCTATCGGTGAAAGCTTTCAATTCTCAGATTCTCCAGAAAAACAAGACGCCATTTTGTAATACGATATAACCCAACGCGCGGAATGGAACTCTGGCGTCATCTAGCGTTAACGATCGTAAACTCATCATTATCACCTCTTATCGAGTAATAAACTAGTCTAACAACTCTAAAACTGATTCCAGCCAATAAATAATCCGCCACGTCTCACATTCCTCATCGAACTCGATAATTAGGTAAAATTTGGGTAACTCATTTCGTGTGTTAAACGTTTGATGTGCTCGTTAATTGACAGGTTTGAGGGCCAGTTTCTCGACATCTCGTTAAACTCTCATAAAAGTGATCCCTTCTTAAGCTGTGTTAGGGCCAGTTTTTTCACCTCCGTCTTCGTAAAAGTGATCCTCGATCGTCAAATGTGCTAATATCATTAGTCATTTACTAACGAGGGTATTACTCTAACGAAACTCAGAACCAGAGAAGGTCTCTGAGTGATTGTCTTGCATAGTAATGTGAGTTTTAATAAAATTAAATTGAATTAATGTCAACATGAAACGTCTTTTAATAACTCTAGAGTCTCTCACTACGAATGGTGACAGCGGTGGGACTTAGTTCTGAATTCAAGGACATCAAAGGATGTATAAGGATATTGGAAAATATTCGGAAATAACTTTTAAAACACGTTTTGTTTGTTTGTTGGTCTGTTTGTGTCAAACGTTGGCTTCTCTACCCAATCGAGCTTAAATTTGGCACGTACATAAACACCAACGCAGATATAACCAGTATGAGAAGTGAAATAGACCAGCGTGACCGATGAAGTTGACATTTTGCAAAAGATTGTTGGGCACACATTTGGTTGCAAAACGTTTGAGCGAATTTTGCACCATATGTTAAATGTTCTGTAGATAAAGGCATCTTGATCTATTTCGGTCCGCATCTGGTAATTGAAGGGTAACCAAAAATCCACAAATCACTATAGGACGGTCATTTGAAGTCCGGTTATAGCTCAATGCCATTGCGGGACTAGCCTTGGACTAGAAGAATAATGCTATTCCACCACTGAAGTCAAAACCTAAATGGATAGTAACCTCCTGAAGTCTACAGATCTGCATATTAAGGTGCTGCAAGCGCGAATGGGTTGACGAAATGATTTGAAATTTTAATCGTGATTATATAAAGGACAAACTTAGGTTATCCCTTGGTACATTTTACATTTTTGTTTCGTTAATTAGTAATAATAGGGAAGTCTCGTGAAGATTAGAATTCAGAATAATATTTATTTTATGAAAGTTGAGATGTTGCTGAACACAGATGTGGTATTATTTTTGTTCTTGGACGAATAGTTCTCATGTAATTAATTTACAAAGTTTGATAGATCTCCTCTCATTTAAAAACAGGAAAATTGGCAATGACATCACAGTTTGCTATATTGCCATGGTAACAAGGGAATCCCCATGTCAACACAATGTTCAAGACTTGGAAATGACATCACAATTCTGATTCTTGTTAAAGGCCGTTTTTCCCGCCAAAAATCATATGATATTTGAACTCGATTTTTATGAATGAAAATTTAGGATTTCACAGGTAATAAGTGTATTTGTCATTATTATTTGTGTTTATTTATAGAAATTTACTAGAATAAAATTTCATGAGACTTCCCTATTGGTGGATTTTTTGTGTCCCGCTGGGTGCCGTATAAAATAAAATTTCAAAAATTTCAAAAATGTGCCAAGTGATAGCTCTAAATTTGTCTTTCATCTAATCATGATTAATATTTGAGATCAATTGGTTACCGGGTTTGTTCTCCAATCGTATCAGAAATTCTATAGTTTTGCACGGTTTTGTTGAATAACCGGTGCCTAATTAACCAGGCACGATGCAAAAATGAAAGAGTGCTGCTAATATACAATCAGACTGATCATCCTATCAAAATTACAGCCACTTATAAAATATTTTCTCTCTCTCAATTTATAAACGATAACATATTTCATTGACGGCATGACAAAGGTAGCTTAACAGGGTATGTGCTTTCATACTAGTTTCAATTCTAATGTGATTGATTTTTAATTAAACTGTTAAAGACGAGTGGGTGTTTCTATTTATTGCGGTGAACACACGTCACGGTCCGGGGGAGTCAATTCTCGCCGGCTAGATTTTAATTGGACTCCGCACAAAGAGACCGCTGAAACCGGACTTGTTTCTACCCCACAAGACGAATGTATCTCGCTCGGTCACGTGACACACGCGGTTCGTCAGGGCACGGCAGAGTCCCAGGTCCCTTATTATCCCTGATCCAGTGGTCGGCCGGTCTCCCCGATTCCACTAACCCAGCTAAACAAATCACGTGACATTCGACAAGGCCGGATGACGTCGCTGAACCGCGTCATGTGAATTACCTCGTTACAAGATGGCGGCCGTGGTGTTTACCGAAGCGTTCGGGTTGGTTACTCGAGCTACCCAGAGAGAGCGAATATGACGTTTCGATGTGCAATCATCAAACAGTTTTAGAAGCTGCTTTAAATATAAGATCTCTTCTTCCTCAACTTCCGTTAGGGAGAGTCATAAAATACAGCTCCACTAAATAGCAGAAGTACGTGTGCTAATAGTTATCACCACCACAATTAAATAGATAAAACATAACTAAGCTGGCCAATAAGACTAAATATGTCAAAGTGCCAATAAAAACGCCGAGTAAAAAAAAAAGTGAACTTTAAATATAATAAGCTGGCAGATATGACTCTAGTCATTGCCATTCAACCCCGACACGTGGTGATAACTGATATCCTCAGTAATTCTGAACTTTAAATATATATTAAGTATTTCACAATAACTGAAGATGGCTTATGCCAAAACATAACGTGTGTGAAAAATAAAACATTACAATAATAATTACATATAACAAAAATACATTATCGAAACCAAATTGAGCTGGCCGCTATGACTTATTGTCAAGGCCATTAAACCCCGAAGAGAAGAAGAAGAAGAAATATAAGATCTAGTGGAGCGGTCGCTCCACCCAGCCAAGTCGTACCGTACACTCACACTCACTCAACATACCGTAAATGACTAATAATACATTTTACGGAAGAATCTGGATAGGTAAAAATTTGGTTTGATACTTTTTAAGCGAGCGTAGCGAGCGTCACCACGGTACTCTTATGGCACTTTCTCTGTGTGTGTGTTTTTTTTTTTTTTTTTTTTTTTTTTTTTTTTTGCCTGCACTGCCCAGGTCAAACCGCACAACCAATCGATCTGAAATTATGTACACATACTAACGTAATCTATGCGATCCCTGGGATCTTTTCTAAACGGGATCCTGTGATTGGTTCAAATTTTATAAAAATTATCTTTCGATTGGTTGGTTCGATCAATTTGAAATTTAGCAAAGTCATTGCAACCAACATTGTACCCAATCAAAAAAATTCAGCCAAATCCTCCAGTTGGTTCAAATTTGAAACCATTTTTCCTGTGATTTTTGAAATTTAATCTGGAACCGATTGACCGACCAACTAAAAACTTTGCATGGTCATTGGTACCAACATTTAAAGTATTTTTGCCAATTTTCACTCTAATCTGTCGTTATTTTCAAAAGTTTTTGTAATTTTAGGGACATTTTGCGTGTTGGCTGTCAAATTCACGGCGACTTCGAATCTACAGTTCAAGGCAAGGTAGTTAGAGCAGAAAGTTTTAAACGATATGAAACTAATAATGACCGTTCAACAGATTGATCTGATATTGTGTACACACACTACATATCATATCATATGGGTGGTCCCAGGTATATTTTTTGAACGAGATCCTGTGATTTTTGAAAATTAACAAGGAATCGTTCAATCATAAAGGTTTAATCGATCAACTTAAAACTTAGCAAGGATTGGCACCAATATTTTTTGGAGATTTTGGAGATTTTTATACAAGTATGTGACGAAACTAAAGAATTATTGGCATTTAATGACATTCGATAGACATAATTTCGGTTCGAGGTGTTGCGTGTATCCGTGCTCGCTCATCAACGCGTTACACAGAGCGTTTTCCTAGTATAATTGAAGTATTTTTAGAGATACAAACGCTTAGAATTCAAACCTTTGACTTGTTTACATTTGAATTTTAGAAGCCACTTTAAATTTAAGTTACATTTTAAGAAAGAATCTGGATAGGTACAAATTTGGTTTGATACCTTTTTAATCGAATGGATTTTTAAAGATACAAACGCTTAGAATTCAAACCTTTGACTTGTTTACATTTGAACAAACGCTTAGAATTTAAACCTTTGACTTGTTCACTTTTGAAATTTAGAAGCGACTTCAAATTTAAGATACATTTTACGAAAGAATCTGGATAGGTACAAATTTGGTTTGATACCTTTTTAATCGAATGGATTTTTAAGTATACAAACTCTTAGAATTCACATCTTTGACTTGTTTACATTTGAAATTTAGAAGCTACTTTAAATTTAAGTTACATTTACGAAAGAATCTGGATAGGTACAAATTTGATACCTTTTTAATCGAATGGATTTGTAAAGATAAAAACGCTTAGAATTCAAACCTTTGACTTGTTTACATTTTAAATTTAGAAGCTACTTTAAATTTAAGTTACATTTTACGGAAGAATCTGGAATAGGTACAAATTTGGTTTGATACTTTAATAATCGAGTGGATTTTTAAAGATACAAACGCTTAGAACTTAAGCCTTTGACTTGTTTACTTTTCAAATACGTTGAATGGTACACATTTTTCGTGCGAAAGCAATTAATTTTTTGATCAACCAACAGCTGTCACCATTTGTAGTGAGGTCATGAAAATATATTTTGTGGGAACGAAAATTAATTTAGCTTTTCCTCTGAATGGATTTAGCCACCTGTTCATCAATATACAAATTATTATCTAATAGTTTTAGATTCTTCTTTTGATATCTGTAGAATTTTTGAAGACTGAGGTTGATCTACACTCTCAATAATATTAAAATTAAATTAAAATGTTAGAAGTACAAATACTACGTCTATTTTCATGATTAACTTTCATCTATATTTTAACTTTCCTTGCTCATTAAATTTTACACATTTCATGTGTGAACGTCTGTATGATCTCATTGTCATTCGTATTTTTTCAAACAGTTTCACCATTATTAAAATCTGTACAAGTGTAGCTTTTGCCTTCTGTCTCGGGTAGAGATCTGACATACAGCTCATTATAAAGCGTGTACGTCACACGGACCGCTTAACAACGCTCAGTCTTTGTAACTGAGAATGTGAAAATGTTTCGTGTCATGCGATTTTGAAAATTGACATTTATTTCTATAACATGTTTGTACTTTCGATGGAGCGAATCGCGTCACAACTTTTCAACTGTTGACAATTTCAGAAGATGTTTGTGAGAGATTGAAGGGTTCTAGATTATAACCACTTGAATGAACAATTTCACTTCACAGTTATAACTTTCATTTCCTCGACTGCATCGAGATGCAGTTGAATATCGTGGAGTTATGCAAGAAATCAAAGAACACATGGGAATGTTGCAGAAGGAAACTCTAAAGAATAATCCTTTTGAGAAATGAAAATGAGGGTCAAGTTAATAACTAGGACAACGCTCAGTGTAACGCGTTGATGAGCGAGCACCGAAAGTGGTAGAACCTGATTTTCATTGTCACTTTGATATAGCGATCATCCATACACTCAGGACAGAGAAGGTTGAAAATGTGTATTATTGATATTGATGGCCGCACAGATTCAATATGTGTTCCTTATTTGGTTACCAAAAATGTCGTCATTCCTTATATATTAAAACTACTTTTTAACAGTGAATTAGCCTACTACTAGTAGTTTTATACTATATTAAAAGATAAAATGTACTTTATAAATAATATTTCTAGCAAACAAAAAGAAATAGTTTATGAACAACAGCAGAAATGCTATATAATTTGTCGAGATTCACTGCAAGGTCTATAATCCTTGGGCTCTAACTATTCACAATGCAGAAGAGAAAGACTATTTTGTTATCCGTGGTAGTACATTTATGGCACATTTTTACTAATAAGTTTTATAATTAACTTTGGACATAAAAAATAATGTAGTACATAGTTAATGGAGTAAATACGACTTTTTGCCTGCATGTAAAACATCTAATACACGAATATTGGGAACAGTATTTTGTTTATAAAATTATGAGTAATCTATATAGGTGCCTAATCCATTTTTATATTATAAGAAGAATAATGGCCAAAGGTAACAAATAAGTCAAACATGCCAAACACGATTATGTTACAAAATACACTAAACCATGGTAATATCTCTCCTTGCACAGATCTGCGATGATCTCATCTCAAACAAACGAGCCACCTTCGCTTCATCCTCTCCAATAATCTAATCCAACGTTATCTGCTTCTAGAACATAGACAAAACACATCGAAACTCCAGAATATAATCAATGTATGTGATTAAAACAACCCTTCCAGCTCATTCACCTCCCCCTCCCCTCCCCACCCCCACTACTTCATCGCAGAACAGATCACCCACAAGACCGTAGAGAGTTACTCCACAGTTATTTGTAGCTGTTGTAATAACGTATGCAAACCCCAACAAACAACACAAAAAAACTCATTGCTATAAATCTGACTGCAGTATTTTGAGTCAACCCACTTTCAACACACGGCATATACCGCCAATATGGCCACAGCAAAAAACATATTTTAATCAACTTTGTAATTACGCTGTGTCCTGTATATATGGTGTGTATATGTGTGTAGCGGGGCTTATGTGGTGATGAGCCGGCTTAACGGAGGGGCTGATTAATTTATGCTTCAAGCAAGCAATGGGGGTTGTAATACTCAGGTGAACAAAAAAATATTCGGTGCGAAGGGGCAATGAGATAACAGTAGGAGTATTTGGAGGGATGAAATTATTACAGTCAAAGTGAACTGTTAGGGAGGGAGGGTTTTCAACTTTAAGTACCTATATTTTTATATTGACCATTGGTACAGAATATAAATTATATTGTTGCTTTTTTCACGAGAAACTTTATAAAAATATAACCAAATATAAAATATAAATACAAATTAAATTTGCTCTGCCACACCACAGGGTCAGGTCACACATCACTCATCAAATCACACATTGCTCATCACTCATTGCACTTCCATATTGTATTACGCACATCACTATTCGCACATCACTCATCGCACATCGCTCATCACTCATGACAGACGGTCACTCAGTGGGGCAGCTCACACATTACACACCGCACATCACACATTGCACATCACTCCTCGCACATCACTCCTCGCACATCGCTCCTCGCACATCTCTCATCCCTCATGATAGGCGGTCACTCAGTGGGGCAGCTCACACATTACACATCGCACATCACACATTGCACATCACTCACCGCACTGTGATAAAACTGTGATTCAAAAAATAATCTGTGATATGCGATAATTTGTTATTTATTTTTAGTGTTAAACATAATTTTCATTTAATCTTTTAAATAGTTGATAATAATTATTTCTTTTGTATTTATATTATGTACATGTGTCTATAAAATTGTACTTGTGGGATATTATTGTCCTGTTACCATAAAGAATAAATTATGTATAATAATATAGTGTGGTGCACATCACTCATCACTCATCACTCAGCAATGTGCGATGAGTGATATCGACTACTCCACTTTGGTTTCCCATGGGTTGTATGAGGGATGAGTGATGGTGACCTGCTACACTGTGTTGTTACCCGTATCAACTCTAAACTTAAAAACGTTTTAGCTTATTTAACTGTCCCTACACTAACAAATGCAACCAGTAAGCTATTTAATTTCCAATGCAAGCAATCTCTAGATGAACACCAACACTGTAATTGTAAATGCATACCATATGCTTGATTTAAAGCCGCACTCTTTGGGGAGCATTTTAAACACCCGTGGGGGTTGCTTTTGTTATTTTATTTGTTTTAACTGCATATTTCAGAATGCAGTTCTCTGAAAAATAATTGATAATAATGGTGTGGAATAAACTGCATTTTCCTGCGGTAACTCGGCGTCGTTGACTGTTATTTACTTACCTGCAGGGTTTCGCGTAATTAATTTTCTTACAGAGCTTCCACAAAATAGAACAATCAAACAAACCGGAAGGGTGAAACAGAATAGGTACATTATAGATGGAAACCTTTTTAACGGGTAAATGGGAAATAAAAATTTACGCGTCGAAAAATATTTATATTGTGACGTAACAGCTGTGGGACGTAAAATATGCAGTTATGAAATTGGTAACTATTTATGGAATCAATCGGAAAGCGTTTTGCAAACCGAATCAAAATTTCAGGTAGGTTAGTCAGAATCACAAGAAAAGTTTTGAATGTAGAAATTAATTGACTAATTCTGTCAATGTGTCATTTACCGTTTCAATACAAAATTTTTGACAAAACAACAAATAAGAAATAATAATTTTTCTGGCGAAAAGGGTGAATTGGGGCGAAGTTCCGTCGAATGATTATAGATGTCATATTTTAAGTAGGTATTTTCCAAATTTTTAGCTCATTGTAGAATTCCAAGGAGTGGGGGGGGGGGGGGGACGTTCCTCTTGCCCTCTCCACAAGAATCTGTGTCTTTAAACCAATGGCATATAAAGCTACTAGTAGCTTTTTATGTCATTGCTTTAAACATAAAGTTCTTCTTTTTAGTTATTGCAGTATTGAACTTCAAGTACTACGTAGTTCAACCACATTATAATCGTATACGTTTTAGATAGTGGAGACAGTAGACAATTTTGAAACTTGTGACACTCTATGAATCAGTATAGACTTCATAACATACCGAAACAGCTATAAACTATTTATGGCTTCCAGTCTTACTTCAAATAATATCATTTCATTTGTTCTATTCATTTTGTTTATCGCCAACAGGCCAGGAAAATAAAGAGAGACAATCCTTAATAACTTTTGCCATTTACGATTTCAGTTTATGGGGGATATTCATCAAAAATAACTTTCTTGTTGAATTTTTCCATGTAAAAATTATTTTTTTAAAGATGTAGCGGTTTGGTACTAGGGGTGCAACTATGTTTTGCCTGGTTCTCCTCAGTAGTACGCCGAATTGACAAAATTACATTTTCATTTAGGGTAAATTTCCAGTGGACACTCAACAAATGAAAAAACGGTATTCGAAAGAAACGGATTGTCTGAAAAAGATTTGATGACCTCATCTGATGAAGTCTATGCTAACTCCTCACTCATCCAACTCTAGTAGGTGAGCTCTGATTACATCAGAAATATCAAAGATTGGTTGTCCAGCAGCCAATCCGTTTCGTTCAAATACCGTTTTTAGTTTTGTTGGATGCACACAAAAATTACCCCTAAATAAAAATATAATTTTACATCTAGATGCGAGGAGAGCTTGTCGACCCACCTGTAGAAATATTAGTTTCAATTATTACAGTATGCGTTTCCTGGTAATATTGCATGATAATCGAGACACCAGGCGCGTAGGAAGTCTATGGTACTTTTCTATGGTTGCGTATTTTATGTTTAGATGTTGAATTACTTTTATACTATGATGTTTTTTACATTGAATAAAATCCCTCTGATTCAATTTCCCTCCCTATGTTCTTATACATTTATGTGTCAAGAAAAAAAATTGCTTAAAAAGTGTTAAAATCGCGTAGAAATGCACCAAATTGATGTCTGAAATTCAAAAAAAAACTGGGGATGTGCGCCCCGGACCCGCATTTTGCTGGGGGGCCCTCCCCCCAGTCCCCCCATTGTCTTCGTAGACACTATTATTTCCAGGTCAAGATTTTACAATAATATTCCCCCCCCCTTGCAAATTTAGTTCCTACGCGCCTGCGAGACACTAGGTGTTTGGACTATAAGTATACATATCGAATGTCCTACTTTCCTTCGCGTTGTGTTTTTTACCCATCATAACTTTTCTATGGTTGCGTATTTTATGTTTAGATGTTGAATTACTTTTATACTATGATGCCTTTTACATTGAATAAAATCAATTTCATTTATTAACTTAATTGATTAGATTCTGATAAGTTTGTGAATTCAGCCCGCGGTTAATAAATCTAACTCTGAAAAAGCGACCATTCACATGTGATGAAATGGAAAAAGGTTTCTCTGTTAAAACATGGATAGTTTCGCTCAAACGCGATTCTCAGAATCTTACGACTGAATCCTATATCAATCCTTTTACTGCTACTTCGGAAATTGGAGAAGTGTTTCTTGATGGCGCATCGGTGGAACATATCACTCCCGAACCCAGAGTCGATTAAAACGTTCGAAATCCAAAGATTTAATTGAAAATCAGAACCCCAAAACATGGAACCCTTCTCCTAGAAACCTCGCAATATCTATCATGCTTCTAAAAGGGGTAAATTTCTAAAAAAAAGATTCATCTTCTGACTGAATGTTAGACCTTCCAGACTATTAAGCTGGTCTAGATAGAAGAGTAGGATGAGGGATAGCTGCCGCGGAAAGGATGGAAGGGTGAAGAAGGCGCATGGAATGGATCATGAGCTAAAGACTGCGCGTATTCCATACATCAATCACTGAATCTGATGGTGCCACTGCGGGGGTGGCAGGAGGGGGGTGGAGGGTTAAACCGACATGAAGCGTTCGATATTTGAATCCAGGCAGCGATTTTATTGAGTGGATTTGCGTGGAAATCTCTCCACCGAGGACGGCTAGGGTCACGTGGCTGTTGATTTATTGTCAACATTCCACTGCAGCGCGGGAAGCGGATTCAAACTATTCGCTCCAACAAACGCGCGCCGATTTAGCGTGAGATCAATTTCGAATAAAATTTCGAGCGTTGCGTTTCTTTGAGAAAAGAAAACGCTCATGTGGCGTGGTTTTCTTGTTTCTGCGGGATAATAAGAAGAGGTTGTGACCGAGTTGTGATAAGAATCGTCGCCTCGGCTCTGTGTCCGACATTTGCAATATCGAGGAAATGGGGCCTGATGTTTGTCAATACACGACATCATAGAAAAGCAAGATGTTTTTTGTTTCTCTCTTCTGTGTTTAGATAAATTTACATATTTGGTGGATGTAGAAGATAAGTACTTTAGATAAAAGTTATAATTAGACAATCTTCGATGAAGATTTGCATTTTCGGGCAACGGCAGGGCAAGAGATCGAGAATTAATTTACAGTGTATTGAGAATGGAAGAGTTTGCACTGGAATTAAAAGTCAAAACAAATGAGCTTATAATTTTCAATATTTATGCGAGAATATCTGTAGATTCAATTTAAAATTAATTAGCAATTATGAGAGAAATCTAGTTTTCAAATTGCTGATTGCATTTAGTACTTACTATCAATTTGCGAAAACTTATGACTAATAAATAATTTAAGGAACGAAGGAATTAAGAAGTTTAACTTGCAATCAAATAATAATTTGTAGTTCTTTTATTACACAATTTTCTTTATTCGCGTTAATAAATGAATAAATGTCCATGTAGGTACAAAAGTACACCAATCTCTTACGCACTTACCTACTTTAATCTTGGGTAGCTTTTAGCTTTTAGGTATTCGTTATTTAAGCTCATTTTCTTATTGACTTCCAGAAAGTCAGCAACTTGAGATGTTAAGTTAGAAGAGTTACAATATTATAGATTTAGCCATTACAATCTTCTTCTTACTTCACGCCTTAATTTACGACCAACATCTCTAGCAGTATCGAGAAAATTCGATAAATGAAGATATATATGACACACTAATACCAAACAAATGCATATCGTTTATGCAGATTGTCGCCTCGAATCTTGGGGCTGTTCTAATCACCATCTTACTCCGGCAATTGCCTTCGCGTAGAATATTATTGTTCCTCGAGGCATTCCCACAATCCCACGGGGGACTCTACGCGTAATCCCAGAGTCTTCCCGTGCTGCGCAATACACCGCAGCGTTTACAAGACTCAGCGAGCTCAGCGCTCATGTGATAGCTCGTAATTGAGCTGAGCCTAATTAATACCCGTCCTGCGGGATATGAGAGCTATGGAGCTGAAAATTACTCCAATTTGAGAAAATTATACAATATTTGGTAGTGAATGAAGACTCCGAGTCGTTTTGCTTCGTATTCAAACTAATAATAGCGTTTAATAGTGCTATTATATTGAGTGAAAAATTAGCATAAGTAGTAGAAATACATTATTGTCAAGCTTCATCGCTTTAGACTACTTTAGACTAAGTGGTCTGGAAATATTCGCGTCAAGAAATAGACTAATCTAGTAATAAATTAAATTATCATGATACTAGATCATTGTAAGTATTGCATTGGAAATAAGCTGGTCATGAATAGAGTGGCCTATAGAAATAAACATTTTTCTTGACTAGTTTATTTCTCATCCAAAATCATACAAGGCGTTCCATCGACGAAGTTTAAATTAAAATAATTTCCGCAAACTCCCACTCAGGAAATTAGGCTTCCATCTTTTGAAAGCCTCACAAAATGTGGTGTTTCATAAAAAAATAAAGGTGACGTATTATCTCCCCAAAGTCAAAAACAATCTCCTCTCTTGGCAATTTATATTTTGTCAAAAATGATTTCTTTTCAGCAGATCTTAAGAAACACCTTTATTACGTAAACACCACGTTACTTAGAGGTAGCTTCTGTCACTAAGTAATACATTTCTGAAATCCTGCATGTACTTTTTTTCTCTTTTAGAAAGATTAAATTTTCATCGGAGAATGAAGCTTTTTTCGTATTCAACGAGTTTATTGAACCTGTCAGTAAAAATAAAAAAATCGTCAAAAACCGTTTCAGCAGTCCTAAAAAATCATTGTTCCCTATTTCATTTGATCCACGTCAATCTACGTCACTCAAAATGTCGTCAATACAACATCGATGTCATAAACCAGCATTTGTCGCTGTAGCGAGGTACTTATGTTCCTGTGGCTTCCCTTTCCAGCCACAACCACAGCATTGCGATATTATTGCGTTTAATGTTATCAGATCCTATGGAGTCACTGTGAGGTTTCAATAAAATGAAAACTCCATGAGGCGAGGGATGTGAGGGGGAAAGGGTGATAAAAGGAGGCGTGGGGTGAACGAGAGGAGGGGGATTGCAAACAGGAACAGAGGCAGATTTATCCCGGGTGACATAAATCCTACAGGAACTCTCTCAAAGGAAATAATGAATGCTCCTTGCCGAACAAACCGATACCTTCTATTTGCATTCGTTCAATCTGTTGCCGTGATAATGGGGTGGGGGTGATGCACAACCACAATATCGGATAATACACCAGCTAGTGGGGAGCAAAGCGTTCCTCGGGAGTATTGTATGCGTGTACGCATACTCATGCTAATCGTATTGAGTAAAACTCATCGTTTAAGTTATGTTCAATTTGACAGTTATAAAATATTTATTTTAACTTAATTTATTAAATTAAATTTTAATCTTGAAAAGTGTATAACTTTGTTTTTTGAACAGGGTCTGACATGGTATACCTAACGAACTCTTTTATTTTAAAAATATAACATTTTCTCATTCATTTCTGTAAAAATTGGTGATATTTGTTCTAAAAACATATTTTTACCAGCTCCCATTTTTATTTGATAACACTCGTCCTTAGCCTAGGGCCCGATTCTAGAACTTTAACATTATGGCCGTGAGCCGAATTCCATCAGAATTGAATTGGTAAAACGTTCTAGAATAGGCATCCTGGTCATACTATCAAATACGTTGAATTTCTGTCGGAAGGTCGGGAAAAGATACAGTTTTGTCTTAAAGGTGGAGTCAACCTACATCTCAAGCCACGTATATTATGCTCATGACGTCACGACATGCCTTGTGCCGCTCATCGAAGGCATCATGACGGAATACGCGCCAGGTGATTACGTCACTGGTGACTCATGACGTCACGACATGTCTTGTGTTTTAGCGCTGCCGCAGCACGAGCCGCTCATCGAAGGCATCATGACGGAATACGCGCCCGGTGATTACGTCACTGGTGACTCATGACGTCACATGTCTTGTGTTACAGCGCTGCCGCAGCACGAGCCGCTCATCGAAGGCATCATGACGGAATACGCGCCCGGTGATCACGTCACTGGTGACTCATGACGTCACGGTATGTCTTGTGTTACAGCGCTGCCGCAGCACGAGCCGCTCATCGAAGGCATCATGACGGAATACGCGCCCGGTGATTACGTCACTGGTGACTCATGACGTCACATGTCTTGTGTTACAGCGCTGCCGCAGCACGAGCCGCTCATCGAAGGCATCATGACGGAATACGCGCCCGGTGATCACGTCACTGGTGACTCATGACGTCACATGTCTTGTGTTACAGCGCTGCCGCAGCACGAGCCGCTCATCGAAGGCATCATGACGGAATACGCGCCCGGTGATCACGTCACTGGTGACTCATGACGTCATATGTCTTGTGTTACAGCGCTGCCGCAGCACGAGCCGCTCATCGAAGGCATCATGACGGAATACGCGCCCGGTGATTACGTCACTGGTGACTCATGACGTCACGGTATGTCTTGTGTTACAGCGCTGCCGCAGCACGAGCCGCTCATCGAAGGCATCATGACGGAATACGCGCCCGGTGATCACGTCACTGGTGACTCATGACGTCACATGTCTTGTGTTACAGCGCTGCCGCAGCACGAGCCGCTCATCGAAGGCATCATGACGGAATACGCGCCCGGTGATTACGTCACTGGTGACTCATGACGTCATATGTCTTGTGTTACAGCGCTGCCGCAGCACGAGCCGCTCATCGAAGGCATCATGACGGAATACGCGCCCGGTGATTACGTCACTGGTGACTCATGACGTCACATGTCTTGTGTTACAGCGCTGCCGCAGCACGAGCCGCTCATCGAAGGCATCATGACGGAATACGCGCCCGGTGATTACGTCACTGGTGACTCATGACGTCACGGTATGTCTTGTGTTACAGCGCTGCCGCAGCACGAGCCGCTCATCGAAGGCATCATGACGGAATACGCGCCCGGTGATCACGTCACTGGTGACTCATGACGTCACATGTCTTGTGTTACAGCGCTGCCGCAGCACGAGCCGCTCATCGAAGGCATCATGACGGAATACGCGCCCGGTGATCACGTCACTGGTGACTCATGACGTCACATGTCTTGTGTTACAGCGCTGCCGCAGCACGAGCCGCTCATCGAAGGCATCATGACGGAATACGCGCCCGGTGATTACGTCACTGGTAACTGCACGTCGGCCAAGTCGAATCCGCCGTCTATCCTGGCGTGGTATATCAACGGCGTCAAGGTAGGTCCAACACCACTCGAGGATGTTCAAAGATGAGGCAATATCTGGGAAGTGCTCAGTGTAACTCGTTGATTGAGCGAACGAAGCGTGCGACTCCTTTTGGCTTCATTTGGCACGGACCTCTGTTTTTTTGTTGATGTCCAGGACGCTCTAGTCCCACCGTTTCTCCGATCGAGCTGAAATTTTGCACACATGTAAAGACCAAAACTGGGGTTTTCTGGCTCTTAATTTTTTTGAAATACGTTGATTGGTTCAAATAAAAAATAACTTTTGATTGGTTGATCCGATCATTATTAAATTTTGCAGGATCGTGTATACTAATATTGTCTCAAATCTTACAAAGTTTCAGCCAAATCTTCTAATTGGTTAATTTTTTTTTAAAATATTCCGATTGGTTGAAAATCAAAATGAACCGATGAAGTTTAAATTTTGCATGGGGTTCTAGACGTACATTATATCATATTTTACAAAATTCTCAGCCCAATTATTAAAGTATTTGCAGAATAATACAAAAAGTTACAAAGTTACAAAAACACGCCACATGGATCTGCAATTCGTCCTTAGTCTATAGACATTGGAAAACAGCTGATTGAGGTAATCAAGTTTCGTTTGGAGTTGTTGCACGTATCGGTGCTCGCTCATCAACGCGTTACACTGAGCGTTTACCTATAGTAAGCGACTAAGGACCTTCGTAATGCATGCGAAATAATATTCGTGGGGAATTCGCTGCTCTATAGACCTTGGAAAAGAGGAAGGCTAAATGCGTCAAAGGAGTTGTGATACATTTGTGAATGAATTTATTTCAATAAATTTGACAAATATTTCAAAACAAGCCCTAAAGAAGACAAGATTTGTATTAGATTAGTCTGAAAACGATCAAAAACACTTAAAATGTTGATCCAATGACCATACAAAATTTTAAGTTCACATGTCAAGGGGTAATTTTAAAGTTTAAGCCAAAAACCTATACACTAGACCGCTCATATGACATTATTTGGTGTTCAACATTTCAGATTGGGCATTGCGCCTACAAAAACATGCAAACAATAAAACATTTATACAGAGAAAGTGCCATAAAAGTACCGTAGTGACTCTCTTTGCGTACTTTTTAAGATCGCATACGTTTCCTTCATGGTGCAAATTCAAGTGTACTGATAGCGTACTGTTTTAGGCGCATTCTGTTGGCAAATAACTAACGTTCATCAAGAAAGCTTTTCGTGTAATTTTACTTCGTCATATTCTTTTAGAACGAAAAAATACCAAAAATACAAAACTGTTAGCGAGTCAATCATCATTAAACTACACAGCAAAAGTTTGTAACAAAGGAAACTTTTTGACTTTTAAATATTTTAACTCTCAGGTAATTAATAATTTACCAATTTATCAAGAAACAACAGCTATATAAAAATAAAAAATAAAAGCACGTTTTTCATAAAAGTTAAAAAATTCTTTGTAAACGTTGTATGTTTACATTTCAACATTTAAAGGGTTGCTTATAAACCAGCTCAGATACAGAAAGAGACAGGAAACTTCACTACCTACACAAGTATTCTATTTCACATAGGCATTTCAATCATTATGCTGAGAGCTTTAGGGACGGATATAGTGTCACCAATCCATTGACTGGATATCTGCATGACTACATAATGTCGCCAGTTTACGCGTCAATTCGTCCTCGTTATTTGAATAGAGAATTATCCAACTACTGGTGAACTGGATGTAATGGGACACGTCTACCTGTGATGTTTCGTACCGGATAACAAGCACAGATGTCATACGTTTGTTGCGATGGAAGTTTATATTTAACCTCAAAACTTCGTTTTATCGCCATACACAACTATATAAATATTTATGTGGGAGGTTATGTTATTCTCATTTAGCATGGCTTTTGATGCATTTTTACATGGATTGGTTCTATTTTAATAATACGAAATGGTGTATTAAAAACAAAACGCATTGTGAAAAGTTTGTAAATCTTTAGAAACGGACCCGTATATCGGCACCTGATCGGCACTTCTCGTCATATCTTTGGAGAAGAGCAGGATGAAATAGTTGTAAGCTCGGCACTAAAGCATTTGTACGGGACAAGTTATCTTTTGTATTTTGTGTATAACATTCACAGCGATATAATTATTAATTTTATATATCCAGATTCAACTGAATTTCGAATGATCAATCTGAACAACTACATTTTCTAAACAAGTCAAGATTCCATGCACTGGCCTCAAATCAAATAAATATTGTAAAAATTATTTTGTAGAGTTTTCACATTATTGAAAAAGTAAAAAAAAATCTGCTTTAGGTTTGCAAAACGTGTTCTGCAATTTTAAGCAGATTTATAGATTTATGAGCATTTCACAACATTTTCATTTATTTATTTATTTATTTATTTATTCATACATCTTACAAAATGATAATAAAAATTATCACAGTGGCAAGGAATTACTAATAACTAATAAAATAACAATAATAACAAATAACAATCAAATAAGTTAGTCTCTATCAAAATTAAAATTTAAATGTAGAAGTTTTCGAAATGTTTTTACTTCAGCCTTGTTTATATTTTCATTGTTTATTATGTTGGCTGGTAATTCATTCCAATCATCTATGGTTTGATTGAAGAAAGAATTTTTCAAAATGTCTGTCCGAAATGTTCTTGTTTTGAGTGTCCATTCATGATTGTCTCTTCCTTGCCTTGTCTTCCTCTCCAGCCGCTCCTTAAATTCCTTCCAACCACCTACACCATTCCAAATCCGCCACAAGTTGCAAAGCCTGGATGTTTTCCGTCTCTCCTCCATTGACTCCCATTCCAAATCCAACATCAATTGCTTCACGCTTACTCTCTCCTTAACAACTCGCCCTTGTTCATTTCTTCTTGTTTCCCACTTCCTTACTTTATTCGTAACTCTTCTTGCTGCAATTTTCTGAACCTTTTCTACTTGCTGTATCCCTTTCTTACTATGAACATCCCATACCGCCCCACCGTAGTCAAGTATTGGCCTTATAATTGTCTTGTACGCCTGGATCTTGACAGCAGTGTCTGCCCCTCTCAAAGATCTCATGACAAAATTCAAGTTGGTAATAGCTTTGGTTGTAACACTATTAACGTGCTTAGACCATTCAAGTTTTCCATTCAACCAAATACCGAGATACTTGTATTCATTAACTCTATCAAGTATGTCATTACCAAGAGTGTATGCAGGTTCTCGTACGGTCTTCTTCCGAGAAAAGTTCATCACCTTGCACTTACTAACATTCAACTTCATTTCATTCTCTGTCATCCACCATACAATCTGATTTAAATCTTCTTGTAATTGTATAATATCACTTTCGCCAACAATTTTCCGATAGATGACGCAGTCGTCAGCGAACAGCCTACATTCAGATTGAACATTTTGCTTCATATCGTTAATATAAACTATGAACAAAAGTGGTCCTAGGACGCTCCCCTGAGGAACTCCCGATGTAACCTGAGATTCATCTGAGCACTCATTTCCAACTCTAACTTTTTGGATTCGATCAGAAAGAAAATCTTTAATGACACTGACTACCGCCTTGTCCATAATTATAGTGTCAACTTTTCGAATAAGTGCCCCATGTGGGACCTTATCAAAGGCTTTCTGGAGGTCAAGGAATACTGCATCTATTTCTTCTCCCTTATCAACCGTGTCCGCAAGGTCTTGTACCAAACCGGTTAGCTGAGTCTCGCAAGAATATCCGCATCGAAATCCATGTTGTTCCTTAATGAACCATCCCAATCTTTCAATTGTTTCATGCAGGTAATTACCTACTACTCTTTCAAATATTTTTGAAACTGCAGAGGTCAAGCTTATAGGCCTATAATTGCTAGGATTACTACGATCACCGCCTTTGTAAATTGGGATGACGATTGCCTTTTTCCAATCTTTCGGAATCACTCTCTCTACTAAAATCATATTAAATAATTTATTGAGAAACATAGATACTGCAAGGCCACCAAATTTTAGCATTGTATGCGTAAAGCCATCTTCTCCTGGAGCTTTACCTTTCTTCAGTTTTCCAATAATTTTGTGAACTGTTGTCACATCACATGTTATAGGAGATGGTCCTCTATTGTTGTCCAAAGCATCATTTTTAACAACTTGCACTTGATCCTTATTAAATACCTTCATGTAGCATGCATTTAACAGCGAAGCCTTTTCTTTGTCAGTTGTATGTGCATGGCCTTCAGAGTCAATCAATGTTGGAAGATCAATTTCACTTCTCTTTTGTGACCTAACATGTCTGTACAAGTTTTTCCATCCACCTCCCTCATCACCTTTCTTGAACATTCCCATCATGTACTTTCCTTTGGCCTCCTTCTTAGCAACATTTAACTTTCTTCTAGCTGCCAACAACTTCTTATCTCCACTTTTGTCCCACTTATACTTGTTATGCAATTGTCTCACTTTTCTTTTTAAATTGTGTATCTTCTTATTATAAAACAGAGGATCACCTTCTTTCTTGACCAGCCCTTTAGGGACACAGTTAATCAAAGCATTTTCAATTATTTTACCAAACTCAATCCAAGCTTCTTCAACATTATAAGTTTTTGAGTCCCACTCTTCAAACAGATCTAAGAGCTCAATTCGGAAAACATTCTTATCGGCTCTCTTGAAATCCCAAAGCACCTTGTCTCCATGTACAATATTTCTGCCTTCTCTAGTGGTTCCCAAAATAATGTCTGTCAGAACAATGCTATGATCACTGATCCCTTTAGCAACAGTACATTTAACTATATTGTTTACTGGTTTTACCAAAACTATATCCAATAAGTTAGAACGGTTTACATCCATGGATCTGGTTCCGCATTTTACCGGCATTTCAAATCCATGATTCATAATTTGATGTATCAGCTCCTGTTTGTTATGCTTTCCTCCAACACCTTGATTCCATGAAACTTCAGGGAAATTTAAATCCCCTGCTATTATCACCATGTCATCCACACCGTAGTCCCGAACAGCCTCATCTAGGTCTTGTAAAAATTTCAGGCCTCCATCTCCACTTCTGTAGCATCCAATTACATCAATATATTTGCTGGATCCTACCGAAATCCGAACACAAATCATTTCCTGGACAACACTTGTCCACTTCAGCATTCCATTTAACTCAGTTCTGGATGCTACAAGCACTCCACCTCCGTGCCTGTTGCGATCCCTCCTGTGGATTTCATATCCATTTAATCGGATTTCACTGGAATAAATATCGTCACAAAGCCAAGTTTCCACTACTACTGCAATATCTGGATTATAAGTTTCTATTAAAGTAGTGAATTCAGACATTTTATTTAGTATACTCCGGGCATTTACTAATAAGAGTCTGATTGATTTTCCTAAACTCGTAAAAGATTTTTTCTTCAGTTCTATAGAAATAACTGGGATTTTTGCGTCACACTTTTCCATGACACAATTTGTGCATAATATATTACTACTGGACACTAACATATCCGAAAATGTATTTGGACTTCGTTGCTTTGCACCGAAGTCCATTACAAGTTTTCCGTTATTAAACATTCTCCATACATGTATTCACCAAAATCCCTATCTGGCATAGTCTGATGTTCCAGCACAGGATTGCTCTGTGGTAGTCTATATTGTTGGTGGTGCCCATTATTCTGTTCACCACGAACATATTGCCATGCTTGATTGTTATATTTCTGCTGAGATGGGTAAAGTTGATGGTTTGTATGGTTAAAATGATCTGAGGGGGCCAACTGATTTTCAATATTTTGGAGCTGAGGTTGACCTTGTTGAAGACGTGGCGCTGGCTGATGTTGAAGAAGACTTGGCGTTTGTTGATGTATCCGATCTAAGGGAGCCGACTGATTTTGAATATATTGGAGCTGAGGTTGATCTTGTTGAAGTTGCTGAAGACTTGGCGCTTGTAGGTATATCTGATCTGAGGGAGCCAACTGATTTTGAAGATATTGGAGCTGAGGTTGAGCATGTTGAAATTGTTGAAATTGTTGAAGACTTGACGCTCGCTGACGTTGAAGACTTGGCGCTTGTTGGCATACCTGATTTGAGGGAGCCAACTGATTTTGAAGATATTGGAGCTGAGGTTGAACATGTTGAAGTTGTTGAAAACTTGGCGTTTGATGTTGAAAACTTGGTTCTTGTTGGTAAATCCGATCTGAAGGAGCCAACTGATTTTGAAGATATTGGAGATGAGGTTGACCTTGTTGAAGTTGTTGTTGAAGACTCGACGCTCGCTGATGTTGAAGACTATGCGATTGTTGGTATATCTGATCCGAGGGGGCCGACTGATTTTGAATATTTTGGAGCTTTGGAGCTTGTTGAATTTGTTGAAAACTTGGCGCTCGCTGATGTTGAAAACTTTGCGCTTGTTGGTAGATCCGATCTGAGGGAGCCAACTGATTTTGAATATTTTGGAGCTTTGTAGCTTGTTGAAGTTGTTGTTGAAGACTCGGCGCTCGCTGATGTTGAAGACTATGCGATTGTTGGTATATCTGATCTAAAGGAACATACTGGCACCATTTTTCTTTTGTTTCTTCTAACGGAGTTCTGTGGCTACATTGATTACGCAATTCATTAGGCTGATGAGGTTGTTGTCTTTGATGTCGTTGTTGATGTTGCTGAGACTGTGGATGCTGTACTTGTTGCATACTTGTGTTAATTGTATTAACTTGAACACCATTTGATCTACGTGAATAATGACTCCGGCTTCGCTCTGTCACTCTCGAAAATGGTGCAAGTGAGTATTGTTTTACAGATATACCAGAGTTCTTAAACACGCTGAAAAGAACATCCTTCACAACAGCATGCGATAACTTTTCAGGTCCTACCACAATCCTTGGCATGGCAACATTCAAGATTCCTAAATCATGACAACACACTTTTAGTGCATGAATACCTTTAACAAAGTCTGCAATATTAGTGTTGTTGTCTTTAGAATTTTCTTTCGACACAACATACAACACTGTTCTTTCTTGACCATCAACTTTGCTCCGACAATGAGTAACTGCCACTTCACCTACTATCTTGGCCTGTTTTAGTACTTCATCTCTACCACCAAATCTATGTTGGACTTCCGCAGCTACCCCTCTATTCATCAGAGCATCCCTGGCAATGCATAAAGCAAACGCAACGCCGTCCGGAGCCCCGAACATATCTCCCTTGATGTCCTCACTTTCACTTTCCTTGACGCATTGACTTACACTTGGTCTTCCTGCATTGACCGGTAATTCCTCAACAGACGCAATACTAGCTCGGTCATCAACAATTACTACTGAAGCTTGGTCAATGGTCGCTTCTTGTAACTCGTCAGCTTTGCAATTTTTGTCTTGTTTATGCATTTTCGCCGGAGTTTCGTCCAAACAATATCCCAATTGGCTTTTCTTAAAGTTTATTTCGCTGCCATCAAAACTCCCAACATGGAAGTCAACTATTAACTTCCTGACTTCTTTAACCTCCTCCACAATAACAGATTGGTCGCGATGAAGTTGTTGTAATTCATTCTTGAGCTCAATGACTTGACGGGACACTTCTGTTGTGTGTTCTCTATGCAGCTTGAACTCTTTGGCTATGAATCCAACACCAATGGCAGTCCCTTGCTTGTGAATTGCATCACAAGTCTTACACCACCATCTAAGCCCAACGTTGTTCTGGAACTCTTTAAAGATCTTTCTGGAGATGTCTGCACACGCAATATGATATTGAATCCCGCAGTACAACTCACAAGTGACTTTCTCATCATCATCTACAATATCAATCTTGCACATCGGATTACACGGATTTCATTACACTGTCTGTTCTAGAATAATATTCTAAAAGTAAAAATTTTCGGTCTTTTCACGTCGAAGAATTTCACGCAGCACTTTCATTGCTATCGCCGAAAGAAAATCATGCTACCTTTTAGAGGCAAAATGCATCTGGAAATCCATTAGCAATGAAATCGCTTTTTCCATTCGCGGAACTGGCCGGCCGCGTTTCTTTCTGTGAGCTCCATCTTCAAAAGCGGCGGAGGGGCGAATTATTGCTTCTAGAACGATATGAAGTTGAACTTTGGTGATTTCCTCGCCCAATTGCCTAAAGTTGCTCGTCAAAGCGCATGCTCGCTCGCTCGGATGAATGGTGCGTTTCAAGATAACTTTATTTCAGGTTCAAGATTTTTCGTAAGTATCAAAATATGCACTTAGACAGCAAACGAGCGTTTGAATACTAATCTTTTGCCATTTATCTCTTATTTTGATTTTTTCCTGTCACTCGATGTCCATAGTCATATGTACTAGTTCTCTGATCAAGCTAAAATTACGCAGACTTATTAACATCAATCAACCATTACTTGATTTCTTGTGTAATCTGAATCTGAATCTGAATCAATTCTCATATAGTATTTAGCATTATCATCGGTTTACTAAAAAAAAATAAAAAAATGAGAAACCAAATTGGTAAAAAAATTAGATCTATTGAGATTAATTATTTCTGGAATATTCTCTCTACGAAAATACATTCACCAGTGAATATTTATTAAAATTTTGGCTGCGTCTTTTCTAGTTGCTTTACCAAGATATTATTATGAAGATATTATGAACGTGCGTTTTAATAATAACTTTGGCCATTCTCATTGGCTATACCTAGTATAGACATCGTATATTTTTTTTATTGAGACTCATTAGGCCGAAAATGAAAGTAGTCTGTATCAGTAATGTTCTTCTAGAGGTTTGTTCGTTTACGTTTTCATAATTCTACACGTCATCCTGAAGAGTTGTGTCAAGCTGCGGCAGTTTTTGCCTTTTGGGCTTTGGCACATAAAGGAACAAACCTTGTGGGGCCACACAACTTGTTAGTTCTCATTCTAAATGCAGGTATCTACTCTCTGTAGTGTAGGAATAAAAAATCTGCCCCAATAATATTTATTTATCAACTTTATGATTCACCTTTCCTTTCTGTTGACCGATATTTTTATCCGAATCGATGTCGCATTAAATGTTAGTGAATTGTAAATTTAGTTCTATATTCTTGTCGAGGCAAATCATTTGAGAGTCGATGAATAGATAATGTGACAAGCGAAGCTTTCTGAGTCTTCAATCGTTCGGCTCGTCAAACTTCAATAAAATATCTCGGTATCTCTCTTCCCAAGGTTCACCTGGCTCCTGTCGTGAGGCTGCAAACAAAGCGCCCTTGTTATGATCTTGGGCTGGATTTAAGAGACGTTATATTTCAAAACCAACCGAGGGAAAGAAGAAATTGATGCACACAGTTCAGATGAAATATAATAAAGACATTCATCACACAATCTTTGCCGGTTTCTCCATAAACTTTAGGGAGCTGTAAGCAGAGAACCAAAAAATATTTTACATTTCGTTACGTATATCTATTTATTGATGCATATTCTGGAAAAGCTGTTATTCAATTTGTCAAAATATCAGACTAAAAAATGTCAGAATCTACATCATAAATGAAGCAAATTTGCGAAGTTATTTTCCAACAAGGTTGACAAAACACTGGAGTTGATTATGACCAGCACTATACGTGTTGAACGCATACAAACCCCAAAGGTACTCCAAAACATCGAAAATAAAGTAATCTGACATAGGTCAGACATTTGTTACTAACTAGAAACGCTTTAAACATTAGACAGTAACATTATTGTGCTTCAGATGAGGGAAAAACTATTTTCTCTGGCCAAAACTGTATTCCCGCAAAATAATTTATTTTGCATTATATAATGCCAAAATAAATACATACCCCTTCAACATGCTTTCGAATTCGGCATTCTAGCAACTTGTGAACAAATAAGACTTGTTTATTTTTTAAATCAGTAAATAACAGTCAGATCAGCCATCTTAGTAACCAATTTTGGCCCGACGTTGTTGCCAAAATAAAGCTACAGTGTTGCCATGAATTGCCATTTGCCGGTATTCCGCGTCCTGTTATTCTGCACGCCTTAACGCGTTTTTGTCCATTACTTTATCAACGCATTCAAACAAAGCGTTTTTCATGGTCCCATTAATGATTCCATTATATACGTTACCAAGGCAAAGTTAAATTCTATGAAAATATATTTTATCAACTGTGGTACTTAATTGTCGCCCTCTGCTTAGAGAATAGTTCTAACAAACGCGACTGCAGGGAATGCATTCGAGATAAGAGCGAAACAAAACGGCCCGAGTGAGTAGTGCTGTGCGAACAATACGCGAGGAGATATCAGCTTTATAAATAAACCGTTGAGCTGAGCTCGCTTTTAAGACAAAGTTGATGCCACTAGACTAGAACACAGTACATAAAGCAATCATACATGGAGCGCATTAAGCACGAGATCGGATTTCTTGGTCTGGAAGTTGACTCTCACCACAAAACAGAGAACGACGTCTTGAGTTAAAATCGAGGAGAAACTGTTTGCGGGAAACGTTTTCACTTTGTGATATTAAAGTTTGGTGTTTCTTGATATTCGTAAAAATCCTTTTATTTGGATGATTTAAAGAAACATTTTCTTACAAAATTTAAATTTATAAGCGATTGAACCTCTACTAATTAGTTAATGCCTGTAATTGAATGCCGGGCCGGAAGAACCATGTAACCAACAATTTAATTACTTTGAGTAATTAGCCGAAAACTATTTCAAGGCCGTATTATCACAATTACTTAGTTTGGAAGATAAATGGATGTAAATAGGTTTCATTCATTAGATGGGAACCTGAAACATGAAATGTATTGCAAAAACTTATTTATTTGGAAAGTGAATTTCAGCACACTTAAATTAGGTTGTCTATACTTTTCCCCCGAGTTCCTCAAATACTTTCGTTGGTTATCCGTCCACTTAACTAATTCCAGCTTTGTATTCTTGCTTTTATTTAAATGAATTGACAGTTTTGGGGCCACACATGACATCGTCCACCCAATGATCCACCAACCAAACTTGCTGTAATAATTCGGTGGATATTCGGTAGTTCAAGGGACCATGAAATGAAGATTTGACCGTGATAATTGGACATCTAGTCTTTCGTCAAAAACCTGTAAGCAACATTTACAAGATAAAATCTTCTGGCATTCGCAGATACCAGAACTTTTATTTTTATACTTCATTGAAATCTTCTAATTAATTCTAGTGCCTTAGTTCTTCTTGCTCACTTCTATTCTTCTTCGTCCTCCAACACATTCTTCATTTCTTCTGTCCACAAACTCCCTCCATCTTTCTGAATCACTCCACCGCGTTTCTTAAGCAGTGGTCTCCCAAGTTCCTTCGTTTTCGTGAACATTTGCTTCTACTGCTTTGATCCACGATGTTTTCGATTTTCCTGTCTTTCCATTTCCAAAACAGCCCCCTTTGTTAAATTCCCTTCGTGATTTCTCTTATTCCCAATATTCCTCACTTGACCATTCCACCACACAACCTCTCTCTGCCTACTTTGACACCTAATCCACTCCCAAATCCTTCATTATCTTTGTGCTTCATACCCTGTCTAATATGGTCCAGTCCTTTATACTGTAAAGTCGGTCCATATCACACTATGCAATTCAAATTGGGCAATATCAATTTCTATAGCCAATGACAGCGTTGAGAGTGAAACTCTGAAATCCGATTGGCTTATGAGTAAAATAGCCCAATTTTAATTTTACGTATTACTTATAGATAGTGTGATATGTACATAAAGTGAATATTCCACTATACAATTCAAGTTCGGCAACTCAAATCTTCCAAATTCAAATTGTCCCTATTAAAATCTTGTTAAGCGTCTCACTTTCATGGTTTGAGGTTAGGTTCTTTTCATGTTTCTTTCATAACAATCGTCCTAAACAGCATTTAGCAATTAATTGTTCTGTTAATATTTGATCTTGATACAAATTGTAATGAAATATTACGAAGCTATGTTCTCCGTTTCGATATTTTGCTTCAATTCTAGTGTCTATTTATCTCAAATTTTCTAGTTTCAGTTATGAAAATAGAACCGATTCTAAACCAATAATTGACAAGATTTTGATTTTTCTTGTCTATCACACTAAAGCCAAATTGGCCCAATTCTAATCGGCAGATTTGAATTGCCCAACATGAATTGTTTAGTGGAATACCCATTTAAGAAATTTCATCTGGGATCATGCCAATTGTGTTCCTCTTTTTCTCATCATATTCTCCAACATAAGTTTTCTTAATTTATTAAGGATCAACCTTGGATTAGCTATCGATAGTGCATCGATTAGTGGACACACGCGAATTCCACAGCCAATAGGATTCACTAACTGTGTCTCCTTTCGAATTAATCATAAAACTTCATACACACAGAGAAATTCAGAAGCAACTCATAAAAGTCAACAAATTCAGTACATGTTAAGAGGACTATGTACATTTATATACACCTACTTACTTCCATATACGTTAGCTTGTAGCTTTAAGACGTATGCATAGCACATTGATAATTTTATATACACAGCGGCTATGTTAGTTCAGCTCTGGCAAAGTGTGGCAAGGTTTAATGAACTTTTAGCCAGCTCTATTAGTTTCTACCTCAGCGTTTAGTTTTGCAATGAAGTGTAGAAATTACACTTGCAAAATACTCGGTCTAATTGAGTCTGGCTGGGATTATTGGGGCGATATTTTGGAGGGTTGGTGTGGGTGGGAATTGAGTGGGGGGGGGGAGAAGGGTGTTACGTTAGACTGCATGGAATTAACAGTCCCAGGGCAAATGCTTGTAGGACTATAGGCAGGGTGATTGCTAATAGTACGTAACTATTATTCGGAGGGCATGTGAAGTGTCTATGAAATTTTAGGTTCCTAAAAACGGATTTAATAAGAGACTAGGTATAGCCTCCTACCTTTGAGCAGGTTTTAATTACAATAAATAATATTAGATAATTAAGGGCTGGTGTCATCTTATGTGTATATATATAGCAAATGCATGTAGTGTGTGTGTGTGTGTATGTAAAAAAAGAGGTACTAATTAATAATTTTAGAAAAATTAATAATAACTGTTAACTTTGAAATAAGTTATAAAGATAATGAAATCATCTCCACAATCAATCATAATCATCTTCATTGTCATCATCATCAGCATTATTATTGTACGTAACTTTATATTTGCAAAATTAATTAATTTTATGTGTAACAATGTCCTAGCGGTATCAGTTTCAAAATGTGAGTGTTTTAAATAATCCCCATGTTTTAAATAATGTTAACTTTGATGATTATATTTGCCTTCGAACAAAAATATTACACTCATTTCGTAATGTATACGAATGGAAAATATTAATTTATTGATAGCGTATACCTTTTATTTAAATTGCACCTGTTATCACTTGCATTAATGTTATCACATTTCATAATGCGATAACATTACCGGTTATAGTTAATGCACAATGTTTTCTGTTTATTTTTAAATATCAATTTAAAGCATAATTTTGTCTATCACAAAGACAAATCCGAGAATGATTGCTCCACTGAATATTGATTAGAATTAAATCGCGCAGCAACACAATAAAAACGCTCCACAGAAACGTGTAACTTGCTCGATAAAAAATGTGAGCTAATTGCGATTGTTCGTCTTCATTATCCACCCTTGTCTAAGCTGTAAATCACACTGATTACCTCTCTAAGTGATTTCTGAATGATTTAAAATCACGTGTCAAAGTGTGAAAACCACCGCGCGAACGAGAGGTGGGTGGAAAGTGGGGAGGGGGTACACGAAACACCACCACCACCCCCCAGGGACAACAAATAATTAATCTACTTGCGCCTCCAGTAATTGTTCTTTACGGTTGCAATGTTAATGAGGGAGCAAAAGCACAGGGTGGTAACAGAACATGAAAGTTTTAATCGCTGGAGACAGTGGGAAGTGGGATTAGTTTGTCGGTGATAAAAACTGCGTGGGGCCTCGCGATCTCGTCGGCTTTGAAAGTGGGAACGGGGATCACGGGCACGCGGGTGGCCCATGAATCGTTTTAACTGCAAATTGATAGCAGTTTCGCGCAGATACACATTGGGATGCTGATGCGGGTGAGGAGCTCGCGAGCTGAGTCGGGAAACGGAGAAGGCACAACGGTATAGGATGGCAACCATAAGCTTTCATCAAGTGAAGCTTTAGTTACATGAACAAAAGATGTCACCGCTTTCTAAGAGAACTTATGTTCAAGTTAAAGGCTAGATGTGACAGCGTCACTGTATGAAAATGTATACTTTAATTAAGAAACACGAGAACTCTCCCCTAACTCCCCTTAGGAAAAAATTTACTGTTTATATACGGCTTAAGCAACACGGCAGACAGACTGTCACGTCGTCAAGTCTAGTGGAAAGCGGCGAGTGGCGAGTGAGTTCTCATTGGTTATTTACAGTCGAGCCAAGCGGTTTTGCATGAAGGAGATTTGTCGCTAGTCTGCAGTCAACCAATGCGACCTTGAGCACTCGCCACTAGACTTGACAGTGATTGGACTCTTATGCTGTATTATGCTGTATGTATTACGTAAATATGTCTCCTAAATATTACAATAACTTTTGAACCTTGTTATATTGTTAAGACGATATTTAGGAATTATTATCTCAAATGTTTACATTTGAGTGCAGCCGACTCTTAAGTCGTTACGTAAATGTGTTGAGTTTTTCATAGGAAAGTGAAATGAGAAGGTCGAAACAACAACACAAGTCCAGAGCTTCACTTCTTGGGTAATAAACTTCATTAAGACCCTTTTGTAGTTACCCAGTAGGTGATGTATCATTCAAACCCAATTATTCTGAGGATGAAGACCAGTCTCAACATAATGTCAGTCGAGACATGAAAAACAGCCACAAGAAGATCAATACATGTGCAGCGAATGATTAGTGATATTTCTGCAAGAAACATCTTTCAAGAAATGTCCTTCTCTGAATTGTTTCGTCAAAGTATCGGAATATCTTGATTGAGACACCATTATCGAACGAGCCCCCCCCCCCCCCCCCCAAACAGCTCCATAGCACTGTTCAAAATCAACGAAACGTTTTTGGTGTTGTTTCAACTTTTTGTCGGTTGATACAAAAAAGTGATTAAGTGTTGGCAGCGAGACTAATGAGTTGCTGAAAGCAAAAAAGGTTAAAGGATTCTTTCCATACGTCTTACCACAATCTTCCTTTAACTCATCGAAATCGCCTTCAAAATTTCGAAAATAAATCATTTAACTGGCTCCTGTATTCACTTCTAAGTCCAGATCTCGACGGTCTAAGCTATATCTAAGGGCCAGTCTTTCAATACTCTGCTAACTTTTAAACTGTTGATTAAGACTGTATTGCCATGGCAACAACCAATGACATTTCTAGAATTACCACTTACTAACTGTGAAGAGCTAATTGAGACTTTAGCAGAGTATTGAAAGACCGGGCCTTAGTTAGGTTTCTCTAAGCAAACTTAAATTTGGTCTTCATATAAATATCAATGCTTGAAAGGTGTATAGGTACTTATTTAACAAATCATCTCACGAATTAAAAAATAACACAAGTGTAAAAAAAATTAAATTTGAGTAAACTTGTAGTTTCACTTTTATCATATTTTCCAATATTTGTAAAAACAAAAATTGTATTCATCTTCTTCTCTACAATCATTACAACTGACAGATGCTCGATTATCAACGCGTTTAAGCGTTTTCCAACTAAGATCCAGACGACACATTTTCACAGATCTATCCTAAATAACCACTATTAGATAATCGCAAGAGTTCAAAGTTAACTTCCAACTCAACTCTAGATAATCGAACCGTTTTCTCTTACAAAACTAACTAGCCCTGAGAGCCCATGTCACCCCTTGTTTGCTAACAGAAACAGTATCGAAAGCCTCCCCCGCTATATAAACCCCTTTCTAATACGCAAGCCTCACGCAGTTTTCTTATAACGTCGTTTTAATGGACGCCGTTAATGGATGGCGGGAACTGTAAACCACGGCCTAATGGAATGCCGACACAGACGACATCTCGTGGTGTTGTGCATCAACGAGGCTGTGGACAGAAGAGGACCATTAGGAGGCCGTGTCTATTGATTCCAAGTCCAAGACGATACATACGAGAGCATTAAGCTGATTAAATACGTAGACACGAACAAAACAATCGTCCTGAGAGAATATTATACGACGTGTGGTACGTCATGGATACGGAATAATGAATTGGATCTACTGATAGAGGGTAGTAAAAGAGGGCATGAGACGATAAGTCGACCGCCATTTGTGAGATGATCAATAAGTGGTCAAAAGTTATTTGCCTTCGTCATGTGTGACATTTACTACACATTAATCTATGACATTTGCAAATATTAATTTTAACCCACATTAGTTTGCACTTTTTATCGCCCAAATAACGTTTTTATTGATACCTATTATAATTTTTAATACTAATTTCAAAATTTCGGCTGATGTTCTGTCATATTTTAGAATCGAATTCAGCGCAATTCTCGTGAAAAATCTTGAGTTTTGACCAAACATTACTTATAATTCGGCTTTTAATTGATTTGGGTGCATTATGTTTAGTGATGAGCTTTCTTCTCGTCCTAATTCCGTTCTATGGGAAGATAAGACCATTACATCATAATGGTTCATTTGACCATTACATGTATACTATTTGACCATGTCTGAATTGTTTTTAAATGTATCCCATAAAGTGGTGTTATTATGATAATAGTTTGAATTAATTACATGGCTGTCACTATAACACAAACCCGTCAGCCGTCATTATTGCACATAAGAGGAAAAACATATTTTTCTACCTGTACAAGGTAAATTGGCAAGCAGTATATAAAAATCTTCTTAGAAGAGAAATACAAAAGATTGTCCAAGATTTTGGTCAAAAGCTCATATCTGAAGATGTCTTGGTACAATCTTAGAACTTGGACAGTAGAGAGTAATTTGAACTTAAAGCTCAAGCAAAGCAAGAAGCAGAGTAACAAAACAAGACTGCCAACAATTGAAGTGGGCTGGGCCCTTTTGTTACGTAGATTCGGACAAGATTGCAACAACGACCAGTAATTACAAACCGGGGACAATAAATTGTTTGCCCTGCTCATTAGTTACAATTGGCGAAAGAGTAATGTGCCCACGGAGTACGCATCTAATGCCAGGGAAATTAACTCACAAAAAAGCTCAAGAAATTTAGAAATTATAAATATTTGAACAGTTTCGCTCATACATTTTTGATACCGTACAGAGTTTCATTTATGGTGATAATACAAAATTATGTAATGTGTTTTCCCCACTGACCTGTGTAGGTAAATACAGTATCCCCAATCAGCTAATTACTACAGAGTTTAGAGAGTTTACTGTGTTTTATGTGGCTGTACATACCTGCTAACACCTAAGCAATTACATGAACACCAACAGTAAACATTATTAATGAAAACACTCTAATAATATCCGTCTCATCAGACAAAACAAAGACCAAAGATGAAAGACAATGACGTAACAATAAGAAGCAACTCTGAACCCATCATTTATTCACCAGCCATTAGAAGTCCCCCCTCCCCCCCCCCCCCCACCCTCCCCAACCCATCGCATCCTAACAAGCGCCTACCGATCCCCCAGGATCAGCTACAAATAGAGGACGAGGGATATAGACCAGGTTATAACTAATGGAGGAAATATGTTATCCTCTAGATTAATCCTTTAACCTGAGTCGGGATGGATAATGAGGGCAAGCCGAACGGTTCCCACGGGACTTCGTCAAATAATCAGTACACGGGCCACCAGTTCTCGTCTTAGGTGAAGACACAATCGTCGAGATTCTATGCGTCGGAAGTAACCCAACTCTCCCTCGAACATGCCCTTTCAATAACCTCCGTGGTCTCAATCAACTGGATGGTATTGTCTATTGAGCCTAATTAAGATATTGATTACGATGTAATTTGCGGTAGAGAAGCTACATGTAATTATCTGTATTTGATCAGACGGTTTTGGAACAAGGCACATGAAAGGCTTTGCGTAGGAGCTGGAAATCTGTCGTCTTTTGACTTGTGGAGGATAATTTGAAACTTGAAATAAGTATATTGAAGAAGCGAGCTTTCTGAAACCTCAAAGTTCAAATGAACAAGATAAGTGACTTTTAATTTTTAAAGAGTTGTAGAGAGAGAAGGGTATAAGAAACAAAAACAAGAATACAACAAGACAATCAATGAAAGTTGTTTCTGACGTTTTAAACTGAGCGGGGGGGGGGGGGGGGGGGGAGAAAAACGAGGGAGCGATAATTGATGAGAAGGAGTCTCAAGTATTTTGTAGCACATATCTTCCTGCAGCGTAATATTCTCTCTCATTGTTCCCGACTGCTTTTGTACAAGGAACCATCAACATGACTCGCGAAGATTTAAACCTGTCTCGTTGGAAACGTACGTGAAAAAGATGATTAATTTTCCCGGGGGCTTTTGACGACAACGTAAGGTTTATTAACTGTTAATTCTGTTATATTTCTCCGAGGCAGGGCGCAGCGTCTTTGCTGCGGGATTATCTTCTGTCGGTGACGTCACCGTGATAAATTACCTGACATTTCCCGCCAAACGCGCGCGGACACACGAGTGCCAACTGCGAGGGAACAAAACTTTTACGAGACATTTTTACACAAGTGGACTCCGTTTTAGTGGTTTCCTGAAACAGTTAGGAATGATTTTGGAATCCCGGTCGGCAGAGTTATGTATTATTAGCATCCGATCAATGCCAAGATAATTGCAATCGAATTCCGGTTGTGTAAAGTCGGTTTACTCCAAACGTTCCAGTTTTCCACGAGCTTTTCATATCAACAGAAACAACATTCGGTCAAAGGTCGCATCCCAAAATTATTTCAGTTAATTGTTTTCACATTTAAAATAACAATAACTTTGTGTTTGTTACGTGAGATTCCTAGATTCAAAATCGGCAACCACCATAAAAATAATGTTGACTTATATGTAAAGTTATAAAGATAGATGTAGGTATAAGCTCTAACGGCACACATTCTACTTTAATATCAGCTATAAAGCCACACATTCTACTTAATATTTGCTCTAATGCCTCACATTCTACTTAAATATCAGCTATAATGCCACACATTCTACTTAAATATCAGCTATAATGCTACACATTCTACTTGTAACTTTGCTCTAATGCTACACATTTATTTTTAACCTGTACATTTTATTATATCAATAAAGGTGATCACATGATAAAATTATATACAAAAAAATACACGAAAAAAGTGAAAAGAATACATTGTAGATACACAATATCTAAAATCACATACTAAAATCCTCGTCAAGTTTGTAAACTTAAACTTAAGTAGATTTGTCTACTTATATATGTTCTCTAATGCCACACATTCTACTTAAATCTGTGCTCTAATGCCACACATTCTACTTAAATCTGTGCTCTAATGCCACACATTCTACTTAATCTGTACTCTAATTTCACCTCTTAAACTTTCCCAAAAATAGCTACACTGCGATTCAAAATTGCACCACATGGAATGACCTTGATCCAAAATGTTATCTGTGTCTGAGGCCCCGAACCCCCTTGTTTTCCGCTATAATTTTTCAAAATAATAATGTTATTTATTTCATCCTGGATCCACCCTTGACTGCGCTGCGCCTATCACTTTTCCAAGTACAAGTTAAGTTGTACCACCGCAATCCTCTCCCCGTCCATTTCATTGAATTTCTTTAGGTTTGTTGGAAAATCAAAGCTGGTTCACATGGCATTGTCAGACGCTATCTTCTTCATCTCATTGAAGACAATGACATGAATATGCTCTCCTAATTTGTAACTGAAAAGTACATTTGTCAAATATTGAAATATAAACGCACGCATTTACTTGGCATCAAATCCAGATACTTCAGGTTAACGACCCAAAGCATTTGCAATATTAATCAGTATTTTGGATTTACCCGCCCTTTTCATAATCTAAGTGTCAATTTGTTTCGTTTGATTATATTTTTAAAAAATAATTGGTAGTTCGATCAAGTAGAAATATTCTAAGAAACATGTTCATTAAACGTGAATGTTTTAAAAGCTCTTGGAATAAACCTGGGAAGACTGAGATTGAATATAACTCTAAAGTAATATTTTTAAAATCATGTAAGGCAAGAGAAATCTAACTAGAATGCGAATGTAGACTTAAATGTAAAACTTTTATGTAAAATTAATTCGATAAATATTTTGACCTTTATGTCAAATATAAAATAAATCTCAAGAAGAACGAGAAAAAGGGAACTGAAACTCTTTTCTCTCGCAGAAAGCAGAGAATATATTCCATCTTCTGAGTTATCATCAACATCCGTATGAATAAGATGACGTAGAGTTATTTTGTATTTCGCATTCATCCCAAACTGATGAATATCGTATATCTTCATCCACAACTTCCTTCAAGAATTGCGGCCGTCCATTTTGTCTCTCAAATTTCCTGCCTTCCAACCTACATCAAGTTCAGCCACGTAGCTCTCCAGTACAGAGCTGATTTCGCGTATAGAGATCGTCGAAATTTGAATAAATCTGATTTGTTTCAGCATATTGCATTGCTCTTTCATTGTTTCTATAACTTGACTTCTTTCTCTTCAAACGTTGTTCCGTGTTTTGGATATAAAAGGGTTGACGCTAGGGAATTCTCAAGTTTTGCCAACTGTACAGCGTGAAATTGTCAGTAATACTTACTCCGTGTTCTTCTTATTACTTTCACAATGTCATAAAATATTACATTATTTATTCTGTGTCCCATGAAAGTTTCAAAGGAGCATTTCAATTCGAGGCGTCATGAACATCGTGTATGTCCTCGGGCTGTTGTTTCTCTTCACCTACATTTCGAAATGAAATGAACAGATATGAATGCAGAAGATGCATTATACCGATATATAGTACATTTACATCCATTCCGAAGTGTTTCTTATATTCCCGGTCAAATGTCGATACGCCTCGACGTTTCAAGAACTCATGTACAGTCACCTCTATGTGTCCTGATAAAACTTACACCCTATCGCGACTTCCAGTCGTACACAGACGAAGTATAAGGTGCCTAAAATATTATATTAGATATTGCAAGACTGGTTTTATCACTAGCGTTTTTTAGGACATAGCGAGGCGACTATACAATGTATACAAACACTTCCCTATGACAAAATACAACGTGCAGCGAAATGTACCTACGTGAATTGGGAAATTATTTGTGCGAAAACTTAGATTGACTGATCTGGAAGAACAAAATATTATGTTTTAATGCCACTACAGTCCTACTGACGCCTCAACAGTGATTTTACTCAGTTAATGACGACACGTCATTTACATATGAAGTGAAGTTTGTTGAGGATTTGTAACTTACGGAGATATTAGGCGATTGGGTTGTTGGGCCCCTGCGGCCTTCTGGCTTAACGTCCCAGCCGAATAATATAATGTATTCTAGTGTATACGTCAAAAGGCGTGAATACGACAGGGCCAATTATCAAAGAGGGCTTACATATTCTGATATGCTCCTGGGGGCATATCCGAGATTTCACGGCCATCTAATCATGGAGTTATAAATAGTCCATGATCTAATCGCGTCTTATAGGTACTGACGTCAGAGCCTGAGGTTAAGGTGAATCCAGGCTGCGAGCTAAGACATATTTGTAATTTACCACTAGGAAAACGCTCTGTGTACCGCGTTGTTGAGCGAGCCTTCGTATATTGCATGCGATTTGACATGCGTTTGCAAGTATTAGCTGCTCTACAGGCCTTGGAACTGAAGCATCAAGAAGGCAGGGATGAAAATTTAGTATACGTTATTCAAATATTTCAAGAAAATGTCATTAAAAATGAAAATAACTTTTGAAAATAACGACAGGTTAGTCTTCAAATTGGCAAAAATACTTAAAATGTTGTTCAATCGGTTCTAGTTTAAATCCAAAAAAAATACAGGAAAGATGGTTTTAAATTTTAACCAATGGGAGGATTTGCCTGAAACTTTGTAAGATTGGGGACAGACAATGTTGGTTGCAATTACTTTGCAAAATTTCAAATTGATCGGACTAACAAATCGAAAGATTTTTTTAAAATTGAATCAATCACAGGATCCCGTTCAAAAACGACCCCAGAGACCGCTAGGATTACGTTAGTGTGTGTGAAAATTTTCAGATCGATTGGTTGTGCGATTTAACCTGGGCAGTGCAAGCAAAAAAACAAAAAAACAACAGAGAAAGTGCCATAAGAGTACCGTGGTGACGCTCGCTACGCTCGCTCAATAATGTGTACGTTTGGTTGCAGGTTGACAGCTGGCTGTTGCAATACTACCCGAGCACTGTGGAGTACATCGAGAACATCGGGCTGCACACGCGCAGTCTGGGCCTGCGCTTCCAGGCAGAACAGCGCCACTTCATCAACAGCGGCAGTCGTGTGGAACTGCGCTGCACCGCCAGCATCGACGACAGGATCTGGCAGCGCACAGTGGCGCCGGCGCTATCCACACGGCTGAACAATCAGAAGCTGGCTCAAGAGAGGCACAGGAACGCAGCAGGTGTGTACAAACTAGTGTCCTTGCGGGGCCCGATTCGGGAGGACCGTTTCAGTTTGACAGGATTCGGTTTCCATACTCAATTATGCGAGTTTTCATACTCCCCGTATTTCTAACTAGAGGGACTCGTCATGTAAAACATGACGCGCATTAGTGGATGCGCGCGACGGCGTTCCCCACAGGCAGACAGACAGATAGACAGACAGACAGACAGACAGACAGACAGACAGACAGACAGACAGACAGACAGACAGACAGAACTGGGTAACTGTAAGTATAATAACCGATTTGATCACGTAATGTTTTGGGATTCCGTTACAATTTTTTTTTTTTTTAGAAATGTAACTTCGGTAATATGGTGGTTCTGGTTGGGTTCTGGTGGGAAGTAGAAAGATTAAAGAAGATCATTTGTGTCAAGGTCATTGATTTTGATTATCATGTAATTTACTTTATTTTGGTTTATTCTATGCTTGAAAGATGATTCCATGAACATAACGAACTCCTAACTTCATATCTAACTTCATCATACCTAAGGTCTCTGCACTTTTCTAAACAATCAATCGCCATATAGATGGGAATATAGAAGGGACAAACTGTAAGGAGAAAGTATTGACGGGGAGTCTATTCCACACAGAGTAAATATTTTCACAAACATCCAGTCAAGTCTCTCCGCGCTTCTAGTAGGATGCTCTTTTACGAGGGGGTTCGTAATTCCCCAGGCGTTAAACCAAAGACTTCGTTATCCGTGCATAATTAAGGATTTCTGGGAGTTTAACAATTACCTTGATGAAACTCCTGCCAAGTGCTGACCACATACTCAGGACGTATTCGTACGGCCAATTAGAACATTCGTCAAACTCATACCGGGTGGTCTAAAAAAACGTCCAATGCGCGAGGCACTCCTGTGATAAAACTACTGAACTAAGCGGACTGAAATTTCACATATTATAAAAAACATACTGTGGTTTGATGTGTAAACATTTCAAAAACATTTCTTTTGTAGGAAAGAAGTTACAGCTGCTCGAATATGGTTATCGAAAAATCGATTATACGGAGCCAAACTGCACATGTCTCGAAAACGTCCAATGGTCGGGACATCATTTTTTCAAAACTACTATCGATAAAAATATGAAAATTTATAATTTTGTTCAACATTTGTTACTATCGATTGTTTACAATTTTCAATACAATGTAAAATTTGCAATAATTGGAATAAATGGAACGAAAGTAATGGTATCTTGAAGTTGAACTGAATAAACAGGAGATAATTTCACACGTTTTATTCACATGATAATTTCAGAAGTGAAATTATCTCCCTGATTTTCTGTTTTTAAGCTCAACTTCAACAAGATACCTAACATAACGTTTGTTCCATTGATTCAAGTGTATTGAAATTTTCACGCAATCGATAGTAATATATTTTGAATAAAAATGTTCATCTTCAGTTTGTTATCGCTAGTAGTTTTGAAAAATTGTGCCCCTATCATTTGGCGTTTTCCGGACGCGCGCTCTTGAGCTCCGTATAATCGATTTTTCGACAATCAAATTCGAACAGCTGTAACTTCTTTCCCACAAAAGAAAAGCGTTTGAAACTTTTACACATCAAACCATAGTTGATTTTTTATAATATGTGAATTTTTCAGTCCGATTAGTTCATTGGTTTTATCTTGGACGAATTTTTTGGGCCACCCAAAGTTGTCTCAGTATAGTAAAACTGGACTTGCACTCAGCAAGCTCGGGTTCGATTCCAAGGCCGTCCTTCAGGCTGACGTTTTCGTGTTTTTTCTCAGTCGAGAGGTATCCTAATCTACACGACCGATTCCTCTACATATTCTTCAAGATCATCATCACCATCATCCGTCGCCATTAGCCTTGTTGCGAAGTGGTGGCTTGTCTGATGAAGGTGGTAGGGGCAGGGGGGAGGGAGGAAGTATAGAGGAGTATTCGCGGTTACCACCTCCGCTAGTAGCGCTGAGATCGCCTGCGAATGGCGGACCGGGTGCGGATAAGCAGGTGGAGATTTCACGCGCTGTGTGCTATTCTTATACCGGGTGGCGCAAAACATCCCCTTGTTTGAGAGGTCACTACATCAACACTATTAAAGATAGGGGTTTGAAACTTGAACATATTTTAGAAAACATACTGGCATATAATATATGTAAGTTTCAAACATATTTATTGAATGGGAAAAATGGGAAAAATTACCGAAGTTGTTTTTGAAAAAACAGAATAAACCATACAAAATTACGTGTTTGAAGGATTTGTTTGCAGTTACTTTGTAGGAAGTAGGTGATTTTATGTTTACTTATGAATTCATAAATGAACATGAAATAACTTTTAATACATCTATGTGAATTTATGCTTGGTTTATTGAGTTATGTGTGAGAATGTATTTAACTTTCGTCCACTGACATTAACGGGAGTTTAAATACCTACATTGTCTAAATCTTCGCTGAAAACACATACACAATTATTTTCTTCCCTCTCAATTTCTATTCTTGAAACCACAATTATCAATAAGATACTTTATACTAAATGGAGACACCTTTTATGGCAAATTATGACAACAATGGAAACTTCTTTGCAAAACAGAGCTGATTCTTTATAACAAGCTACCAAATCAAATTGTTTAATCTCTAACGTGTGCTTTTCGAACGCTAGGTATATAAACTGTTGATCAAAGGCTCAATTCAAATGTATGTAACTCTTTTCTCATAACTCAAATATTTCTACAAATCGCATAAAATAAATTATCATGTGTCCTATCCTATAACGTGTACAAATTTCAGCTCCTTATCATTTGTAGTTCTGTCGGAGTGAACTCGCAAACGGCGGGATTTTTTCGGCGAGTTTTGGGGGAGTTTTATTTTATTTACGAATTAATATGGATACCTCGGACATTTAATTATATAAAATCATGAAGTACGTGGGAAATTTTCAGCAACCTATTATAGAGTGGCAGCAATTTAAATGCGTAATGATGTATGGATGGAAACCTAGACAGGAAATGGGGCAAATTCACATAGATTTTGTACCCGAGTAACAGATTCGCTTTTCATTCATAAGTTCTGTTCTCATTTCGATTTTTGTGTCAATTAATTAATTAATCATAAGCTAAAGAAGAGATTATGAAGGTTTCATATTTCACTCTAGAACTACAAAAGTTTTAATCAACCGAACCATCAAGATTGTATGAAATTTCCACTGGTTTCGCCCAATTTGCCCGCATTAATGGTTCATTTGGAAATGTATGAAAGAAATTTATTCCCGCTCTATTTTACATTGTGGCACTGAAAAGTATCTATTACTAACGGTACTCTTTGTTCCTAACGCATATCCGTGCTTTGACACTATTTCCATAATTATATTTAAGAAAAATCAAATAGATAGCAGTGGCCAGCGTCAATGACTAATAGCGTGCATAGCAGCCATGTTGGGTTCTTCAATCCGCACCTAGCGAGTTCAGCGTTTCGCCGCCAGATGTCACTGAGCTTTGCTGGTAATCGCCAATACAACTTACAGTTCTGACACGTCCAAACGTATGATAACCAGAGAAAGATAGGAAAACGAAGCAAGATTTGATTTAGTTTGCTCAGTTCTCCAACTCGTTGAGTCTTCGTCACAGTTCTACTGTCTTGTCTCAGTTTAAACTGCGCAGGTGAAATTTCGAAAGTTCGAATTTCGTGATCGGAAAATGTTTGAATTATAAAGACTTGAATGCTATACACATTAGTACATTCAGAAAGTAAACTTAAATATGAACGAACTGTAAATAAGACGAGATGTCGAGAGCGTAACATTGCGCTTGGTACAAAGCTACCTGAGGGCTGCGAGAGTGCGACTCAAGGTCACTGTACGAGTACACAAGAAGCGAAGGCCGTGGCGCTGATAAGGGCGCTGATAAGGGGGAACTTACCGCCACCTCTGTTTAGGCACAGCAACACATGATGGAGGAGGAAAGTCACAAGTGCCGATAACACAGACTTTAAACACCATTAAAATTAAAATTACCTGTGGCTGACTAATTTGCTGTCTGGCATCAAGGTTTATGTATTGCAATTTATTGTCAAAAATGATGAATTTTCCGGATTCAATTGCCATGAAAACATGATTCTTATAATTCTCTGTCAATACCCGAACATATGTTGGCTACAGAAAATTGTATCGCACTTTTAGAGCTTCGTATCACTCAGATCGGCTTGAGCAAAAAGAAATCCAGCCGAAGAAAATCAGTGACAAGCGAGAAGTTGAAAAGATCTGAAAGTTGTTGTAGCAGTCGAGGAGCAGAAGCTGTGACCGACACATTCGCAGACACTTCATCATCGCGCTGCGAGACGCTCGGCGTCGGCGTCGGCGTCGGCGTCGGCGTCGGGACGCCAGGTGGATATGACTTGCCTACCGCGTGACGCGACGACGCCCTGCCCGGTCCGAAGAAGATGGATCGTGTGTACGTCAGGCGTCGCCGTCGCCCAGTGGCGGATTGCAAGGCGCCTTTCTTAGACGATAATTATATTGGCATTCGAATCGAATCATTTGCATCCAAAACATGGTTAATTTTTTATTTAAATTGTAAATAACAGTCAATCCATTAAGTTTTTCCCTTGTGCTAGATTATTCTGCAAATCCCCCAAAAATACTTATAATCAGGAAGTGGGGGAGGGGAGTAGGAATTATTATTGGCATTTTTATGCTGCTGGCTATAAAATCTACTCAGACAAACTTTAATTATGTGTTCATCAAAACTTGTTTATTGAGCCAGTGTTTGTGTTTGTTCCCCTTCTTCTAGCGTTAAAAAATAATATCTTATAATTAAATTTTTAAGTTGATGGAAGATCAGGTAAATTAAGCTGTCATAATAGTCTCAATTGAAGTACTCTTAATTAATTTTCTAATTATGGAGAAAACCACACTTCATTTAACAAGATACGCTCAAACCAATTAAAAACGGTATTTGAACGAAACGGATTGGCTGGTCAGGTTCCTTGACAAACAATCATTGTTATTATCACTGAAATCAGAGCTCACCTGCTAGAGTTAGATAACTTCATGAGATGATGCCATCAAACCTTTATCAGCCAATCATTTTCTTTCAAGTACCTACCGTTTATTATTTGTCCGAGTGTACCTTATTAAATACCAATGGATTTAAATACAGAATCATTAGGATCAAGTTAAAATCAAATAAAACACAGAATGTTCTTGCACATTTACTTCAAGTTGCACTGTAACTTCATAATAAAGAGGCTAGACCTACACTTCCCCCGCCACACCACTGGGAAGAGCGTCATCTTTCAAATTTTCGCGGTCTGAAAATGGCCAATAACAAGCGTCGCAAATCGGAAGCCTAAAACCGCAGCGCTCCTGAAACGCTGTGGTGGTGGGAACTGAGAGAACTATTCGCTACATAATAAACTAAAAACGTAAATGTTTATGTAAATATATACGTATATATTTATAAATAAATATATTAGCATAAATAAATGTATTTTTAATTACATTTAACGTATTTAATGCGTTTACTATACGAATCATGACGATAATGTATCGACTGAGCCATCGACTGTTTAGTTACTTCCATTGTCACGTGGAAAATGGCGCTGGGAATTTTAGGATCCCTGGACTTTTTTGTGCTTCCAGGATTAGCATTGGCAGCATTGGAAGATGACGCTCTTTTCGTGTGGTGGGGCGGAGGAAGTGTAGGTGTAGTCTCTTTACTTCATAACCTCCTTGCTCGAGTCTCGGCTCGCTCCCGTGAGAGTTCGCCACTGCTGCCTGCGCCTCCTAGATCACACCAGTGACGCGCTGCTTGATTGAGCACGGCCACGGCACACATGATCGCTAAACACTCTCACGTTCACGGCAGCCTTGATTCGACTCCAAGACCGATGTCGGCTGCTGGATGCTCCATTGCATCAGAATGATTGATCAGTTTCATACACGAAGTTAATAGAACGCGCGGGACGACGGTGACCGTTTTGTAAAGAAAATAGGTACTGTCAAGAGAGACAAGAAGTATTATCGAGGGAGGGAGAGGGGGGGGGGATATGAGAGATTAATTTGTTTTTTGACAGACAGTTTTGTATTGAAGAGCTGACATTTTCTGAAGTTTCATTTGCCATCTTCTTTAGGCCATCCCTTTCTGTCTTCCAAGCAATGAGTTCTATCTACAAACTATAAATTTTATTATTATTATTAAGGCTTCTGTCGTTGTTCATCATTGTTGTTAAATGATATCTCCTAACTCTTCTTCAATTAAAGTGATTTACTCTAGAACTTTGATTAAATAGTGGGGACATTATAAGCATCTTGGATCAAATAATGTCAGAGTAAATTGAAATCCCCATAAAAAACACTTCGTGTAAAAATACCAGCCAAGTCTCTTCTACTAAAAAAAAATATATGAAATCTAAAAATTCTGCACTGAAAAGTAATGATATCAAAAAATTTGCCAAGTCAAAACTTTATTTGAAAATCAAAAAATACTTGGCGCATCGTGTATATTAATAGCTTAGAAGTATAGGCCAGATTTAAAATAACCATAAAATATACAAACATATAGTATACCTAAAATGCCCTAAAAAATCGATGCGCCAAGTATTTTTTGATTTTCAAATAAAGTTTTGACTTGGCAAATTTTTTGATATCATTACTTTTCAGTGCAGAATTTTTAGATTTCATATATATTTTTTTAGTAGAAGAGACTTGGCTGGTATTTTTACACGAAGTGTTTTTTATGGGGATATCACTCCTTTTTTTAGTTTATTCTAACAACTTGTGACATATATGAAATGAACAATTACTAAATTCTTTTAAAAAATCATCACCCTTTACAATTTCGTTACCACTAATGAATAGCAGCGTATGGTCCTAAATAATTGCTTTAAATGATCTTTTACGAAGAATAGCAAAGGTTTCATTCCAATCAGTCAACCCAGTTCCGAGATATGGAAACACTTCGGTTTTCAAAATGGCTGCTGAACTTTCTGCAATGCCACATAGAATTTATTTCTATAAATGATGTGTATCATTTTAAGCTTTCTGAATATGTATTTATTGTATAGGAGGGAATTATAATAATTTATACATTTGAATGACGTCATTTCCGGTCTCATAAATAGGAAAATTCTATTTGTACTGTTCATATTCCATAGAGATGGCCTTCCGAATCGTTTGGCGCTACTTTCATACCGATTTGTCTACCAGTTTTTGAGATATGACGTTACTTCCGGTTTAAAAATGGCTGCTGAAATCTCTGGCCCCTTGAAGTATATTTGAAACATGATTACAATTTTATAAGCTGTCTCAAATAGTATATTTATTGCATCAAAATAAAAATTTGTAAGATTATTAAAATGTGTGACGTCATTTCCGGTTTAGGTATGGGAAACTGCAAATATTATTGATGATAATACATAAAGTTGACAGTCTAAATTGTTTTGCGCTGGTTTCGTTGAAATCTATTTAGCCGTTATTGAGATATGATGTCACTTCCGGTTTCAAAATGGCGGCTTCCGGTTGGTTTTATAACAAGTCACATTAGACGTCAAAAGTACATACGTTACATAAATATCAAAATAATCGGATCAACCTTTGTTGCCAAAAAGCCAATCGATGTATTTCAAATTTCATTACGTCATTTCCGGTTTCTTTAACATAATGTTTAGTCTTTTGCTACTGATCATGCATATAGATGACCGTCTGGATCGTTTTGCGCAATTTTCGTTCCAATCAGTCCAACTGTTGACGAGATATGACGTCACTTCCGGTTTCAAAATGGCGGCACAAAAAATTCATGGGGTGAAGGTTAAATCAGACGCCAAAAGTGCACACGTGGTAAAAATGTGGGATCAATCGGTTCAGCCGTTTAGGCTGTGGCCTGTTTACCGGATTTAAATTCCAGGAGACTACTACTACTACTACTACTACTACTGAGATTATTATTATTATTATTATTATGAAAACCGCCCTAAAACACTGTTTTCACGGTCCTCTAGCGCGCAAAGGGCGTAACCTATTGTTCCCAAATTTGGTATATGTTGTAGGGTGGGCCATAGCTCGAAATTAAGATATATCGCAACAATGTGAGATTTTCCAATTTTAAGATCCAGTAGGCCGAAAATGCCACTTTGATGCTTACAGTAAAAGTGGGTTTGCTCCAGCCTTTTTAAATGAGTGTGTGCGCGCGCCGTACGACTTGGCTGGCGTGGAGCGACCGCTCCACTAGATTGTTTGTCACTCCTGAAATGACGCGGTGGCAGGTATTTGACTGACTAGCGTGACACTGTCCTGCGTCCAGGAATTACGAGATGTTTTGGGGCAAAGGAGCACATGGTATTCAGTGGTACTACCCGCGTCATTTTAAAATTACTTATTATTAATATGGAATTCTGCTTTAAATCTTAAAATAATATCAAATAATATCAATTCTAAATTTATTTTCCATTAAGTACGCTTATCTATATTGTTTTATTCCTTTTCGTTGGGTGCCTTAGGAAGTTTTAAGACCAGTTTACACGTCACTTGAACCAATCCCAATATATAGTTTAAAAGTGTTTTGATTCATTTTTTGCTTTTAAAAGGATTTCAGTATATAAGTACTTTTGAAGAAGATTCGCAAGATACTGAGAGTTATCCAATACATCACACCGAGGCGTCTTAATACAATAGTTTTTATTTCTATATGTACTTTTAGTTTTCATAAAAACCCTAGGTTGGCAGAAGCCTTTGAGTTTCCTACCATCAAAGGAAACCGGAGGGCTTAGTCGATTTCATGACATCTTAAAGGAAAAGTGACACAAAATTGGATTTCTATCAAAGCCTCAAACGATTGTGAATTACGAGAATGACAGTGTTGTCAGTCTTCATGGTCCACTTCTAAACATTTCGTTTCTCTTTTGTTTCAGAGCCGATGACGGCGTCTCTCGTTGCCCTGGTTGTGACGTCAGTGATTGTGTTGTGTGGCTCATGACGCTAAACAAGTGTTAAGAGAACGCGGCGTGAAGAAAGTAGCCGTGTGACGTCACCGAAACCCAAGTGTAATCCCTCCAGTTCCCGTTGTGCGGCAGTTTCGTGAACTAACACGTGAACCCACACAAACACCCTATGCTACTAGCGCCAATGAGAAACAATAATGGAAGAGTGTTACGTTTTATTTTTCTCGTAACACACACGTTGCAAGTATATAAATCATGCAGTCTTTGTGTAATATGTCTTTGAAATGCTCGTTATTAATAGAAAGAGGGATTCAAAACGTCCCGCTGCTGAATTATGTTGCGGATGTAATTTCAATTTAAATATGTGTCGTGTCAGTTTGCGTGATGAATGTGTGAGAGGGAGTACATGAAACGTGTTGCGGATTAAAGAACAATGACTTAATCGTTTCCATGAATAATATAATCCAATTCCGAAGGCGGAGAAGTTTCTACCCAGTGAATGAACATTCCATGGGGATAAAGACGAATTTGGTCCTGACAGAACGGCAGGACAAATCATTTCATTGAGCACTTCTGGCTTTCAGTAATTCAGCACAACTAACATACTGTATAAATATTTCACAATAATATCAATATTAGCTGCCATAGGGGTGTATTTCTTTGTATTGTATAATATTCTCCTAGACGAAAATAAGCAAGCTGCATCACTGTGTTAAATGATCGTCAAAAAGTGATCATTTGTCGAAAAGTCTGTGTTACAGTTAGTTAAAACTGATTTTCCATTGGAATTGTCAAAAGGAAAATCATAATATTGTATCACACACTGTAGGAAAATACTCTCTACCCATGAATTTATGTGTCTGTGAATTTGTACTAGATTTTCAATCTGTTTCCCAGTTCTAACTGATTCATTGTTACAAAACCCAAGCACCGATAGTCATAAAGCATCCAACCATGTCTTGTTCAATGTTGCTAATACTTTTTCATCAGTTTCGCTAGCTGGTGTTGCGAAGAAGTTTCCATAGCGCCTTCTTATCTCCCGTTGTTTTGTACCGTGTTGCCATTTATCTGGCCGTCAAGTGACAGGTCCATTAGCGCGCGCATAGAAGGCTGTGCCTCTGGGTTAGGCCTGCTGCTGCTTTTTGTTCGCCGCGGATGAGTCTTTGCGTGTTTGCGAGAGAAGAAGAGGTTAGGACTCACGGAAATATCCCATTACACGCGAGGCCCGTCGCCGCCGGTTGCATGCCGCGCAAATACTTAGGGAGAAGAAAATCTGGCGGTGGAGAGTTTCTTTTTCGTAATATTCGAGAAGTTCAACACAAATTTTTCGTAATGATTGTAAACGGGAAGCTTGAGGCGATCCAGATGAAGATGTAGTACTGTAATAATAAAACCATAAAACTTAATAACAATAAAAGGCCCAAAAATCAAATAACAGTACACATTAATTGCTATACCGTCGTATTGTTTCACATCCCCGACAAAAGAGCAAAGATAGTTAAGACAGATTATTTTTTATTTTATTGCCTGTTTGCAGCAAATGCAAATTGCAAAACACAGAATACCAAAATCAAATAAAAGAAAATTACATAACATATTAAAAGTGTGAAAGAATTAAACTATTGTTGTAATTTTTTTGTATTGTTTGTAAAGGAATGATAGTTCACAACTTCACGTTTTAAATTGTTTCAATTATTAATTATCTTGCTTATTCTGTTTTCTGTTGGTCCAAATACCATTTTTAAGGATGTGAAAATGTTTAAAATATTTAAAAACCATTGGTTGATGTTAAATTAATTTCAGCTGTTCTGCTATTACTGAACTACTGAACATAAGGCCGATTCAGACTAGCAACTTTTGGTTGAGCAACTTTATTCTGCTCGTGCGTAGAGCTGCTTTGTTTGCTGATGAAAATGTGACACTGCACATTTTCAGAACCAAGTTGCGCAACCGACATTCAAGTCGAACTTTACTTATAAATGTTTTTCACGCAACATAATACCTAGACCTATTTTAACCTCTAGCTACATAAACTCTGGCTCGCCTAAGAAGCAGAATCAGGATGAGAGATCACAGCTTCCTGGACCTGGGACCACGTATAATAGTCCTCGGTCAATGTGACCCTCGCGGTTTCTCACTAGCCGGATGGTCTTGAAATGGCAACTAATTTCACGAGGCCCATAGCTCACTATATATCATTCCACTTGGGTCACTAACAGACGCCACTTCATCGTGTCATTTCGTTCATCTGCTCGTAACTTTCACTGTTCGACGTAATGTGTATCTCATTTTCAAGAGCATCGTTTACAATATTCAAAATAATACATTTTTGATATTGGGACATCAATTTTTTAACCGACATAGCAATATGAACACATTTTATAGAATTGAATTTCATTAACTGCTATACGCTCTTTATTCGACCGAATTTAATACTTTGATTCGTTTATAAAATTTATGATTCAGAAAGAAATAACCACGCTGTACCCGTGAGGCAATATCTTCCAGTTTAGTGCTCCCTCGTTTTACGACAAAATGGCGGCCAGCTCAAGAGATCATTCTCTCGTGCAGTTTGTATCTCTTCTTCATCTCCTCTTCTTTCTTCCACTGAAGTCGTGTTTATTAAACGACGAACTATAAAGAAATTATATGACAAAGAGTAAAAGTGTGCTGAGTCTTATACGACTAAAGTAAGACGTGGCTTCATCAAATGCAAGGTAGAGATTTCAGGATAAATAAAATATGTTTATATAGAGATTTCGCGTAAGTACATAAGAATAAATAATATATTGCGTTGAAATGCCCGAGCCAGCAATAACCTCAAACAACTTAACTTTTCTCATTCGAATTAACTTTTCAAGGACTAAATTTGGAACTTCAATGATGAAATTAGTAGTGTAACTCTACTTGCACCATGTCAAATGACTATTTATATCTTCTCCGTCATATCTCTCTCACCATACTGGAATAAAGCGTCCTCTCTAGCATTCTACAGGCACATAAATTAAAGTTCATGAACGTCAAAAATGTCATTCTACTGTGTATAACAGGAAGTAACTATTTGTTCTCTATACTTGCTAGTTAATTGTTAATTATAATTATAATTAATTCAGTGGATGAATATGCTCAACACTTTTATAATTAATGTGCACTCTTGTGAAACGTAGTCTCTCTTTGAAATGCATTATCCACAGCTACGCGATTTCCCATATCCTTGCTGAAAGCACTAGAGGCCATTTTCGTCTACAAATCCAATATGAACGAACGTGAATATATATAAAAAAGGACAACAAAATGCAAAGGAAGGACGTGTTCAATAATCGATGGGGTCTCGAGTCTGACAAGCTATCATAACAATTGTTGACACAGAGTCGAGATTTGACGGCATATCGAACAAGCAAAGTCGAGCTTGAGAGGGCTGCTTCGAGTCGTTTTCCGAACGCGTCGCGGCTTTCCCTGCTCACCGTAGAGAGAGGGAAAGTGGGCGAAAATCGGCGGGCGGGGGGGATAAGAAAAAAACGAAAGAGGATGAAAGGAAAAGGAAAATGCAAGGAAAAACGGAAGGAAACTAGATCGTTCGTATAGAATCACGGTGTAGCACGGAGGCCCTAACAAGTGTTGTGTTCACAAGAGTTTGCCCAGTTTTTAGGACCACTCATCTAGGAGAAAGTGGGGGAGAATTCTTAGGAAAGTACGTCACAGTATCAAACTGTCTTACACTTAAGCAGAATCGTATAAATGAGAGGAATCGCAATTTCCAAATTGTTTAGTGAAAGTACCGTGTTATTCCTGAAAGAGGACAAAATCTCATGACTACAGCAAGATTGCCTGGATCCAAACGATCGAGAAAGAAAACAATCTAGAAAATCAATCTTCGGGAAACTTTTTTTTATACGAGATACGCATTGTTTTGACTTGAAAGCGAATAGTTTTGTACACCAGCTAGCTCTCCCTGATGCAACATGAGCACTTTCCCCGCGAAACGCACAGTAGCTCTAGCTCTAGCTCGTAGTTGAAGAAGCTATGCTGGAAACCGCATTGCTGTGTCAAGTTCGGAAAATGGGTTTTATGGAAACGGGGGGAAAAACATTCTATACCAATGTCCCGTTCAACAGAGGAGCGAAAATGTTAGCCAAAACGTTAGAAAAAGGTCCATAGAACGCGCAGCACACATTCCACTCCAGATCTAGTGTCTACTTTATATTACATGTCTTGTTTTGTGTCGTTCTATATAATATATATACAAGTGTGTGCACATAAAAACCTTCCAAAGAAAACTGTATTCTGTAAAAGACGTCTCAATTGTTGTTATTATTTTGAAAAAAAATGTTCTGAAAATTTTTACTCAATCATTGCGAATGGGTCACTGATTTATGTCAGTTACAACGACTGTGGATTTCTTTATCTATTTATTTTTGTAAATGAATGACTGAAATTTGAAATTATGAAAAATGATCTGTGCAATTATCAGTTTAATTACCAAATCGAGGAAGGAATTTGGTATATGAATACTATTTTCTGTGGTGCGTGGTGAAATTACACCCAGTTTGTAATAAGTGTTCATGAATCAATGAAACTTAGGATTAATTCCAATTTAAATTATTGGCTGACACCATAACCACTGAAGAATGTTAAATAATGTATAATGTCTAAATATAAATATGAGCTAATATTATAATATTGATGCCTCGTCAGTAGAGGTTTTAAAATTGTAAACTTTAGTCAACTGTTTGTTTGAATCTTAAAGAGATATCTTTGTGTTTTAAACATACTAGAATTATCTGTAAACGTATATTATATTTCGTTTGTTTTTTCAAAAGCACGTTGCACTTTAGTATAATATTCTTAAGATAATACACAAACGCACTCAAGTGTCACTGAAAAAAGAACGTAAACTATAACACCTACCTTTTACCGGTAGAATTCACTCTCTATGCAGGACCTGTGCTACTGTATAGTATATTCTAGATGTTTCTTATGTTCCCTGGATAGCATTCAAGCCCAACGTAATCTGTATGAATTATCTATATATTTTCTTGAAGAAAATGGGTATATTTTGTTGTCCTCTAGCGGCAAATAGAAGTTGCGTTGACGTCGTAATACGGAGGAGGGAGAGTAAACGCGATAGTGCTGCTTTCTCTCGGTGATGTATTGCATACGTTGTTGGTGTATGTTTATATGCGGGATTCATGAGAACTAACAGATGTGCAACTCTTTTGTCTTGTCTCTCTTACTAAGTTCTCTTCTTTAAGGAACTCGGTTTCTTGAATTACAAACAATTTGTATCAACCTTGTCTCGGGATATCAAACTACAAAGAAAGGAAGTTTGATCAAATTGCAGAATTCTACTAACCTCGTAAAAACTGCTTCAGTAATTAGTAACTTGTATACTAATTAGAATACTGATTTTAGTGAAGATGTAACACTTCTTTCAAAGTCATTGGAAGCGATGAAGAAGAAATCAAAAAGAAAAACAATTTCAATCAGTGCCAAATTCTAAATTCTCTCCAAAGCTGACAAAATTTGTGTCCGCTAATAAAAGAGAGAGATTTGAAAATTTTATACACCATAGAATGAAGATATCTTAATAATACTTGGATTGTTGTAACGCAGGTCTTCTCTTTTCTAAGTACGGGGATGTAAAGCAGGGAATAAACTAAGCGAGCTGGAGTGCACAGTTGAGTTCAAAATAAGCAATTCATACTTCTGCGGATAGTTTACATTATGTTTGAGGATAACAATCTTATAAAGTTCTCGAGATGACGACTCTAAAGTAAGGTATGATACGTAAAGTTCTAAACCTTTTCTGAGCATAATGCTAAAAAAAGAGTAGGTATATAAAATGCAAAAGTGATGGTAAGAGGTATGAGTAGTAACATAAAGTACTTTTGTTTAAATCCAGTACTCTACATAAATCCCCACATAACAACAGTTTCTTGTCTCGAAATGTGCAGGAACATGAATTTCTCGTCACCGCATAAAGTAATAATCAATTATTGTGCAATTTGATACTGGAAAATGGATATAGGTGAAATATTGTGAATGATACCAGGTAACAAATTATTGTATAAGTCTTTAGTTGTAGATAATAACTACATATGTATTTTTGTTCCTACTCACAATTCATAAATACAAAAAATAAAATGTACAAAATGTTAATAGAATTTTTATATGAATCCTATATAAATTGGAAGATCCATCTCCCCTTAAAAGTTTCCTTTAAAAGCTATTTTCCCCGTTCTACTTCCCTGTTCCGTAAAAATGATGCTAACATTTTTATACCTTTTTGATAATTGATAAAGCAGTAGGACTCGGAATGCTCTGCCAAAAGAGATGGAACCTAGAAAGATAAGTCATCTGTAAAAACAATTATCTAACTGTTGTGAGAGCTAATGGATGGCGAAGGCCTCTTCTTCTTAATTTCCAGGGAAAATTAGCAACTGGCTTCACTCTAGAAGATGAACCCAGCTACATCATCAATAAGGAAAGCAACGACCAACTTATAATTTTGTGAAGAATTAGAAATTCCCTCTGAGAGCGATTATATCTTGATAATTTATTACTTATTTATAAGCATTATAGGTATTCGTTACATTCATTTCTTCACAATGTTTTGCTCTAAGTAGATTATTCTACGAGATTTTCATGACTCCTGAGTATATTATCAGTTAGTGAATTAACTTCTTATAAATTCGATATTCATAAGTATTAATCAAAGAAGGATAATATTAATGCCCAGGAATTTACCCTCTAAAGCATAATTTTAAGGCAAAGTTATGAATATCTAGACTCATATAATGGCAAATTAAGTATTATTTTATTTATTGATAAGTAGCTTTCAGTCTAAGATAAGGCGATTGTATAATTTATTCACATCTCACAGCTTGATTAGACAGAGCTGTAAATAAAGCTCAAAAGCTCATGTAACGCGTTGATGAGTGAGCATTGGTATGCGCAACATCTCCAACCACTCAATCAAAGATAAACTCTATCATTCTTACTGATTTTTATTGCAACTTTACATCTACTCTAAAACAACTGCAAACTGATCAACTTACAATGAATTTTGTACTTTTTGATTAAACTCTTTTGACAGCTATTTCAAAACTAATAAAATGACAATAAAGTTGTAATTACTTGACTGATTGTGCTGACAATGTGAACATTATTAGATCATTTTGGTCTTGATCACATGCAAAATTTTAATTTAACCGGAAAATTTAGATTTTTGACCGATCAGAAAATCAACCAATTGGAGGATTTGATTGAAACTTTGTAAAGTTTGACCTGATGTTGGTCTTAATGACATTGCATTTCATATTGATTGGATCAACCAATCAGAAGAGATTAGTTTTAATTGTACCAATCAAAACCGCTTGTAAATGGGTTTTCGAGCCACATGTGCTGATAATGACTTCAGGAAATGAATGAAGCTATACTTTTATTTTTGTTGATAACTTTTTAAAACTGTAGAAGTTGGTATTCTTTTATTTTTTTAAATAAAAAAGCAGATTTAGTAAAATTCTGTTAGGAGTACAAAAAATAACTCTTCATATTTTGTTGAAATTTTCCACAATACGAATTACAAATTATCCAAATACGAATTTCTAAAAGATCGTTTCACCATGGCTTAGAAATTCTGCAATTTTTACAAGGAAATAAGTCGAAAGAAAGAAAGACAGAAAGAATGAAATCAATAAAACCCTCCTAGCTCGAGAAAACATCTACGATAATATCTAAAATTGTAATAATAAAATACTATAAGTGATATAGCATATAGTGGGTTTTCAAAGAAACCTATAGGTGGGAAAGCATCTTAAAAGCTTTTGAAAGGTTCAGCATGTCTCATTCTATATTGTTCCAATGCTAAGTGCAGGAAAAGTTATAGCTTTGAAGTAATATCTCGACAATTGGTGAATAATTGAGCGAGCGTCACCACGGTGCTCTTATGGCACTTTCTCTGTGTTTTTTTTGTGTGTGTTCACTGCCCAGGTCAAACCGCACAGGCAATCGATCTGACTTTTGCACACATACTAACGTAATCTATGCGGTCTCTGGGATCGTTTTTGAAAGGTATCCTGTGATTGGTTCGAATGTTAAAAAAATTATATTTCGATTGGTTGGTTCTATCAATTAGAAATTTTGACAAGTCATTACGACCAACATTGTACCCACTCTTACAAAGTTTCAGTCAAATCCTCCCATTGGTTAAAATGTAAAATCATATTTCCTGTGTTTTTTGACATTTAAACTAGAACCGTATGACCGATCAACTCAAAATTTTGCATGGCCAATGGGACCAACATCATCTGTATTTTTGACAATTTTCAGACTAATTTGTGTTTAAATCCAAAAGGTATTGACATTTTACGGACATTTTGCGTGTTGGCTGTCAAATTTCTTGAAAATGTTGATCACGGCAACTTCGACTCTTCATAGTTCCAGGTATAGTTAGAGCAGACACTTTCAAACGTATGAAACTGATATGACCGTTCAACAGATCGATCAATATTGTGTAATTACACACACTAATATCATATGAGTGGTCCCAGATATATATTTTTTAAAGAGATCATGCGATTTTTGAATATTAACAAGGAACAGTTCAATCAAAAAGGTTCAATCGATCAACTTAATGGTTATTTTGCATGGTTACTGGGACTAATATTTTAGGAATATTTGGAGATTTTTGTACAAGTCTGACGAAATTCAAGAATTATTGGCTTTTCGATACACAGAATTTCGGTTCGAGGTGTTGCGCGTATCCGGGCTCGCTCATCAACGCGTTACACAGAGCGTTTTCCTAGTTACTGCATTTCCTTGCCATATTGTGCACAATTCAAAAGTCTATTTGCTTTCATGTCGAGTAGACAGATCTTTCAAAGCGTGAAAATAGCTGATCCCTCCTATTTTTGTAAGGTTTAGGTATGATTTTGATATCAATATCAACAAGTAGGTAATCAAAACTTTATAACGACATATTGCATCCTATTGGTTGCGTGGATGGTAATGTTAAATTGTCCAAGTCCACGTTTGCTTTGTACACTTAACAAATCATAAAACGGTATTTGAGCGAAACGGATTGGCTGGGGGTCAGGTTCTTTGACAATTATGCCAATGAAATCAGAGCTCTACTAGACTTAGATGAGTTAGCAGACTTTATCGGATGATGCCATCAAATCATTTCACCCAATCCGTTTCTTTCGAATACCGTTTTATCTTTTGTTGAGTGTACCAATGCGCGTTATACAACATTTTGTTCGAGGTGGATGTGTCGTGTAAACAGAACTTCAGTTTTGAGCAATAACGAGCTTCTCTCCGGCTGTTTGTACCTAGAGTTTGTACCGGAAGGAAAACAAAAGCAATCGTGTTTCAACGGAATAAAGACTTCCTCATTAAAGATTGAATTTTCAACTTTGAAAAAGCATGAAAAGACAGAAGAAGAACGAGTAGGTGAGTAACGTCGGGTCGCCGAACGACAATAAGGCACGACGCGGGACTGTCTATGTTGTGAAGAGATGTCCCCATTCGCTCATCTGGAACTTCGCAACCGCTTTATTATTAATATCATCCCTCACGTCCCCTCTTTCCACTCCAAGCTATTATCCTCCTTTTCTTCCCAGGGTCGCATAAACCGCCCCTCTGATGCTTGGACGGACTTGTTTCTTGAACGATGCCACGCAAGACACAATACCTGCTGCAGTTGTTTGTCAGTTACATCAAGACATGTTGTCAAACGAAGGAATGCAGGATGTTAGAAATGTAAGAGAACAAAGCGACCGTTTTCACTGTTTTCAGATTATGTTTTTTGTGTATTTTTTGTACATTGGATGAATAGTTTAATCCCATCACATTCTCCTTTGTTCTATCTGTCTGTATGTGTGTGTGTATGTATGGGTGTGTGTATGGATTTATGTAAGCAAGTATAGAGGTAAATCTGCCCACAACCAATGACATTTTCATAACCGGATAGTGAACTTGTCCAGAGGCCATTTTCTATGACTTTATAATTCCTGATTCGGACAGAATCCGATTCTGTGGCCTTGTCGGGAATTTTGTAGTTATAGAATAATTATAGAATAGAATACTCGCAGAATTTTACGATTCGGATTGACAAAATTTGGGACAAATTCATAAAAATGCTTTAGCAATGTGTGTGTGTGTGATTTGTGACATTTAATCGTGTGTTGCATGTTGCATATTTATAGCTGGAACGAACTTCTTTTGTTTTATATCAGCAATGCAAATTATTGAATTTTCCACCTGAGGACGGACATTTTGTTGGCACGTTGACGGGTCAGATTTATAACTTTATTGAGTTAAATCGATATATTTTTGTAATGTGAGTGATTCCTATTCGTACTAAAGATATCTTCGGAGCCTATGGTACCCATGAACTATAAAATATCGTCAAAAAAGCAGAGAATCACAGCTATTCTGCGTACCATCAAGATGGTGGCAAGCAACAATGAGATGACATCACATGCAAACTATTAATACTGTTGCAAAGTAAAATATCATAACAGACTGACGTCAGATTTTACTATCTTCGTTTATTGACGTCAAATAGGACTTCACTGCACATCCAGACAGCTCTGCATCTGCACCACTCTTCCAGAAGAGCGTGACCATCGCATGTTTTCATAGATATTCTCCTGACAACGACTTTGTCTTCCTTGCAAAACGACACGGGACACATTTCTCCTGGTTATGCTCAAACACGGTGGAGAGTGCATTCAGCAATAAATCTTGGCGAACTCTTCCATTAACTTCCTCACACATTTCTCCTAACATTGTTGTCATGTAGTGCACAGCGTTAACCAGGAGATATTGTTTATAATAAAACTGTGGCAACATGGCATTAAAGAGTCACATTCCCTCGAGTAGCACACAGTAGAGTTTTCCGGGCTTTTGAAAATGGATTGTTTGTGACTTTGTACAATTAATTAAGAACGTAGATGTAATTGCTCAGAGTATTACTTGAAATTGCATAGAAACTTCTCGTATATAAAGTAGTTTTAAAACAACAAAAGTTATGAAACACGATACCAAGAAAATCATCGTTTTGTTACTAATCCTCTTACATATTGTACATCATCTGGCATGCAGTAACTGTCGTTTTTTAACATTTGCCAAACTTTGGTATTTGGTGATAAATTAAGACGGCTGGGTAGTGAGTTGACCTTGAAGAGTTTTTAATCGATTTTTATCAATATCTTTTACCAATGTAATTGTTAACAAAGTAAGGCTTTGTACGAGTATTCAGAACAGTTCAACGAAAATAATTCCATGTAATGGTTTATTAGATTTACTTTGTCCTACAGACGTTTATTTCCGAAAATTAGTAAAATTATGGCACTAAACATCTGTTGGACAAAATAAAACTAATAACTTATTCCAAACTATGAAATTATTTTCATTGAACTGTTCTGAATACTCGTACAAAGCCCTATTTTATTAAGAATTACATTTGTAAAAGATATTGATAAAAATCGATTAATAACTCTTCCATGCCAATAAATGCGAATCTCACAGCTTACAATTTGTAAGCGGGTCCCTCTAGTTAGTTAATAATGCAAGAAGACTAGCAAGTTTGTTCAGGCGGTCTTCATTAGCATTCTGGAGACTCGTGTTCGGCTCCTGCGGTCTCTCTTCCCAATTGGGGTTCTTCTTAATAGACCACGACCGCCTCCTTCATCACCATCATCATCATCATCTCCCAATTCGGTCACATGTATCGTTTATGAACCAGATCATGTGATTGGTTGAAATTTCAAAATGGAACCGTTTGACCGATTACCTTAAAACTTTGCGAGGTACCAACATGTTCCAACATTGGGACCAACATTTTAGTTTTTTTCTTATTTTGACAATTTTCAGACAAATCTGTAGTCCAGAAAATTTCAAGAGTTCTTGACATTTTACGGGGATTTTATGCATGCTTAAAATAAATATTGTTCAAATTTATTCAAAAAAGTTCAAAGGCAAAATTCCCCTTTGACGCATTTTTTCTCTATTCAAAGGTCTAATAAAGAGCAGCAAGCATCACACGCCATTGAATTCGCATGCAATACGAAGGCTTGCTTATCAACGCGTTACATAGAGCGTTTTCCTATAATCTGTGAAGGACAGAGATGGATTGATGCTGCATCTAAAGTCAAGTAACAGATAACTTAGATCTGTTCAGAACTCCCTGGTGTAGAAGTTTAATTATACACGTCATGATGTTTGTTATTGAACAACTCGGTTTCCATTGCCTACATATTGGAAAAGTCTTAATTACACGGTCACATTTATTGAACAACTTCTATGACACAGTCTTTAGCACAGTCTTTGTCACATTTATTGAAGGAAATTGGAACATGTTTTAAGTTCGGTGACATGAAAATAGCTTCGTGTAAATGCAAAATTGTGTGAAAACTGGGAATTTGACACAGAAGTTGTTCAAGAAATGTGACCGTGTAAATCGGGCTTTACGATATTATCGATACTATAAGATATTGGATATTTATACGATAATCAATAGAAGATATATCATTTATTTTCTAGAAACTAAAAAATTAAAGCGGAAAAAAGAAGACAATTTTGAATATTCGCGCCATTATGTATTTTTCAGTTTTCTGATTCGTCACTGAAAGCTAGTGACCGTGTCATTCCTGAAATAGGGCTGAGCCACAAATGAGATGAAGCATAATAATCACCGAGATTATTTTTATGCTGTTTTTAGTCTACATTACAGTTAAATTACAGCATCCATCACCGTCAATATTCACAATTATCACACTTATCCGTTTCAAACTTTCCGTACTTACTTTGTTGAATTCAAACTGAACTCATTTACGTCTGCAATTGACTTAATCCTTTGGTAGTCTGTTGTACTGTCTAATGCTCTATAAAATAGAGAATTATCCAATGTCCATAAAAAAATCTTCGTGTAAAAATACCAGCAAATTCTCCTCAAAACAAAAAAATAGTAATACATCTAAAAATTCTGCACTGAAAAGTAGTAATATAAAATAACTGGCTAAGTCAACAGTTTATTTTAAAAATCTAAAATACTTAGCGCATTGTGTATATAAATAGTATAGAAATTTAGCATTTTCTATAACTAAACCGGATTTTTCCTGTCATAATTTCTTAATGTGCACCAAAATTCATTCGAATCCGATCAGTATTTTGAGAGAAATGACATAGAAAGCCTATGTCATTTGCCTATACTATAAGAAGGGGACTAGGTACCCTTTAGTTAGTTGAGCGAGAGTAGTGAGCGACTCCATTCTGCGCTTTAGGACAATTTCTTTGCTTTTTTGTGTGTGTATGGCCCAACGCCACAGGTCACACTTTTTTCCGGTCGAGCTGAAATTTTGAACACATACTAATATCATTTTAACCTAATCGTGTATAGTTTTTGAGAGCTGGACCTCTGATTGGTTGAAAAATGAAATTATCGAAAATCAAAATGCTCCGATTAAGATCAAATTGTGCATGTACATTAAGACTACCATTATCTCTCATTTTACAATTTTTCAGGCCAATCGGTAGATATGTATTTATTGACATTTAAAAACTAGGAAAACGCTCTGTGTAACGCGTTGATAAGTGAGCCTTCCCATTGCATGCGAATTCGAAAGTTTCTGCTCTACAAATCTTGGAAAGAGCCGAAACGAAATGCATCAACAAAACAGCAGTAATAAAAACCTGACATTTCTATCACGAAACCTGACAAATAATCCAAGAACGCATAAAATGTAAAACACACTGACGACACAGACTTTTAACGACAGATAACTCTGAAAATTTACAAAAAAAGCAACTAAAATGTTTGTCCATGGCCATGCAAAAATTAAAGTTATTATTTCAAGCGTCCAGATTAAATATAAAAAAAACACAGGATCACGTTCAACAACTTATCTAGTGGAGCGGTCGCTCCACCCAGCCAAGTCGTACCGTACACTCACACTCACTCAACATACCGTAAATGCCTAATAAACTGAGGAGCAGACCAACCACTTTTACTGTAAGCAACAACATGGCATTTTCGGCCTACTGGATCTTAAAATTGGAAAATCTCACATTGTTGCAAAATATCTTAATTTCGAGCTATGGCCCACCCCACCCCATATACCGAATTTGGGAACAATAGGGTATGTCATTTTCGTGCTAGAGGGCCGTGAAATATGTAAAATTACACCACTTTCTGATTCTGAAGATGATGATTCTGATGATATCAGGAAACACTGTTGACAGCGCCACAGCCTAAACGGCTGAGCCGATCGATCTGAAATTTTTACCATATATGCACTTTTGGCGTCTGATGATACCTTGTCCTTACGAATTTTTTGTGCCACCATTTTGAAACCGGAAGTGACGTCATATCTTAAAAACTGATGGACCAATTGGGACGAAACTAGCGCCAAACGATTCGGATGGTCTTCTCAATGAAATATCAACAGTCAAAATAGAAATGTACTTTTACCGAAACCGGAAATGACGTCATAAAAATGCCAAATTTGAATGAAATCATCTCTTATAACAATAACTACATATTCAGAAGGCTTATAATGTTACATAGCATTTAAAGACACAAATTTTAGGTGGCAGTGAAGTCAGCCGCCATTTTGAAAACCGGAAGTGATGCCATAACTCGAGAACGGCTGGACCAATTGGAACGAAACTTGCGCTATACTTTATAGCATATCATTTATGGCATATACATAGTAACAAGCACAACTTTCTTAGCAACCAAATCAAAAAGGCGTATTTTTTTAAAGGAATTATAGTCTTTGGTTCCACAATATATGCTACAAATTGTAAGAATAAACTGAAAAAAGGAATGATATCCCATAAAAAACACTCCGTGTAAAAATACCAGCCAAGTCTCTTCAACTAAAAAAAAAATAGAAGAAATCTAAAAATTCAGCACTGAAAAGGAGTGATATCAAAAAAGGAGCCAAGTCAACGAATTTTCCAAATTTTAATCGTACCATTGAAATAAAAATATCAACCCCCGAGAAATACTTAAAAAAAGGACTTGGCGCATCGTTTTTTTAAAGACATTTTTCTATTCTTAAGCTTAAGCCACTCACATACTACGTAGTTCAGAAATGCCTAGAAAAATTGGGACAAAACTTTCAAATTAAATATTGAACATTCTGTAAAATATTTTAAATTTAAATATAAGTACGCAAAGAAACATAGCATTGTCTTACAAGCAATAAATACAGAACAGTTGTGTTTGTGATTGGTAGGTACCTATAGTTTTGTGGGTACATCAACATACCTACTACAGCATTATACTTGGAACCTTCTCGCCGTGTAATTAATTGCTATTAATTAACATTTTATACCAAAAAAATTCATAAATTACATAACGTATTACTTTAGATAAAAATCTAGTCAGTAATTATTTGAGCAGCATGGCTCAGTGCACTAGTCACTTATACAAATCTCATTGACGGCCTTCTTGTAATGAGCGCTTTCGCTATTTCCCTCAGTCACGATATTGAGAAGTATGATTGATTAATATGACCCTAGAAATAGTGGCAATAACGAATAGACTAGGCCGCTTCCGTTTATTCGTTATTCGTTTATCCGTTTATTTCCTCTGAATATTGACAAAATACCAAAACTGCCAGTAGGTAAGAGTACTAGTTATATTAAAACGTAGTATGATTCGTCGATAATGAATGTGATATACTCAGGAAAATATACTTGTAGAGTTCTTCCTATACTTTTAGGATAGAAAAGTGTCTTTAAAAAAACGATGCGCCAAGTCCTTTTTTAAAGTATTTCTCGGGGGTTGATATTTTTATTTCAATGGTACGATTAAAATTTGGAAAATTCGTTGACTTGGCTCCTTTTTTGATATCACTCCTTTTCAGTGCTGAATTTTTAGATTTCTTCTATTTTTTTTTTAGTTGAAGAGACTTGGCTGGTATTTTTACACGGAGTGTTTTTTATGGGATCACAACTTACAACAACTTATCGTAGTATGTGTGCAAAATTGCAGGCCGATGTTTTGAACGGGCTGGCGAAAGTGAGCCTTGAAAATGCATGGACGGCCACAGCTTCTCTCACTGTCTCAATTGTTTTGTTATTATCAACACGATTATGTCATATTAACATAGATATATTAAATAAAACACATACAACACATTTATTATGTTAAACACATGTATTTTAGTGAAAATTCGCGTGAAATATCATTTAAAAAACACTTTCTGACAGTTCTTCGTTTGTTTACACCGGCCATCTTGCCTGGTGGATGTCAGTCCGCGGAACCAAGCTGAACATGCAGTCAGCGACCAGTCATGTAGGAGGCAGTGAAATTGGTCCACCGAGCGCCAATGAGTGGATGAGACGGTCGGCATACCCGCGAACACCCGGACGAAGACCTCTTATGAAGAATTTATCACTGACGATCGGAAGATCGGAAATACTACTCTTTCCGAAAACATCAGTTTTCGAGCGGCAATTTTGAAATGTGGAACGATCTTCAAAAACTGACGTTTTCCAAATTGTTAAATCCAATACAAATCAATATAACTTGTTTTATTAAAAACAACAGCGTGTAAAATCTATTATCCATGGTAAAATCTTGTAACAGTAAGCTAATACTTTAATTCTGTGTTTAATTTTTAATTTACACGTAGGGATTTTGGTGAAAATTCAAATGCAACATTGAGAGTACGTAAACATTGAGACCCAGAAATGTCAAATTGACATTTGAAATCCATTTGACTGGCAGCCCTCTTAAGGAACCTTCCCATCATTTGCCTCTCGAAACAACAAAATAATGTATAAATCTGAACATAGAAGGGTTATTGAGCGAGTCCAGCTAATACTCTACACGTCTCTATTTTAATAACGATCAGATGTTGGGCTCCAGTACCTCCTGAATTATTTCGTTGTTTCGAGAGGCAAATGATGGGAAGGTTCCTTACTAATATGCCAAGGCCGCCACTTTCCCACCGTATATCCTTATACTATACTCGCTATACTACTCCTTATACTTACATCGAAACGCTCGGTGTAACGCGTTGATAAGCGAGCACCGATACGTGCAACACTTCGAATCAAAATTACATAACGCTCCAATAATACAGTAAAATAATAAAAAATGACTGCAACAACTGCTTTTCAATGCAACTTAGTAAAAGCCACACTTAAAAATAATAAACAAAAATAAAATTATTTTGAAAAGTTCAAAAAATAATTTAAAAATTGGGTGATTTCTTTCATACAAAATAGGCAATTAGCTATGTATGAGCAATAATATATATTTTAAAATTATAATTATCTAAACAGTCATTACTTCCCTGTCTGTATGGAGCGTAATTACCTCAAACGTTTTATGAACGAAGAAACTTATCGATTTAAAATTAAATTTCTTAAACAATTTCTATGAACAACCAATCTATTTCTGCAATTAATCATAACTTTCGCCTGTCGACAAGAGTTTTCTTAGCCATTGCAAGGAATGAAAAAATGCTTCATATGAAAACTCCAATAAACAATAACTACATACTCTTCTTCAAGCAAATAAAATAAAAACAAAGGTATATACACCCACCCACGCATGTTAACTAACTAAAACTAACAGTCATGTAATAATTGTTACGTTTTTTAACAATAATACGTTGATAAATATAGTCAGCTGCCGCCTCCGCGTTTCGTTTGAATTGGGGTTCACCGAGCGGCCGCAACGGACTCCTTGAATCTACTACGCATATTATTTGAAAATACATGTAATTGTATTATTTATTGACGGATCTTTCTCAAAAACTATACAGGTTACGTTAGTATGAGATGAAGGTGTGTGCCAAATTTCAGATCGATCCGTTGACCGGTGCGACCTGGGTTGACGCGACAAAAAACAAACACACACACAGATAAAGTGCCGCAAGAGTCAAGTGGAGACGCTCGGTCCGCTCGCTTAATAATGTCGGAAAAGATTTTATCGACATTTAATTTCCAGTGCAACTTAGATCTGATTTTTTTGGATCAGAGTGTTTAGATGGCTATTCTCAGTTTCAATGAAGTCAGTAAATTTTATTTTGATCGAGTGGATCGTATTTCAATTCACTATGGATGTATTTTATGTTTTCTGTGCGTTACGATATTCCGGTTAGAGATGTTGCGCGTTTGTTAATGCATGTTGTATAGGAAACCGGAAGGATCTGTGTTCGACTCCCAGTTGAGGTGTGCCATTTTATTTCACAGTGTTCCAGATTAAACGTGACATGGAGTTTATTTCATATTTACAAAAAAATCCAGCGGCATATACACTTGGCCAAACAAAACTTGAACGTTCAATAAATCTGATAGGCTGATAAATGTAAGATCGCACCATCAGAAGTCAGTCTAAGCGAACTCATTGTCTCACTCTAGTAGGTGACCTCACATTTCAATGATAATAACAAGCTTTTCATTCAAATTTGGTCAACGCGCAAGTTTTGTTTGACCGAGTGTACGTACGTACTCGTACAACACAATATATAATTCCATGAGATCCGGTACATCGATAGCACGTGATGGCAAAATTAAATATGACATATTTGGTATAAATTAACTGAGTTATGTTGTTCTATAACACCTGATGGCATCGCAAAAGAACACACACACATACATATTGTTAGCTATTAATGTTGGCCAGACTGTATGTCGATAAAGTAGTTCATGTGTTTGTTAGGTTTGCAAGCTGTAGTAATTTTAAAGAACAAAAGAAGAGAGAAAAGTTAATTGTTGGAAGTTGTCTTGAAATGGAAGTTTGATAAGATGTAATGTCCTTGTGAAATTAAACTATAATAATTATATAAATACCGGTGTAATTATTATTCGACGCCCAAAAACCGTAAAGGAAACTGTAGCCCGATAGTAAGCCTTTAACAATTCAGAAGTGTGGGATTATAAATTTATCTAATTCGGATATTCAAGAGAAGACATAACTCGATGTCTACATCGTTGGAGATTCTGGCAAATGCAGCCGCTTTGCAACATGAAAATGATGATGATCAAGAAGTAAATGAAATCTATGATGAAACTACTACCGACAACTATTTGACCGAAAACATCAATACACCTGACAACAACATGAATGCCACAGATTTCATCAAGATTATGTTGGAAGAGAACAGACGACGAGATGAAATGTATATGAACATTCTCAGCAAAACTGTAAGTTCGCAATCCACTAACTATCATGTAATGCCAGATCTTACAAAGAATATCAAAGTTTTCGAAGAGGGCACGAGTTTCAAAGCAAAGAATTGGCTAGAGTCAGTTGAAACTACTGCAATGTTACACAAATGGCCATCAAGTTTTACACTAGAAAATGCGAAGAGCCATTTAACAGGATCCGCCCTGCATTGGTATAATGCACGAAAAGCTGATATTCCTAACTGGGAAGAGTTTAAAATCCGTTTCCAAAAAACATTCATAACATCAACTAGCAGTAAAGCTGATCTTTGGAAAAAAATCCAAGAATTGAGTCAAAAGAAAGGAGAAAGCTCATCTTCGTATTTTCACAAAAAATCACAATATTGTATGCAATTAGAACTATCCTTTGAAGAATCTAAACACCAAATCTTAGTAGGACTGTGGTCTAAGAGTGTTAGCGCAATGCTAATGAGTTGTAATCATTATGATATTGACGAATTGTATCATGATTTAAAAAAATTTGAGAAACTTGAAAACGACAGATATGACAAATTTGCAAAACCAAGAGATTTTAAAGCACCATCGCGAACAGAAAATCCGCAAACTTCGCAAAAAAATGATTCTCAAGACAGAGCAAAGACCGAAGTTCCGTCACCGACTAAATCGAAACAATGCGATAAAAAGCAATTACCCCTTAAAAATCAATCAGGAGAATCGCTTTGCTTCAATTGCAACCGGTACGGACATTTTAGTAAGGACTGTCCCGATCCCAAGAGGACCCTTTTCTGTGTGAAATGTCGTGGTACGGGACACACGCAGAAACACTGTCAAGTCACTTCATCCGGAAGCGCATCAGTTAAATCGTCATCTTCCGCAAGCTCAGCTAATGACGTAGTAAGCCAAGTTAATAATATGCAAGATGGTAACACTTCAAGCAAGTACTTGAAGAATGCTATCATTGATAATCATCAAATCACGGTATTTATGGATTCAGGTTCTTCTAGTTGTATAATGCGTGCAACAACAGCACTGAAATGTGGTATGGTTCTAGAAGAATCAACATCGTCTTTGTATGGTTTCGGAAATATTGACAAAGCAACGCAGCCTTTAGGAAAGGTAACACGTAAAATTACTATTGATGGTGTAACTGCAGAGAATGTTACTATTTTAGTAGTGCCTGACACAGCGCTCTCTGTCAGTATGCTGATTGGACGAACATGGCTTGACCTGCCGCACATTGCGTATGCGAAAGTCGACAACGATTTTGTCATCGCATATCGAGAAGATGAAATGTTTCGCAACTTCAATCTTTCGATTACGTCAAACCGATTACCATTGAAAGCTGTAAATGATGAACTAATTCCACGAAACTCGGTTAGTTTTATCAATGTACAAGCCCCTGCATCAGATTATGATAATTCGTTCATAGTCTGTGGTAACGCTAAGTATGACACAAGTCATGCTTTATTTGAATTGAAATACGGTAAAACTACTATTCCTGTAGTAAACATGACAAATGAAGACCAACAAGTTCGCAAAGATCAATGCATGACGCGAGCCGACATAGTAGAAGATATTTATACGATAAGTGAAGACGATGATCTTCCCGCTGATCTTCCCGAACCGATCAAGATTGCAGACTTGAAAGTAGGACCGAAGATTACTGAAACTGAAAAATCAGAACTTTTGGAACTAGTTAATACGTATCGTGACTGTTTTGCTACAAACATGCATGAACTAGGATGCACAAACATTGTAAAAATGGAGATTCTTGAACAAGAAGGAAGTAAACCCGTAGCTTCTAGACCGTACAAGACTACTGCACAAGAACGCGACGAGATAAACAAGATCGTAAAGGAGTGGAAGCAAAACGGAATAGTTACCGATACTCGTTCCCCGTATGCTAGTCCTGTTCTATTAGTCCGAAAGAAAACAGGTGAATATCGTATGGTAGTTGACTATCGCCGTTTGAACCTCCAGACCGTCAAGATGAAATTTGCCCTTCCGAACGTAGACGACATGTTGGAACGTCTATCGAACAGTAAGATGTATGCTGTACTTGATCTCGCACATGGATATCTGCAAATTCCGTTAGCAGATTCTGCAAAGGAGAAAACCGCCTTTGTAACGCCAGATACAACCGGTCAGTTCGAACGCATGATGTTTGGTTTGACCAATGCTCCTAGTGAATTTCAACGTGCCATGAACATAGCGTTAGGAGATTTGCGTAACACGATTGCTCTCTGTTATCTGGACGATATATTGATCCCTGCGTCATCTTGGACCGAAATGATCCAGCGTTTAACACTTGTTTTTGCCGCATTGCAAAAAGCCGGTTTGACTTGCAAATTGTCAAAATGTGAATTTGGAAAGGAAGAGATTGACTACCTGGGATTTGTAATTTCGACGAATCACCTTAAGCCAGGCAATCGTAAGTTAATCGCAATTGAAGAGTTTCCAAAGCCGAAGAACGTTCACGAGATACGGCGTTGGTTAGGTTTGACAGGTTTCTTTCGTCGTTTTATTCCGCATTACGCACGAATAGCCGAACCGTTATCAAGACTAACTCGGAAAAGTGAAGCTTTTGTATGGAATACTGAACAAGACCAAGCATTCGATGATCTAAAAAGCGCGTTAGTATCGAAACCGACTCTGATGTTGTACAACCCTGCAGCCCGAACGGAAGTTCACACCGACGCTTCAGCAGATGGCTTGGGAGGGATGCTACTTCAAGAAGGCACTGATGGAAAACTGCATCTAGTGTATTGTGTCTCGAAGAAGACAACGTCTGTAGAACACAACTATCATTCGTCAAAACTAGAACTCATGGCAATAGTCTGGACATTGGATAGACTGCGTCAATTTCTGTTGCCCCTCGAGTTCACAATCATAACGGATTGTCAATCACTTGTCTACATGAATACTCACAAGACCCTGAACCCGCAAATTGCACGTTGGTACAATCTGATCCAAGAGTTTAATATTCGAGAGATTCGTCATCGCCCTGGTATTAAAATGAATCACGTCGACGCATTGAGTCGCGCTCCGTCCGAAGAAGCAACCGACACAATGGAGAACATTATTGAATCACGATTCGATGTGTTCTTGACACTGAACACAGAAGACCATGTCCTTATGATTCAGCATGGAGACGCCGATCTGCAAGAATTGATAAGAATCTTGAAGAAAGAAGATGAAGAACGAACATCACAAGAACAAGATCGCGTGAAGCACTTCAAACTACAGAATGACCGACTGTACAGAATCGTAACGAACAAAGATGGAACAACTCGATATCTTTACGTCATGCCTAAATCGATGAGAAAAAGTCTTGCTGTTAAATTTCATGACCTTTCTGGACATTTTTCAGTAGATCGAGTAGTCGCAAGAATCACTGAGCTGTACTGGTTTGCCTACATCCGCAGATACATCCGACAACACATCCACATGTGCGCGGAGTGCATACTGTACAAGAGTAGAGGAGGTAAGACACCAGGACTTCTGCATCCGATTCCACCTGGTAAGCGACCATTTGCTACAATCCATTTGGACCATTTAGGCCCCTTTATCAAAAGCTCAAAAGGAAACCAAGAACTTCTTGTATTAACTGACAATTTAACAAAATTTGTCAAGCTATATCCACTGAGAGACACTTCAGTGAAGAATGTTTTACGTTCAATGGAAGAATTTGTCATGGACAAAGGTTACCCGACCAGAGTAATAACAGATCGAGGATCATGTTTCACTGCTCAGAAATTCACAGATTTTTGTGAGCACAATGGGATTCATCACACTCTAAATTCGCCGAGACATCCACACGGAAATGGTCAGGTAGAGCGTGTTAATCGTACTCTAATACCACTGATCTCCATCGCGATTGAGGATCATGCTCAACGAGATTGGGACAAAAGCATCAAGAGAATCGAGAGAGACGTGAACACCGCCGCCAACAAAACCACCGGTAAGAGTCCCTTTGAACTCCTGCATGGTTATTCGCCGATATTTCATGATGGGCTTCTGAGGACCCTGACGACTGATGATCAGTACGACACCTGGCAAAGTTCCGCTGAACTACAAACGTCAGCCCGAGCAAGAATTATTGAAATGCAAGGTGACATGAAGGATCGTTATGACAAGCGACATTTCGTAGGAATCAAGTACGTACCGGGAGAAATTGTATTTATGAAGAAAGCCCCAACAGCAACAGGACAACCGACAAAAACGCAAGCAAAGTATCGCGGACCCCTAGTGATAACAGCAGTATTGCCGGGAGATACATACAAAGTTGCGGATTTGGAAGAAGGAAAAACAGGCTATTTTTATAGTTCAACTGCACATGTTTCTCAGTTGAAGCCTTGGAAGAATGAATGTATGGAGGAAGAAAATGAAAGTGAAGAAGAAGACGACGTAGAAACTAATCCAGTAAATGAAAAGCGCGTTCGTAGACAGCCAGATTATTTGAAAGATTATGTTATTGGTTAATTTGATTATTTTATTGTGTTTAACTTCATAATTTGTAAAACTGGACATGTTTTCTTGATCGAGGTCGATCAATTTCAGGTTGGCCGAGTGTTAGCTATTAATGTTGGCCAGACTGTATGTCGATAAAGTAGTTCATGTGTTTGTTAGGTTTGCAAGCTGTAGTAATTTTAAAGAACAAAAGAAGAGAGAAAAGTTAATTGTTGGAAGTTGTCTTGAAATGGAAGTTTGATAAGATGTAATGTCCTTGTGAAATTAAACTATAATAATTATATAAATACCGGTGTAATTATTATTCGACGCCCAAAAACCGTAAAGGAAACTGTAGCCCGATAGTAAGCCTTTAACAATATTGAGAGGCTCGCAGCATGAAACGGGCAAAAAATCATGTAAAATTTCATAGCAGTTGACTAATTATCATGTGCATTCACATATTTCTTCACATAGTGTGCTTTAAATGTGGCTTAGGTCCAGTTTTTCCATACTCTGCTACAACCAATTCTAGGAATGTCATTGGTTGTTGCCTTGACAATACAGTCCTAATCAACCGTTTAAAAGTTAGCAGAGTACCTATTGAAAGAATGGCCCTTAAAATGAACACCAGCTTGAAACAAGAATATCTCAAAATTAGTTTCTTCGAGTTGACTGATTTATGCCACGAGACCCTCAAATATTAGAGAACATAATTATTTTAAAATAAATTGTCTCTCTTCTTAATATATGTTGTTGGTCGTCATCCAAGGACCCAAGGCGTACGGAGGCTGCGTTGCTGTCCTTATACTGATTACACCTCGCACACTGCAACACAAATCCAATCGAGAACAATCATTACAAGCTTACGTCATAGGACAAAGTAATAATTGTGAACATTTATGAACACAGTACGTTCTGGAGTATAAGGGGCAGTCATTGATTAATACGAAAAATGAATGAATACAGAGAGAAAGTATCTTGAAATTATAGGCAAATAGAAATATTGAATTCAAAAGTAATTCTCGTATATACCCCATAAAAAACACTCCGTGTAAAAAAAACAGCCAAGTCTCTTCAACATTAAAAAAATTATGAAATCTAAGAATTCTGCACTGAAAAGTAGTGATATCAAAAAATGAGCCAAGTCAAAACTTGAAAATCAACAAATACTTGGCTCATCGTTTTATTTAGGGCATTATAGGTATATACTATAAGTATATATGTATATTTTATGTATATTTTATATCTAGCCTATACTTCTAAGCTATTTATATACCCGATGCGCCAAGTATTTTTTGATTTTCAAATAAAGTTTTGACTTGGCTAATTTTTTGATATCACTACTTTTCAGTGCAGAATTTTTAGATTTCATATATATTTTTTTTAGTAAGGATTTTTAAAATGTTGAATGAAATTATACCGGGTGGCCCAAAAAGAACGCACAATGGGCAAGACATCGCTGTGACGAAACTACTATACAAATTAGTCTGAAAATTTTACATAATATATACAACATGCTAAGGCTTGATGTGTTAAGTTTCAAAAACATAACTTTTGTATGAAAAAAGTTACAGCAGCTAGAATTTGGTTGTCGGAAAATTGATTTAAACGGGATTCAAACAGCTCGCGTACAGAAAATGGTCATTGGCCGGGACGCTGTTTCTTCAAAACTACTAACTATATCAAGCTGAAAATTTCAAATATTATTTATAAAGATAGGTATTGCTGTCAATTGTGTAAAAATTTCAATACATTTGGATTATTGGGACAAAGTTTTGTTATCTTGAACTTAATCCTCAAAGCAGAAAATACGGGAGATAATTTCACAAGTTTTATTACACACGATAATTTCAAAAAATACAATTTTATACTGTGAGCTTGATATCGTTAATAGTTTGGAAGAAACAATAGGCCAATTGACATTTTCGGAAAGCGCGCTATTTGAACTCCGTATATATTCGATTTTGCAACAACCAAATTCTAACAACTGTAACATTTTTCCTACAAAAGTTAAGTTTTTGAACTTTCACACATCAAACCTTAGTATGTTGTTTCTAATATGTTATTTTCCACCCGATTTGTGCGGTAGTTTCGTCACAGCGTTGTCCCGTCCATTGTGTGTTGTTTGGCCAACCGGTATTATTTTAGGTCATTAATGGTTGTTAAAAGCTTGCACTTATAAAGAACGTTTGCATTTTTTGCTATGGATAAAATAATATTGAAAAAGTGGGTCTTCCACTATACAATTCAAGTTGGGATCAAATCAAATCTGCAGATTTGAATATTAAAAAACATTAAAAACCATAAAAAACATTATTAAAATCATAAAGCTATAACCTAAAATCAAACGATGAAAGTGACACACAGAAACAAGATTTGAATTGGGACAATTTGAATCTTGAAGATTTGAGTTGCCCAACGTGAATTGCATAATGTAATATCCACTTAAGGCAATATGAGAACATGAAGTAGGAAATGACACACTATTCTTCTTTTGCGCGTGTAACATCTTCCATCTCTGTAGCTTCTCCTTGAATCATTTAGCTGCCATTAGATGTTGCAGCAACGCGATTATATAACCAGTATGCGAAACAGGAGATAAAGCGAAAGAAATGGATTTTATAAAACTTGAGAAAAAAGGATTTGTATTCTTGACGTCATATGAATGTAGGCAAGATAAAGGTTTACTTTTCAAGTCAATTCTTCGGTAGAATCTCATCTATGAGTACTTTTGTGTTCATGAAAAAAAACTTTCGTCGAGCTATACTGAAAGGTAAATCGGAGGTACAGATATATATATATATAAGTAATTGCATTGACTCGCTTTCAGGTTCAAAAAATGATACATAAGTTTCCAGGCAAGAAAGATGCCACAATGAAGACCCGAAAAGGGGATTTCATGAAAACAAATTGGGAATTATTAATTTGACAATGATAATATATGTATGAAATATATAACTACAAGGGTAAGTAGCAAATTAATTTTGAGTTCTGTAAATCTAACAAAATCATCTCAGAAGCAACTACATAAACGAAAATGCACATTCTCAAACTGCTATAATATCAAGTGAAGAGCATAAGAGAATATCTAGATTTTTATGATCAATTCATTTTATTTAGTACTAGTAAAAAGATTTTATGGAAAGCTATAATACGTCAACACTGACTTGAACTCTGTATCTCTGAAGTAAAACGCCCGAAGTCAAATTTCTCGATTTGGCATTGCATACTTTTGGAATCGTATAATCAACCTTCAAACAATTGAAATTTGACTTAAACACTATTCTCTTACAAAATGACTGGTATCACTATTATTACAAATGGGTGAAGACAGAACTATAGTTTCTTGTGCCCAACTCAATCACTTAAGACCTTCTACATCTGAGATACAGGACTGTGTTCTTACATGTGTGACACATTCTCGCCCATGAGCACTACTGGAGGGTTGGGTGGACATTGTCCGAGCAGCAACCCCTTGGTACCGGGACATCGCCATCCCCTGGACATGGACTCCAGACCTTCTACCTCTGAGATACAGGACTGTGTTCTTACATGTGTGACACATTCTCGCCCATGAGCACTACTGGAGGGTTGGGTGGACATTGTCCGAGCAGCAACTCCTTGGTACCGGGACATCGCAATCCCCTGGACATAGACTCCTGGCCTTCTACCTCTGAGATACAGGACTGTGTTCTTACATGTGTGACACATTCTCGCCAATGAGCACTACTGGAGGGTTGGGTGGACATTGTCCGAGCAGCAACTCCTTGGTAACGGGACATCGCCATCCCCTGGACATGGACTCCAGACCTTCTACCTCTGAGATACAGGACTGTGTTCTTACATGTGTGACACATTCTCGCCCATGAGCACTACTGGAGGGTTGGGTGGACATTATCCGAGCAGCAACTCCTTGGTACCGGGACATAGCCATCCCCTGGACATGGACTCCAGACCTTCTACCTCTGAGATACAGGACTGTGTTCTTACATGTGTGTCACATTCTCGCCAATGAGCACTACTGGAGGGTTGGGTGGACATTGTCCGAGCAGCAACTCCTTGGTACCGGGACATCGCCATCCCCTGGACATGGACTCCAGACCTTCTACCTCTGAGATACAGGACTGTGTTCTTACATGTGTGACACATTCTCGCCCATGAGCACTACTGGAGGGTTGGGTGGACATTGTCCGAGCAGCAACTCCTTGGTACCGGGACATCGCCATCCCCTGGACATGGACTCCAGACCTTCTACCTCTGAGATACAGGACTGTGTTCTTACATGTGTAACACATTCTCGCCCATGAACACAAATGGAGGGTTGGGTGGACATTGTCCGAGCAGCAACTCCTTGGTACCGGGACATCGCCATCCCCTGGACATGGACTTCAGACCTTCTACCTCTGAGATACAGGAGTGTGTTCTTACATGTGTGACACATTCTCGCCCATGAGCACTACTGGAGGGTTGGGTGGACATTGTCCGAGCAGCAACTCCTTGGTACCGGGACATCGCCATCCCCTGGACATGGACTCCAGACCTTCTACCTCTGAGATACAGGACTGTGTTCTTACATGTGTAACACATTCTCGCCCATTAGCACTACTGGAGGGTTGGGTGGACATTGTCCGAGCAGCAACTCCTTGGTACCGGGACATCGCCATCCCCTGGACATGGACTCCAGACCTTCTACCTCTGAGATACAGGACTGTGTTCTTACATATGTGACACATTCTCGCCCATGAGCACTACTGGAGGGTTGGGTGGACATTGTCCGAGCAGCAACTCCTTGGTACCGGGACATCGCCATCCCCTGGACATAGACTCCTGGCCTTCTACCTCTGAGATACAGGACTGTGTTCTTACATGTGTGACACATTCTCGCCCATGAGCACTACTGGAGGGTTGGGTGGACATTGTCCGAGCAGCAACTCCTTGGTACCGGGACATCGCCATCCCCTGGACATGGACTCCAGACCTTCTACCTCTGAGATACAGGACTGTGTTCTTACATGTGTAACACATTCTCGCCCATTAGCACTACTGGAGGGTTGGGTGGACATTGTCCGAGCAGCAACTCCTTGGTACCGGGACATCGCCATCCCCTGGACATGGACTCCAGACCTTCTACCTCTGAGATACAGGACTGTGTTCTTACATATGTGACACATTCTCGCCCATGAGCACTACTGGAGGGTTGGGTGGACATTGTCCGAGCAGCAACTCCTTGGTACCGGGACATCGCCATCCCCTGGACATAGACTCCTGGCCTTCTACCTCTGAGATACAGGACTGTGTTCTTACATGTGTGACACATTCTCGCCAATGAGCACTACTGGAGGGTTGGGTGGACATTGTCCGAGCAGCAACTCCTTGGAAACGGGACATCGCCATCCCCTGGACATGGACTCCAGACCTTCTACCTCTGAGATACAGGACTGTGTTCTTACATGTGTGACACATTCTCGCCCATGAGCACTACTGGAGGGTTGGGTGGACATTGTCCGAGCAGCAACTCCTTGGTACCGGGACATCGCCATCCCCTGGACATGGACTCCAGACCTTCTACCTCTGAGATACAGGACTGTGTTCTTACATGTGTGACACATTCTCGCCCATGAGCACTACTGGAGGGTTGGGTGGACATTGTCCGAGCAGCAACTCCTTGGTACCGGGACATCGCCATCCCCTGGACATGGACTCCAGACCTTCTACCTCTGAGATACAGGACTGTGTTCTTACATGTGTAACACATTCTCGCCCATGAACACAAATGGAGGGTTGGGTGGACATTGTCCGAGCAGCAACTCCTTGGTACCGGGACATCGCCATCCCCTGGACATGGACTTCAGACCTTCTACCTCTGAGATACAGGAGTGTGTTCTTACATGTGTGACACATTCTCGCCCATGAGCACTACTGGAGGGTTGGGTGGACATTGTCCGAGCAGCAACTCCTTGGTACCGGGACATCGCCATCCCCTGGACATGGACTCCAGACCTTCTACCTCTGAGATACAGGACTGTGTTCTTACATGTGTGACACATTCTCGCCAATGAGCACTACTGGAGGGTTGGGTGGACATTGTCCGAGCAGCAACTCCTTGGTACCGGGACATCGCCATCCCCTGGACATGGACTCCAGACCTTCTACCTCTGAGATACAGGAGTGTGTTCTTACATGTGTGACACATTCTCGCCCATGAGCACTACTGGAGGGTTGGGTGGACATTGTCCGAGCAGCAACTCCTTGGTACCGGGACATCGCCATCCCCTGGACATGGACTCCAGACCTTCTACCTCTGAGATACAGGACTGTGTTCTTACATGTGTGACACATTCTCGCCCATAAGCACTACTGGAGGGTTGGGTGGACATTATCCGAGCAGCAACTCCTTGGTACCGGGACATCGCCATCCCCTGGACATGGACTCCAGACCTTCTACCTCTGAGATACAGGACTGTGTTCTTACATGTGTGACACAATCTCGCCCATGAGCACTACTGGAGGGTTGGGTGGACATTGTCCGAGCAGCAACTCCTTGGTACCGGGACATCGCCATCCCCTGGACATGGACTCCAGACCTTCTACCTCTGAGATAACGGACTGTGTTCTTACATGTGTGACACATGCTCGCTTATGAGCACTACTGGAGGGTTGGGTGGACATTGTCCGAGCAGCAACTCCTTGGTACCGGGACATCGCCATCCCCTGGACATGGACTCCAGACCTTCTACCTCTGAGATACAGGACTGTGTTCTTACATGTGTAACACATTCTCGCCCATGAGCACTACTGGAGGGTTGGGTGGACATTGTCCGAGCATCAACTCCTTGGTACCGGGACATCGCCATCCCCTGGACATGGACTCCAGACCTTCTACCTCTGAGATACAGGACTGTGTTCTTACATGTGTGACACATTCTCGCTCATGAGCACTACTGGAGGGTTGGGTGGACATTGTCCGAGCAGCAACTCCTTGGTACCGGGACATCGCCATCCCCTGGACATGGACTCCAGACCTTCTACCTCTGAGATACAGGAGTGTGTTCTTACATGTGTAACACATTCTCGCCCATGAGCACTACTGGAGGGTTGGGTGGACATTGTCCGAGCATCAACTCCTTGGTACCGGGACATCGCCATCCCCTGGACATGGACTCCAGACCTTCTACCTCTGAGATACAGGACTGTGTTCTTACATGTGTGACACATTCTCGCTCATGAGCACTACTGGAGGGTTGGGTGGACATTGTCCGAGCAGCAACTCCTTGGTACCGGGACATCGCCATCCCCTGGACATGGACTCCAGACCTTCTACCTCTGAGATACAGGACTGTGTTCTTACATGTGTGACACATTCTCGCCCATGAGCACTACTGGAGGGTTGGGTGGACATTGTCCGAGCAGCAACACTTGTAATGGTATTGTCACTACAAAGGAGAACCCTAAAATCATAGCAGATGCCTTTGTTGACTACTTCAGCGACGTAGGGGAAAAGATGGCTGAGAACATAGCTAGGTCAGACTTATGCAACCAAAATACCGACACATATTACGAAAATATTAATTCTAAATCAATGTTAATGACGCCAGTTACTCACAAAGAAATAATTAATTACATCAATGAAATGAAAAATAATACGGCTTCTGGTACTGACACATTAAGCACTCTCACTTTAAAATCAATAAAGAAACAGGTGGTCTTTCCACTCCACCACATTATCAACACTATCCTTGAGTCAGGTATTTATCCAGACATGTTTAAAAACGCATTAATCAAGCCTATCTATAAGAAGTGAGAAAAAACTCTTACTAGTAATTACAGGCCAATTTCCCTACTCTCGAACCTCTCTAAGTTAACTGAAAAATGCATAAAACATAGAATATACAACTTCCTAGAAGATAACAAGCTAATATCACCTAATCAATTTGGTTTTCGCTCGGGGATGGGAACAGAGGATGCTATTGCCAAACTTACAACTCAAATAAGCACACGTATTGATAATAATGAAAAATGTTTAGCTATTTTCCTAGATCTAGCGAAAGCTTTCGATACTGTCTCCCACCAACTTCTGTTTAAAAAACTTCATAATATGGGTATAAGAGGACTTGTACTGCAACTAATTGAAAGCTATCTGCATAATCGAGAGCAGTTCGTTGGTATAAACGAAACTGTAAGTAAACCAAGAATAATCAAATACGGAGTGCCTCAAGGTACTGTTCTAGGACCCCTTCTCTTCCTTATATTTATTAATGACCTGTGCTCCTTGTTGCAAAACAACGACACTACAGTATTCGCTGACGATACAGTTTTGCTCTTCTCCTCACGGAGTTGGGACGCAGTACACGATTTAGCTGATGTAGGTCTAAATAAAGTAAAAAATTGGCTTAACCAAAATATGCTTACATTAAACAATGAAAAAACCATGTACATCACCTTCTCTCCACGTGTTAACTGCCAGCCAAAGAATTCTATATTGAAAATCCATAATAGTAGATGTAAGGACCACTACCGTGACTGTCTATGCCACACACTAACCAAAACCAAATCTCTACGATATCTTGGCATCACTATCGACCAACATCTTAAGTGGGACGAACATATACTATCAATAATAAAAAAGTTACGTTTTCTTATGGTGAACTTTTATCATTTAAGAGATATTCTTTCTTTTGATAGTTTAAAACTTGTCTACTACGCTCTGGCTCAGTCAATTATACAGTATGGAATCGTAGGCTGGGGAGGGACATACGACACGCACATGTGCAAATTGAACTCTGCCCAAAATATTATCCTTAAAATCCTACTTAAAACTGATTTCCGCTATTCAACAAAAATGCTTTACGAAAGAACTGGAGTTCTCCAGGTGAGGAAACTTTATGCTGTATCTCTATTCAAACAAATACACTATAAACATTCTTTTCTACCAACTAACCCCGGAATATCTCATATACAAACTCGTTCAAAATCTTCAAATAAAATTTTCCAACCTAGGGTTAACAAAGGTATTACGCAAAGACATGCAGCTTTTCTTGGTCCCAAGCTTTACAATCTTTTACCGGATAATATTCGTAAAACTAAATCACAAAATATATTTAACTATGATATAAAGAAGTGGCTAAAAACGTATCCGATCAAATCGCTAACGGACAATATAAACTGTAGAATAATGAAGTGAAGTGAAGCAGTGAAGCAGAGAGTCTAGAATGTATACACAGATTTAAATTTCAGCCTGTTCTTATTACTTATTTCCTTTGCTCTTCACAAAGGTATCGTTTCAATTTAAGGTTTTTATCTAAAATGAATTATACCATTGTCATATCTAAATTAGGTAGGTACGCCTTCGAAATTCTCGAAGCTTCAAATTGTACTCCTCACCATTACAACTTCTCATTCTTGTATTTGTTATAGATTAAGTCAAATTAGATTGATTATTATAATTAGTTTTATAAGTTACTTATGGTGCCAAAATATCTTATTCTTATTTTCGCAATTCTAATCAGATCTAGGGAGGGACTTTCATTTTACTCTAAATTCAGATCCATATTTAGTTTAGCTTCTTAATTTAGTTTGTTTAGTGTATAATTAGCATATCACAAATTATTCAAGAAATGTAAACTACTTATAAGTATCTTTTTTAGCTACCTCTAAATTATCTGATGGTATTATATTATAAGTAGAATAGTTATGCCCTAACACAAGATATTGTTATCTTAAAAGGGTATAATAAACATAGACCAATGTAACCATTATTGTAATGCTTTGGAAAAATAAAAATAAACTTGAAACTTGAAACATCGCCATCCCCTGGACATGGACTCCAGACCTTCTACCTCTGAGATACAGGACTGTGTTCTTACATGTGTGACACATTCTCGCCCATTAGCACTACTGGAGGGTTGGGTGGACATTGTCCGAGCAGCAACTCCTTGGTACCGGGACATCGCCATCCCCTGGACATGGACTCCAGACCTTCTACCTCTGAGATACAGGACTGTGTTCTTACATGTGTGACACATTCTCGCCCATGAGCACTACTGGAGGGTTGGGTGGACATTGTCCGAGCAGCAACTCCTTGGTACCGGGACATCGCCATCCCCTGGACATGGACTCCAGACCTTCTACCTCTGAGATACAGGACTGTGTTCTTACATGTGTGACACATTCTCGCCCATGAGCACTTCTGGAGGGTTGGGTGGACATTGTCCGAGCAGCAACTCCTTGGTACCGGGACATCGCCATCCCCAGAACCCTGTCGGCGACGTGATCGACTCCGTGAACAGCGTTGCGGCGCGGAGGTGGTTGCAGAAGAAACCGTCGTCTGAAAACAAAACAATGGTCGTTATCTCTTAGCCGTTGGCATTACTCATGAGATCTGCCTGATTGTATGCAGGGTGGTAAGCAAATCCGATAGCAATGAGATTTTGCCATAAGCTTGATACACATAGCGATTCTGCTAGCCCAAGGATCATTGGGCCCTATTCTATAACTTGAGATTTCCCGATTCATCCCTAATCCTATTCACAGATATTTTTATTACTATTGCACCGAATCCGAAATTTTAAAGTTGAAACTTTCGTCGGGACAAGATGTAGAAGTCACATATAAAATATATTTCAAAATACTTTTTAATAATATGAAAGCTGATATTTTGTTTTGGGACAAACAGTTTTCATAGAAATTATAGAAAGATTGATAGATATCTCCGTAATTAAGCGAGCGGGGCGAGCGTCTCCACTTGACTCTTGCGGCACTTTCTCTGTGTGTGTGTTTGTTTTTTGTCGCGTCAACCCAGGTCGCACCGGTCAACGGATCGATCTGAAATTTGGCACACACCTTCATCTCATACTAACGTAACCTGTATAGTTTTTGAGAAAGATTAGTCAATAAATAATAAATTTACATGTATTTTCATATATATGCGTTGTAGGTATACAAGGAGCGTTGCGGCCTCTCGGTGCTGCCCAATTCAAACGAAACGCGGAGACGATCAGTTGCCTGTGTCAACGTATTATTGATAGAAAACGTAACAATTATGATATGACTGTTAGTTTTAGTTAGTTTAAATGCGTGGGTGTATACCTATATATAGTTTCAGTTATTGATTATTGGAGTTTTCATGCGAAGCATTTTTCCTTGCAAGTTTAAGAAAACTCTTTGTCGACATGCGAAAGTTATAATTCATTGCAGAAATAGATTGGTATGTTTTATAGAAATTGTGTTTTATGAAATTTTGATTTTAAATCTATAAGTTTCTTAGTTCATGAAACGTTTGAGGTAATTACGCTCAATACAGACAGGGAAGTAATGACTGTTTAGATAATTATAATTTTTAAAATATATTTTTGCTATACATTTAGCTAATTGCTTATTTTGTACGAATGATAAAAATTACTGAATTTATAATTATTTTTTGAACTTTTCAAAACAATTTTATTTTGTTTATTATTTTTGAATGTGGCTTTTACTAAGTTGCATTGAAAAGCAGGTGTTGCAGTCATGTTTTATTATTTGACTGAATTATTGGAGTGTTTTATGTAATTTTGATTCGAATCGTTGCACGTACCAGTGCTCGCTTATCAAAGCGTTACACCGAGCGTTTTGGTGTAAGTATAAGGAGTATAGTAAAACAGCGAGTTATAAGGATATACGGTGGGAAGGAGGCCGCTGTGGCAAATTAGTAAGGAACCTTTCCATCATTTGCCTCTCGGAACAACGAAATAATTCAGCAGGTACTGAAGCCAGCATTCTGATCGTTATAAAAATAGGGACGTGTAGCGTACTGGACTCGCTCAATAACCTTTCTAAGGTCAGGTATATCTTAAAATAAACCCTACGCTACATGTCCCTATTTTAATAACGATCAGAATGTTGTCTCCAGTACCTACTGAATTATTTCGTTGTTTCGAGAGGCAAATGATGGGAAGGTTCATAAGCGGGCTGTCATTCAAATGGATTTCAAATGTTAATTTGAAATTTCTGAGTCTGAGTGTATACGTCGTACTCTCAATATTGCATTTGAATTTTCACCCAAAATCCATACGTGTTTAAATTAAAAACAGAATTAAAGTATTATTTATAAGCTTACTGTGGTAACAAGATTTTACCATGGATGATTTTATTTAATACACACTGTTGTTTTTAATAAAACAAGTTAATATTGATTTGTATTGGATTTTACAAGTTAGAAAACGTCAGTTTTTGAAGATTGTTCCACATTTCAAAATTGCCGCTCGAAAACTGATGTTTTCGGAAAGAGTAGTATTTCCGATCTTCCGATCGTCAATGATAAATTCTTCATAAGACGTCTTCGTCCGGGTGTTCGCGGGTATGCCGACCGTCTCATCCACTCATTGGCGCTCGGTGGTCCAATTTCACTGCCTCCTACATGACTGGTCGCTGACTGCATGTTCAGCTTAGTTCTGCGGACTGACATCCACCAGGCCGATATCCAAGATGGCCGGTGTAAACAAACGAAGAACTGTCAGAAAGTGTTGTAAACGATATTTCATGCGAATTTTCATTAAAATACTTGTGTTTATAAATTTGAAACATAATAAAAGCGTGGTAAGTGTTTTATTTAATATAAAATCAATGTTAATATGATATAATCGTGTCGATAATAACAAAACAATTGAGAAAGTGAGAGAAGCTGTGGCCGTCAAGCATTTTCAAGGCTCGCTTTCGCCAGCCCGTTCAAAAAATAGGCCTTGCAACTTTGCACCTACTACCTTGGTATCCTAATCCAAGTGGTCTCGTGATAAGTTGTTGAACTTAATCCTGTGTTTTATTTTTAAATTTAAATTGGACGCTTGACATACTTCAAATTTTGCATGGTCATGGACAAACATTTAAGTTGTTTAATTGTAAATTTTCAGAGTAATCTGTCGTTTCATGCGTTCTTCGATATATTTGTCAGGTTTCGTGATAGAAATGTCAGGTTTTTATAACTGCTCCTTTGTTGATGCATTTCGTTTCGGCTCTTTCCAAGATTTGAGAGCAGAAACTTTCGAATTCGCATGCAATGAGAAGGCTCACTTATCAACGCGTTACACAGAGCGTTTTCCTAGTTTAAAATATATTAACCATGTTTTAATTCAGGTATTGACGTCATGGGGGCAGTGCATTGCCATGGCAAGAAAGTCTCACCATAGTAACACATTGTTGTGGACTTAGATGTTAGAAATGGCATCACTATGCAGTCATAGGTCGTACATTGTTTTTCCCGCCCTCCAAAATGTTACAATAAAAAAATATAAGGGGACTATTTTACTGGTCCAAGGCTGGTGTACGTTAAGACGGCTGGGTAGTGAGTTTGACCTTGAAGAGTTTTTTAATCGATTTTTATCAATATATTTTACCAATGTTATTGTTTACAAAATAAGGCTTTGTACGCGTCTTCAGAACTGTTCAATGAAAATAATTTCATAGATTGGAATGGTTTATTAGATTTACTTTGTCCTACAGATGTTTAGTGCCAGAAAATTAGTAAAATTATGATACTAAACATCTGTTGACAACATAAAACTATTAACTTATTCCAAACTATGACATTATTTTCATTGTACAGTTCTGAATACTCGTACAAAGCCCTATTTTGTTAACAATTACATTGGTAAAAGATATTGATAAAAATCGATTAAAAAACTCTTCAAGGCCACGCTCTCTACTCAGCCCTCTTAACCCGGATCCACATTGACCGTATTAGCTATTTGTGTTATTAGAGGGCTCACACGTGTACTTGCTGCCACATCCCGGCTGCATGAAGCCGCCATTGACGTAGAAGTCCACGTGTCCGTTCTGCCTCAGTTGCAGCGACACGAGCGTGTTCGTGTGGATCACGTCGACGAAGACCGCGTCGCCGGGCTCCAGCCGAGTCGCCACATAGACGTATCCAGACACAGGCTTGGCGGGATCCAGCCCTGGACACATGCACGCGATATCTTTAACACTGATCGTGAAATGCAGAAATTGTACCTTTTGAGTGGTAAATGAACCTTTTGAGAGAAAATAATCGTACTCAGCTTCTGCGAGGGCGAAACTATGCAGTTCCTTTTAGGATCGCTTTGTCACTCGTTTGTATTTTCAAATGGGAGGTCTGGGGAGAGAGCCCCCAGAAAAAATGCGGGTCGGGGGCGCACAGCCCCGGGAAAAAAATGTGAATTTCAGGCAAGAATTTGGTGCATTTATACGCGTTTTAACCCTTTTTAAGCATATTTTTATCTTGACACATGAATGTATATCAGAGGGGGGATTTTCCCCCATCTCCCCCCCCCCCTTTCCTACGCGCCTGTCACCTGTGATCCTCGGCAGCAGATAGTCCGGCCGCATGAGGTGGGCGGCGTAGCTAGCGACGTGCGTCCCGATGCTGATGGCGACGACGTGGATGTCGACGACCTTGAGCGTCGTGCGGAGGAAGTCGACCAGAGACTTGAGACACGCGGCGACGTACTGGGAGTTGGCGACCACCGTGGGGTAGCAGGCGATCGAGCCGAGAGCCAGCGGACTCCAGTTCAGTACCAGCACGTTGTAGCTGCCCATCGACAAGTACGCTGCAGATATCACACACCATGGCATTGTCAGGTGAAAGTACCGTGTGTATTATCGTATGTATATAGAATCAGTTTTCTCAATGGGACACCCCGAAATGTGTATCAAAACTACTTCCCAAAGCTGCTTGACAATGGAGTATTATAGCCTTGGGGATATGTCCGCTTTTTGTGAAAATTTGACTCAGCCGTCAGTTTCTACAGCGGTTCCCAGGCCTGATTATCATATCTCCTCTTATACCTGACACGTTTTGATATTTATTTGCTCACCATCCTTCATTGCCATCACGTTGGGCAGGTTTGGCAGAGGATTGAAACCGTGGATCAGGATTTTTGTTGGATCTGAGGCCTGGAATGTCGTCGAGTTTACTGATTCGCCAGACAAGAAGATTGGAACTCCGTTGGTAGTCCTGAAAGCAAAGAAAGTATAGCCAAGATAACCATAATGACAATAGGGAAGTTTGTAAGAGTAAGTACCATGGTGAATATTTATAAATGCTCAATAAATTTCACTAGGAAAACGCTCTGTGTAACGGTTGATGAGCTGGCATCGATACTCAAATTCTCGAACCGGAATTCGTAGCTAACGCACAGAAAACAAAATAAATTATTATATTGAATTGAAATATAATCCAATCAATCGACTTAACACTTCATATGGATAGCCGTCAACCCACTCTGATACAGCAAATCAGGAGAAAATGGTTGTCCAAATGGACTTGATCGATTGTGTAATGATCATGTGTAAGGGCTACCCATGCCGGACAGGTCAGTGGTGAGGCCCAGACAAGGAGCAGTCAGGGTCGACCTATCCATACCCTCCCTTGAATTTGCGGTCCCCTCGGGCCGGCTCCCCCCTCGAGACGGACGTCCGGCCAGAACCCTCACACCCCCCGGTCTGTCCCCATTCCGGCCTGGCCTTCCCACCAGTGCTGGACTCCCCCGGATCGGGCCCGTTAGGTCGACCCCTCCCCATGTTCTCCACTTATAATCAACAAAGTTAAAAGTTAAAATTAATGTGCGTAATATAACCTCGTCGTTGACGCGCCGTTAAACCATAATAATCTAATCTAATCCTGAAATCGACTTAACTGCTTGTACTATGTTGTAAGTGTTGGCACCTTGAATTGACTTGCTTACTGACCGTGTGTAGAGTACGTATTTGACGTAGAAATAGTCCGGACATTCCAGGGCGATCGCCTTTAAACAATTCCCGATCTGTGTTTGGGATGTGGTCGTGGCAGCACTTCTCGAAGCAAAGATACAACCTTGGATGAGGTCACAGTATTAGTCATTCGATACACACTTTTCATGTAAATATACTTTATTCAGGAGTGGAAATTGTTTTTACATTTTTAAAGCGTGGTGCCATTCACCGTAAGAATGACGACCTAGAAATCCCCTGGATTTTAATGACTGTAAAATATCAATAATGATACTTACAATGTTGATTGGATTGCAATCTAATAAATGGGCTGACTTTTTGTTTCAATGTCGTCATTACAGTAGATGGATATTAGTTTATTTATATTATCATCTCCATTATGACTTTTATCTTAAATTTTAATGAAATATAGGTATTTCAGTGTGATTGTCGCAAATATATTTACGTCTGAATATTAATAATAAGTAATTTCTAATGGTCCATATATCTTTTCCCGATCAATTAGCAATTAGATTTTAAGCTTTTGCCCTAGATTTTAAACAGTTGATTAGGCCAAAGTATTTTGCTATGGCAACAATCTATGATGTTACATGAATGACCGTTTTTAACAGAGTACTTAAAAACCAGCCCTGAGGCTAATTTTACCTCGCCTATAAAAATAACGCGATACTTTTTATACGAAGACTTCTTTCATCTACATAAAATCATACCTTAGTTTACTTATGCTTGACTTTACTATCTCAATTTAAGAGTTATAACCATATAAAAATTTAATTTTGCCATGTTAGCAATCAATGAAATAATACCAGGAATGACCACTTTAACACTCTGTTAATCAGTACTTCATTAGCAGGTAAAACCGGATAAAAACTATATTATCAGAATTATAAAAAAGGGATTTGCTTACCCAAGAATAACATAACAAACGAAGATTGTGATCTTGCCATCGCCGCTGCAAAAGCGCACATTACTGTCTAATCAAACAAAATCACAGCATAATACGACATTTCGCCTCTTGTATTGAGTTTGCGTCAAGATGAACTCCCAGCTATCTTGCCTGGAAACAACCGGCATAATGAAGAAGTCGGACGGAAGAAGAGGAGAAGCGACACGAAAACCAGTAGGAGAAATCGTGACGTTTTACACACAGATTGTAGGTTAGTGTAATTAAGTATCTGCAGATGAAATACTTTAAATCATGGATCCATCATACCGTGTACAGTCAACTCCAAGAGGTCCTACCGGTTTGGGTATTATGGTATGCGTTTGAGGAAGTTCGAAAATGTTGTATGTATACTAGGAAAACGCTCTATGCAACACGTTGATAAGCGAGCCTTGAATTAATATTCGTGTGAAATTTGCAACTCCATACAGATCTTGTGAACCCCCTTTGAATATCATCATCTAAGCTAAGGTATGTCATTGGTTGTTGCTTCATGATTCTAGTCATAATCAACTGTTTAAAATTTAGCAGAGTATTGCAAAACTGCATGCTCCGTCATCTTCCGTCAACGTCCGTCACCGTCCGACGAAAACGACCACGTGACCCGTCTCGACCAATCCCTCGCCGTCCGAGATTTTTGGGAATGGCTCTGATTGGTCGAGACGGGTCACGTGGTCGTTTTCGTCGGACGGTGACGGACGTTGACGGAAGATGACGGAGCATGGAAAGCCAGCATTAGACGTTACTTAGACTTAGTTTATATAAGTAGAGTTACTTAGAAAAATACCTACTTATAGTTTACAGTTATTTAGAAGTTACGAGAAACTAAGTTAGATACTTAATGATGTGTACGGACAAGCACGAGATTGTGGAGCCTTTAAGTTGTTTGCCTTTAAGGGGTAAAATGGGAAGTGTGTCCCTTTCAGAATGCAACTTGTAGGTACATACCTATTCAGTTAAGGAAGATAGTTATAAGTAGTACTTCTCATTTTTCATTTTAGGGTTGTCTTATAATTTAGACCAAATAAAAACACCGGTTCATTTGGACTTACTGCAGAAAGTCACTAAATCACTTGACTCACTCACTCACTTATCACTAAAAGCATAAACTAATAGTCAATTGTAGTTATGTTATGAAATATTGTACCTACATGTATCAACTAATTATGTTGTGATAAAACTTACCCCCTATCGCGACTAAAAAGACGTACGCTGACATAGTATTAGTTGCCTAGATACATTGATATATTTGTATACAGACGGGTGAATTGCAAGACTAGTGTTGTCACTTTTATCATAACATAAAGAGGCGGCTGTACTTGCTTAGATCAGAGAGAGATGGAAGATGGAAAATCACTCAAATAATATGCAGCTGATTTTTTTGTTCAATTTGTAGTATTTTTTTAATACTATCGCTCTTTGCACAGCCTATATATGGAATCGACTTTTAGAATCGACTCTAGCTAACTAAATGTTCACAAAATGTGAGTTTATAGCCTGCAATAAGCCCACGATCGATACGTAACTCTTCGACATGTCCAAAGTAAAAATGCAAAATTATAAGAACATCTCATTTGCTTTGTGTTATAGCATTCGAGAAGTCTGCATTCATGCCAATTACGCCTTTGATTGTGTTGCATAAAACATTCCTTAATAATGGGCAACTTTTAATAATAGTATTTTATCAACATAATAACATAAATATAAACATTTGTTTGATTTGCAGAATAGAATAGGCAAACTTTTTAATACAATCTGTAATAGAACCAGAAGGGTAATTCACATTCCTGATTTCGCAGGAATAATTTACAAATCGAATAAAACTTATTGATGATAAGAACATCGTTCCAGTTCCTGACTCTTTTTACTGGCTGAATGGATTTGTGAATCATAAGTCGTTACCCAGTCGTGGATTTCAGTGTCAGTAAAGAATCTCCTTTCACGTAGTTTCCATCCACCATTCAGTTCCGTGTAAATTTGTATTTCATTAAACTCCATAAAAACACTCCATGTATAAAGGGAAATCTAAATATTTAGCACTGGAAAGGAGTGATATCAAAAGTGATAATGATAATGATAATGACGACAGAATGAAATTCCACTAGTGAGGAGAGAAAAGAGGAGAGGAAACCCCGTACCAGCATGTAGACTTCCTAATGAAAGACTAGACACCAAGGAGCTTAACGTCCCATCCGAAGGACGGTGTATTATTCACAGCACGAGCCTCCACTACCCGCGCCGTCAAGTAACTGATAACAGGTGGAGGGAGGTCGTCACACTAACCCCCAAACATCCCAATCTCTCTGGCTCAACGGCAGCAACTAGCAAGCCAGACGTGAATGGTCACCCATCCAACCGCTGACCGCGCTCATTGTTGCTTAACCTCGGTAGGGTCTTTCGAGAACCGGGGTATCCAATATATATTTTAAAAAATAATTTTTAAATATACAATCGCGGTGCATTGTGTATAAAATAATAGTATAAATGTATTTCCAATAAATAAATTACTAAACGTTAAATTCTCTAAAATCGATGCGCCAGGTACATTCGCCAACAATGGCCGCAACAATGTACCCTGAAATTGACAGGCAACCTGATATGCAGCCTCGTACCAACTGTAACAATATTATAGTAAAATCCATTAGTATCGCCTTCAGCAAGTCTCAGTATTTAGTTACAGACTACTTGTCTTAGATTGCAAGATGATTGATTACATCTTTGTCCTAGAGAGTGACATCTCGTCGTGGTTATGTTAGCAGGAGTTAACCATCTTCGGAGTTTGAAGCACTAAATGGAGAACTAGTGATGTGAGTCGGTAAATTTACGGTCAGGTAAATTTACCGGTCAGGTAAATTTACCGTAAATTTACCAAAAAAAATTTACCATGGTAAAATTTTCAAAATTATCATCATTATATTCTATGGAATCAGCCAAGTGCATAGGTCAAGAAAACAGTGAAATTTACACCCTAAATGAGAAGTGGAGGGATCTAGTGAATATCATTAAAATGTTGCATTATACAATGTACCTATTGCACACATTCTCCTATGTGAAACCAAGGAAATAGTAGGGAAATACTTTCAGGGAAATCAAGCAGACCTCACAGTAAAGTGAAATGCAGTCCATGTTGATTTGTAGGTGTTCATACATAATTTTATGAATTGGAAATTGTTATTATTTTGAATTACCTATACCAAAGTGAAATGTAGACCAATGTCGATTTTGTAGGTAGAAATATGTACTATGCAGAAAATGTTCATTTTATTTCATGAATACTAACTTCATTTTATCTATAATTTTATTTTATTTTATATTTATTTTATCTGTAGAGTAGGTACCTATTGTTAAATTGTACTTGATTTCCCTAGAAGTATTTCTTCATATATTTTCTTTGGTTTCATAGCAGAGAAGTGTGCAAATATTCAAAGTATAAACTAAAATGCAAAATTTTAATTATTTGTTTTAAATGTAGGTACCTATTATTTAAATTGCAACTAGGAAATGACTCTGTAAGAGACCTGGGGAAGATAAGGGGAAGCAAATGGTTCTTCAAAGTGTATTTTTGGATATGTCTACACAGTCTACACTCATGGTCTTCACCCATATAATTTATGGGGAATCAAAACTTGCAGATAATATTATAGCTTATGACTTGAGTACATTGTACATCTTCAAAACGTTAAATTCGATAAATAAATATTGTTATAGAAATTGTAATAATAAATAACGTTTTGAGAGTGTAACAGGGGCAGTAACGTTCTCCATTATGGCATTATTTAATTTATTGAGCTTTAATTATGTGCAAGTAGTATTACATTTTGAGTGTGAAGACCAAACGATGCAAAAAGAAATCACTTGGAAGAACCACGGCATCTTCTTCATTTCCTGATCACTTAATACACATTTGGCACTCCCAAAACACTTATAAAACAATTATATCAAGAGCCAATAGCACAATTCCTGAATTAGAAAAAAAATTAAAAATTTACCGCCTGACGGTAAATTTACCGAGAAAAAAAATTACGGTAAAATCCACATCACTATGGAGAACAGAACATGTAACGAGTATCTCTTGTAACTTACATTAACTACTCTGTTGAACAGTTTTTTTAAATTTTTGTTCATAAAAATACATGTCACATTTTACTAGACAGTTCTGTGGAAAAAATGGTTTGAAAGTGAAGAGCCATATTATCAATATGAGCTAAATGTTCAATACCTACCTGGCGGTATATTCTACAAATTAACCAGTACACTGCTTTATTCAGAAGGCTGCCCAAGCAACTCTCAAGACGGACACTTTCATAAACTTGGTTCATATACATTTGTAGTCTTCTTCATTAGATTCTTCAGGTGGTTCAAAACTTCGCGAACAATAATTTCTGTAGGGTAAAACCAAGGACCTCCTTGGGTAAAATTATAGTGTGTACAGAAATTATAAATGGAAGTTTTAAAGCACACTGAGACGTTGTTCTATGAAAGTGGCGAGGAGTGGGGGAGGGGAAAAGCGAGTCAAGGACGCTAGCGAGAACCAATCAGAGCTCAAGGTCGGAGCTTACGGCTCGCAAAGGAGCTTTGACACAAACAGCATCCACAGCGCACGTCCCACGCATTTATTTAGAAATCTTGAGTATCAATTGTTAGATACAATGCGTTATGGACGGACAGAATTTGATAGTATATGTTGTTCCCAAACTGTGCGCGGCGGTGCCCAGGGGGGGGGGGGGGCTTAGAGAAGCCCATTCAACATTTTTGGAAGAAAATTTCTAGTAAAATATGAAATATTTACGCAAAGAATCAGTTTTATCAAATGTCAAAATACTTAAATTTATAGTCCTTAGTAATGATCAGAATTAATTTCTTGAATTCAGCATTTGACCGGGCCTATGTTGTCTAGGTTTGAATCCGTATTTAATCACCTGCAAGGGACTGGCTCTTTGTTTGTTTCCCCAAAAATCGTTTTTCTCAACAAAAACTCGTATTCACCAAGGGCGCAGTGAACCCCAAAAGTTAGGGAACCACTGTCCTATATGCACTCTATTCAATGAGACCTCATATCCACACACATTGCATAACTAGTCCACATTACCTCCATACATTTAGTTAATTATGCTATAAAAATGAATTGTCACCACACTCTCAAATTCTCATTAAAAAACGCGATGTTTTGAATCACCGGCGTGCGCTTTGCCTGCAAGTGACGTAGAAAGGTGTGTGTGTGCGTGATGAAGGTGGCAGCGAGAGTCGCGTCGTCGTCGTTTTGATCGCCACACGGTCGAGCGGCTAGCTTCTGCTCGCTAAGCGCTCGGCATCCAGTGTGCAGTGATGATTAATCTAACAGGCTCTGGACAACCGCCAGATGACGTTATAACTTTATGACCGACCACGCCCGCCAGAGTGATGAGGATTTATAGGTTCGAATCAGTTTTGGTCTTCACTCAAATTATGATAAGCGGTGGTTGGATGGATACGCTAAGCTCTCGCGGTTAGAGATTAGGAGGGGAAAAATATGTGGAGTGTTTTTGGAGAAATGTACTACTATAAAGCTTTGATAAGGAGCCTTTAGGCAATGTATTATTCTGTTTATGATTTACTGATGTAGAGCATGGTTAACAGGTGGGAAAACGAAGTTCAATAATTTTGAAAAGGGGTGCACCAGCTTTATTGATCTTCGAATGTGTTATATAGCTAGCAATAAAGTTAGTTTTTGACCGGTTTGGCTCAAAATTTTAAAAGCGGGTCTAAAATTTGGTCTTAATGAAAATGGTAAATTTTTATTTTGTTCGACGAAATGGTTTATATTCATTTATAAAATGGGTTGCACTCGTTCTAATATTTCAGGAATGATTTCTGAATTCAAGCTTATGTTTACGATTTTCAGCTCGATCACTACGAGCAAGAGATAGTACCAAAAGTGTTAAATGTAATTGCTAACTCCACTCGCGATTGGTAAGCAAAACCAGCAATAACACAGGTTGTTGTGATTCACGTTAATGTGAAACAAAAAGTACCAAAAAGTCAGACAAGCTATGGACATTTTAATAAACAATCAAGCATGAAAAGTACACTTGGCATAAGATAAATTATCGATGGAGAAATTTGAATGACTCGCTGTCAGGTTCAGGGGCATTCGATCCTTGTTAAACATTGAAATTAGAGCTCACTTACTTCTGATGGTGCGATCTATAATATGTTTCAGTCAATCAGATAATTCGATATATAATTTTTTGCTTTTTCCGAGTGTATCTTAATGTTTTAATTCATACCCATTATTTTAATATTTTTATTTTGAGTATTTTTATATCTCATTTTCCAACCGTCAAGCGGCAAAATTTACACAGCGAGTTTAAAAAAAATAAACTGTGCTCTTCTGATCATGTTGATGGAAAAGTTTAGTTTATATAATGTGCGATATTTTCTCTGAGGGAAATTCCGTGTTTATTTTAAAGATAAAACCATTACAGGAGCAGTTTTTAATAGGTTCATAAAAAATGCATACATTTTTTAAAAGCGAGCAGATTACGTAGAGTGAGATATTGACCTTTGTTTGTAGCAACAGCTCGCAGAACATTGGATGCCAGCATTGGATGCCAGCATTGGATGCCAGCATTGGATTCCAGCATTGGATGCCAGCATTGGATTCCAGCATTGGATGCCAGCATTGGATTCCAGCATTGGATGCCAGCATTGGATTCCAGCATTGGATGCCAGCATTGGATTCCAGCATTGGATGCCAGCATTGGATGCCAGCATTGGATGCCAGCATTGGATGCCAGCATTGGATGCCAACATTGGATTCCAGCATTGGATGCCAGCATTGGATTTCAGCATTGGATGCCAGCATTGGATGCCAGCATTGGATTTCAGCATTGGATTTCAGCATTGGATGCCAGCATTGGATGCCAGCATTGCCAAAAGCTCAAGACTACATCGAACATCAAAAGATATTAGCAATATTAGGTATTGTTTCTCTCCACTTTTCACCTCTATCCTTTACCTAATTGGAAAAGCAGTTCACAATATGATTGCAGTTTTGAACTGCTTTACCATTTTGGTGGAGAAAGTGCTGAAAAGTGATGGTGAACATAGCGAACAGTAAATATCGTTATAACTTTAAAACTATTCAAATTATTAAAATGTTCAATACCAATTTGAATGCATTACATGACACGTATGAAGTAGCTTATAATTAGTTTTAAACGTTTTGGACAACGTCGAAATATGGCACCAAAGTAGCAACGTAATTGAGTTATGTATTTTGAATGAATTACTCTGGCATTCCACACCGGTTTCAATGTGTGTTTCTTTAGTCTGTAATTAATAACGTATTTGTACCATAATTTCTCAAATTATTTAAAAGTTGAAAGTGACTTCTTCTCATTTTATGTCCAGCATTGCAAAAACCCCACCTCAACCCCCGTAAAACACTCACATTCTTTAACACGATTATTACGTCAGAATTATTAGATTTTGCTTTTAATTCATTCCAAATAACACGGGATTGCATCGATTATGTTGAATCTAATGAATGGATCGCGCTCTCATTATTGGTCGTGTATTGTCTGGAATGTTTGATGGATGATCACGGTGAACATGTGGAAACATTGCCAACAGTGCTGCGCTCTTGTGTTACTTGTTGGCAAGATGATGACGTCATTGTATAGAGTGACGTCATGGCAATGGCGAATATGTGGAAACATTGCCAACAGTGCTGCGCTCTTGTGTTACTTGTTGGCAAGATGATGACGTCATTGTATAGAGTGACGTCATGGCAATGGTGAACATGTGGAAACATTGCCAACAGTGCTGCGCTCTTGTGTTACTTGTTGGCAAGATGATGACGTCATTGTATAGAGTGACGTCATGGTGATGGCGATTGGCTCGGGATTCAACGCAGTGGGATTTTCTAGAGTTTAGTTATGAAAAATTAAGAAAAATAGTTTTACACAAATTCAGATTCATTTTTTTAACATTAATATCAAGCAAGCAAAATCAATGTGGTTGAAATTGACACTAAGATTAAATGTTTATTAATCATATTAAATAAATAGAAGTTAAATTACCTACTCTTTAAAACCAAACAATTTCTCTCAAAATTTAAATATTGAATCTAAATGTTACTTTGCAAAATTTAACAACGAAAATAATTTCACTATTTCAAATTCATTATTCTCCAGTTTCATATTTTCAATTTTCAACATTCTTTCTTTTAACGCTTTTGAAGTGATTTCGTTATAAAATCATATTGACATTCTATAATTGATCTAGTGTGAACCAAGCGCCAGAGTCATCAGAAGAACATTCCGGCCTGTGCCTCACAGACAGAAGGAAACACAACCAAATGTCCTTGAATAGAGAGACACTTTTGGCACTCCCCTGGCATATAAATACTATGAACTCTATCCTGCAGATGGGAACCTCCTTTTGCATTCCAGGTCTCATATCAACATTAGATTTTGCTCTTAGCACAGGTTCATTATTACTTCTAAACTTGATAAGCTTTGTTAAGGGGATTCCAGGGTGGTGCGGAGAGGGGGGGGGGGGGGGGCATGGCTTTTTAATTTCAGGGTAAATATTGTAAGTAGTGTCAGCTGAGACCGATATTTAGCGAAATCAACCTATTTTGGAAAGTAAAAGAAAATATCCTGGACGATCCAAACTAGTTCAAGACGATTCACAGAAAAGATCGAAACTAAAAACCGTTCAACATAGCAGCTGAAACTTAATACATATAACTAGGTAGGTAGTACTAAAGTCCTTTTTCGGTATTTTTATTGCAAATTTTCCCTTTTTCGGTATTTTTATTGCAACTTTCCTAAAAATAAAGTCGGTAGGTATACCGTTTTTTCGTTGAGAAACCCCACATTTATTGGTGCCTGTGGTTAGATATCAAGTTATTGACAAAAAGAAACTTAGTGACCTCTTCGCCTATTCATAGCAAAGACAACGAGCCCACTTGCAAGTCTAGAGTGAAAATTGCGGTCTCTACGTTTTTTTAATGCAACAGCAATATTTCATCAAAAAAATTTCGGGACCAAAATATTAGAGACAAAAAAGTCTAGTGGGTTGTAGAATCACTTATAGAATGAGGCCGGAAAATACATTATCTTCCTCTTATGTGCAATAGTTTGGCCAATTCCATATTTATATGTTTAGTCACGTGGTACCACAGGAATACCCTTAATCTAATAATCCAATTTTCAAAACTGTCCTCGTTTTCACCAAGATTTTGTGAACATGGCTGAGAAAAACAAAGCATTGGCTCAAGCGCCATGCTTGTGATGCCCTAAGGAAGCGTAAAGAGGTTGAGAAAAGTCAAACACGAGAAATTGCATTTTCTCTAAGTAAGATTTGCATCTATTTTCCTTCCTAACAAAGTAATATTCATATTTGAATTTTTAACAAGGTCTCTACGAGCTAGATCCTCTAGAACAGCGGAGACGTAGAGGACTCAAAAGAAGCTAGAGTTTGGTTGGAAATTTGCAGAAAATAATACGATCACTCACGCCATATATTTGTGTTTATTTATCGTATCCTATCATCTAATTGGTCCGTAGGTATTTATTAAAATACACAAGTTCATTTATCTGGTTCCCTCCTGTTTCAAAATAAATGTTTTGATTAATATGGGAAAATGTTGGGAAAACTAACCGTTAAGCCCCATTTACACGGTGCAATTTCATGTACAACTTATGTACCACACTTCTGTGTCACACTTCTTGAATGGAAATTAGAACATGTTTTAAGTTCTGTAACAGTAAGTTGCGTCGTGTAAATACTAAATTGTATGAAAAATGAGAATGTGACACAGAAGTTGTTCAAGAAATTGCCATGTGTAAATGGGGCTTTAAGCTCCACAAAACACAAAATCATATCAATCGGATACCGTCAGCTACGATTTGGGGTGCAAATGAAAAAATGAAATTAAATGAAATGAATGAATGAATGAATGAATGAATGAGTGTTAAAAAGTGTGTTTTGTTATAAGCTGTAAATCTTTCTACTTATCTTGGGAGGTGCTTTGGGAACCTACGTATGTTTGCAATTTTAAAATTGTTTTTAGAAAACGTTTAGAAAACTGAATTGCAATTTTAGGATCATTATGATAAAAATATAAGTTGTATGATTTGTAATACATTTCTGATTTCAAAACAAATTAGGCACATCCCCTGTTAAATAAATAACCGAAATTAATAAGAATATCGGGTGTGCTATAATCGCACATATTTTAATTTCGCTTATAATGAAACGGTTCACGCACGCGGCGGTGTAATAGATGTGTTATATTTGTCTCGTCGTTGTCTCGAAGTAATTGTACCGAGCTATTGGAAACTGACGCAATGTGACACAGCTTTGCAGGCAGCGTCGAGCTTAACGCTTCAAGTTTCGCTATTGATGTCAGTTGTTGTCTTTGTCTTCGAGTTTTGAACAAACAATAACAATAATCCGTTCAGCTTTGCATTATTGTCGACAGGGGAATCATCTCCGGCGGCTTGGTCGGTGAAACAGATCGATTGTTTTATCGATGTCTCACAAACAAAGAAGAAGATTACGGCGAGAGAAAATCTAGGTGCAAAAGTATCTATCTTTCTTTTGTGTAGTCGTTCTAGAAAAACTCATGTCGGGAAAAGCTTGATCTATTTTCTTGGTGGAAATAAAACAATATCTTGCTGTTCTTCAGTTGACTTGGATTCTAAGAAAAATGAGTTCCTACATTTTTCTATTGACTTGGAAAAATTGCAATCAATCCATTCGCCTTTTCATTCACAAAGTTGAGTTTTTCGTTGAATCAATGTTCAGGAAATTAGTTGTATTTGGATTGTTACACCTATTTCTATGCTTTACAAGACATTACATTCAGTTATTTAATAATCAAAGTGTAGAACACTAAACACAAAATAAAATAACAAATTTTGTTCTGTTTGTTATATAGTCATTGATTGCTAAAGTAAGTATTCTTCCTATATGATCCTCTCGATTTATTGAAACCACAAAGCAATCCTCTTCAGTCTACTTCCTCAGTCAGGAAGTTCAGCCGAGGGAACATAACTCGGGCCTCTAAAGTGCAAGTCCATATATATATATATGGATATATATATATTTTTTTGTCTGTGGCTTAACGTCGCACTGTTCTGCAGCGAGGCTAATGGCGACGGATGAATGATTATGATGATGATTGGGAGATGATGGTGAAGAGTAGGTAAGGATGGAAGGTGGGAAGGAGGCGGTCGTGGCCTATTAGTAGGGTACCTTCCCAGCATTTGCCTGTCGACTGAGGGAATGCCACGAAAAAACCCCAGTCAGGAAGGACGGCCGCGGGAATCGAACCCGGGCCTCCGGAATACAAGCTCAGAGCGTTAACCACTCACCCAACCTGTTCCGTGACCTACTTAGGCTGCGTTTCACCAAGATTCTAAACCAGGTTTAGAGGCGGTAAACCTGGTTTAGGGGCCTCTAAACCAGGTTTACCGCCTCTAACCCGGGTTTAGAATCTTGATGAAATGCAGCCTTATAGTCCCGAACTAACGAACAGTTACATAATTTTCCACATCTTCTGCACACTTTGACAAAATTGTTTTAATTTCATTCATGAACAGTTATGATATTTTGTAATGAATACTAACAATGTGTTCGCGTTAGAGTAATGACTGGTGCAGACTAGAACATGTCTGAGAAAAGTACAAAGAAATCGGTTCAGCGACAATAATGCGAGAGAATCTCAATTGCACCGCGAGATATATCTCAGTCAAATTGCATCTTCATAGAGCGACACGAAGTGCAACAACTTGTTACAACTTGCATCAAATTAGTTTAGTTTTATGTAAACAGTACGCTCCAAAGTTCCCAACCAGTTGTTCTGCATTATAATGATTGGTTGTGTTGATACAAATGGCTGGGACATAATCAGATAGAAGTTTTATTCTTGTTTTTAATGAATAACACGTTCGATTCATGTTTAAACATTATGACTAATCGTGGCAGACATGGGCGTCCACAGGGAGGGCAAGGGGGGCGCTTGCCCCCTCCCCCCCCCCCTGGATGTCAGGAAAACATAAACATTTTCTGGGGTTTTACGTATAGTTTCATTTTGTAATCAAAAAAACTAAAGAAAATTGTTTCAAAAACACCAAAACCAAAAAAAACGCCAAAAAACCAAAAAATGCCCGCGGGGCAGGTTTGAACATGTCTCCCTCCACCCCAAAGGGCAATAATTAAAACATATTGAATATTTCAACAAAATACACCTCATAACGTCTTAAAATTCTTTTCAAAGTGTATACAAAAACCAAAAATGCCCTGCGGGGCAGGGTGGGGGCGCGCCCCCCACTCCCCCCTTACCCCGTAATATATTGTTTTCCTTGCCCTGCCACCACCTGGCAGAAATCCTGCGGAGCCCATGGTTGGTACCCATGGTGACAGATGATAGTCTTTTTAGGACCAAATAATGAATGTACAGCCACGTTCATAACTTCGAAGTTTCGAATCGAAACAACCCAAATTTCATAGAGGGCAGTTGGATTGCCTAACCTCCAGCAAAGATAATGTTATTATACGTCATGATCTGACTCACTACCCTCTCTATTGCAAGAGGGTAGACCAATATACGGTCATCTGTGTACTGCGGCTTGCCTACCAATGCGAGCTAATAGGGACCTCTGGATAGTTTTTTTTGACGATGACCCTACCTGTGAGTATTTACTCCAGCATCTTTCAAGACACCAAGGAGATTTAAATATTTCTGGGGACCAAAAAGCCGGATGTAAATTTCAATGATTCTTGAGGTGAGCTCAAAAACCAGTAATTCTACCTTCATCACATCATATTTGTAATGGTATAATGGTGACTATTTGTGTAAGTGAATACTTCAATATAATATATCATTCAGGTATTGGAATATCATTCCAAAAGTGTGCAACGCAAAATCGAGAAACAGGACTTCCGGTCTTCTACCTTTGACGTACAGAAGTTTATCGTTAAAATCAAATCATAGTAGATAGACCCACATATTCTGAATATACACAACAATCCGTGACTTACCTACACGGGAGTTTAAAACAAACTTGCAAATATGCAAGAAAGCTGATACGATTTCTGGACCCTTTCTCAAATACATGTTTCATATACATAATAAGACCCCCGACCGAGCGCCATTTCATCAAAGTTATCGACATTATGTCGACAAAACATATGTTTCTCCACCAAAGAGTCGATCGACAAGTCAAGGTTCACGATCGTTGATCAACGACAACACACGCCATTCAATTTGAATTTTGAAACGAAATTCAATTTCGAAGAAATCCGTATTGTTCTCGATGCTTCACAATTTTCTATTCTCTCACATTTCTACGAAACACCGCTTTAATTTTCATGTAGCAAAGCAATGCGATTCAATAAACGATATACATCATAAATATAAAACTTTTACTCATTTACATAGATTACGATTAACGATTACATTGAATCCATTACTCAATGGATTATCAAATTTGATTTAAGAAAATGTTTGTAAGCATGAATCATTTAATTCAAATGGCTGATACCATTCATATGAGGATTTAAGGAAAACTTCAGTGGAGTCAGAATGTTCTAGGAAAATGCTCTGTATAACGCATTGAAAAGCAAGCCTTCGTATTGCAAGTGAATTAACATTCGTGTGAAAGTTGCTGCTCTATAATATTCATTGGAAATAGTAAAGAAACAATCTTACAAAATCGTGATAATATCTTTGAAATGTATTGAATAAATTGACAATATTTCAAAGATGCATTAAATGTCCGTAAAATGTCAATAACTCGCAAAGTTTTCAACAGGTTTGTCTGAAAATTGTCAAAAACACAATAGACAAAACACAAAACCAGTAATGTGGGTGGTCCCAATAAACACATTTTTAAGTTGACTGGTTCCATTTTTTGATTTTAAAAAACTACTTTCAAAAACTATGCACAAGACAGCTCTAATGGCATTGGTGTGTGTACAAAACGGTTAAACGGTATGACAGCTGGGCATTGCCTTCAAAAAAATCAAAGAAAGAAATAGAGAAAGTGTCATATGAGTACCTATCGTAGTGACTCTCGCATAATAAAGACTTAAACTAAAAGGAAAATCCTCCACACCTGAGCACGAATCCGGAATTGCCCGGTGAGGTTTCTACTTACTGAGCTTCTCATACGTTGATATCTCCCAGAAGAAGGGAAAGAATGAAGTGAAAGATCACAGTTGACCAAGTGACGGGACCAAGTGTGCAATGAGACATGGTGACAGCAGCCACCGGTGGTCTGACAGTTTGTGATGACCATCAACACCTGCATTCCTTTCATCTCGGCGATTTCAAACCATTCCCAGTGTACTGGCACACATATGGTTCTTTCCCTGTGTTTCCTTGTCTGTCATGTTATGTCTTTCTGTTTTGTAGGCAATGCCCAGGCTGCCATTCAACCGATCAATCTGAAATTTTTCACACCAACTAATGTTATATGAACGGTCCCGTGTATAGTTTTTTTGCAGGAAAATGTGATATGTTTGGAAAATTAAAGATGGAACCGATTGATCGATCAACTTAAAATTTTGCATGATCATCAATACGAGCATTTTAGGCATTTTCGTCAATTTTGAAACTAATCTGTCGTTTTCTTCGAAAGTTATTGACATTTTACGACTATTTTATGCGTGTTTGGAAATATTTCTAAAATGTATTGAAGAAAATTTCAGATATTTTATCACTGCTCCTTCGACACATTTCGTTTCGGCTCTTTCTAAGGTCTTAGAGCAAGTGAAGTGAAGGGAAGTTTAGATTTTAGAATAATACATATTTTATGAAAGTTGAGATGTTGTTGAAGACAGATGTGGTATTATTTATGTTGTGTGATGAATAGTTTTCAAGGAACGAATTTACAAGTTTGGTAGATTGTAGCTGTCCATGAATGAAACACAATTTGACGTCACACGCCGAGTCGGGCCGTATAGATAATGTTAGCCAGAGCCGGTTCTATGCATCCCGTAACACAGGGAACACGGCGTGTGACGTACAGCTTGTTTTTGCAGATGAGTGTAACGTCGAAAACTAATACATTAATGGGAAATATATGAATTAAAAATATATCAAGTTCGTTCACGTTTAGAATATCAAGCCGTAATGGCGGCCGTGTACTACCAATGGTACTACTGTAGTCTAGCGAACAATTGTATACACATGTAAATATCAATAATCAAAAAATATGTATAAGACGACTGTAGATAAAGATATATCAAATTTATTGAAGTTTTCTAATATTTTCTATTATTAAAAAGTGTGTATTTCACATAATTTATACAATTTCAATAATACAAAGAAGAAAGTCTTGCCATTGACAGGGCAGTGTTCATGTGAACGACCAATGAACGACGTGATCGACTAAACCGTCAGAAATATTCTTAACGTGAACGAACTTTAATAAAATTTCACATTGCTCTTTGAGGCTATTTTGTAAATTTATAATCTCAACATTCACCTATTCCGTATTTACGAAGGTTCGCTCATCAACTCGTTGCACCGAGCATTTTCCTCGTGTTGACGGACATCATTGTGCTGCTTTAACCCGTGATTAATTCATCGAATGCGTTCAATCACAACGTTTTAATCACAGTTTAATATTTCACTCACATGACGTCATCATCAGTGACGTCATTGTTTCAGTCAACACTGCATTGGTCATTCAAATTGGACAATTTGAATTACAAATAAAATAGTTGGTGACGTGTGACGCATGTGCTATCTGTTATGATGAACTCATGGCTTTACTTACCATCGATAACAATTCGAAATCAATGAATGTCAGGAACCTTTTGTGAGTGTTGTTTATTCATCAACACACTCAAGCAAACAATATTAAATCGTCGGTTATTTCTGATTCAAAATATTTTTATCATTATTTTCTTAAATATTACCAAAACAATTTTGAAATGTACACCCAACAAAAGATCAAACGGTATTCGAAAGCGGATAAAGATTTGATGGCATCATATTAAGTATTCTAATTCGTTAACTTTAGTAAGTGAGCTCTGATTTCATTGATAATAACAAGGATTGATTGTCAAGGAGCCTGACCAGCAGCCAATCCGTTTCGCTCAAATACCGTTTTATGATTTGTTGAGTGTACCTACCTAGATTGGTATTCACTAATTACATAAGTTGCTGATATGATGACAATGAATATGATGGGATAATCGCAATTTTCATTAATGCTGAATGATATGAAGGGGCATATATTTTGTCCAATGAATATTTCAAATGTACCTATTATTTAAATACATGAATGTAAATTATACTATAAATCCCTGAACGATTACTCTGAAATGGTAAATGTTCAATTAGCATTCGCATGCTCTTATTCAAATCAGTGATTCTGCAATTGATGTTTGTATCTGTGTGCCATTTTTGTATTGATCAGAAGTACCGTTATTGTTATGAGACGAGCAACAATGTAGATAATTGCCAATTGCTTGGAAAAGTCCTACATTCCGGTCGCTTTAAGTGGCCGACTTAAAAGTAGTAGGATGTTATACAAAGTTCTATAACTTTAAATATAAGTTAAATTTATATCAGCTTTAATAAGATTGAAAAGTTGAAAGACCAACATTTTGACATCATTTTCCTAGAAACCGTATTACCGACGACTTTTAATGGTACTTTCCATAAATGTAACTACACATTTTATTTCCTAAACGGTATTTGATTGAATAAAAACGACAATAAAGCAGATATACGAAATATATTTTATTTCTTCAAAGATTATGTAACCAAACGAAACTCATTAAAAATACGATAAATCTGTTATTGAAACTCTAAACATTTTAACATAATTATATTGTACCTTATTCAAATCATTGAGAAACTTTTCTCTTCTATATCGCATCTGTAAGGTACTCCAATAAGTGATTTTTTTATTACTGTAATAGACTTCGTATTAGACTCATGTAATTAAACTTAAAATTAAGTCTACATTACATTATTTACATTATTGATTGTTATTCTGTGTGTTTACAACCTTTATGTACAAAGGCAGACTTTATTTTATTATGAATAAAGATTTATATATACATATGATAGTTTGAAAGTTTAATCAAATGCGCCTTTAAGCAGGTCGTCCATGAACGCGAATCGTCGCGAATCGTCGTGAATTCGCATCGCAAAACGATTTTGCCGTGCCACCAAAATGGCGTTGTTAATTCGCATAACCATGGAAGTTTCGGCACGATTTCACGTTCATAGAAAAACCAGCTTTAGTTATTGATAAAAAGTATTAAAAATGCATTTCATATTTGTATGAAACCTTCTAGATTTTGTGTAGCGAGTATCTCCCTCTTGGGGGCAGTATGTATCGGTGGACAGTTATGGTGACACCGGCATTGTTCCCTAGTTGGCGAGCTGCCTCGTTCACCCACTAGGTGGTCCGCCATTTAATGTGGGATAATGTTCCCGAGCATTATGATTTATCGGCGCCATAAAATAATGCCTCGTGAACGAGTTTCCATTAAAACATCGGCGCAAGAGAAGAGGAGATTATAAACACGTCTAATGCAGACGGCCATGTTCACATTGCGCTAATAATAAAGAGTCGGAGAGGAGGACAAAAATTATCTACAGCCCGCGAGTAATTGTTTTGATTTTGATAAAAGGGAGATCAAAATTGTAATTGGTTAGCGGTTTGCGTGCGTTACAATCTAACTTTTTGGGTATTGATATCATTTTCATTATTAATCACTCGACAGCTCGTAATATTATGAGGATGTTTAGAGGTGATTATAAAGAACTGGGGAGCGAAAAGATAGGATTTTTTGTATACGTATATTCCAAATTTCCAATGTTATTTGGCTTCCATGGAAAAAAAACAAATATGCATATTTGTGTAATTTTTGCATGTTCATATAGTCGATTAAGCCCACACAGAGAATCATGTTTTAAATTTGTTCGTGATATAGAAAGGTTTGGTTGCCTTGCCTTGCCATGCCTTAATGCTAGGAATTTAGATTTACAAGTAAACACTCTCCCAATATGTAGCTATTATTTAAATTATCCTATATTTATTTTTAACTAGTAGTTTCAATTATTGTATTAATTAATAATTACTTATTCACTGATAACAAGAAAACGTACTTTTTATTAACACAACAAATGGTGGCAGATGCTGGACTTTTTTTTATTGTCTTTGTATTTAATGTATTTGTGCAACACAATATTTTTACCGGCGTTACAGTCATCACACGTATTCCTCCTCATCTATATTTAGTATTTCCTTTTCCTCGTACTTGCCATTTCCCTTAACACTCTTCTCCTGTTTTCCCCATAATGCATTTCATCTTTCATTAATATTCATAGTCGACGAGAGTAGACGACAAATGATCATTTCCTGACATTCTTTCAACATCCATCCCTTGTTTAATCCACAGTTTTAAGAGTGCTTTATACACGTTCATGTAATTGTTCCATTCATGAAAGTTGAGCAACACAACAGCAATATCGTGAAACAAGCTCGTTGATTGGTTAATGAGGCGAGGTGTGTGATGACGTAGAGCCAATAAGAGAGAGGGGGGATCGTAAATCACATGGCATTATTAACACTCGGGCTAATGCCAGAGGCTCGAAGTCTCTGTTAATTTCACTGAACCGAGAATATATATCGGCTAAAGCTCGACGCATATACCAATTAAGGGGGTAGATTTTTAATAAAGCGATATAAAAATTTATATTTTGCTGGTTTACTTCATGAAATCGTAACAAAAATGCGAGTTTCTTTGCACGATTTACCAAGTTACCCAATTTGGTACACCAATGAAAATTTAAGCCGAGTTTAAAAAGTTTATTGAACTTTATAAAATTATGATTAAATTTTCGATCGTTATATCATCTTCAGAGATAAAAATCCTGGTAACTTAGAGTTCGTGCCAGCGCCAGACTTCCAGACACCTCGGCACGTTTAATTAAAAATATTTTTACAAGAATACCCTCTTAGTTTAATAGGTACTGAAATGTGTATAAACATAACATAAAATAGCAACAATTGCTTATAAACACATACTTCTAAGTTCTATCGACTTATTTATTACTTTTATTGTGTTTGGGAAATAAGTAAGTTTTGGGGAACAACAATATCGTACCAACTATATGTTTAAAATTGATGTTACTGGGATATTAAGAATCAAATAAACCAGTAGTCTGAAATGGAGTGACATTAAATTCATAAAATTCATTACATTGTAGTTACAGCAGCATGTATTTGTTTTCCATTTTTTTCTATTAAAAAAATATAAATCGTAACAAATCGTATCGTCAAATATATTAAAATGTTAGAGTCATGTCACGGCTGTTCTTTGTAAACAAGACGGCTCTCCTGGAAATATGTAATGTGAACATTAACGTCAAGTGTGGTTTAAGTGAATATGGCTGAATAAATTAGAACAAACAGTCTCACTTCCTTTGAGTGCAGTTAGTTGGCCACAGTCGTGTATTTTATTACCACCCATTGCTCGACCAACTTTAAAAGTCTTCAATACTTTGGAAACATGAACATTACTTTAAAATGTAAAATGATGTGAAATACCTCATCACTTGTGCTTTGTGCTGTGTGGTGATACAACAATTTTAGCCAATTTCGACTAGGTTTAAATCAGTTAAGGATAGAAACAAGAATAAATTGATTATTGGAGACTATTTGAAATACATTAACACAAATTAACACAAAATGTAATATCCTTTTACATGCATAAAGAAATGTTCATTTACGCCACTAAAATACATTTATATGCTGAATTCATGAACATGATTAAATCTAGTGGAGCGGTCGCTCCACCCAGCCAAGTCGTACTATACACTCACAGTCACTCAACATACCGTAAATGCCTAATAAACTGAGGAGCAGACCAAACACTTTTACTGTAAGCAACAACATGGCATTTTCGGCCTACTGGATCTCAAAATTGGTAAATCTCACATTGTTGCGAAATATCTTAATTTCGAGCTATGGCCCACCCCACTACATATACCAAATTTGGGAACAATAGGTTATGCCATTTGCGCGCTAGAGGACCGAGAAAACAGTGAAATTACACCACTTTCTGATTCTGAAGATGATGATTCTGATATCACGAAACGTCGCTATCACCGCCACAGCCTAAACGGCTGAACCGATCGACCTGAAATTTTTACCACATGTGCACTTTTGGCGTCTGAGGTGCCTTTTTATAAAACCAACCGGAAGCCGCCATTTTGAAACCGGAAGTGACGTCATAACTCAAAAACGTCTGGACCGATTAGAACGAAATTAGCGCCATTCGATTTAGATGGTCATCTATATGAAGTATCAATAAAAAAAATATTATTTTCTTATTTTCTAAACCGGAAGTGACGTCATAAATACGCAATATTTAACTTATTTCAACAAATTATACTTAAAATACGTACATAATTAACTTACATTGTAACATAGACAATACAATTTATATATTCAAGGTAGCAGTGTTCTCGGCCGCCATTCCTGAAACCGGAAGTGACGTCATATATCTAAAACGCCTGTACCGATTGCAACTGAACTAGCTCCTGCGTATTCATTCTGCTATTTATTTGAAAAATCAATTGTGAAAAATGAATAAATAAATTAATGGTACCGGAAATGGCGGCAGGAACCACTAAATGAAACCGGAAGTGACGTCATATATTACAAACGGCATGACCGATTTTACGGAAATATAGGGATTAGGAATTCAGATGGTCGTTCATGAAGGTATCAACTAGATAAAACTAGATTGTTTTCTTATTACCTATACCGGAATTCGGCCGCTATTTCAAAACCGGAAGTGACGTCATGTATCGAAAACGGCTGGATCGATTATAACGAAACTTAAGCTATTCTTCTTGGATAATCATTTTCATCTTATACCAAACGCAACTTTTCATAGTAACCAAATCGGTTGAGGCGTATTTTTTTAAAGAAATTAGTCCCTGCTCGGACATGTGCTACAAGCTGTATGAATAAACTAACAAAAGAAGTGATATCCTAGAAAAAACACTCCGTGTAAAAATACCAGCCAAGTCTCTTTAACTATAAAAAAAATAGAAGAAATCTAAAAATTCAGCACTGAAAAGGAGTGATATCAAAAAAGGAGCCAAGTCAACGAATTTTCCAAATTTTAATCGTACCATTGAAATAAAAATATCAACCCCCGAGAAATACTTAAAAAAAGGACTTGGCGCATCGTTTTTTTAAAGACATTTTTCTATTCTTAAGCTTATGCCACTCACATACTACGTAGTTCAGAAATGCCTAGAAAAATTGGGACAAAACTTTCAAATTAAATATTGAACATTCTGTAAAATATTTTAAATTTAAATATAAGTACGCAAAGAAACATAGCATTGTCTTACAAGCAATAAATACAGAACAGTTGTGTTTGTGATTGGTAGGTACCTATAGTTTTGTGGGTACATCAACATACCTACTACAGCATTATACTTTGAACCTTCTCGCCGTGTAATTAATTGCTATTAATTAACATTTTATACCAAAAAAATTCATAAATTACATAACGTATTACTTTAGATAAAAATCTAGTCAGTAATTATTTGAGCAGCATGGCTCAGTGCACTAGTCACTTATACAAATCTCATTGACGGCCTTCTTGTAATGAGCGCTTTCGCTATTTCCCTCAGTCACGATATTGAGAAGTATGATTGATTAATATGACCCTAGAAATAGTGGCAATAACGAATAGACTAGGCCGCTTCCGTTTATTCGTTATTCGTTTATCCGTTTATTTCCTCTGAATATTGACAAAATACCAAAACTGCCAGTAGGTAAGAGTACTAGTTATATTAAAACGTAGTATGATTCGTCGATAATGAATGTGATATACTCAGGAAAATATACTTGTAGAGTTCTTCCTATACTTTTAGGATAGAAAAGTGTCTTTAAAAAAACGATGCGCCAAGTCCTTTTTTTAAGTATTTCTCGGGGGTTGATATTTTTATTTCAATGGTACGATTAAAATTTGGAAAATTCGTTGACTTGGCTCCTTTTTTGATATCACTCCTTTTCAGTGCTGAATTTTTAGATTTCGTCTATTTTTTTTTATAGTTAAAGAGACTTGGCTGGTATTTTTACACGGAGTGTTTTTTCTGGGATAACAATTACTACAGGATTGTATTATTTTATTATTACAAATGATATGGTGCTTTCATTTAATCATTAGTTCAAAAAATATACATTTGACAATATCCATAAAATCAAAACTCCTCACGTATATAAAAATATGGTTATAGTATGATTAGTTTATAATGTTGCTCAAGTTGATACAAGTGAATTTTATATTAAAGATACTCCTCTATGTCTCTATAATTATTATATACCCCTGGATATGACATTTAGTGTAGACAAAGGGACACAAAACAAAATAGTATCATTAACAAATATTCCAACAATATTACGAGTATCAATTTGTCACGTAGCATTGAGTAAACTATACCTTTGTGTTCACAATAATCCGTTTACCTACCAGAATTTATAGCCAAAACTCGTCTAATCCCTTCGCAGAGTTAATCACGAAAATAGTTTGACGTAAGCTCAACCACTTCGAGGCAAATTCAAATGCTCTTTCTAACAAATCGCCTAATGATAATACACTACTCAGAAAGGCTGAATTTCGGACGAGAAACTTGGCCAGGTTTGAGTTGATCTCAGTACCAGCATCAACAAGGTCTCGCCTGAAGCACGGTGCGTGGAAACTTGATCCATTTTCTCGACCGTAGAGACTAATTCAATTGCTAAGAAGAGATGGCCATTTGATGCTCTAGATCTCTAGGTAGCATAGAGATATTATCACTTTAGCGTGGAATTGGAAGCTACGGGCTCGTCAAAGTGGGATGCTTTACTCTTGGAGACATGGAATTGATCTGGGATGTGATATCAGAAGTAACTCTCATTTTACTTCTGTGCTTTGAAGAGCTTTTGTTGAAAGGAGAGGTTTATGAGACTTAACGGATGACGATAAGCGAAGAGATTTGTAAAGATCACGATTCATTTCTTTGTTCCGGACTGATATTTAAAGATTCTCAATACAGGTATGTAGTACACGAGTTATTTTATTTATGCATTACGCAACCGCAGATAGTAATTATTTTAATTGGCTTTTGAAACAAAAATCAGTTTAAATATCTTTGTAAATACCATCATATTTAATCAAAGGCAAACAATAGTTAATATTTGAACATACCTTGAACTGCAATATTTGAAACTCTATACCGTATTAGTTGTTAGCTTGTTATCTCCACAATTTTTATTAATCAATCCAAATACTGATGGACACTTCTGTCCCAAAGTTGCTTCATCATTAAAAAATTGAGTTTAGTCAAATTTTTAAATCTCATGAACATCTGTAAGTTTGGAGACAATTAATTATGTCGTAAGTTTGGATTTTTTTTTTACTCAGTCAATGTATTATAAAATTTGCATTGTCTCAGCCCTTTACGATCAAATTATATTTCAAACTCTTGGCAGTGAGTACGTATATTGTTATCTTTGGATATATCGTGGGCTTGGAGAAGAAACTGTCAAGTCCAATTATTTCAAAAAAGTGTTTTTATATTAAAAAAATAAAAAAAATAACACACACGTCCCGGGTGTGTTCAGAAATACCAGTTAATTTAGTAAAGGAGAAAATTGAATGTTCAGCTAAACTCAAATAACTTAATTTTAAGCTGAACGCTCTAGATAATGTTATAACGAACAAATGATAATTTAATAAATATTAAACCCATTTATGTGTACAATATTTTTCTATTTGTTATGGAACGTCTCCTTTGCGTACTTCCAATATTAACATCGCCATTATCTCAGTTTGGCATTCCCACGATATATTTTCATTTCTCTCTGATAATGTGGCATTTAATTTGCTTACAATACATTTACAAAGTACACCACTATATACACAACAATTTCACATATTATTTGTTTGTATGTTTTTATTCAAAAATGAAAGGTTTAGAAGTAATATCCACAGCTAAAATCATATCACATCCGTTGGTCACATCAAACAACACAAATCGAATGTTTTTTTTCGTTACGATTGGCTTATATAGTTCGTTATGCTCACTACATCGGAAGATTATAAGGGTGGCATTCAGCGAAGCGAGTGGGTCACGTGATGTTTGTTTTGTGACACTGATAATTACTTTCCGCCGATGAACCTCGACTCTGCTGATAACTTGCTGATCCCGCGCTGCCAGCTGATTGCTGATCCGATTGATACGGTTATTGCAGGTCGCAATACGCATGCGCGATAAAGCTAATTCAACATTTCATTGTACACAATTGGATAATATTATGATGAAACATTTTGAAACCTTGAATCGTTGTGAATCTATGCGATTACCACAATTAGCTAAATTGAGATTTAGCAAATTGAAGGGTACATGGAAAGAATGATACGAGTCCATTTCAAACATTTCGAAGACAAACGCTTATGAAAAGGAAAAGTCAGCTGCATTTTTTTAAGGAATTGCATCATTATTTTGTTCAAACCGCGAGAATATTTTGAAAACTCATACAAAACACAAAATGTCAATCTCATTTTCTCCAAGAGTGCAGGACTTGTATTGATCTTTCCCTGTACTTTCAATAAGCGGTCCGTCAATTACACAAGATAAGAGAGTCAAGGTGTATTTTACTTACAAATTACAAAACGTTATCCATTCAAAAAAATTGAAAATATATCCGAATAAAACTACTATTTTTTATTAACAATTCAACATACACTTCAATAAAAGTAATTATAGGAAAGCTTTTTGCATACATTTGTATAACATGGACTTCAAATATTACATTTTATTTTAAATTACCTACCTCTGCCACCAGTTGTAAAATTGGTAGAACTGTAAGTGGTTATTGTTTTACATAATTTCAGATCAAAACAAATATTGTTATACGATGCTGTCAAGCGTGGAAACGAACCATTCGAGTGATCAAAGTAATCACCTAAAGATAGCCCTTCTTATTTTATGATCTATTCTCTGGATTTACATCTCAGAAAGATAATCAGGCAGTTGCCATAGTTACCGCCAAGCCAAACACTGGGTTATCTTGTATGTGAGATGTCGATCGACTACATCGGGATATCGACACTCTGTCGATGAGTTTTCATCCCAGAGATTAAGTAATATTTATTGCATTTATAGATTTGTCTTATTTCGATGTATTCAGTTTCCATACTAATAATATTTAATAGAATGCATTATTTTAAGACTCAATCGTGGTGTTTTCGTTATAACAACATTTTTACCATGTTAGGTAGATTGGTCATCATCAGATTTCAACAGTGTGTTACTAATAAGTATTTAAATAAAAATAGTCATCTTACAATGAAGAAGAACTGAATTGCTTATATTCCCTACAAATTTAGAATACTTCCATATAAAAACAAAGTACAATGAACAACGAATTGCGATGAGGCTGAATAATCTTCTGCTTCTCTGCTTTCAATGCTACGTGCTTTATTAAAGCCGTAACAATCAACATTTGGTTGAGAAACTTGGTATTGCACATGCGCACAGTCACATTATAGTTACTAAAGTGACTATCCGCTCGAGCAGTACCAAGTTTATCCACCAAAAGTTGCTAGTGTTGATTGGCCTTAAATAATTCGAACAAAATATAAGCGATACGTGATGGAGCCACTTCTGGCAGGAAACTTTTTATATGGACTTTTTTATTTTGATGTTCGTGTTTCCATAGGGCAGTGAAAAAGGAGAAACAAATTAAATTTAGATTTAGTTACAAGTTTACTTTTAAGATTTACTTTTTCAACTTAAGCAAATTATCATTTATTTACATAAATAAACCCTTTATATCCTCCATTATGAATAGTACCAAAGAATCCACCAGAGGTCAGTCGTGTTCCTTATTTTCTCGATATTTGAGAATTCGATATTCGATATTTTTAAAAATAAATCGTGATCAATTCACACGCTTTCTATATCTGTATATCGATAGTACTCAGAATTCGTATTGCAAGTTACGTAAATATCAATGAAAAAATATCAACCCTAAGGTATAATTTAGTCAACTCTAAGTTATTTATCACAAACTTCCTTCATAAACAATTTATTTTATTTTCCATGATGTAGCACGTATCAGTAACATTAGGCCTTATGGATATGATCGAAGGTTTATGCATCCCCCCCCCACACACACACCACACGAAGCAGGTTCATTGAAGATGTTTCCGGGCCGCCGGGACGCCCTAGAGACGAGCGTCTTGCGGGCGTCGAACTTCCTCCGCCTAACGTCTAATTGTAGTTCCAACAAAACCCGTCTCTCTAATGGCGCTCTCTACTGTAGATTCAACGTGGCAGCAATAACGTTCTTCAGTTTCAACTGGGCAATTATTTGTTTCGGTATTCAAGCGTGATTTAACTGGAATGATTTCTTCATTGCTATGTAGTACTCGCAAGTGACCTGAGATACCTGTAATAAAGAACAGAGGTACGAGTAATTAGTTGAGAGAAAACCATTGACAGCTGTCCTTAAAACATTTGACCATATATTTAGCTTGTTAATCAATAATGACATGCAATAATATTTAAAATAATTAAAAATTCTAACTATTTTTATATAAAATTTGAAACGCAGAAATCTGTTAATAATTTTAAGATTGTTTGGTTACAGTAAAATTATTAGAATTATTACCTAAATTGAGTATTAGAATTGTCAATCAAAATTGAAGGGCACAGGGGAAGAACGCTATAAGTCACATTATGATGAAACTGAGATAAACGAAGTTATGTTGAAACTTGTATCTATCTTCTATCAGATCGATATTTCAATTGCTTTTGTTGGATTTTGAGGCAATAGTTTCTACAAACCAAGGGAATATTCTTAAAGCTTATAAAAATCACTGCAAGCTTCAACTCATTTTTTTTTTTTTAAGTGACTTATAGCGTACTTTCCCTAGCGTTCAATGTGTTACAGGCAGGGGATCGAACCCGAACCTGAACCCGAACCCGAACCCGTAACCCGAAAAAACCCGTATTTTTTGTGAACCTGAACCCGAACCCGAACCCGTATTACTTCTTTGTCTGAACCCGAACCCGAACCCTTATAAATAATATTTGTGAACCCGAACCTGAACCCGAACCCATATTTTTTAAGGTTTTTTTATGGGTTTTTAAATTAAATTAAATTAATTTTATATTTAATAATTTTATTGAAAATGTTAAATTTATATTTCAAAGTATACTTAGGTATATTTTTTATGTGAGGATACGAATCATGAATTATAAGCGTGTGTCTCCATGCCAAATAACCTAACCAAATAGTTTTGTCTTGAGGCAAAGTGAAATGGGTAAGAAGAAGAAAAGAAGACGTATTATTCGAGATATTCATGACCTTAATTATAAAAGGACTTTGTCTTATTTTCGACTTACAGTCCCATAATAGGTTTTCACAACGGAGGCGCCGGAGGTGGGTTCCTGCCCCCCCCCCCCCCTCATACTTCAGCAACACTAAAAATATTTTTCAAAATGTAAATCATGGCTTTTAGAGTCCCAAATTCGTTATAGGAGGAATAAAATGAAAAATCTCCCTGCGGGGCAAACTAGATGTCTGAAATCCCAATTCTGCCGTCATTTCACAGAATGGTTAACATTTCTACCCATTCGACGGGATCTAAGTACTTATTTTATAGAAAACAAAGCAATTAAAAAAATAATATTGTATGAAAGACTCAGAATTACTTTAAAAAAATATTATTTTTATATGAATATGTGTATTTCAATTTCCTTAAACCCCGGTTCAAAATGCCTCAAAATTGCACACAAATTAATGACAATGGAAAAAAAATCTACGGGGGCTTCGCCCCCGAAACGGGAACTTTCTGCTCATATGTTCTTAATAGTATAGCTCTGTTTTGGCCACTTGAAATTTTTTAGTGGATATATAAAATATATCCATATCCCAACACACGACAAGCATTTTTTGTGTCAACCAATTTTTTTTAGAAAATCAAAACGCATTTACAATTCATATGCCAAAAATCGCGTAAATTCAGACTCATCATTCAGCCCCCCACCCCCCTCAATGATTCATTCTGCGTACAACTATGAGTCCCTTACGTCAGTTCAAAATGCGCTCAATGATAAAGCATTGCCAAAAAAATTAAGTCAAATTAAATGAAGTTTGTTGATAGGTATAATTAAAATTTAATAAACTGTACACAAGAAAATTTATTGGTTTGAAACTTAAATATGTGGCACGTACTGATTAATCTAAGTGTGGAGCCGGACCCGAACCCGAACTCGAACCTGAACCCGAACCCATATTATTGCTTTGCCTGAACCCGAACCTGAACCCGAACCCGTATTATTTTTTGCCTGAACCTGAACCCGAACCCTTATTAATTTTTTGCCTGAACCCGAACCCGAACCTGAACCCGTAAACGATCGGGTTCGATGCCCTGGTTACAGGTAGGTAGTATAAATTAAAAAGGGATTAGTATAACGATAAAATACTCCGCGTAAAAAGAACAGCCTCCCCAACTAAAAAAATAATGTCTAAATTTCATTGCTGTAAAGCTTGATATCAAAAATTAGGGCAAATCAACATTTTAATTCAAAAATAATTTTGAAAAATAAAAATATTCTTGGCGCATCTTTTTTGTGCATTTATTAGCTACTTGATTTTTGGACAAACCAGTAATGAACAATTAATTTTTAAACAATACCTACGTCAATTAGATTAATTATTCAAAATAATTGTTCGCAACGTGTTGACTTGATATTGCTTTAAAATAAGTTTGAATACATTTTTGGAACAATTTTCTGATGGAGTTCAACTTACACTGACGAATGTATGCAGCAATAATGGAACGAATCCAGCTACTTCAATAACAACAGGAGTATTAGCTCTCGACATCATGATGTTCATGGCCTTCTTGAAACTCGCAGACGCTTCCATCCAATCACAGCTGTAGATGGCGTCCTTCACCAGCGAGCTCTGTAGCATGTAACAAGTACAACCAAAGAGATCTTAATACGCTTAAAACTGTGTACTTTGCCATTGTTCAGTCAACTCAACAATATGGGATCATTGCTTGGGGAGGCACATATGACTCTACACTGAAACCTCCAAAAACTCTACAAAACGCAGTCCTAAAAATAATATTGCATGCATCAAGGCGGCTGTCTCAAAGATGAGATAATTGTGGTTTAACGGCGCCTCAACGACGAGGTTATTTTGCGCACATTATTTTTGGGGAGGGTCGACCTAACGGGCCCGATCCGGGGGAGTACAGCACTGGTAAGAAGGCCAGGCCGGAATGGGGACGGACCGGGGGGAGTAAGGATTCAGGCCGGTGGAACCCGATTTCAGGGGGATCACCATCTCGAGGAGGGAGGCCGGCCCGAGTGGACCGCAAATTCAAGGGAGGGCATGGATAGGTCGACCCTGGCTGCTCTTTGTCTGGGCCTCACCACTGACCTGTCCGGCATGAGTAGCCCTTACACGTGAGCATATGCTCGCCGGCGTAGCTTCATGGGATCATTGGCCAACACAAACCCCACCACAGCGATAAGGCACAGCAGTGGGGGGGGGGGGGGGGGCTGTATCAATGTTCTCACAAAAGTCAGAGGAAAAGAAAGGAGAGAGATGAGTATATATCAGAATTCCACGCATGGTCGAAGGAACCTTATTCTTAATTATAGCATCTCAACTGTCACTCCATCCTACCTCTTCTCGAAGTTCTTCGCAGAGGAAGCAAACAATTCCCATTTCGAGCAAGCACACGACCATCATTGTGGCGAACACAATTACTTTATCGTCCAGTGGAGGCATCTGAAATGTAGAATCAAATCCAATTTCAAATATCTCGAAGTACCTAGGTATACTAAACGAATTGAATGGAGCAGTCATCAAGACAAGACATCAGTCGCAGGTAACCGAAATGAAAGTCTTAAGAAGAATATTCGGTAAATCTAGACTGGATCGGATACGGAATGAAAGTATAAGGGACACCTGCAGAGTTACAGATGTGGCTGATTGGATTAAGGAAAGAAGACATCTTTGTGATTGGGATGAGCACATTTCAAGGATGGATCAAGGGCGATTAGTTAGGATGGCACGAGACAATCGGCCCCGATGAAAGAGAAGAATTGGACGTCCAAACAAGAGATGGAAGGACTCCTTAGAATGATAAGCTTATTACAAGAACGCATTAAATTATTGGTAATGAACAGGAATATATCTTAGAATAAAAGTTAAAGAAGAAGAAAAAGAAATAAGGTGTATAATTTGAAGTTACAGTCTGGACAGCGTACGTCTACGGACGGAGCCACTCGTCAGTTGTTCTGTTAGGCTGAGAAAGACTACATTACGCGCTCACCTTTGCAATGTAAATGTAGTCTTTCTCGGCCTAACAGAATAACTGACAAGTGTATCTATTGAGAAACATTTCATTTCCTATATAAATTTAAAATTTAAAAAATCCAAACTAAATCGCACTGCTTGGCATTGTTTAAACTTAATACAATAATAAAGGGGCAGGGATTTCATGCAATAAATACTTACCAGTGTCAGATACAAGCAGGCAAATGCAATAGCTACGAGATTGCACAGCAACTGGGTCATAAACATGTACTGGAGTACCTTCTCGAACAATCGAGCATATCTGGAATGAATGATTTCACGAAATCTTATTTAAACTTAATATTTTTCTTTCTCTCGTGCCTTCTTCTAACGAAGGTTGGCAATCATCATTTCTATCTCATGTCTTTGGAGGCTACAGCTCTGAACAAGGACCAATCCCTCAGATTCTTGAGCCACGAAGTCCTCATGCCAGGTCTACGTTGTCCTCAATCTTCCCTTTATTCCAGCGTTTAAGAAGCGCGCGTTTAAACAAGAACCAGAAGCTTGTTAAAAGGGATCACCTGTTTTGTACATAAGTAAGTTTGCGTTGATCATAATTTGACATAAAAATGACTCCATTTAGGCCGGGTAGGACCAACTTTGGATTAGCTAACTATCGATAGTTAGTGAGCAGTTAACCAATGAATCCAGTTCGCGCGAATTCCAAAGCCAATGGGATTCACTAACTTTCACTAACTATCGATAGTTAACTTAATCCAATTTTGGTCCTACCCGGCCTTAGTAAAGGATGTATCTTATGAGACGTGGCTTAAAGAGGAGATATGGAGAGAAAAGTTATTGTGACTGAATTTCCAACGATGAATTGGAAGAAAGTTACATAAATTCATTTGAGACCAACCCACTTAATAAATCAAAAACAAATTCGCATAGATTCATTAAACATAGTTGTATGTTTATTTAGAAATTCATAAATATACTACATAAATTCACCTCATCCTACAAAGTAACTCTAAATTAATTCATTAAATTAATTTCGTCTGGTAATATGATCTTTGAACTGTAATTTCAATCATTTGCAACTTTTTTCCTAATACATGAATATGTTAGAAACTTTCACATATTAAATTTTGGTATGTTTTCTAATATGTGTACAAATGTCAGAATCCTGTCTATAATAGTTTAGATATAGTGGCTTTTCAATCAGGAGGATTTTTTTTGCGCCACCCGGTGTGTCCCAAGTACTCAAGCTTACGTCTTTTGAAGGAAACTCTCACCCGATGGAGCGAACGTCACTTATTCTGCTAGGCCGAGAAAGACTTCATTGCGCGCTCCACTTGCAATGTTGCCTTTCTCGGTCTAGCAGAATTAACTGACTATCAGCGCATTCTGCTGAAAGTTCAAACATGCGTTGCCCCGACTTAAAATGTCGGAGTTAATTTTACGTACCGTAATAATTCCGCATGTTGCCCAATGCACTCTTTGAGTAGTTTCCTCATTTCCAAATCAATCCAATTTGAATTTGAAGTTGATAGTTTTGCTCTTTGAGCAACCGAACACGTATTTGGATCTGGTGCATTTCTCATCACCTTATTCAGTTGGAATTGTACCCTTCGCTTCCTGCCTATGGTTTCAAGGTTAACTGGTGAAATGGATGGCATTTTACTTTGAGCAACCCAGCACGTCCTTGGTGTGGGTAAGTCTCGCATTTCCACCTGATCATTAAGTAGGGAGCGAGATCTTAGGTGTTCGGCATCTTTATGATCAGTTTTCTTGTCTTTCAAACACTGCATACCAGTGACCTTGGAAGTGACTCCTTCTGTTCTCCGAAGGACGCGTTCGGTGGCGATCTGACGAATGTGGACGAGGATTTGGCGCAGGATCTTGAATTGCGCAATGGTTTGCATGAGAATGGCTAATATTAGAGTATCAATTACGAGAATAATCCAACAGCCGAGAAGGTAAAGTACTGCGTGGGAAATTAACGTAATTTCATACATTGGAGTTGATGTCTCATCGTAAGGATACCAACCACTAAAAACAAAATGTGAATAAACTAAAACAGATTATCAAGTAAATACATTCAGTGATCATGTGATGAAATAATAATGGCAAGATATTTTTATTGACCCCAAACCTTGAAGGCCGAAAAGGGGAGGGACATGTTATTATATTAGACCATAGGCCAAAGTAAACTTGACAGTCAAGTTATTTACCTGAAGTAAAATGAACGAGCCTGCAACAAAAGAGGCATCTTGCCCAAGACGTATGCGGCTGTTACCATGACTACGACTCCAATATATAATTTCGTAACAAGTTTCATGGTTTGAAGTACATCTGTCATGAGCTTCCTTTCCCATTCTGTGCCTTGCATGGATCGATGAAACATTGTTCCCAAAGTATCGACCAAATTCTTGAACTCTTTGTTGTGCCACAAGATGCAGGTTAGCTTCGACATGCACATGAGGAAGGCAAACACCATGATGAGTTGCTCCAACACTAGCAAGGCTTCGTGACGATGCTTGTATATGCCCAGGGGCCATGTTGTTGTTGTCAGGTACACGCCGGAGAGGAGCATGATTCGGGGAATCACGAGTCGGACGATGTAAAAAATATCGAATTTTTTCTCATCCTTGACGGGCCATAAACCTGAAATTAGTTATTACACTGTTTTCACACATGTTTCGTAGCTTGAAAATAAATTCTATTGGTATTGATGGAGTATTTGAGCATGTCATACAGCTATTACAACTATTCGGAGACTCACTAGACTGTTTGGAACAGCCAAGTTTTTCTTTATGAGCGTAGGAGAGAGAAATCAAACCAATTTACAAAAACGGAAAAAAGATGACCTAAACTTCCGACCGATGTCATTCCTTGCCAACTAACCCTTTTCTTACCTGTTCTTACCTTTATGTCCCTTTCTGCCGACGGCAACCTCTTTCGTTCCGTACTGCCTATCTGACGCACCTCTATTTCTTAAATGACTTTACCTAATTTCTAGCTCTGGGATTGGTTGAAACTTTGCAACCGCGTTGCAAGTTCTTTCAAAATCCAAAGGAGTGTCCCAGGGTTCAATCCTTGGACCACTCTTATGTCACTATTTGTAAAGAAATACCAGACATTGCTGCAAATAGAACTGTTGGTACTATAGATAAGCAGAGTCGGAATCAAAACTTATGTATCATGCACTAGTATGACTTTCACAACCTAATGAAATTCTTAAATTTAGGCTTCTTTGCCACTACATAACAAACACAACTATCTGGATTGCAGATATATTATCTAATTCAAACTTATATATAGGTGAAATATAGTTTTTACTGATTACCTCAGTTAGCCGGATGTTAATAAATACCAACTGCAATATGAAAAGATTTTCCTCGAATATGAATATGAATTTCACACAATCATATGCGCACTCATCTGCTTATGAGAAATCCAAGTCCAATGAAGTTAGTCAGTTGTCAAACGTGGATGAAATTCACGGTCTTCTGACGCTGCAATGTGAACTGCCTCGGTAGCTTAGTTGGTAGAGCATCTGACTCGATATCGGAAGGTCGTAGGTTCGGGTCCCACTCGAGGAAAATCTTTTGATATTGCAGTTGGTATTTATTTATATATGAAATATGGTTTTACCTTATGACCTAGGGTAGGTGGTTGTGTGATCAAAAAAGTGATCTTTACCATAAAAGATTACCTGTGATGTAGAGTATGTCTTCAATTAGATCAAAGTAACCTTCTGTTTCTGGATTTGCATTCTCTTCTTTCACACGATTGAAAATCTTCATAGCTGGTTACTTCAATTTTAATTGGTAAAAAATTAGCTTATTGGAAAATACATTTAGAGATTCTCAATTTAGGATATTAATTTGAAATACGTATCATCGAATAAACTAAAACTATTATTCAAACGTTAGATTTTTATCATGTTTTTATTGAATAAACCCGTTTGTTTATTAAACAAATCCTATACATCTCCTTTTAATGCGAGAGAACCATTCGACTCAATTTTCAAATGAAGATTGTTAATCGCACAGTATATGATTTTATACTGCTATTTCTTTAAACCCGTAATTCCTTTTACATTAAAGAAACCCAATTTTTTCTAATTTTAAGCCTTTTAGATTTGTTCACGGTACTTTGTTGACGTCTCCTCAGCACTCAATGTTGTGCGTTCATCGATTGTCAGAGCTTAGACTTCGTATATTAATAATTAAATGTCGACCACGATGCGGGACTCGTATTTTATTCATAAAACCTAAAGCGTTTGATTTTTTGTCACGCAGCGTGTTTTCCTAGAAATTAATCATTAGGCGTATTCTAGAACGTTTTCCCAATTCCATTCTGATGGAATCCGGTCACGGCCATAAGGATTAACATTGCACCGAATCAGATTCCATCAGATTTGGGAATTAAAATGTTCTAGAATACGGCCCCGGGTAGTTCGCTGTCATCACTTGATCGATTCTACACCAAAGCAAACTTTTGAGATTATTCATATGACAATTCCACTTTGATTTATTTGATTAGTTGACACTAAAGTCGCCGTCGATCCGTGCCATTGTTTTGTTATTTTAATCTGCGTTTGCTGTAAATTTTCTGTATATAAAATCTACGTACCCGAATTTGCACTTAAATACAACTTTTTTATTTAGTAGAAGATACAGTGAAGTAGGAATGAGTAATCAAAATTTGGGCTTTGTCAGGCCAACCGCCCATTCTTCGGAACTAATCGATCCCTGAAAATATGCAGTGTGGAAGGTGTGAAATGGGTGTCTTTAAACGTTGCCGGAATTAATACGTTTTTTTTAAGTCAATATTTTACGATGCAAAAATATTGTCAACACGTCAATTTCGTCTAGTTCAATTTGTATTCAACTGTAATTTCAATAATTTCAAAAAAAAAATGTCTTATTCAAGAAATATTATGTTTGAAACTTGCATATATAAATTTTGATGTTTTGTAACATACACCAATTTCAATTGATATTTTTTGCTGCACACGGTTTTCGAACATTTGCAGCATATTTCTCATCTTTCACATAACCGATATGAAAACAGCTTCTAGTGGACACGTCACTCTCGTGTATCTACATCTGTAATAATGCATGATAACTTTTTCAGTCCCTGCTCAACCTAGCGTCCTTATTTCTTAAATTACGATTTCGAGAACTTTGGCTTTGTACCTAGTTGTTGTAGAGTTTATTTTCCGATTCCAAGAATGCATACATATTTTCTACATATTTTCTATTACAGTTTGCCCTGGGTCATATCGTTTAGACTCTGGACAAAAATGTCTGTTCATATAACATGAATAACCAAGTCAAATCTTTTCAATGGCTGCATTTACTATCGAACAAAGTAAAATGGCTACAAACTCAATATCTAGAGAATTCGGGACTCACATTATTGAGCTTCCCTATATTTAGTCGAGGTGGTTGGCTTCCTATAGAATAGAACAACCAACCCTCTGGTATCAGTCTTGGCTTGTCTTAATTCCACGCATGAAACCGAGGTAAACCAATTTACACGTTCATTGCTGATGAGGAAGCTGGCACGTCTAAGTAGCAGTGGAAGCGGACTGTCTGAGGGTAGCGAGGGGGGGGGGGGGAGGGGGAGGATGAGGTGGCTATAGCCTTATTGAGTGCGGCGTTTGCACGTACAAGAAGAGAGGAAAGAGATTTTTTTATTCTTCCTAGTTTATATTCTGTAAGGAGAGTTGAAATTTTACCGAGATTTTGACAAATATCAGTAATTTTTCCTCCTCTACGAAGTCATTTGGTTTGGCGTAATATGCGGGACTGTAATGAAAGATGAAAGTCACTTTGTGGACAGGAGTTTTTAGTATTAATCAAACAATGTGAGTACTATAACTAAGTATTAGGTCATTTCCCTTTCAGAACTGTGTCATTTCTTCTACGGGCAATTTTCATTCCAGATTTACTCATCGACACAAAATAACAATAAATTGTTCGATTCGATAATAACGGCTCGCAACATATACATAAACTTTGTTTAATGCATTTTGGATTGACTAAAAATTTCCAAAAATACACAACTTTAAAAAATCACGAAAGGAATCATATTTTAACTCTATTCATCACATGTGACTATCTCTCTTGGAAATAATCTCATATTATTGCTCATGGACCAGAATCGAAGTGGATAATGACAAGGATGATGAGATGGGAATAAAATACACAATGACCCTCAGGAACTTCTGAGCTGGATTCGAATGTTTTAAATATGGCTTAATGGCAATATGGTACTCTTACTTTACAGAGTTCGGAGATAATCGGCAAAAAAGAGTTCAAAAACAAAAATATGTGAGTAACAAGCCCAGACCGAAGGGTTTAATTCTTTTAATAGCATGTACTACATACGCTAAGGGTAAAAATTGATTCTAGGTTTTAAACAGTATAAGTAGACAAGCTATCACATACTTTTTGGCTTGTTATGTTTTCTTACAAGATAAATACGAAACCCTTCTTTAAATTACATATCTAAGTCACAGTATTTTAGGATATAGGTCGTTTGCGTCCATACTCCGCTTTCTGACTGTCCATTGTTTAAGTTCAAAAGTCATGTAGGTACAACGCCATTCCGGTAAAACCTGGACAAAGGAAAACATTTTTAATTTAAAGATTTGTTTGAACTACAATTTTATTCATTCAAACATTGAAGAAAGAAGTAAATCGCAATGGGAATTAAGCCCCCTCTCAAAAGGAATTCTTTATTTCTACGTCTGGTATGCAGTTAACTCTTCAAAGAGTGTTAAATCTTTTGATAACACATTTCAAACTTAGAAACAAATATAATCAGATTAAAAGATTTCCGGCTCTGCTGAGTTTCAAAGCGTTGTTCTCATCTGGCCTCGCACTAATTGAACTGTACGTTGATAAATCATGCTCTTGCTGCTACCTGTCAGAGCCGAGTACAGCCGAGCATTGCCGAGAACTGCCGAGTAGAACCGATTAGTTCCGAAAAATTTCGACATTTTCGACAACAGACGAAGCGAACAATATACAAAAAAATAGTTGGGAACTGCGTTATTAGCCTCATAAAGTATTCTATTTGATTCAAATATGATTTTTTTATGATGACCTCAGATGGGGTGATGTTATTAGTTTTTAGTTTCGAATCCCACAGTTGGTAAAACCTTTTCAATGTTTAGGTGGTATTTAATATTTCTTAATATTTGAATGTGTTGTTCTTCTTTTATATTTAGAAATCTCTTCCTCAGTCCAAATGTAGGTTTCTGTGGAAAACTTCCATGGAGTCAGGATGATATGAAGGGATGTGCGTTGTGAAAAATATATGACCGAACCGGGGCTCGAACCCGAGACCTCTCACTTGCCGGGCGAGAATCCAATTATGTTATTACATCTATAACTTCTAGACATACTTGTACCTAAACTGTAGTGTACCCTGTCACTTACAGAACTTATCAGGTTTCAGCCGCAGGTCACGAACCGGAAGGGGCCGGCCAAGGTGTTTATAGAAGTTGGCTTATATAAACACCTTGGGGGCTGGTAGTCCCATTAAAATACCCTGACCGTTCCCATATATTTTCAAAAATCCCAATAATATTAATGTAATTTTTAATTTTGTTAATTTTGAATACGCGATTCTTCAAGAGAGGTCTTCAAGAGAGGACGGTGTAACATTTTAAAACACGGACCTCGCCGTCGAGAGACAATTAACAGGTGGAGGGAGGTCGTCACACTATCCCCCTAGTCTCTCTGGCCCAACGGCAGCAACTATAATCACCCAACGGATCAGGTTGGCTGAGTGGTAACGCTCTGAACTTGTATTCCGGAGGCCCGGGTTCGATTCCCGCGACCGTCCTTCCTGATTAGGTTTTTTTTCGTGGTATTCCCTCAGTCGACAGGCAAATGCTGGGAAGGTACCCTACTAATAGGCCACGACCGCCTCCTTCCCACCTTCCATCCTTACCTACGCTTCACCATCATTTCCCAATCATCATAATCATTCATCCGTCGCCATTAGCCTCGCTGCAGAACAGTGCAACGTTAAGCCCCAGACCAAAAAAATATATAATCACCCATCCAAGTACTGACCCTGCTCATTGATGCTTTTACAGTCAACGTCTCGATGATTCAAAAGATTTGAGACGATAGGCAGAAAATATCTCCAATATTTACCTCGTAGTTCTGTCGTCTTTTAGTCCCAATGGCGTAATTCTATCTAAAACATAAAACAGACAACAACCAAACATATTGAATGTGTGTAACTTATTGAAAATCAAACTTACAAGATTGTGTGTATAGTAGTGATTCACATAAAATTATACACGATAGTAAAAACTATTTTTGAACGACATTTCTCTGGCTTGTCTTTTCTAAAATATAAATTTAATATTCACTTTGCATATTTCAAAAGCATTACCGGAAGAGAACTGTCAGATGGGAAATAAAGCCAGAGATGTCAACGTTCATAAAAGCTGCTCTATTTACAATTGTGTAAATAAAATTGCAATTGTTATTGCATGCAACTGCACATGAAGACACGAAACAAATTCCAACAAGGCGAGGGACGAGAAAAGAAAGAGCAAGAAACACGGACGATGAAGTTAATTCGTGTCGTAAACTTTTCTGTAATTCTTTTGCCTGTGAATTTGACGTGAAAACTAGGCAGCGTGATTCCAGGCAATTAGCGAACAATTGAGCCGTGTCAAAGAGTTGCTCCCCTGACCACTCTTGGCGAGGATGTAACATCTTCATCTCATCCTAATCATCCCCTCAACCTTCCTGTATCTCATCGTTAGGAAACACGTCCTACTGCGGTAATTGGTTAACTTTTCGAGGAGAAAAGTTTCGAAAAACAATAAAACAAAGGTAAAAACATTGATTGGTTTGCGATGGACTGACTTTTAGTAGGAAACAAAGATCACGTTGCTGTTGGAAATACGGGTTTTAGCGGATGGATCGAATAAGAGCGACTCATTTTCTCTTCCGTTGAATGAAAGAATTTTTACGATTGTGCAGCAATGGGTTCAAAGCTACTGTTACAATTTTCCAATCTACTCGACGTTCTCTTTCGATTAACGACTGTTTTATATGAAGAATCATTTTGTCGTGTACTCGGAGCTAAAAACTACTACAAATAATCGTGGATAAAAAGTTAATTTAACTTTTCCTCGGGGAAAAAACACTGAATAGAAGAATGCTAATCGTGATAATTGTCACTAATTATCAAGTAATTTATTCTAAAAAAACAATGAATGCTTGAATTAATTCACAATGACAACGTGCATATAGTCAACTTTTCTCTACTTCAACAGAAATCACGATTTTGAAATACACTTATTATTCAACAAAGAAAATTGTTCTCGGTCGGAAAATTCTATGTCTTTCTTTCTTGACTTTTCTATTCGACTCATCAAATATGCATTTTACAAAATGTCTAGTATCTGCTAATGACGTCAACTTGAACAAAGAACGGAGTTAAACCAAATCACTTGGCAACATCACATAGGTACGAACCGAAAATTACCTCTTTTAGAAAATAATTTTCCTTCTTCGCATGTTCAAAGAGAAGAACTTAATTAGCTTTCCTTTGACTTTTCATAGAGTCTCATTGCAAAAAAGAGTCTTACACTATTATGCTTTCGAGCGTTGGGAGTTCGGCATTGTGGTTGGCTGATAGTTTTAATAGAGCTGTGGAGTCTACCACACAAACTCCTTTACTCGAGCAGAATATTAAAATGTTAGTAATAGTTTTCTAATGAATAATGAATCCACTTTAATTCTCATTGCCCTATATCGTAAAGTGAAGAGAATTCCATGCGATTAAGCTGACGGTTTCAGAGAAGACTCAATATCACTGGAGTATCCGTTGATGTAAAATCATTTGAGATCGCTTAAGCTTTCTAGACTCATTATTGTACGTATAGTACATACTTTGTGGAGAAAGGTGTTTGAAGATCCAAAGCAACGTTATAGAATAACCAGGGAACATAACCGGCTCCTCATTATTTACTTATTATTAGAAATTATGTTCCATTTTTTTCAAATATTAATGATATTTATTTGCAACGTGTCAAATCGATTTTTTGACACCAAACAATTGTGAAAAAGTAAGATGCTGTCTTCTGATTGATCTATGAAGACGTTTTATTTCTACAAATCCGCGTGGGTTTGTAAAACAGTACTTTTTGAACATTTCAATCATGTTTGTTTTTTCATTTCAATCATTTCCATCCCCTACAATATAGCAATATACAATAAAACTGCAATATAACATGTGTGGTTGGATTATTAGGCATCACAAAAGCGTATATACGTTCAGGAACAATTAAATTGAATAATAAGTAAAAAAAATACATTGTCTGTAAATATTAAAACAGAAACAAGTTTAGAAATAAATCGAACGTTTCGCATGATTATGTTTTGAAAGTGCATAACCAGGAGAATATATTAAAAACTTGTAGATTGTGTATTACGATTTAGTGACTGCAACAAAAAGTTAAAGAGGTTGGCATTTTTTACGCCCGACGGCTCTAATGTTATTACTTCCTTAATTATCGTGTTGATTAGTAGAGTGGGACGGGGGGAAGGGGGGGGTTGGTCCCCTGATTTCACTCCAGCAAACCACGGGGTCCAATTATAATCAGAAGTAAGCTTTGCTTTTTCATCCCGAGCAGAATAATAAAAAACGAGTACGCAATTTCATTTTCGCTAACTCTAGCATGTTGTGATCTGCAGCCTCTGACCCATGCATGCAGGATGCAGGTCACGTGTTAGCGGTCACGTGAGCAAACAGGTACTGTCACGTGACATTACTCAAACATGGCGGCGGACGAGTGCGCAGCCACACGGCGCAGGACGCGTTCAAAGCAGTTCCAAAGCACTTAGAGTGTTAGACCACTTCACACTATTCTAAAGGTTGTGTTTTCAATTGAGACTGGTTTTTAAGAAAGTGCTTGGGAAATAATGTAGATAATTGAACACAATTTACTCTTTATTTATATGTGGAGAGGATGCCTTTTAGTGTCTTTCTTAAGAGAGTTGATTGGGTAAAAAGAAGTACATGATGAAGAGAAAACTTACAAAATCTAAAATAAAAAATTTTTGTCTTAAAATTAGGCCCAACATTCTCTAAATAATTATAGCATAATTATTAATATTTTTTGAATTCAAGCAATAAAACATCCCACAAGTAATTAAAGCCGACCAATCATATGAACCCCTCAAACTGATCTGGGGTCCTATTCTCAAACATTTGAATTCCCAATTCTGATGGAATTCGATTTCATGCTATGTTAATCCTTATGGCCGTGACCGGATTCCATCAGAATGGAATTAGGAAAACGTTCTAGAATATACCTCCTATACTTAATTAATTTCTTTGATAGTGGAGGTGCCAGGATTTTTCCGCTTTTACTACGATATTATATTATTAACGTTTAAAAACAACGTCATTACGCATTTGAATTAGTTTGAAATAGTCTGTTTGTTAATTGGTGTGTATGTGAGGCGCATTTCAACTTGCTCGTGGTAAAGACATGCCACCAGAAGATTGGGTAGGAAGGGAAGCGACAAAGCCGGGCGGTTTTTGACAGGAAATGAGCCCCAGATACAAGACAGTCGAAAGTTCGGCTCGGAAAATGTCACGGATGGGAAATGAAGACGCGGCGGTTGGAAGCTGGAAAACTCAGAACAGTTCAAACAAGAAATCTAAGAAATCTTAGCATTTTCTTTATCCATAAGAAAAGTCTTAGCTTATATTTTAGGCAGCTTTGAATTCCCATGGACTTACAAAAAATCCTTCAATCCTTGAAATTCTACTATACACTCATAAAAATATACCAATTCAGAAATTATCTGGATGGCTCTGGATTCTAATGAATTTCACAAGCAGTATGATTTTCCAGATGTGTTTTCTTGTTGTAAACCCATTGTTGTAAAACACAAATAGATAGGTATCTGGAAAACCAAACTGAATGTAAATTTATTTAGAAATCAGAGCCACCCAGATATTTTCTAAATTGGTCTATTAAGGTAGTTTTTCTTCAAGCAATTTTTTTTATTCCTGACTTTAAATATAAGATATTTGATCTATCTAATGCAACAAATAGGAATGTATACATGACTTATTTAAAAGAGATGAAAAAGTTGTTTCCTCGTATGTTTAAGATTTTTTTTAAATTCACTAAAGATTGTATGAAATCCAATTCAAGTCGTAAAAGCTTATCCACAACTTCTTGATACAATTCTAAACGAGAACACGTTTTCGAATTGCCCCCTATTAAACTTCATTTGCCTCACAGAAATTCACTCCATGAAATAAGTTTCCCGGCAAGTCGGTATCAAGTCGGGTTCCATCAGTTAGGCGGAGAGTTGAGTCGCGAACGAAAGGGGCCGTGAGAAAAGTGAGATGAATGGGAATGCGATATTGGACGAGTGGATCTATAGTCACAAGTTCAGTCGCGAGACTGTTCGCACTCAATTACTACACCCAGCTACTTAGAAACCCGGGATAGAAACATTTTACAAAACACCCCTCGTTTCGTGGAGGTCTAAGAACGATCGACACCGCTTTACCTCAAAGCTTTTTAATTTAAAACTCAATTTGACATCCTAGTCGGATTTCTCATCCATTCTATACGCCATTTCCTTTGCTAGTCACAATCTCTCTGGTTTCTTCGTATCATAATAAATTTAATTTGTTCATATTATATTATAATTTTATTACAATTTCATTTTGTATTATTATCGTGACATGTTTTCCATATTCAACACTAGCACAATTATTAGCAAGGAAGATAATATGACGTATAAAATATGTTTCTTCCAAGAAACTGCAGTTTAGCTGTGTAGATAAATCGTCATAATTTTCATTTTTTTTTTACTATTTTAAAAAACAAACTCATTGTACTGCAACAAAATAATTGTATGGTAGCGGTCAACACTACCAATAGGTGTAAAATAAACGTAATTCATTAGGAATTGTCAAAATAAACACGTCATATAAAGTAGATTTCCACCAGGGTACGAATATATTGATATTGTTCTTCTGACTGTTTCCATGCACTATTTTACATTGATAATACTCTTGTTATTTATAGTTGCATTGTTAAATGAACAATACAATGAAAAAACATATTATTAAAATTACAAAATGATGAAACTTATTCAAAGGGAAATGAAATGTATATATTCAACTGAGCACGACTGTAGTTCAAAGCAGTCGCTCCACGCCAGCCAAGTCAGACGGCGTACAATCTAATATCATGCGCTAAATTGCCGAACTGGAATATACCATAGGTTGAAGCTACGGCCCACACTTTTACGCTTACTGGATCTTAAAAATTTAAAATGTCACATTGTTGTGAAATATCTTAATTTGAATCTGTGGCTGACCCTACCACACATACCAAATTTGCAAACAATCGATTATGCCTTTTATGAACTAGAGATCCGTGAAAAATTGTTTGCTGGCTTTCATATTAAAAAATAACCTTTTCCTCGAAAAATTGAATAAACCAGTTTCCCTGAAATTTTAACCGTTGTGCACTTTTATCATCTGATGTGCCTTCAGTCCTGACTTTTTTACCTATACTTACTAATTTATTAACTTATTTAATTGAGCGAGCGAAGCGAGCGTCTCCTTTTGGCTCTTTTGGCACGGACCTCTGTTTTTTGTTTTTTTGTTTTTGTTTTTGTTTTTGTTTTTGTTTTTGGCTGCTAATAGCCGATACACAGGTCGCACCGTTTCACCGATCGATCTGAAATTTTGCACACATGTAAAACCAACCTTCTCTGTTTGCAGACCCTAATTTTTTTGAAATCCATTCATTGGTTGAAATTTAAATAAACATCTCCTGATAGGCTGAAAAATGAAAATGGACTTCGACAAATGTGATCGACCTTATATTTTGCATGGTCATTAGGACCAACATTGTCTCTTATTTTACAAATTTTCAGCCAAATCCTCCCATTGGTTAAAATTTAAAAGATATTTCATGTGCTTTTTGAAATTTAATCCAGAACCGTTTTACCGATCAACTTTAAATTTTGTATGGTCATCGGGTCCAACATTATCTGTTTTTCTGACAATTTTCAGACTAAACTGTGTTTAAATTCAAAAGTTATCGACAGTTTACGCATATTTTGCGTGTTGGCTATCATATTTCTCGAATTTCATATTTCACGGAATCTTCGAATCTTCACTTCAAGGTTGTTAGATCAGAAACTTTCAAACGTATTACGAAACTGATATGACCGTTTAACATTTTTTTGAACGATATCCTGTAATTTTTGGAAATAAACAAGGAATCGTTCAATCATAAAGGTTCAATCGATCAACTTAAAACTTTGCGTGGTTATTGGGACCAATATTTTAGGAATTGTTGGAGATTTTCATACAAGTCTGTGACGAAATTCAAGAATTACTGGCTTTTAAGGACATTTTTGATAAACATAATTTCGGTTCGAGGTGTTGCGCGTATCCGTGCTCGCTCATCAACGCGTTACTCAGAGCGTTTTCCTAGTTTACTTCCTTAAGGCCGGTATTACCATTAGCTTAGCTCCACTTCAGAAAACTCGGTGTATTACCATTACATACTGCAATTTCATTCCGGAGCTTATTTCCTCATTCTACACTCTATTTCTCTCAGTCTACATTGACTGCAGTTTTTCAAGCTATTTCGCAGTACATAATGGTATTATACCACATTATCCGAAGTGAAGCTTTGCTAAACTGAAGATTAAACTAAAATAAGCTTATGCTTGAAATAGGCCACCATGGCAGGCATAGAATAAATCCAAGGTCATCCAGTAAGACGCTGGCATATTTTACGCATAAATTGTACGCGGTTTAATTACTTAATCTTATTTACTTACTTACTCACTGTCAGTTGCTCATAAATAATAGGTACTCAAGTAAATGGGTCACATTTACTTTATAAATACGTTTACGTTTTTAATAGGTACTAGGTTCAAGTGGAAATGATAAATATGTGAAAACTCTAAAACCCTCGATTAAATAAACGAAAACACAATTCATATTTTTTTGACAAATTCGAGTCTACTAACAACACCCTGTCTCTCTAGCCTGCTAATCCGTCTGTATAAATTGTCCTGAATCCTGGGCCAAAGTGTCGCTCCATCATGTATGACTAATTACCATCAATTACCGTCAGAAGGAGCGTCGGTAATTGTCAACGTCGACGCCCGTGAGCGTCGCGCGAGGTAAGCGGCTTACGTCACAGCGTCGTGAAAATCATTTGACACGATCAATGTCAACATTGGAACAGATACACCGTGAGAATAGCGAGATTCGACTAGAGCAGTTTTAAATTTTCCCGCGTTGCTGGATTCTTAACGAGGGACGAGCGATTCGAACAAAATAAGAGATACGTGATGGAGCCACTTCTGGCAGGAAACTTTTTAGAGGCACTTTTTTATTTAGAAGCTCGTGTTTTCATAGGGCAGTGGAAAAGGAGAAACAATTGAAATTTAGATTTAGTTACAAGTTTACTTTTTCAGCCATAACAAACAACTCAAGCAATTTTAATATAATGTATTTATATAAATATCCCCGTGATATCCTCCATTATTCCCCTTATGGCTAGTTTTCTCGAATATAATCACGGTTTTCTGGAAATTTCTACAAATTTGCAAAGAATTTTGAATTTCTAGAATACCGTTTTACCATAGAAACACAATGTTTGCACTTTTTAGATGGAAAAACGTAAATATAAAGCAGTAAAACCCTCATAGCTCGGTAAAACGTCCACGAAGGTCATTTAAAAATGTTATAATAAATATTGCATCTGATACACGCTATAGTAGTTTTTCAAAAAATTATATTCGTGGGAAAGCAGCGTAATACACTGTTCAAGATATCAGCATGACTTTTCCGTATGGTCGCAATGTTAAACTGAGAAAAAAAACTGTAACTTTGAAGCGATATATCTAAAAAATTAGTTCACGTTGACCACTTTTTCTCGCGTATTATGATGCAGAACATAGCAATGTATTTATATGCGAAATTTGAACGATTTCTATACAGAAGTGAAATTCGGAGATCCTCCCTTAATTACTTGTCTTCTTTGATCATGGTAATAAGTGTTAACGTTGTGGTCATGACCGCTTTGTGAGCTTAAAACTAATTTCAGCAAAATATAAATTTGCACTCTCTTTTTATATAATATTTTAATATCATGTTTGGAATATTTAATCCGATGACTGGTTTATTAAGCGGTAAAGCTGGACGTGAAATTGTTCAGAAACAAGAACTATCCAAGATATGACTGATTTGGAGGGTAATTTAATTATTACGCGAGTCAATTTTTAAAAAAAATTGTTTATTTATTTTATTTATTATCAAAAACCACACAAAAATACAATACATTCCGCTTTTCACAATGCCAAACGGCTTTTCTGTGGATTAATAATAAAAAATAATAAGTGGATTCCAAAAAAATACATGTTTATGTATATACATTTACAGAAGAGAGAAAGAATAGAATAACCTAATTACAAAACAAATATTTTAAACAACGTCAGAGTATTCATACAATTATGATTTTACATTTCTTGATACAATTATAATTATCTAAAAATTTAATTTCTTGAGGCAACTGATTGAAAATGTTAGGGACAAAGTAATTTAAAGATCGCTTTCCATACTTGTTTGTAAATCGGGGAAGTATTAAAGAAACGGGATTCACCATTGATCTAATGGCCCTGGGATGATTATATATAATTTTAAATTCTTTAGAATAAAAATATTTGATTATGAATTTATACTTATAAATTAAGGTGTAAGGTGTACTTGCAGTGATTTTTATGAACTTTCAGAATATGTCCTCGGTTTTTAGAAAATATTGCCACAAATTCTTGAAAAACGCAATTGAAATATCGGTTTGCATGGAAGATAGATACAAGTTTCAACATAAAACTTTGTTTATCTCAGTTTCTTCCGAATGTGACTTATAGCGTTCTTCCCCTGTATACCCTTCATTTGTTTATGTGCACCAACGAAGGATTCTAGTGGCCTGGAAGAGTGTATATTGGGTGCAGTTTATCATTTTTGTCCATAAGGAACGGTTTTTAAAGGAACTTGATGCATGATATAACTTACCTACAGGTTACCGTTTTTCATCATATAAAATAAAAGAAGACGAATCAATGACCTCAAAAAGAAGGAGGAGAAGAATTAAATTTGACAAATTTCATGGGTTTGACATTGCAAATCCCCAATTAGTATGCATCAATATAAATAATCAAAACACATCATTACTTATGGATCAGTATAAATGTATCAAAGAAAAATATATGTCGTCCTAAGCTGGTTGACTTGGAACCATAAAGGAAAACTGAGCTCGGGAGTATGGTTGCCAGGTTACAGCATAAAAGAACCACTTTGTTCAATCACCAATATAAATTCCCATCCAGCCAGTTCACAACGATATCGCCAATCCTCGAGGTATTCTAATTTACTTATACCGTGTAACTGTCGTCCCTTAATTGCGAGATTGTTGCATAATACAAGTTTTACTTTTCATGAGAATTAGCTCTATTTTCGAAAAGAGCAGTGTTTTTATAATACATATTTTCACACACAAAATGGTGATATTTTTCAGTTCAAATTATTTTTGTGTGCATGTTTGATGCAAAATCGTATATAAATGCACTGCTCTGTAAATTAACTCAATTATGTCTGAATAGAAAAAGTGATTAATGTAACAAACAGACTATTTAGGGTGGATTTAGAAGCATGGCTTGGTAAGCAAGCAATTCCATTGGTGATGGACGTCTACCATTCGACGAATTTTCTGTGTATGTTTTTAATGATGCTAATGTCAAAAACATTCTGATCAAGCTGAAATTGAGATAAATTGCATCCCAGAATCATGTCATATTTTTAAACAAAATCTACTAACAGATTACATATGTATATTTCGATCAAACTGGAAGTAAAACTTCAGTTTAATCCAAACCAAACTACCTGGAGTTAGCCTACAAACTGTAGACCGATCAAACTGAATCGGTCAAACTTGATCGGTCTACACATTTCTAATCCAGTAGTGGATTTTGTTTAAAATTATGACATAATTCTGGGTTGCAATTAATCTCAATTTCAGTTTGATCAGAATGTTTTTGACATTGGCATCATTAGAAAACATACACAGAAAATTCATAGAAAGGTGGACCATCAGGCTGTTTTTGAATTTGTCATTTTGTCTTACAACGACGAGAGAAGAAATATAGAATCCAAACAAAAAGGCTCAATTTCTTCAGATATTATAACTTCACGACTTTTAAATTGTCACAGGCAAATACCAATCTGCTTTACCTGGTTTTAAAGTGGACTTTTTGGACATCTGAAAGATGTAAAGTCGTAACTTTACGACTGTTTCTAAGAAATTGAGCATTGTTTTTCCCTGTCTCTCATGTTACATGCATATTTATTATTTTCATCAATTTCGAACTAGGTATATCTCTTCCACCTGATACCAATCTTGAAGCATATTACATTGCATTGCATTGCCATTGCACTCTCAACTAGTTCCTTATAACTGCGTTATTGCAAGCGATGATTCCTCCATTTCCTATCGGAGAGGCCAAAGATTGTTGTATTCCTTTTGTATTAAGTATTCTCAAAAAGAGCAGACATCAAACCACACCGACTCGTGTATTATTTCTTCCTGTTCTTCAGGAAGTCTCAAGTATTGGTCGCGATTTCCTTCCTCATATTACAGTGACCCAGTCTCATATTGACCCAGATTCTCTAAAACCCTGTCGCTTGAAATGGGGATCCGCTTACTAGGTGGAGATTTTGGTTTATCTTGTTTATATCTTGTTTGTAATATCGTTGAATATTATATTCGACGGTGGTAATATCTTCAGTTGGAAGTATCATGCTTTAATAAGATATCAACACTTAACAAACCTTAGAGAAAATATAGCATCAATGAAGAATATTCACCGTGATGTTCTTTTTTCACACCCGACAAGGAAATCTGAGTCACAGATCGGCAAGATTTTATAATATTATTATTTTGTAATTCCAAAATGCGGACATATTATATCCTAGACTCATTATTTACTCCACTGTGTACAACTTTAGGAGGTAGTTTTGATACAATATTCTGGGAATGATGGAGAAAATGTAGGAAATGTTTAAATGAAAAAGTTTTATTTTTCATATTATTGTTTTTATGTGCATGTGATTTTTACAAAACAAATGTTGTGTCATAAAATTCAAAAGAAATAAAATAAAATAGAATATACCTAAATAAATATATTTCAAGAAAAAAGTTTAATTTTTCATAATCTATTTCATGAAACATATGAAAAATAAAAGTTTTTTATTTCAAGTATTTATTGAAAATTAATATTTTAAACGACATTGTTTCACTTAAAAACGCACTATTGAAGCGTTCCTAAGATATTCCATCGGGTTACGAACAGTAGGAAAATGTACGTAACATCAAATCTTAGAATTGTAATGACCGTTGAATTTCTTTTCTCTACGTGAATTAGAATCATTTTGTAAGATTAGTTTTATTTCTTATTTTCAAAGAACTTCTCTTCGTCTAGTTGCTCATTAATTCATCGTAGAGTCAAATTTGCATTTTCAAGACTTCATTCCCTTTTTTTTATTTTTACTGTAACTTGAGTCTTCTCGGGCAAGTTACTTCCGAACGTAGCTGACGGGCCATCAATAAAATGCAAATCAGTCTCTAACTATTGGATTTGAAAATGGGATTCATTGCGGGGTTCACAAGGCTCTTTGCACGGACGATACGTGACGGAAGACGAGAGTCAGGGATTCGGAAAACAGAACGGAATCATGGGCGAAAATTATTGTCACAAAATTACCAAAGAATGAGTCTACCTACGCAATGTATAAGTAAACAATGAAATGTGTTTATTTATTGGACTTAGTTTTAAACATATTGACGAGGTGCGTTTTGATTTCATTTATCGTGGTGTTTATAAGTATTAGTGAACTTGCTTCGCTCGCTCAAAAAATGATCTTTTGAGTTGTGGCTCCGATCAATTTGAAATTTTTACTATGTCATTAAGACCAACGTTTTATCAAACTTTACAAAATTTCAGTCAAATTCTCAAATTGGTTAAAACTTTAAAATATATTCTGATTAATCGAAAATTAAAATGTTCCTATTGAGCTCAAATTTTGCATGGTGAACAAAACCAACATTATCTCATATCTTACACATTTTCAGCCCAATCGCTCAATGTAGTTACAGCCTTGGTGCAATTTTAGAAGTTTTGAAAGAGCTGTCAAAATAAATTCATTCAACATGTGGTTTTATTGTACCTAAATCACGTCACATGGATCTGTTATTCAATTCTTACAGAACCAGAATTGATGGAAATTGTACAGTTCCAAAGAAAATTAGAAATAAAAGTAGCATCTTTTTATCTTTGATTGAATCACATTGATTGGTTGGAGATGTTGCGCGTATCGGTGCTCACTTATCAACGCGTTACATTGGGCGTTTTCCCAGTGTAAACGCTCATGCTCATATCACAGGTCATGAGGCATTTGATTCCAAGGTGTGTAGAATATCAAATTACACAGCAACTCGCATGCAATTCGAACAAATAAGCGATACGTGATGGAGCCACTTCTGGCAGGAAACTTCATAGATGCACTTTTTTATTTTGAAGTTCGTGTTTCCATAGGGCAGTGAAAAAGGAGAAACAATTGAAATTTACATTTAGTTACAGGTTTACTTTTTCAGCCATAACAAACAACTGAAGCAAATTTAATATAATTTATTTATATAAATATCGCCGTGATATCCTCCATTATCCCCCTATGGCTAGTACCACAGAATCCACCAGAGGTCAGTCGTGTTCCTTATTTTCTCAAATACAAAGGCTCGCACTTTACTGAGCGTTTTTCAACAGCAAATTAAAATTAAGTTGGCTTTTAGTCAGTTTGTTTCGCCTCTTCTTCTACGTCCAAGGGAACACGAATTCGTATGACATGAATGCATAAACTCATGACCGCCTTTTTCGTAGGTACTTTCTTTTTCTTTTGGATTACTGTATCAAAAATTCGGTATACTTATTTATCGTTCCACCCACTCCCTTTTGTTCAAAGCTCGTCAATTTTATTTGTCTAACATCGTAAAAACGTTCCTCTGCCAAGACAGATAACGAGTATTTCTTTCACATTGAGAGGGGGGGGGGGAAATATAGGGAGGTTGAGAGCGAAGAGAAGGGGATGTTTTAAAATTCAACACCAGGTTGAGCGTCCCTCACTCATGCCCTCTCATGGGAATGCTCGGCAACTCTAACCACTCGATTGCTTTTACAGACCCATGCCGTGACGCCGGCGCCTGCACGTGAACCAATAGGAAAACAGATCAAACTGCACACGAGTTAAATGGTTTAAGGAAAGCCGAAAATATCGACGCCTTATTTTACGAGTAGCTTAGAAAATAAAATAAGAAAAATATCGTGTTGATAGATCAGTCATTGTTGCTTCCGATGTCTTCATTCATGTAATATTTGTACATTCAATGCCATTTTGAAAATGTCCATTATTGTATTTTATATAATGCAGGATATTAGCTTGGATTATTTACATTTTGGATCACTAATTCAAATGTATGTCCAAGATCGCAAAAAAATTCTATGTCGACAATTCGACTGACAAGATTATTTAGAAAATGCCAAGTTGACAAAATATGTTTAGAGGAAAAAGCAAGTACGTGATGGCTACTATACAGATATTATACAAGATAACATAGTTACGAACCCGTTCCAAACAGTTCACTGCAGGAAGTTTAAAATTCCGGCCAACTCTGAAGATTTGTTTGCTTTTCGGAGCGATTTGCTTTAAATTAAGCATGAAAAATGACTGTCTCAAGAGTAAAGATGTGAAGTGGTATTTCCTTTGTAAATATTGGATCCAGATAATCGAAATCCCAAGGCCCCGTTATAATATGTTTTAAAAAGCAAATGTTATAGTAATATTACTCCTTTAACAGGGCGGAAATCTTTTGCCCCAGGGTTTTAGAAAGCATAGTGAGCTAAACGATGCCATTCACTAATTTTCAAGATATAAAAATCACACATTCAAATATGATTCATGTAAAGAATCCCTGTAATTGTAAGAATGTGTTCATTAATTCATTGGTCATATGATTGCTGACTAACTGTGTTACAAAAAAGTTGTGGTCATTACACGTGCAATAAAATAAACCTACCTATGTTTAGTTTTACGCTGAAAATTTAAATGGGGGAATTTGTTTTTAAACTCGAATGTACACTATTGATTATAAACATTATGTAGATGACCAAATGCAATTATAGTATCACATAAAAGTAACTATGCAACATAACGCAACGCAACACATTGTTATATTACATTGCCGAAGGCTATACAATGTCTATGCCATTGGCAAAGGCATCCAACGTAATTTAAAAATAACTCACAATTACATCTTTCACGTCACCATGGCAATGATCCTTTAGACCAGCGTACAAACGAGCCCCTATATCCAGTCACATCTAAAACACCGGAAGCCATCCGCGTCCCCAGTGAATGAAAGTGCCATGATATTGGCAACACTGCCAGCCACTGGCGCGCAATCTTGCGGTCAGTGTGAAGATGGCATCGAGCCACCGAGCACGCAATGGCCTCCATCATCAACAACTCCATATTTCATGTGATCTCCCTCTCTCTCTTTCACTCTGTTTGACCAACTCTCGCACACGATTACGTTCGACGGAACGTTGGGGTCCACCTCGAGCGTCGCTTTTAGGAACACCACCCTCCCGAGTCACTTCTGGAAGAGAGCAGATGGCCAAAAGAAGTCTTCTTTTTTGGAACACGACCGACCTGGGCGCACTCTTGATTTGTTATTCAGAATCATGTTTTATTCAGGGCGCTCTACTTTCTTCCACGTATGATCTGGCTCGCAATTCGCATACGAAATAATAAAAAAAATGTTTGAATTAGTACATTTTTATTAAACATTATGCAAGTTCGGAGTGAGTAGAGTGTTTCGTTTTACTGCTAATGGTAGGACTAAATATTAATTTTTATAACTCTTTATAGAGGTAGGTACTCTGAACCTTCTCGAACTAAAATATGTTAGTAGGTACTGTGCAGGGGGATGGAATGGATTATTCCATTACATTTCAACAATTTTACTTAAAAAATTATTATATAGGTATTATTAATTTGAGGAATTTTAGTATAAATTAACCAAAAATATCACACACTTCTTCATAAATCACCTAAATAAAATATTGCATTGTCATATTCTGGATATTACGTACAAAATAAAATATAGACATCCATAATTTATTCCGAAAATTATGCCGAAGTTGAGTATGTAGAAACAGTGTACTACGTGTTAAAAATACAAATTATGCATGAAATAACATAATTTTCTTGCTCACAACGTAATGTGTTTGAATTTGTATTAATATCGAAAATTATATATAAAAAAATAATACTTATCCAGAAATCCAAAAAAATCCAAAATTCTAAAAATTCCAAATCCAAATTCCAAATATTTATGTGGAATTGCGATTCCAGACAGGGCCTGCAGGGCCTGCAGTTCTATACGATTCCAAATATTTATTTGGAATTGAGTATTTTTATTTTTTATTTTGCCTACACACCTTTGGAACTTTGTGTGAAGTATGTTTTAAATTGTTATTTGCCACGCAGATGAAACCTCGTAACACTGGTGAAACCTGCTGACTTCGTCAACACCTTTTAACATATAACGAGTGTGTAAAGAAACAGAACTGGAACCATTGTTCTAACCAGTCCACTCAAGTTTACAACCCCATGAAATCTGTACGTTTAAAAACGACAGCCAATTCATGAATTTTACTGTAATAACATTCAGAAAATAAAGGAGTGATCTGGGAAATGTTCTCAGTTAATTAAAAAGTATATATACCTCAAAGAAGCTTAAATCGTCCCTGAAAGGGCAAGATTACGTGACCCGACATTTTGTTCTACAGAAATGAGTACTAGAGTCAGGACATCGCAAATTGTCTCAAGTTGTGTTAATATTAGTGGAAGTTTTTAGTGAATGGTAAAGAAGAAGAAGACGACAAAGAAGAAGAAGCAGGAAAAGAAGAAGAAGAACAGAAGGAAGAAAGAGAAGAAAAATAATACTCTGTGTACCTGAGGGTACTTAAGGGCCTGAGGGCTGAGGGCCTGAGGCCTGTGTACCTGGGATTCTTCTTCTTTATAATTTAAACATTTATATTTTATTTGTTATTGTACTCTGTATGTGAATTTGAATTGAAGCATAAAATTCTTATAAATTGAATTGAATTGATTGAATTGAATTATTATATAGAAACGTCTGGACTGGCATACCGGCGTTCTTAATGTATAACTTGCCATTGTAATTTCATTTAATCTTTACCTCATGATTGTTTCAATTGGAAAAGAATGTGTGATACAGTTTCATTTATTACACCAATTAGGTACTTTTTTCGACTGAAATATTTATTTTCGGAAAATTAAATGTTTTTCCAATTACTATTTTTCTGATAATATTGAAATTAAATATTAACTATAAATATTAATCGATATGTCATTATGTTACTTCCGGTATCAAAATGGCTGCCTCTGTTCATCATTCTCAGGATCACGCTCTCACATGAAGTGCACATGTGGTAAAAGTTGCATCCTTATCGGACAACAATACAGGTAATGTCTTCGTTAATTTGAATCAATAGGAAATATTGTCTTTCAGGTCCTACCCCTGCAAGTTCAAGGGGGTGGCTGGATGAATGTTTCATAAGCGGTAAACAATGTGTGAGTGGACTCCTATACGAGATTACTAAACTTAATTTTTATTTTGAGACAATGTGGCTCTGTATAGACTTGGCTGCGAGGGACTAGCGCCCTGCTAGAAGTAGCTTTCGTATGGTGAAAGTATACATCAAAACGTAAACATAATGCCAAGCTTAACATTTGCACAATGAAGCCTATGCAAGTTATTCTTCTGAGAAGTTAAATTAATTAAAATTGGAGCTCTATTTTTTTGTATAATAACAGCATTCGAAAATAACCTTTTGACTCTCAGAAATAAGTATGGAGAACATTCCGTGCTCTCGTACTTTGATAACAAATTCAATTTGTATAATGAACTGCCTCAAGACAAAGCATCTGTAGTAAAGTATCTTATGCCAAATTAACGTAAGTGTCTGTATGACTCTCTTCACATGATTGAATTACCTACAGCAAATTAAAACACGTATTCTTTTGTTACATTATTACTAGAAAGACGCGAAGTGAAACGTGTTGATGAGCGAGCACCGATACGTGCCAAATCTCGACCCGGAATTTCGTAGCGCTCAGAAAACATCCATATTGAATTGAAATATGATCCACTCAATCAACATAAAAGTACCTACCTGTTTTTCATTGAAACTGAGAATAGCCCTCTATACACTCTGTCACTAAGAGGAGAAAAATTGAGGCTGTTAGGAGGAAGGGAAATGTGTCACAGCTATAAATAAAAGATAAATCACATTTTTCAGATGAATATTTAACTAGAAATTGTGTATGAACAAATATTGAGTATTATTATTAATTTGTAGGTATTTACATAAATATCTATTTTCATAAGTAATCACACTAAATATGATTTTTGGATTGCCGCTGTCGGATTTCTATATTCCCTATATACCTTGATACTCGTTGGTTGTGAAATATGATTTTTTTTCTGATGGCCTCTGATGGAGTGATGTATTAAATACCAACTGCAAATTAGACATATTTGCCAACTGTGGGATTCGAACCCAAGTCCCTAAAATGCCGGTCCAGAGCTCTAACCACCATACTAAAGCTCAATCCAGTGGCATTGTTAACACCTCTTTGTACTGGCCTTTTATTGGGATTTATGGATACTCTACTTCTTGATCCTTGATTCTCGATCTTCTTGATCCATCAATCGTAAAATCAAAACAAGAATGATAATAAGAATCATAGTTCGATGAAATGGAACTTCCGTAAACGTCGCAATTCATTCAATTAAATTACTTCTTAACACCCGTAATTATCATCCCTATTATTTTCTTTCACTTAGTGATAAATAACTCCAGGGGCGGGGTGGAGGGGGGGGGGGGGGGGCATGTGTGCGTGGGAATCGCATCTGCGGACTGGTTATGATAGCAGCGGAATATTTAGTGACCGCACTTTGATAATAAATCGCTAAAGACGAGGTCGGAGTTCACTGGCGCTGTTCATATCGCTTAGAGCTGTCGTAGATTCACGAGGCTGGCGGTAATAATTCACGAACACGCGACCTCCGGGGAGATAAAATGCTAAAAGAGACGGTGGTCTCGGCGCCGGGAGTGGAGGAGTGGGGGGCAGGTCAGCTGGGTGTTAGATATTGTGCCATTCAATATTGGTTTCTGAAAAGAAACTTCCGACAAGGCAAATAAGTATCGAGGTTTTTGGTTTTGTGTTGGTTTTAGGTTACAAATATTGCACCGCGGACGTTTGGGAATTTGTGTGTTTATTGACGTGTTTATTTTTTCGAAATAATTTACACTCGTTGAGTTGAAAAACGTATCCAACCAGGCTGGTGGCAAATGTCAAAAGTGAGTGTCATTTGACTCTATTTGGTTCTCAATTCTGTTATTTTCTTTTCGCGTTCTGTAATCGTCTCATTCCATCAATTCCAGAGAAGAGCTTCTCAAAAATTATCTTTGGTGGGCTCTGATTTGAAAACAATTCACGTTCAGTATGGGTTTTTAAGACGTATGTTCGATAAATGATGCCCAGTCTTTTGATATCTGGAAAACCAAGATGTATGTACATTTTTTAAATCCAAAGCCATTCCAGCCACTTTACCTTAATAGCAATCACCAACCAATCAGGGGATTAAGAGGATTTGTTTCTTTATTTCAAATCCTCTGAATGGTTGGTGAATGAGAATTTCAATTCAAGACATTCCAGTTTTGCTTGGACGAAATCAGCTAAATATACTTAAAGTTCGTTGATAATATTTGTAAAAGGGATTGTCCTAAAAAAAATCTTTTGTATCCACGATTTACGCATCATAGCAACTCTTAAATTCCATGATATTTCGAATATTGAATGCACTTGCTCGTCGACATGGTACCTCATTTCCTTTATCATAATTTTAATATTCATCCAAGCTAAGACACCTGCCTAAAATCTCTCTATAATTTGATGGCTCGCTGAGTTCAGCAGAGAGTACACATAATCGTCACCTGAGGTTATGAGCAAAAACATCATTCTAACGCCATTCTACACATAACTTGTCCATTTAATCAGAATAGTGTGTGTAGTGTGTGTGGGGGGGGGGGGGGTCCAACATTTGATGCCACATTCCAGATTCCTTCATGAATTCTCATAGGCATTGATGGAAAATACACCATTGCTGTGTGTTACTGTTTCTTGTAAACATTACGTGTGTAATATTTCTGTTTAGTTTTTTTTCATGCTCGTGATTTTTGCTTGATTACTAAGGTGACAGCCACCGACGGCTGCTACCTTAGCGCGGTGGTGGGGTTTGTGTTGGCCAATGATCCACTGCAGCTAAGCCGGCAAGCATATGCTCATGTGTAAGTGGTAAGGTCAGTGGTGAGGCCCAGACAAAGAACAGCCAGGGTCGACCTACCCATGCCCTCCCTCGAATGTACGGTCCCCTCGGGCCGGCCTCCTACCTCGGGACGGAGGTTCCCCCGAATCGTGTCCCACCGTTCCAAACCCTTTCTGGCCTGGGCTTCCCACTAGTGCTGGACTCCCCCGGGCCGGGCCCCTTTGGTCGACCCCTCCCTATGACCTCCACATATGAGCTCGCTGTCGACGGGCCTTTAAACACTATTATACTACTATATTCAATATATGTTCACTTCTTACGTAAATGCATATTGGTTGTTTTTATGCATCTCTTTTGTAGCCTATTTTCCTTCGGCCTGGTAAAATGATATAATTGAATAAATATATTATTTTGTAGTTGTGTGATGTGAAAAAATATTCCCAGAACTAGAATAAACAATTGTCTTAAAATCTCATTGTTGTAAAAGAAACGTGAGAATAACCTCTGAAGGAGATTAGTCTAAAAGCGATGTCATGTTGAAAAGTCTTTCACAAACTTCATTTGAACTTCAATTTGGTTTAAAGCTACTATTCACAAACATAGTAAAATAAAAAACAAAAGACTTTTCGTACTCACTTTATTTTACCACCCATGTTTATTCCACACTCGTATCTTTTAAAATGAGGCAACCCCAACAATGATTCGCTCATTTGCAATGATTTCCCAATAGAAAATCAAGCCTCGAATCCATTTTAATATTATTCTTGTACTGGGAATTCGCCGTCGGTTTTTTCCTGTACTCTTTAATTCAAAGTTCAAACATGCGGTCCTCATACATGATTTATCTGCGTGCTAAATCCCTGATGGCTCCGCTTTAAAAACCTACATTCAGCTTGTGCGCTAGCTGGAACCTTTTTCTAACTTCGCTTATACGACGAAACGGGGTAAAAACGATGTGGAATAAAAAAAATCGCGTTCTTAGTTTCATGAAAGACGCATTGCCGAAGATTTTTCATGTTGCCATATTTTGTGGACAGAGCTTTTTTCAAAGCCTGATGTATGACGTCACTTGGTCCGGGTCTGGGTCTGGGTCCGGGTCTATGATCGGTGGAGGTGCCACGGCGCTTTGACGTTTTAACTGCGAGCTTCATCCCGAGTTATGTTCAAGGGAATTTAGTTATTTTGTCGCTGTAGTTATAAAGGAAAAAGTATTTTTTTCATGCCTTTAGTTTGTGAAAATTAGATTCTTTTTGTTTTATTGTCGAAATTGGAATATGATTTCAACGGTATGAAGTAAAATAATACAATGGTGTTATGTATAGCCATTTCTTGCAATCGGATTATTTCAATAACTAATTGTAAATAAACGTTACTATTATTTATTTAAATAATCATTCGGTTATTTCAATTTCAATTTATCTTTATTTGCACATTTATATACATACAAAAAGGCGACATTCAACATTATAATGATCACATTTGTCATTGTTGATCTACCATGTAACCTGTTTAAAAAACAACTAAAACATATTATCTATTTAAGATAGTAGTCACACTGAACAATTTAACTACATAAGAAGGCATACTTGCGAAAGTAATAGTCAAGATAGTTATAAAATAGTTAAAAGATAAAAAATTAATGAATTAATAAATACCATACCTATACTATAGGGTTACTACAAAGCGTAAGTTGAAACTCTAGCAGTATCTAATCAAAATAAGGTAGGTATGATAGCTACAGATTAATTTAAAACAGATAAGTTTAAAGATAAGCTAAAGCTAAGTTACTATTGTACGGGAGTTCAGACCTGTTCCTTGTAACACCCAATTGCAAACAAGTGATTCTTTAACATTTTATTGAACACACCTACACATGAGTCTTTTAGCTTGGTTGGCACATCATTATAGGCTTTCGCCGAAGCGTAAGCGAAAGACGATTTATATTTCGATGTTTTGTGGGTTGCAATCGATAGGTCAGCTCGGTTTCTAGTATTCACTAAATGCAGTTCTCCTCTTCGCACGATCTTCCTAGCCAAGTAGGATGGCTGTGTTATGTTCTTTGGGTGTCTGTGGTATTAGGTAAATTGAAATTGTAAGAAAACTAGTATGGAATTTTTTTTTGAAAAAAGGGGTGAAAATCAGAGTCAATTTTAGATACAATTGAATTGGAAACAAAACAAATCTTTCGTTTATTGTAAACGGTAACCACGGTATAAATTATTTTCAAAAAAAGTTTGAATACGCACAGCACCGTCAAAACTCAAAAGATCTTGACGCGTTTGTTTCATTCATTCATTCCAATATTCACTCAATTAGGTACATTAAAACTGCACCATTGTAATGAACAATGTGAAAACTCAATTAAATGTTTCAACTTAATTGAGAGCACGTATTTGTATAAAAAGGGTTTCTAACAATTATACTAAATCCAAAGTGATGTGATGACGGTTCATGCATATCAATGCACATTATTTTATTCATTTCAAATCTATATTTGTTCTAAAGTTGAGATTTATCGGGGTTTTGCATATTTGATCTCGGAGGATTCCCCACGATTTAGTTACGATAAACTCACATTATAGCTTGAAAGAAATACGTTCGTTTGTCATTACTTCTTTTTGCGTTGACATTTCTTATAAAGTATTTCCGATATGATTTGAAAACTGTAGACATTACGTAAACGTAACATCATTTTGCGTTTCAATTGCTGGAATATAAATACACTTCCCCACAGTAAGTTGCCAGCCAAGTTTTCATTGAACAAGTTCCTGTGGAAACCGTCTTATTGACTTCGAAATGCATTTTCCTGCTTCTTTTGCCACCGCTTTCGAGCTGAAGAGATAAGCTTCTATATGCATTCAAGTGCAGCTGTGCACTTTAGCAAGAGCAACGTGCATTTTCGCGCTGCTAGCAAAATCATGGAAAAACCACCGACAAGTAAACCATTACTCACATGCTTACAGAAAACTGTGTGTAATAAAACTCTTATCTTACGTTTTAAAGATTGAGAAGAATCGGATTTCTATAATTTTATCTGTCAAAGAACTTGATGTACTTTGGCAACATCGCAAGTACACAGGATAATTTGAATTATTATATTTACTTCCCAACATTTTTAACACTTTCTGACACAGTTTGTAAATTGCAGACGCCATTACCCGACATAAGTAAATACCTTCACATTATTCATTAATAAATCATAGTTCATACGTCTTTGGATTGTCTTTATACAATGATAAACGAATATAAAATTGATGAACATAAAAATAGTATACGCCGTTGTAAGCTAGGTAAACTCTGTGGTCCAAGCACAATATATTTGCAACATCTCAAAACAAAGTCGTATTATAAAATGTCTACTTAGGGCCGGTTTCCTATTTTCATTCGTTTTCACAAAGTAAAATATTTACAAATTTATGAGATTTTATACTTAAAACTGTAGTAAGGTAAAAGCTTCGACTAAATAATATTATTTCGTCTTAGGCAAAAGTCGTCTGATCTCTTCGATCGTCAACGGTCTTTCCATGCGGGTTCTTTTCCGAGACATAATATCTGTCGAGACTCAGTATACAGCAAACAAGAGAATTTCCAATCTTATGGTTTCGTTTGAACATAACTTGAACCAAAGAACACAGCAGTTTACACGATAAATACTAGCCAGCATCTTATAAGAAAACATACATTGCCTGGAAATAAATGTATGTGGTTGGAGAAAAAAAAATACCATTAGAGAGCTTTACGGTTTTAATAAAGTTCCTAGAAAAAGGTGCGAAGAACTGGCACCTTGTTGTACGATAAATTTGTGTGTCTTGTCTTTACAATAAATCTTAGATACATAGCCTGCTCTTCTTTTTCGTTCTGAGTTTCATGGTTTTAAATCACAGCGAAATGTGAATTCTGTTAACAATGTATCTCTCACATTATATGAAGGGAATGTCCGGTTAAATGGTGACGGAAATAATTTGTTACTCTAAATGGCGACATTATTTAAAGGAGTATCGGAATTCGAAATCCAATCTTCTCCATAATTAGTCTCTAAATCAACTATTAGAAACTTACTGGTTGAAAAAACTTAACTAAATGCTGGATTCACCAACTTTGATTAATCGGAGTAAACAAGTGTCAATTACATGTCTGCACTCCATAGTTTATTTTTATTTAAGAATTATTAACTGTTGTCTAGGTCATATTTGTGGGTACTTTTCACTCTGCTGAGAATCATTTGGTTGACCAGCAACTTCTTTGATTTTGTCTTAGATTCAATTCTGTTTCAAAGACAGTGACTACATTTTGCCAACATACCAATAAAGAGCAATCTGAACTTCTTTCTCTGTATGTCGGTGACAAATGGTGTAACTTTTTCATTTTACACCGAATTTTCATGTTCGTATTACACAGATATTTTAAAAATATAAAATGCATAGATTTTGCTGAAAATGTATCGAACACTTTTTTTAATTTATTATTTTAAAGTACCTAACTGTTGAGAGCGTCAAGTTAAAATCATAAAATAATACAAACAACAAAAATACCAATGCCATAAAATACGAGTGGAAAGTTCACAAGCGCTATATAATCTAATTTGAACAATTCTCCGTTCTCGTTTTGACCTCTCTCTCACTCTGTCAGACTCTGAGAGATGTCGGGAGGCAACCCTCCCCCCGTGCTGGCCCCTAGCGCCGTGGTGCAACTGGGACCTATCAACTTATATCACGGACTTGGAAGCTTTCGCCACGAGCCGAGTTGATATGATGAGCTGCTCTTGTTTTCAACCAATTGCAATTCTGCCCACATGAGTTTCTTCGTTGCGCGAATTCTCGGCTCATTCATAATAGATTTCACGCTGTTTTGCTGCTTCTGTTTACAGTCAACAAAAAGAACAGGATTGTGTGATACATTGCAAATCATGTTTGGGATTCCTTCAGGGAAGTGGACTCAAGTTACACGGAAAATTAATTTGATTGTACTATGTGTTTATTTTGGCATCTTTAAGTGAACAAATTAATTACCTTCGGTTATGATTATAATTTTTTTTATATGTTTCATCTTGGTTAGTAATATTGATAAACTTGAATTTACATCCACACAGTAAAATCAAAGATACCAGACGAAGTACATGAGAATGAAAGAGTTGTAACGACCAAAAACAGTTTTCGATACAAAATGTACATGTGTTTTGTCTTACGTTATTTAATTAGAGCTATTTTTCTATACTCCAAACAGTTTTTATTACAGGTTTTAATACTTTCTAGGTAGTTTTCCACAATCATGAAAACAACTTGAATAAAAAAAAAATGTGTTTGGCATACATGTTATAAGCCGTTTGAGGAAAGCAACTTTTCTCTGCAAGAATCGCTTTGGTTCATATTTATTCATGTCCATTAGTATTCAGTTTCACTGTAAAAGAATTACCTACTATAACAATTGCGTGAAATGTTTAATTGTGAACTTATTTCTTAAGAATGGAACCACAAAATGTTAAATTTCACTTCCAATTCTCACAACTGACGTTGTTTTAGTCTATTATAGCCACATTTCCACTCTGATGAAGTGAGTGAATAATCTGCGTAGCCTTATTAAAATTCTTTATATTTTAAAGTTTATAACGAGTTTTTAGAATTCGAGAAGAAAAAACGTTTAACACTTTTCAAGCAGCTTTTTGATACCATTAACTAATCAGTTAGTTTTACGTACCATTGTCCTCAGAACATATATATCGATTTGTGGCTAAACAATGAACTGGCCTACATATTTCTGTACACACTCTAAAAATTAAGATTATTTAGCTGACAATGTGAATTTCAATATATTTTACGAATAAAATACAGTTTTGATGCAAATGTTCATATTGAGATATGAGATGTTCGAATAAAAAGACAAAATATGCTTCTGTCTCAATAATCACGCGTAGCACGGACGAGTTATCGTCTGGTCTTTGACATAATTGAAGAGTACAGGGAAATAACGCTATAAGTCACATTCGGATGAAACTGGGATAAACGAAGTTTATGTTGAAACTTGTATAGATCTATCTTCCATACAAATCGATATTCAATTGCGCTTTTTCAAGACATTGTGGCAATATTTTCTAAAAACCGAGGGTATATTCTGAAAGCTCATAAAAATCACTTCAAGATTACACATTAAACTAATTTTTGTCAAAAATGGACATAAAGCGTTCTTTCCCTGTACCCTTCCTATCCTATCGCCACCAAACTATACTCCTTCGTGTTCATTTCCTATTCCCCTGCTCCCGTCTCATCTCAAATCGCAAGAGTTACATGATGAAATAACTTTCAAATTGATTCCCTGCTTGAAAACAGTGAATTATAGTTGAGCTATTAGTTTGGAATCTCTACAAGATGAACGCAGCTAGATTACGCGAAAGTTTAGTTTCAGATACATACTTGAAACTTTCTCTTCACCACAACAACGCGCCTATCTCCGGCGACGATGAAGATCTCACAACCAGACTATGGTCGCCCAGTAGACAACGTTGAACACGAGGAATGCGGCTGGAAAGACGATCCTACTCTTGTCGTCGATCCACTTGGCCAACTCCTCGGCCGTCATTGTCGTGAATCTGTGGACAGGAGGTCCGGCCGGCCAGGGGACGGTGATGCTGACGTCACTGGAGGCGACGGACTCGTTGGATCGGTCCGGAAGAGACAGGGAGTTCGCGGAGAGAGTGAAGAGGTTGCTCTGGAAAAAATGTTAGTGTCGTGTGACTCGTTATTTTGCGTGAATTTATGCTACGGCGTGAATTTAGTGAGCCTCAGTTTATGGACATTTAACATTTTTAAACATTTTATGCGAATTTAGACATTTTTATAATGAATTTTCTCTGTAAAACAACTTTAATATACGTGAAAATGCAGTCGCTTTTCTCGTGGGAAGGTTTACAACGTGTAACGACCGTAGAAACTGTTGGTGAGAAATATTTGAATAAAGATACTTTCGCCTAGAACCTAGAACTGGCATAGAATTAAGTCGTCATCAACATCATCCTAAAGGGATTTCCGGTTCAAATTCCTTCCTAAGACGAATTAAATACTTCGTTTGGTATCCAAACTTGCGCTGCTATCTTGCCATTTGGCATTCTAAGCAGATGCTCACTCCATTTTATTATTGTGTATTATTTGGTACTTTTTTTGATACATATTCAATTTCATTCAAAAACAGTTGAAAAACCATACATGTACGTCCTAGCACAATGCTAATAAATGTGAAATACATTTTTCAGTATGTTTTTCCTTAAGTTTCACTTACATTAGTATTCTTGTCCATATTGTCTTTGACTTGCTGTGGATCTTCGCTATCTAACATCTTTGGCCAGGACTGACTCCTATCCAGCGTGGATTGCATCTTCTTGCGATACAACTGGGGCGTCAACGCTGACTTCAGAATGTGCTTGCTGTTTGCTTTCTTCAATTGAACGTCTTGTCTGAAATCAAGCGAATTCAACGTCGACCAATTGAACACAGGAGTTGTTTTAAAACGACGTCGATTTATTTTCTGAACAACATTTAACTGGATAATGGTGAGTTGAAAACGATAAAGAGCTATGGAAAACCATCAGCTGAGAGAGGTAATCGACGAGAAGCAATTCAATATGGTGACAGCTTAGAGAAGAAACAATTGAAATTCGTTTAAGGAAAACCCTCTTCTGATTTCTCACTTCCGGACAAATTGAGCCCCCGCTTCTGCCGTCGAAGTAAGAATACTTTTAGCAGTCTTTAGCTCGTAGAGTAAGAACACTAATGTGAACTATTGGAAATAGTTACGTTAGGTACAAGGATGGAAACACTCCGGTGCATTTTATAGTCGTATCAAGAAACAAGATTCATATGCTTTTCATCACGAGCGCCTACTTTCCAAAAACAATTTTTTTTTTAAGTTTGAATCTAATCAAAATGTACTATTTTTAAGTACTAAATAAAAGAAAATAATGTTTATTTTTGAAGAATTGCTTTCTTACTGATCACAAAAAATGCAAACATATTTTTCATACGTTTCACTTAAAAGAGTTAGGACCTTTTGGGATTTCATTAAAAAAAATCAACGTGTAAGTATAGATCAACATTCGCTTCCAGTATATCAAAAAAGTGTTCAAAACTCACAAATTTTATTCCCCAGGTAAAACATTTTCCAAAAAACATCTTTGAATGTTTGAATGTGAATATATATCTTCACATATATTCTTTCTCTATCAAGTGACCTCCTTTACGTGTGAAAACAGACTGTGCAGCTCACTTTTTCCGCCAGATCGTGTTGACGAAAGCGAACTCCACTAGGGAGCCGAAGATGAAAGCGGTGCAAACAATGAACCAGACCTCCGTCGCTTTGATGTAGGATACTTTCGGCAGCGCTGTGCCGGTGTTGCGAGTCAGTGTGATGAACGTCAACATCGAGCTGGTTCCTGGGAGAGAACAAGAATCGTTTCATTTCGAGCTCGTCAGGAACCGATGTCATAGCGTGGGTAATTATTTGGGATGAAGACATAAAAACATTTCCTCTGTACGTCGGTATTCTATAAACATTCGTCGCCGCCGATTGTGGATGTTTTTCCATGCTACATCCATGTTGTAAATGGTCTGTCACCATGTAGTGACACACCTGCCACCATGTAGTGACACATCTGCCACCATGTAGTGACACATGTGTCACCATGTAGTGACACATCTGTCACCATGTAGTGACACATCTGCCACCACGTAGTCACGCATCTTGCCCCATGTAGTGACACATCTGTCACCATGTAGTGACACTTCAATCATTATGTAGTGACACATCTGTCACCATGTAGTGACACATCTGTAACCATGTAGTGACACATCTGTCACCATGTAGTGACACATCTGTAACCATGTAGTGACATATCTGTCACCATGTAGTGACACGTCTGTCACAATGTAGTGACACGTCTGTCACAATGTAGTGACACGTCTTTAGTGACAGATGTAGTGACACATCTGTCAGCATGTAATGGTACATCTGTAGTGACACATCTGTCACCATGTAGTGACACATCTGCTACCATGTAGTGACACATCTTGCTCTATGTAGTGAAAAACATCTGTCACCATGTAGTGACACATCTGTCACCATGTAGTGATGCATCTGTAGTAACACATCTGTCACCATGTAGATACACATCTGCTACCATGTAGTGACACATCTTGCTCTATGTAGTGAAAAACATCTGTCACCATGTAGTTGACACATCTGTCACCATGTAGTGATGCATCTGTAGTAACACATCTGTCACCATGTAGATACACATCTGCTACCAAGTAGTGACACATCTTGCTCTATGTAGTGAAAAACATCTGCTACCATGTAAAGCACAGTCCACAATATTTAATCCAATTATCGTTATTTGTCTTTAGAACAAATGGCAAACATTCAACAAGTAAAACAATCGTCGCCGCAGAAGGAAGTTGTGTCAACTATATTTTGCCAAGTAGTCATACCTACATCTGCCACTATTGTATTTGTTGATCTTCCATGTAACCATCTAAATCTAAACTAAATCGGTACTTTAAAATAAAATAAAGTTATAGTAATAGCATCTTCAACTTGAAACAAATCCGCCCGCAGAGTCGATTCGTTTGCGATAGTGACTCTGCACATGTGCAGAACCAAGTTGATCAACTAAAAGTTGACTTAAAAGCTGGACTTAATACTGACCGAGATTGACGCGCGCCGGCATGGAGTCAGGCTCGAGCCAGAACGAGAACCACGAGAGTATGACCAGCAGGATGCTTGGGACGTAGAAGTCCATGATGTAATGGCCGAACTCGCGCGACAACGTCAAATCAACGGTCAGCAAGCTCGACGTGTGATCTGCAACATGAATCAGAGAGATTGACGCGCGCCGGCATGGAGTCAGGCTCGAGCCAGAACGAGAACCACGAGAGGATGACCAGCAGGACGTAGAAGTCCATGATGTAATGGCCGAACTCGCGCGACAACGTCAAATCAACGGTCAGCAAGCTCGACGTGTGATCTGCAACATGAATCAGAGAGATTGACGCGCGCCGGCATGGAGTCAGGCTCGAGCCAGAACGAGAACCACGAGAGGATGACCAGCAGGACGTAGAAGTCCATGATGTAATGGCCGAACTCCCGCGACAACGTCAAATCAACGGTCAGCAAGCTCGACGTGTGATCTGCAACATGAATCAGAGAGATTGACGCGCGCCGGCATGGAGTCAGGCTCGAGCCAGAACGAGAACCACGAGAGGATGACCAGCAGGATGTAGAAGTCCATGATGTAATGGCCGAACTCCCGCGACAACGTCAAATCAACGGTCAGCAAGCTCGACGTGTGATCTGCAACATGAATCAGAGAGATTGACGCGCGCCGGCATGGAGTCAGGCTCGAGCCAGAACGAGAACCACGAGAGTATGACCAGCAGGATGCTTGGGACGTAGAAGTCCATGATGTAATGGCCGAACTCGCGCGACAACGTCAAATCAACGGTCAGCAAGCTCGACGTGTGATCTGCAACATGAATCAGAGAGATTGACGCGCGCCGGCATGGAGTCAGGCTCGAGCCAGAACGAGAACCACGAGAGGATGACCAGCAGGACGTAGAAGTCCATGATGTAATGGCCGAACTCCCGCGACAACGTCAAATCAACGGTCAGCAAGCTCGACGTGTGATCTGCAACATGAATCAGAGAGATTGACGCGCGCCGGCATGGAGTCAGGCTCGAGCCAGAACGAGAACCACGAGAGGATGACCAGCAGGACGTAGAAGTCCATGATGTAATGGCCGAACTCCCGTGACAACGTCAAATCAACGGTCAGCAAGCTCGACGTGTGATCTGCAACATGAATCAGAGAGATTGACGCGCGCCGGCATGGAGTCAGGCTCGAGCCAGAACGAGAACCACGAGAGGATGACCAGCAGGACGTAGAAGTCCATGATGTAATGGCCGAACTCCCGCGACAACGTCAAATCAACGGTCAGCAAGCTCGACGTGTGATCTGCAACGGGAATCGGAGAGATTGACGCGCGCCGGCATGGAGTCAGGCTCGAGCCAGAACGAGAACCACGAGAGGATGACCAGCAGGACGTAGAAGTCCATGATGTAATGGCCGAACTCCCGTGACAACGTCAAATCAACGGTCAGCAAGCTCGACGTGTGATCTGCAACAAGAATCAGAGAGATTGACGCGCGCCGGCATGGAGTCAGGCTCGAGCCAGAACGAGAACCACGAGAGGATGACCAGCAGGACGTAGAAGTCCATGATGTAATGGCCGAACTCCCGCGACAACGTCAAATCAACGGTCAGCAAGCTCGACGTGTGATCTGCAACATGAATCAGAGAGATTGACGCGCGCCGGCATGGAGTCAGGCTCGAGCCAGAACGAGAACCACGAGAGGATGACCAGCAGGATGTAGAAGTCCATGATGTAATGGCCGAACTCCCGCGACAACGTCAAATCAACGGTCAGCAAGCTCGACGTGTGATCTGCAACATGAATCAGAGAGATTGACGCGCGCCGGCATGGAGTCAGGCTCGAGCCAGAACGAGAACCACGAGAGTATGACCAGCAGGATGCTTGGGACGTAGAAGTCCATGATGTAATGGCCGAACTCGCGCGACAACGTTAAATCAACGGTCAGCAAGCTCGACGTGTGATCTGCAACATGAATCAGAGAGATTGACGCGCGCCGGCATGGAGTCAGGCTCGAGCCAGAACGAGAACCACGAGAGGATGACCAGCAGGACGTAGAAGTCCATGATGTAATGGCCGAACTCCCGCGACAACGTCAAATCAACGGTCAGCAAGCTCGACGTGTGATCTGCAACATGAATCAGAGAGATTGACGCGCGCCGGCATGGAGTCAGGCTCGAGCCAGAACGAGAACCACGAGAGGATGACCAGCAGGACGTAGAAGTCCATGATGTAATGGCCGAACTCCCGCGACAACGTCAAATCAACGGTCAGCAAGCTCGACGTGTGATCTGCAACGGAAGTCAGAGAGATCGGCGAGTGACGTATAACATGCGGATCAAGTTAATGGCAACTTAACAACTGAATCAAATATCACAGCCATATACCTAGAGGGTTTATTGTGCCTATTGAATATAGAATTTCGTCAGATTCTGTAACATCTATTGGTGCATTTCTGGCCCTTATTGCTTCTAAAAAGAGTGGACCTAGTAACATATAGAGCGAAAATATGCTTGAACGAACAGTATTTGCTGTTCTCCTAATAATCGCATCTTGCGTAAGTCTGGAATAACTCCGCACCAGAATTGAGATTTGTCTACTTAATTATTGAGAATTACTTTGGTGTATTATTTTAAAACCATTTGAATATTCTCTTTTAAAGTGTATTTCATGTGTTTACAATATTTACACTGGTGGAAGATAATTATTATGTAAATAAAGTCTTACAAAATAATACAATTACCCCACAAAGAACTTTTGAACATACGTGAGGAATAACAATTTTACATAAACATCGTACCAATCATATAATCGTAAACTAACTCATATTCCTCCATACTCTGTGTCAATATTATTAGTCCGTGATTTTACTTTGTTTATGTTTAGTTTAGATTAGTTTCTTCTATTATATCGATACCCAACGGCAAAACCTAGATAGAGAATTAACACTTTGTAAACAGATGCAATGTTTTATTGATATTTGGTTCATGCATCGAATGAGTTCAACTTATGTCTGTGTGCATTCGATTAACTTTTTTGCCCATTTGCGAATCAGTAAATCGTTAAGTCAATCACACACACAAATACACTGTAATTTCATTATTTTCTATTTCCCTTTTTGCAAATCAACGTTCCCTAATGAAGCTATCTGGAATTAAATTGCAATTACTGGTAAAAGTAACGCAAAAACTCCCGGAGTCTATATATTCGCAATCGACAAGACTACATGACAAGATCTGGGTCAGCCGTCTGCCGATGATTGTGTAATTACCGTTTTTTCCTAGATACGATGTTCTTGCGTCTATCCGTGCTGCGCTCTGTTGCGAGATCGCCGCCCGAGTCAGCGTGAAGTTCAGCAACATGTGCTGGAGGCGGAACTCCGGGAGGTGGATGTCCTCGTTGACAGTCACTGCCTCCTGGTTCTCCCAGCTCAACACCAACTCCGACGGCGTGTAGCGCCCTGGACCACATGGAGAGTTAAAGCAGCACTCTCGTGTTATCGGCAACATGTGCTGGAGGCGGAACTCGGGGAGGTGGATGTCTTCGTTGACAGTCACTGCCTCCTGGTTCTCCCAGCTCAACACCAACTCCGACGGCGTGTAGCGCCCTGGACCACATGGAGAGTTAAAGCAGCACTCTCGTGTTATCGGCAACATGTGCTGGAGGCGGAACTCGGGGAGGTGGATGTCTTCGTTGACAGTCACTGCCTCCTGGTTCTCCCAGCTCAACACCAACTCCGACGGCGTGTAGCGCCCTGGACCACATGGAGAGTTAAAGCAGCACTCTCGTGTTATCGGCAACATGTGCTGGAGGCGGAACTCGGGGAGGTGGATGTCTTCGTTGACAGTCACTGCCTCCTGGTTCTCCCAGCTCAACACCAACTCCGACGGCGTGTAGCGCCCTGGACCACATGGAGAGTTAAAGCAGCACTCTCGTGTTATCGGCAACATGTGCTGGAGGCGGAACTCGGGGAGGTGGATGTCTTCGTTGACAGTCACTGCCTCCTGGTTCTCCCAGCTCAACACCAACTCCGACGGCGTGTAGCGCCCTGGACCACATGGAGAGTTAAAGCAGTACTCTCGTGTTATCGGCAACATGTGCTGGAGGCGGAACTCGGGGAGGTGGATGTCTTCGTTGACAGTCACTGCCTCCTGGTTCTCCCAGCTCAACACCAACTCCGACGGCGTGTAGCGCCCTGGACCACATGGAGAGTTAAAGCAGCACTCTCGTGTTATCGGCAACATGTGCTGGAGGCGGAACTCGGGGAGGTGGATGTCCTCGTTGACAGTCACTGCCTCCTGGTTCTCCCAGCTCAACACCAACTCCGACGGCGTGTAGCGCCCTGGACCACATGGAGAGTTAAAGCAGCACTCTCGTGTTATCGGCAACATGTGCTGGAGGCGGAACTCGGGGAGGTGGATGTCTTCGTTGACAGTCACTGCCTCCTGGTTCTCCCAGCTCAACACCAACTCCGACGGCGTGTAGCGCCCTGGACCACATGGAGAGTTAAAGCAGCACTCTCGTGTTATCGGCAACATGTGCTGGAGGCGGAACTCGGGGAGGTGGATGTCTTCGTTGACAGTCACTGCCTCCTGGTTCTCCCAGCTCAACACCAACTCCGACGGCGTGTAGCGCCCTGGACCACATGGAGAGTTAAAGCAGCACTCTCGTGTTATCGGCAACATGTGCTGGAGGCGGAACTCGGGGAGGTGGATGTCCTCGTTGACAGTCACTGCCTCCTGGTTCTCCCAGCTCAACACCAACTCCGACGGCGTGTAGCGCCCTGGACCACATGGAGAGTTAAAGCAGCACTCTCGTGTTATCGGCAACATGTGCTGGAGGCGGAACTCGGGGAGGTGGATGTCCTCGTTGACAGTCACTGCCTCCTGGTTCTCCCAGCTCAACACCAACTCCGACGGCGTGTAGCGCCCTGGACCACATGGAGAGTTAAAGCAGCACTCTCGTGTTATCGGCAACATGTGCTGGAGGCGGAACTCGGGGAGGTGGATGTCCTCGTTGACAGTCACTGCCTCCTGGTTCTCCCAGCTCAACACCAACTCCGACGGCGTGTAGCGCCCTGGACCACATGGAGAGTTAAAGCAGCACTCTCGTGTTATCGGCAACATGTGCTGAAGGCGGAACTCCGGGAGGTGGATGTCTTCGTTGACAGTCACTGCCTCCTGGTTCTCCCAGCTCAACACCAACTCCGACGGCGTGTAGCGCCCTGGACCACATGGAGAGTTAAAGCAGCACTCTCGTGTTATCGGCAACATGTGCTGGAGGCGGAACTCGGGGAGGTGGATGTCTTCGTTGACAGTCACTGCCTCCTGGTCCTCCCAGCTCAACACCAACTCCGACGGCGTGTAGCGCCCTGGACCACATGGAGAGTTAAAGCAGCACTCTCGTGTTATCGGCAACATGTGCTGGAGGCGGAACTCGGGGAGGTGGATGTCCTCGTTGACAGTCACTGCCTCCTGGTTCTCCCAGCTCAACACCAACTCCGACGGCGTGTAGCGCCCTGGACCACATGGAGAGTTAAAGCAGCACTCTCGTGTTATCGGCAACATGTGCTGGAGGCGGAACTCGGGGAGGTGGATGTCTTCGTTGACAGTCACTGCCTCCTGGTTCTCCCAGCTCAACACCAACTCCGACGGCGTGTAGCGCCCTGGACCACATGGAGAGTTAAAGCAGCACTCTCGTGTTATCGGCAACATGTGCTGGAGGCGGAACTCGGGGAGGTGGATGTCCTCGTTGACAGTCACTGCCTCCTGGTTCTCCCAGCTCAACACCAACTCCGACGGCGTGTAGCGCCCTGGACCACATGGAGAGTTAAAGCAGCACTCTCGTGTTATCGGCAACATGTGCTGGAGGCGGAACTCGGGGAGGTGGATGTCTTCGTTGACAGTCACTGCCTCCTGGTTCTCCCAGCTCAACACCAACTCCGACGGCGTGTAGCGCCCTGGACCACATGGAGAGTTAAAGCAGCACTCTCGTGTTATCGGCAACATGTGCTGGAGGCGGAACTCGGGGAGGTGGATGTCTTCGTTGACAGTCACTGCCTCCTGGTTCTCCCAGCTCAACACCAACTCCGACGGCGTGTAGCGCCCTGGACCACATGGAGAGTTAAAGCAGCACTCTCGTGTTATCGGCAACATGTGCTGGAGGCGGAACTCGGGGAGGTGGATGTCCTCGTTGACAGTCACTGCCTCCTGGTTCTCCCAGCTCAACACCAACTCCGACGGCGTGTAGCGCCCTGGACCACATGGAGAGTTAAAGCAGCACTCTCGTGTTATCGGCAACATGTGCTGGAGGCGGAACTCGGGGAGGTGGATGTCCTCGTTGACAGTCACTGCCTCCTGGTTCTCCCAGCTCAACACCAACTCCGACGGCGTGTAGCGCCCTGGACCACATGGAGAGTTAAAGCAGCACTCTCGTGTTATCGGCAACATGTGCTGGAGGCGGAACTCGGGGAGGTGGATGTCCTCGTTGACAGTCACTGCCTCCTGGTTCTCCCAGCTCAACACCAACTCCGACGGCGTGTAGCGCCCTGGACCACATGGAGAGTTAAAGCAGCACTCTCGTGTTATCGGCAACATGTGCTGAAGGCGGAACTCCGGGAGGTGGATGTCTTCGTTGACAGTCACTGCCTCCTGGTTCTCCCAGCTCAACACCAACTCCGACGGCGTGTAGCGCCCTGGACCACATGGAGAGTTAAAGCAGCACTCTCGTGTTATCGGCAACATGTGCTGGAGGCGGAACTCGGGGAGGTGGATGTCTTCGTTGACAGTCACTGCCTCCTGGTCCTCCCAGCTCAACACCAACTCCGACGGCGTGTAGCGCCCTGGACCACATGGAGAGTTAAAGCAGCACTCTCGTGTTATCGGCAACATGTGCTGGAGGCGGAACTCGGGGAGGTGGATGTCCTCGTTGACAGTCACTGCCTCCTGGTTCTCCCAGCTCAACACCAACTCCGACGGCCTGTAGCGCCCTGGACCACATGGAGAGTTAAAGCAGCACCATTGATGTGTCATCAGTTACTTTAAACGACGCGAATGATAGCTCATAAATGACTCTGTCGTGTATATCACATCCTGAAGATGGATTCACGAAAGTACTATCTGCTAATACGTATTATCTTTGATTTAATACCAAGAACACCATGTTAAATGAAAGATAATACCGAAGATAGTACGTATTAGGAGCAAACTTCTTTGTTAATATAGCCCCTGGGTTCAGAGAGCCGTCGCGGTACACGATGAAGACGGCTGGGTAGTGAGTTTGAGCTTAAAGTGTTTTTTAATCAATTTTTATCGATATCTTTGACCAATGTAATTGTTAATAAAATAAGGCTTTGTACGAGTCTTCAGAACAGTTCAATGAAAATAATTTCGTAGCTTCTATTTTTATTTGGTCCTACATACGTTCAGTGCATGAAAATTAGTAAAAAATATGGCACTAAACGTCTGTAGGACGAAATAAAACTAATAACATTTCAAATTATGAAATTATTTTATTGAACAGTTCTGAAGACTCTACAAAGCTATTTTTTTATTAACCTTGACGTAACGGCGACATAACACTAATTTGGTGGCCAGACTTATTGAACTTTCCATTCGATATATCCGTTCCGCACCTTACGTCGCCGTTATGTTAAATGTAGGTACCTAGTCCTTTATAACATTCTTCCTCTCCGATACCGTTTTATTGAGCGAGCGAAGCGAGCGTCTCCTTTTGGCTCTTTTGGCACGGACCTCTGTTTTTTTGTTTTTTTTGCTGCTAATAGCCGATACACAGGTCGCACCGTTTCACCGATCGATCTGAAATGTTGCACACATGTAAAACCAACCTTCTCTGTTTGCAGACCCTAATTTTTTTGAAATCCATTCATTGGTTAAAATTTAAATAAATATCTCCTGATAGGCTGAAAAATGAAAACGATCTTCGATAATTCTGATCAACCTCACCAATGGACTGCCACCTTGACGCGGTGGTGGGGCTTAAGGGACCGGCTCGCATAGCGAGTTGGTCCCAACCAAGTGCAGTCCAGGGTCGGCCTAGTCCCATGCCCTCCCTTGAATTTGCGGTCCCCTCGGGCCGGCATCCCCCCTCGAGATAGTGATCCCCCTGAAATCGAGTCCCACCGGCCCGAAGCCTCCCCCTCCCCGCCGGTCCGTCCCCATTCCGGCCTGGCCTTCCCACCAGTGCTGGACTCCCCCGGATCGGGGGTGGGGTCGACCCCCACCCCATGCCCTCCACTTAATTCAACAAAGTTTAAAGTAAAACAAATTAACTCATATTTTGCATGATCATTAATACCAACATTGTCTCTTATTTTACAAAATTTCATTCCAATCAGTTAAGAACGTATGAACTTATTGACATTTTTAATATCTGTCAGTAATGAAGTATCGAAATGAATGTTTTCCAGTGCCAATTGAATGTAATCTGATTTGCTATATTTACAAGGGAGCTTAGATGCTATTTTCAAGTTTCGATGAAAAGCGTAATATACTTTTATATTGATTGAGTGATCATATTTCAATTAAATATGGATGTTTATGATTTCTGTGCGTTGTGTACGCATTTCCGGTTCAAGAATTTGCACGCATCCCGTGCTCGCTTATCAACGCGTTACACTGAGCGTTTTCCTAGTAAAATAAATTCATATTTTCATATATCAAAATGCCATGCATTATCATTTTCCATTATGCGAGGAATTGTTGGTTATTGAAAAATAATTACAAATCTTCGAAAAGAAATAGGTATAAATTATCTATGGACTTTGTAGTCATTTTTATCAACCCCTTCATTGTGACACTGACATGTAACACCTAAGCCAACAATGGAACATTATTTATTCGGTCATATTATTGCACGTATCATGCTCATACACGTTATTTGATTCGCAAGGAAAATAGCTACCGATTTCCGTTTCTAAATTGCCGACTTTTACCGAGTAAATAATCAGATGTTTTTATGCGTTTCAGTTCTTATTTCAAACTTGAAAATATGTATATAACCCAAATATGTACTATTTATACACATTCAACTGTCAACATATTCGTAAAAAGATTCCACAGAGTTATAAAATTCTTAAGACAGCTTATCTCCTCATTGTATTGTATTCCGCATTTTGAGGTACAGATATTTCAATTCAATTTGGAGTTTTCGTCATTTCAATAACGCTGAAAATGTACTATTTGTATGACGAATAGTAACTGTAGCTACCGGTGTTGTCAAATCTCTCTTGAATGTTTGTGCTGTGGAATAAGAGTAACAGACTTCATCGTCTGAGTTTGATAACTGAAAACTCCGCCACCTAGCGGACATTTACAGCAACAAGTGCAATCTGTGAGTTGAAAGTCGCAACAGAAGAATGATATTTCCTGCCCTCAGCAAGCCGCATAGTCAAGCTCTCTTAGAAAGCCTCTAAATTGTGTGTTAAAATGTGTTAAAGTACATGATTTATTATAGTTTGTTCAAATAAAAGCAACGCAAATCCAAAGCAGCTCAAAATTATTCCCTTTTAACAAACGTCTCGAACGTCTCGATTCTACATTTTTAAGACATATCTCTATCATTGGTGTGCTAATTTAACCATCTGTTGTTTCAAAAGTCTGACGAGGCAATCATGAATCGGTCCATCTAATCAAGATGTTATTTGTGACACAGATTCACATTGAAAAACAGAAATTGTATGTATATTAACAAAAAATTTCGATTGATTAGAAACCCTGGTATCAGACGAAACTCGAATTATCAAAAACTGACATGAAAGAAATATTGTGAAACCATTAATTTTGCAGTATTTATACTCAATATAAAGAATATGCACATTATTACACTCAACAGATCTGCAAATTACAACTCAAACCCAGAACAAAGTTTCCCATCAACGAGTTGTTGCTAGCGCTTTTTGCATGTCCTTTTGCATGTCAAAACTGACTAATATTCTATGTGGAATTACAAATAAATGAGTTGCTTCAGTTTCTTGACCCGTGCAATGATGCAGAGATGATTAATTTATGATCCACATGTCGGGGTGAATGGCAGACTATAACTTAATAATGAAAATACTTACAGCTCTGGAAGTTCAGCTGACATTTCTGTTGATCGAATGGGAACTTCGATAAATCCATCAGGCAATATAAAGTAACTTTAACTCTGAAAACAATCAATTCATAATATTGTCATTCAGTAGTGTGTGAGGCTGCAGGGAGCACGTAGGGAGGCTGTCAGTAGTGTGTGAGGCTGTAGAGAGCATGTAGGAAGGCTGTCAGTAGTGTGTGAGGCTGTAGAGAGCATGTAGGAAGGCTGTCAGTAGTGTGTGAGGCTGTAGAGAGCATGTAGGAAGGCTGTCAGTAGTGTGTGAGGCTGTAGATAGCATGTAGGAAGGCTGTCAGTAGTGTGTGAGGCTGTAGAGAGCATGTAGGAAGGCTGTCAGTAGTGTGTGAGGCTGTAGAGAGCACATAGGAAGGCTGTCAGTAGTGTGTGAGGCTGTAGAGAGCATGTAGGAAGGCTGTCAGTAGTGTGTGAGGCTGTAGAGAGCACATAGGAAGGCTGTCAGTAGTGTGTGAGGCTGTAGAGAGCATGTAGGAAGGCTGTCAGTAGTGTGTGAGGCTGCAGGGAGCACGTAGGAAGGCTGTCAGTAGTGTGTGAGGCTGTAGAGAGCATGTAGGAAGGCTGTCAGTATTGTGTGAGGCTGTAGAGAGCATGTAGGAAGACTGTCAGTAGAATGTGAGGCTGCATGGAGTCTGGTTTGGAGTTTCTTTGATCTCAGAAGTAGGTCAGGTGATGTGGGGTAGCGGTTGTCAGTGGGTGACATATTACATTAGTTTGTATAGTATCTCCCACGTTGAGATAGCTCTGATTATCTGAGATTTTATGTCACCACATACACTGTCAAGTTTTGAAGCCATAATATATACATAAGATAGTTTAAATCCATAATGAACAATCAACAGGTGTTGTATAGCACAACAGAAAAAATAACTTCATAACCATCGTTGGGTTTGTCCGATTTGGCAAGCTGCACAAGGCTTCTGTGAATTACTGTGAATCCAAATATTTCTTTATAAATCAAATATACCAAAGTTTTAAGCGAACGGGATTCGCCAGAGTGTTTTTGAAATTTGTCTTCACACTAACAGCATTTAAAAAAATGAGATAGTAGCGAAACATTACAACCTAATAAACTTAATAATGCCACACACTGGAGTACACCTCTGGTACTACCTCAAGGTGTTAAATACGATATTTATGGTTAAATAATCGTATTTAACACTTTGAGGTCGTACCAAATGTCATAATGAACTCCAGTGTGGGGCATTATTAAGCCCATTAGACTGTTATGGGTCGCTACTATCTTATTTTTTAATATTCTTTTGGTGTGACGACAAATTTCAAAAACGCTCTTACGAATCCCGTTCGCTTAACCAGGCCTCTAAATTTCAATTATTTGTGAGTATTATTTATATTCATTTTGCTTGTCTTGTAGAGTCCCTGTACTATGCTGGAAATATAATTATATCTTGACATATGTGACAGGTACCTGATGGCGAAGATGACCGTACCGTCCGGCAAGACAGTGAGCGCCATCTCTTGCGGCGACGCTCCCAGCGCGATTGTCTCGTGCTCGTTGACTAGATAGATCTTCGGCACCCAGATCTTCTCCCTCATCTCACTTCCGCTGGTCACGTGACTCACTTCGGCCGCCATCTTGGCGTAGGAGAGACGCTCGTCGAGCCACCGGAAACGGACCATCAGGTTGGCGACGAACTAATGGGGAGAAGTTACTTTCATTTCAACGCCCTCTGACATTCTCGGAATTCCTCACTTCTCTGCGAATTCCAACGAACACCACTTCATTGGAAATATAATGAGTCGAATACCATTAAAAACAAAACAACATTCTCAGTCGGATTACTCTAATTTTAATAAATTATACAAGGGAGACAGAAGTAGTATAATAAAGGATTTAAATTCAGTGGTATAAATATTTCAATCGGTGAACAATTCATCGAATTAATCTTAGCTTTCTCATTCAATGTCAGTTTTTTCTATGTTTGTTTCTCTTCTTGTTGCAGTTATTATTCAGCTTATTTTTTTAAAGATGTTTTTCTTTTCGAAATTGTAAGCTTACGAATTATAGTAGGAATTTTTATTGAACTTTTCAATCGACATTTTGTGAAAAGATCAAAGAAATGTTGATTATTTAATTAATATCAAACTAATGAACCTAATAAAATTAGTTAAATAACAACTAAATTAATCTTCCTGAACTCGATCAATTAAGTGTGCACATGACAAGGTTTCTCAAATTTTAAAATATATATTTTTGCTAAAGAGTGCAACTCAGACAAAGTAATTAGTTATCATATTGTGTGTTGGATCTTCTGGTAATTTCCCATCGATCTTTCAGGATACAAATTATTAGTTGTTTTCTTGATAAAGTACCATCAAGATATTCGCTACGTTTCACTTGATGTGTTTCGGGGGAGTGAATTCCACAGATCGGACTTTCGAGTGCACCTCAAAATAGAAACGTTAAAATACTAAAGATTCTAAAGATTCTAATGATCAGATTAGGCACAGCTTCTGGAAACGACTGGAAGGATCCCCCCCCCCTCCACCCTTCCTCGAACAACCACCAACAAAAGGAAGAATGAGCGTCGATTGCTATCGGGTGCAGAGCGGTCAGCTGTGAATCGTAATTTCAAAACTACAAAAAGACAAATTTAGCTAGCAATTGTCCGGCGGAATTTTCCATGGGCTAGAGTTTGCGGACCTCTACCATTCTAGACCAATTTTAATTTGTAAAATTAAGTTTTCAAATATTGTGAAATTGGATTCCTACAGGCTTAATTATTGCTTTTTTCGTGCTGCTAAAACAAACCCATATCTTGGAAGCTTTGCCCCCGAGCCCCTTGCATCCACCAGGGTCGCCCCCCCCCCCCCCCACTGCAAGTGTCAAATAAATATGAACTGTCAGCCGTCATAGAGAATATCATTAAAAGAGGTCATGTTTTCGATCACTGTTGGAAGCAATGCAATTATTAATGAGTTTCGATTGTGATTGAAGCATTAGTAACACCTAACAGCGTCGACTCGTAGCTGTTGTTTATAGAATGTCAATGACAGTTACTGGTCAACATGTTATGTAATAAATAATAGATATGACACATACTAAATTAAAATTGATTCCTATGATCAAGCGAGTCTTTCAAAAAGCAACCAGAAATTCAAAAGATACCTCATACCAAAACACTGCAACGCTACCCAAATTAGTTCAAAATTATTCATCTAAAAAACTCACTATAACTTCACAAAGATAACTTCATTATTTGAATTGTCTACTAATTCGTAAAACGCCACTAGTGAGAATAAGTGGAACTATGACAGGTGGTAACACAAATCACCGATATTGTATTTCATTTTTCTATGATAATATTGTTGTAGTATTGGTGGCTGATAAGGAAGGCACGGTGAAGGAAGCGGTCGTGACCTATTAGTAGGAAAGTTTCCGAGCAATAGGGAAGTCTCATTAAATTTTTTCTTGTAAATTTGTAAATATCAACACTAAAAATAATGACAAATACACTTTTCACCCGAAAAAATTATCATTTTCATTCATAAAATATCAAATTTAAATTCACGGTGATGTCGTTAAGTCCACAACAATGTGTTACCATGGCGAATACTTTGTTGCCATGGCAATGCAGTGCCCCATCACGTCAATGCCGATATTACTGTTTTAAAACAAGGTATATCTGTTTTAAAATTAGGTAATTTCAATCAATCATTCTATATCAACTAAGAAACGAGGAAAGCGAATTTCGTATTGTATGCGACTTGGTATGCGTTTGCAAGTCTCTGCTCTATAGACCTTGGACCTGAAGCATCAAGATTGCACTGATATAATAATTGAAATGATTGGCACAATAATTTCTAAATTATAGAACAAAATGTCATTAAAATGACAAACATACAAACAAACAAACAAACAAACAAACAAACGGAGAGAAAGTGCCATAAGAGTACCGTGGTGACGCTTAATAATGTTATACTTTCAATATTTCACTTTTTTAATCCATTCTAATTGAAAGAGTTCCCTATTGCCGTTCGTCTGAGGGAAACTAAAAGTACGCACTCGGGAACATGATGCTCTGGAAGGACAGCCGCGGGAATCGAACCCTGGAACTCCGAGTCTACGGAACATGAACAATGACGTCAGACCGCCTCTCACCGTGGACGTGGCTCTGTCGGCGGCCAGGTAGTTGACGTGGACGCGCGCGGCGACGGGCGTCGGTCTGCCGACGCCTCTGACAGGTCGGAGGTAGCGGTCGTACCGGCACTGGTCGGTGAGGACGACGAGAGGGTTGACGACGTCGACATCGGGTGTCACGGCCGGGCAGATGTCACTGCGGAATCACGGTCACATAGATCTACTTACTCACTGAGACTCAACAGCGTCATGTTTTGCAGAAGTTGTTGTCTTCTGTTGTCTTTATTTCTTGTTATTTATTTTTTGTCTATATTTCACACTCTGATTGTATATTATAGTAACACTTTTCATAATTGCTTCGTACCTTGTCCGCTCAAAACTATGAAATTTCCGATACTGATCTCAAATTTCATGTTTAGATAACAGACAAACTTAGGGTTTTCACTTGGCACATTTAAATTTCATAAGCACCAAGCGAGACAAGAAAATATACAATTTTTTACCAAATCAAGTAATTATTACTTATTAACAAAGCAAAAAATTAAAAATGTATCAAGTGATAACCCTATCTTTGTCTTTTATTAAATCAATATTAAAATTTCAAATCATTTCGTCAACCCATTTTGCCTCCAATCGTATCAAAAAAAAAGTGCCTGCAACAAGCGGCAAAATCGCTCGCGCTTGCACGTCATATAATCTGTTATCTCATCTCTATTTTTCTGTGTCTGTGTAGTACGTCAAACAGATTCTCTAATCAAGCTTGAATTTGGCACACATCCGCTTGAATTTAGAACGTTGCATATAAATGTTGTTTTCCTTCTAGTGGAAAAACAGTTTAACACAACCAATCACATGTTAATTAGCTTGTATCCCTCCTCCCGCGAGAAATAAAACTGTTTGATCACTGCAGGAAAAACAATCGACTATCAGCTGCCGTGAACACATTGGCATTGTCAACAAGCTCACTGTCAACAACACTGTTCATACATCTGTGGCAGTCGTATGAGACTTTAGTACAATCAGATGATATTAGATTCTTTTACTAAACTTTCCACAGAATAATTAGCCGTTAAAACCGTCAGAGAAAATCAATGTTATTGTTGGGCATTGAACCCAATTCCGGTAACAACCGGATGAGCGCTTTCGAAATTCATCCACAGGGTTCCAGTTTATCGACAAGAAATGCTTTTACGATTCCACTTACACATCCAAAGTATTTTCGAGATCATAGATCGTACTTCTGTAAACTTTGGCGAAACAAATCTGCAGTTCCGTACTTTTTATACTTACTTAAAAGAAAGTGCAATCTGCCTGAAGCCGTAAATTAATTCAGAAAACTCAACAAAAAAACTACGACATGTTCTTCGAAATTGATATTAAAACTCTCTATCTATAAAAGTTTAATTAAAATTTAATCACAACCACGATGTATTACTTTAAAAGTGTATACCTCAAGAAAGGAAGTTCTAAATGCTATTGAATAATTACGTGTTTTGCGCGAGGCAACCTGCTGACAGGAGAATGAGAGCTGCAAAGATCATGCTGAGATCGAGGCTGAGATGCTGCGAGATCGCCAACTAACTCAACTCGTCTTCGAACATCTCTGTCTTCATTCGTCACGTCAGCAACATGTCGCAGGATTAAAAGATTCGTTTTAATAATAACTTTGCTTTGATGCGTCAGTCAGGATATAATTGTTAAACAAACTATCATGAAATGTTTGACTGATTACATGGTTTTATTCCTGTTTGTTTACTTTTGTTTGTCGGTTTTTAGGGGATTAGTTTAAATGCGCTAGCCCTGTATCACCATTTGCATAGATAATTTATTATTATGTTGAATTAGGGTTTTTCTGATAATGTCTTTCCTTTTTCAATGTCTGAAACATCAAGATGCCATAAATGGGAGAGTTGTGACCCATTTAAAAATGCTTTATTATCAAATTGTTCTCATTGATAAATAGACAATTTTTCTCATGTACATTATGTACTATACATTATAGAGTCAAAGTAGGTAAGTTGTTAGTTGTGAACAAATGTTTCACATAAAAGAATGATTTCCTGTGTAATTATTTATTTACTACGACGTTATATGAATAATAAACTTCTTGTTTCATGTTTTATACTATATTCTTGTTAATTTACTACACGATATTAATTTGAATATTATTTGCGTTCACCTTAATTCTAGAATTGTGGCTTGGTGTTTAATTGTGTGTCATTCCTTACAAACAAGATGGTAGTCAGAATCCCTCGGTGTCTCAGCTTTTCAAGAGACTACAGAGTATATTGCTAAACTTATAAACAGAATCTTGCTTTTGTAGAAGGTAATAAACCCAAGGAAAAGTCCAATAAAACACGTCTTTACTTTATAGACACAGTTCTTCCTGTTATCCACTGCTAAAAGTTTTAATTTCTTCAGCAAGATGAACCCACGAGAAACAAAAGGCAAATCAGCTTACACATTAAATACATGTTTCTTTATATCTTCCTTTTTTATCAGCTTGAGCCTTGCATAAATTAAATTTATATTCTCCGAACAAAATATTGCTTTTGTCGGAAAAGCTCTCCCGCTGTGGAAGCTTGGCCCGCGGGGGCGGGGGGAGGGGTGTATTTACCGGAGAAGGAACGAGTTTTTATGCGCGCACCCAGCAAGTGAGATTGTTGCAACATTGGGACAAGAAGAGCAGGGGTAGATGTAATGGAGAGTGGGACGTGGCTGAACTTTAGCCTTGTCACATTTACCATCAGCCACAGAGCAGATAGGAGGGCGGAGAAGGGGGACCACTGAATTCATTATGACGGGTTACAATTAGTAGGTAAGTAAATACAATGTGCATTAATTTACACTCAAAATATGTTTTCTCTTAAAAGCTGCTGTACGTTTCATCAGCATTCCGAGTTCACTTGCCCAGACATTCCAACTGAAGACTGAAGACATAGTTTAAGATAAGATTGCTTCAAGAGGTAGATATGAGAAGATTAACAAAGGAAAGAAAGGTAATAGAATATGTTTGTGATAGAGGACGGTGTAGAGTTTCGGAGTCATTTTGAGTTGTGGATTTAGCTGCCAGATAGAAACAGGAAAAATGGTTGAAAACAAGAATAAAGCTAACAGTTTACTTTGGCTGCCCGATTCTAGTTTTTCTTCTCCTCTTGGCCTTCATGTAAATATTGAAGAAAATGAACCAGTGTAAGATGCCGACGTACTACAGCATCACAACATGTTCCTATAGTAATATCATGTAATATGTATACCCTCATTACGATCACGCTAAGGGCGAAGTTCTAATGTTACTGTAACATGACTCTTATTACCTACCTGTTATAAGGTCGAGCATCTCTAACATAACATAGGCTACTGAATTCACTTTATTTCTGAAAATGAGTTAACATTAAAAAAGACAAAGTGCAAACCACTGATTTCATTATCTGAGTTCATTCTATGACAATTTGTATCAATTAATCAATGTAAAGTGTAAATGTAAATCGATCACATTTTTAGTTCTTTAAGTTTTCGATAATTTTTTGTTGTTGTTTAAGACCTGTGTTATTCAACTTTTTCTACCGAACAAATCAGACAAATTTACACTGAAATTAGTCGCTTTCATACATTGTCCAACATAGATGACAAATAGTTGATAAAATGCGTTGTTCCAATGTTCCTCTTCCAAGATGGCTGCACTGGAATGTTGCTAAGGGTTGTAATTTAAGAACACAGAATTCTAGTGAAGTAAATTGAAGATAATTAGCCATTTAAAATCATGTACGATCGCCTTATTTCCTGGGCCCATCTCCGTAGTTGAATTCTCTTCTGGCACAACCCCATCCTCTTCCCCACTTCCCCTTTCCATTCTTATTTAGGCAATAAAGCCGCCATTTCCCCGCTCATATACACCAAGACAAAAGTGGCTTAGAAACTAAACCATGCAAGGAAATGACACAGCAATTAAGCCATTTCACTACTCTTTAGCGGGAAATTTGGGTTTTCCAACATATTGGATGAAATTTTGTATTCATTGTATATTAAGTGGGTATAGTCACATGATTTTAGGTGCATCTTGTTTCAAAATTAAGAGTAGGTATAGTTGATGATAAGCCCCGATTCGGTAGGGTATTTCTCGCTTCGCACATCCCTTCCTTTCGTCTTGTAAAGTTGAGTTAATTCAGGTTTTCGAATCAATGCATTGATAATTTTAGAATTTTAAAGGTTTTATGCTTGGGTAAATTGTGAATCTGTTTATAATTAGGACGGCTGGGTAGTGAGTTTGACCTTGAAGAGTTTTTTAGATTTACTTTGTCCTACAGACGTTTAGTGCCCGAAAATTAGTAAAATTATGGCACTAAACATCTGTTGGACAAAATAAAACTAATAACTTATTCCAAACTATGAAATTATTTTCATTGAACTGTTCTGAATACTCGTACAAAGCCCTATTTTATTAACAATTACATTGGTAAAAGATATTGATAAAAATCGATTAAAAAACTCTTAAGGGCCACGCTCACTACTCAGCCCTCTTAAATACCAACTACAAATTGAAAAGATTTTGAACTTGTGGGATTCGAACCCACCTCCCTGAAAAAAGCATATTATTATAATTTTTCAAATTACAAATTTCGACTTACAGCGTGAATCTTACAATGAATGGTATTGAATCACTCCCTATTGGTATACATTGCGGATTGCCTAATCCTCCCCTTGCTTGACCATTTGAACAAAACCGTGCAACTTTCTCTTCAAGTTTTAATTGTAGCTACAAGCCATAGCTCCTACGACGATAAGTTGTCTATTATTAGGACTGTGTCCTCAGTGTTGTTATAACAACGAGAAACTTGGTGATTTCGCGTAGTATCTGTGAAGAGGCGTCCTGGGATTTCGTCATGGTTTGCCGACGCCGTTGCTATTAGTTGCAACTTATTCTTGATCGATCCCAGGCTCTCACTAAGCGGGGCTTCTGTTTACTCGCTAGGCTTTGTGTGAAATACAACGCGTAGTAAGTCAATACAAGAGAGAAATTCAGGTGGAAGTTACCAGACACTCGGCAAAAACCTTCAAGATACATTACTAGGAACAGTTACAATTTAGATGTACTTGATAGCTATTTTAATTAGAAACTTTATATTTTACGATTTGAGGTAATACTTCTCTTAAACTAGTTAGTAACGAAAATGCGTCACGTTGGTGTCAGGCGCGCAGAGGTTCAGGCAGTTATAATACTATGGAGTTATGTATAGTGTACTGGCGAGAACCAATCAGACCTCAAGGTCGGAGACAGGACCGAAGAGATTCTTATTGAAAAGTTCTTCATATATTTATTATAAAGTAATATCACATAACTCAGGGTTCGGTTTAATAAGCAGTATTATCATCAGAGTATCATCCAATTATAAGGTTTGATAAAATGAAAAAGAAAATCTCTACAAATGTCGAATGTCGAATTTATTTTTATAAAGTGAATTCAGTGTAATGTTTATGTTATTTTCAACTAAACAACAGAAAACGTGGAGGTAATATATTCTCTGAGCATGGTAAGAAAGGTAATATATCACAATACTCTCTCTAAATGATCCCCAGACATTTTACCAATTGTCGCGTTGAGTTTTTCACTTTTTCTCATGAAATTTGCAAAAAAACATTCGGCTGTACAATTCAATGCCTCCAATTCCTCAGACCAATTGAATAAAATTTAATTACATATTTAAAACATCCCTAATTACTCCTCCACAATGAAGTGACACAAGTTACTAAATTTCGCAACTCCGTAGAGTTGGCTTCAAAGTTAATATTATGTGCCATTCTCTTGGTGTGTGTGTATTATTCCACCATGAGAGACGAGTAGTTAGTTGTCAGCGCCGGTAGATGGCGCCAGAGTCGGGCATTCATTAGAAGGTGAAGGAATAGAACACCTACCTTGGTAGATCACAGGATCGGAAGATAATGATGATAGACGCATGAAGATATCATACGGGTAGGTATATAGACTGCAGTCAGCCAACCAGGAAACTTGTTTCAGAAACTGAGAAAATGTATGCTTGAAAAAGCTGATGAGCTGAGATTTTATAAAAAGCTGGCTCATATAAAGAGGATGGATTTGCTTGGCGTTTATGTTAAACCGATGTGACTTCATTTAAGGCAATTCGACCGAAAAAAGTCAATATTAATTTGCTTCATATTTCGTAAGAGGGAGCTGGTAACATATGATTTCAAGTGACATTAGTCGTTTTTGGGCGCCACAAAAAAATCCGGGACGTTTTTAAATGTGTAAAATGCACATTACTTTTGACATCCCATAGACAAAACTGTTAATCTGAATGACACGAAACTTGCAGAGAATATTCATTATATATCTAGTTATGGGCTCATAGCCCCCTTTTTCAAATTTTTTGTTTCAATTTTTACAAAAAAAAAAAAAAAAAAAAAAGGATTTTAGAGTCAAATATTACTGATTTAGTAGAAGCTACCGTCAAAGTAGGAATGAAGTTATCGAAATTTGGGATCCGTCATGACATCCGCCCATTCTTTGTGAACAAAATGAGCCCTCATGGAAGTCTGTAGTGTGATGGTGGGGCTTAAGCCGTGGAAAAGTAAATACTTTTTTTTTGAAAAATAAAAAAAGTCGAAATTTAACGGTACATAAATAATGTATTAAAAAAGATACAGTGAGTTTTAAAATCACTTGCTGAATAAGAAAAATGCTTTCCCTACTCTTTGAGTGCAGTAGTTTGGCTAATAACGTGATTTATACTTTTAGTCACGTGGTATCGCTCGAATCACCTTAAAAATGAACTAATGAACTAATGTAACGCGTTGATGAACGAGCATTTCTGTTCCATGCGAACTAATATGTTTTGTAAAAGCTGCAAATACTTTCTCGATGAAACAAATTTAAAATTTTTAACCGATGTGACTACAAATTTAAAATTTTTAACCGATGTGGCTACAAATTTGTAAAATATGATACAATATAGGTTTCTCTCAATAAAACGATAGTTCAAAATTTAAACGTGATCGGACAAAAATTGTAATTTTTACTCTGCCAACCAACCGGAGGTTTTGCTAAAAAAAATAAAAACTATGCGCGTGATAACAGGTACCTACACATTAAAGTGCGAGCAACATTTCAGTTTGGTAAACAATGTGGGTCGGTGCAGGAAAAAAAGAGCAAATAAATAAACAGAGATTGTCACAAAGAGTATCATGACAACGCTCGCTTCGCTGTAACCCTACAAATGAGCTTGATTATAATTTAGTTGTATAATGCTCATTTTATGTGACCACAGATGTGCAAATAAATGAAAGCACGACGTGCTACTTATCGCATACGAAGTAAAATTAAACATTACAACTTTGCTGCCAAATAGAACTGAACTTTCCCATCGAGACAGAATCGTTTTAGTGAGATTTGTTCAGTAACTTTATGAGATGTATTTTCAAAGTTCGGTTGCACTCACTATTCTGTTGATCCCCAGTGTAGAGTTGGAAGTGCTCTAGTGTTCATGAGTCAATATAGGATGAGGAATAAATAGAGAATTACATTTGGAAGTATTCAAGATGAGTTTCTAAATCTAATTAATGCGTTTTGTCGTCAGCGTTGTGGGAGGCAGATGGGATTTATTTACTTTTGACCGCAATTTGTACTAAATTAAAATAATTTTTATTTAAAATAAATATGCACAATATATAAGTTTCGGCACGATCGTACCATGTAGGTACAGGATTTTGATTTTTTTCACTGTAGTGTCTCATTTGGACAATAATAAAATTACAGAGTGTTAAACATTGTTCTTATTTCAGTTGGTAAAGGAACAGTGATATGTTATGAAATCATACTTATAGAATTATGTAAAAGTTACAAAATCCCAAAAGAAATCGTCACGGAATTGGAATACAAACAAATTTCCTCTAGTTCAAGAATTTTTAAGAAATTTCGCTTCAACTAATTTTATTTGGACCAATCGGACCAATTTTAATTGACAATTCCTTGTATACGCGTTCGCAAGGGCCCTAAAAAGAGATGCAATATCAAAAAGTTATCCCCTCGTCAAAATGATGCGCAACATGTTGCATCAATGCACAAACTGTTGCATCAATGCACCTACAATTCCTCCGCGTCTTTGCAGAAACAGTCCCACACTTCATGTTACCAACCCTTGTAATTTGTGTACAGCCGCCTCGTTATGTTGTGATACATGCCAGCGATAAAACCAGTCTTGCAAATCATCCCTCTATACAAAATATCAATATATTAGGCAACTTATACTACGTTTGTGTACGACTTTTAGTCGCGATAGGTGGTAAGTTTTCTCACAACATAATGACTTGACCATACATCCAATACATAGGTACTCTTAGAACGTACCCGAGTTATTATTTTATCGTTCTGACATTTCGCTCATAAATTGACGTCATGCAGCGTAGTTAATTATTGAGCATTGTTATTTACCAGGGGTGCGATCATATAAAATGTTGTCACGTGACAAACTTCTCATCTCACTCGAGAAGGCTGTCAATAACATTGAGATGAGAAAATTATCACGCGAGAACAAAGATGTCATTTTACATGATCGTAACCCTGTAATTGATTTATCAATCGTGACGTTAAAAGAATAACGATATGACTCATAACTATAAAATAAGATTCGCCCTGGCCAAAAAATATCGTACTACATTTAGGGAATATTTAAGTCACTATTCAAGACCGACCTAAATTCTCATTTACTTACATCTACAGCAGCTATATTTCCTTCATCATGATTCGGTTTTTCATTAAAGTCTTTTTTTGTGACATTTGACTTTGAACATGGCTGATGTCACGTGGTCTCGTTTGAAACGCTTTTCAATGCAAATCTTGTCCCACGATGGGATGCGCGCGCACACGAGCCACCGCCGTGTTGCGGGTTGCCTAGGGTTTAAACACTTGCAAAAAACTTTCAATTAGTTGACAAAGAGAGGGGATGTGTGCGTGTAAGAGAGACGAGTCGAGAAGGATGGGGGGGGGGGGGTGCATCAGAGAGGGGGAGAATGATACAACATAAAAGTCGAGCTTGAGTCTACAATGAAGATTACTTAAGAGAGTTTGGAATCCGAATTGTAGACATTATTCACTGCAAGTAGTTACGTTTCCGGAGAAAATAATTTAAGGATAAAAGACTCGACTTTGTAACTCGCTCCGAAATCTAAGTTGGCTTTCTATATGTAATAATGTATTAAATGTATTAATGTTTGAAAGTTGACGAAAACATATCGTATAATATGACGAAGAAACAGTTCCTCCTAATTGAATTTTCTAGTGCCAGCGAGGCTCACATTCTACTTCTCTGACACTTAAAATCAACCAGGAGGTCTATTCTAGAACGTTTTCCCAATTCCATTCTGATGGTATCCGGTCACGGCCATAAGGATTAACATCGAATTCTGGTGGAATTGGGAATTTAAAAGTTCTGGAATAGGGCCTCTGGTCAATGAAAGTTCAGCACATGAAGTTGAATCGAGCAACGCCCTTATTAAAGTCATCAAACATTATTAAAACATAGTAAGGGCCGGTCTTTCAATGCCATGCTAACTTTTATACAGTCAATATGGACTATATTGCCATGGCAACAACCAATGACATTCATAGAATGACCACTAACTAACTGTTAAGAGCTAATTGAGACTTTAGCAGAGTATTGAAAGACCGGGCCTAAGGGCCGGTCTTTCAATGTCTTGCTAACTTTTATACAGTCAATTAGGACTATATTGCCATGGCAACAACCAATGACATTCCTAGAATAACTACTAACTAACTGTTAAGAGCTAATTGAGACTGTAGCAGAGTATTGAAAGACCGGGCCTAAGTATATTTACTTGCCGATGTAGTGTTTTCTAGTTGCTTTCATAGGCGTGTGCCAGTGAGACTTATATTCAACTTAAGTCATGTGGAATTATAAAATTATATTGAAATATGACGTCAAAGGAAACAACAATTTGTTTCCAATTATTTTACATTCTCTAATTATCGAAAATTAGAAGTTATAAACGAAAGTAATTTGAGAAAATAAGTTCTTGCAATATATTTCCAAAGAATCCATAGACATGAAAGAGGCAAACGATAATTTTCTCATTATTATACCAATTTATATTTTAGGGGGTGGGAAGTAAAACAAAGTTGAGCGCAAAATAAAAATAAATCACGTTTTTAATATGCAGGGACCTGTCTTCAAGGGGTACATTAAACACTGTATGCTTAGAAATTGTCACCATCAAAAGCCCCTTTATGTATTGCGAACGCATAAGAATCTAGTGGAGCGGTCGCTCCACCCAGCCAAGTCGTACCGTACACTCACACTCACTCAACATACCGTAAATGACTAATAAACTGAGGAGCAGACCAACCACTTTTACTGTAAGCAACAACATGGCATTTTCGGCCTACTGGATCTTAAAATTGGAAAATCTCACATTGTTGCGATATATCTTAATTTCGAGCTATGGCCCACCCCACTACATATACCAAATTAGGGAACAATATGTTATGCCGTTTGCGAGCTAGAGGGCCGAGAAAACAGTGAAATTACACCACTTTCTGATTCTGATGATATCAGGAAACGTTGCTATCACCGCCACAGCCTAAACGGCTAAACCGATCGACCTAAAACTTTTACCACATATGCACTTTTGGCGTCTGATGATACCTTGCCTCTTGTGATTTTTTGTGCCGCCATTTTTAAACCGGAAGTGACGTCATAACTCAAAAACGTCTGGACCGATTAGAACGAAATTAGCGCCATTCGATTTAGATGGTCATCTATATGAAGTATCAATAAAAAAAATATTATTTTCTTATTTTCTAAACCGGAAGTGACGTCATAAATACGCAATATTTAACTTATTTCAACAAATTATACTTAAAATACGTACCTAATTAACTTACATTGTAACATAGACAATACAATTTATATATTCAAGGTAGCAGTGTTCTCGGCCGCCATTCCTGAAACCGGAAGTGACGTCATATATCTAAAACGCCTGTACCGATTGCAACTGAACTAGCTCCTGCGTATTCATTCTGCTATTTATTTGAAAAATCAATTGTGAAAAATGAATAAATAAATTAATGGTACCGGAAATGGCGGCAGGAACCACTAAATGAAACCGGAAGTGACGTCATATATTACAAACGGCATGACCGATTTTACGGAAATATAGGGATTAGGAATTCAGATGGTCGTTCATGAAGGTATCAACTAGATAAAACTAGATTGTTTTCTTATTACCTATACCGGAATTCGGCCGCTATTTCAAAACCGGAAGTGACGTCATGTATCGAAAACGGCTGGATCGATTATAACGAAACTTAAGCTATTCTTCTTGGATAATCATTGTCATCTTATACCAAACGCAACTTTTCATAGTAACCAAATCGGTTGAGGCGTATTTTTTTAAAGAAATTAGTCCCTGCTCGGACATGTGCTACAAGCTGTATGTATAAACTAACAAAAGAAGTGATATCCCAGAAAAAAACACTCCGTGTAAAAATACCAGCCAAGTCTCTTTAACTATAAAAAAAAATAGAAGAAATCTAAAAATTCAGCACTGAAAAGGAGTGATATCAAAAAAGGAGCCAAGTCAACGAATTTTCCAAATTTTAATCGTACCATTGAAATAAAAATATCAACCCCCGAGAAATACTTAAAAAAAGGACTTGGCGCATCGTTTTTTTAAAGACATTTTTCTATTCTTAAGCTTAAGCCACTCACATACTACGTAGTTCAGAAATGCCTAGAAAAATTGGGACAAAACTTTCAAATTAAATATTGAACATTCTGTAAAATATTTTAAATTTAAATATAAGTACGCAAAGAAACATAGCATTGTCTTACAAGCAATAAATACAGAACAGTTGTGTTTGTGATTGGTAGGTACCTATAGTTTTGTGGGTACATCAACATACCTACTACAGCATTATACTTGGAACCTTCTCGCCGTGTAATTAATTGCTATTAATTAACATTTTATACCAAAAAAATTCATAAATTACATAACGTATTACTTTAGATAAAAATCTAGTCAGTAATTATTTGAGCAGCATGGCTCAGTGCACTAGTCACTTATACAAATCTCATTGACGGCCTTCTTGTAATGAGCGCTTTCGCTATTTCCCTCAGTCACGATATTGAGAAGTATGATTGATTAATATGACCCTAGAAATAGTGGCAATAACGAATAGACTAGGCCGCTTCCGTTTATTCGTTATTCGTTTATCCGTTTATTTCCTCTGAATATTGACAAAATACCAAAACTGCCAGTAGGTAAGAGTACTAGTTATATTAAAACGTAGTATGATTCGTCGATAATGAATGTGATATACTCAGGAAAATATACTTGTAGAGTTCTTCCTATACTTTTAGGATAGAAAAGTGTCTTTAAAAAAACGATGCGCCAAGTCCTTTTTTTAAGTATTTCTCGGGGGTTGATATTTTTATTTCAATGGTACGATTAAAATTTGGAAAATTCGTTGACTTGGCTCCTTTTTTGATATCACTCCTTTTCAGTGCTGAATTTTTAGATTTCTTCTATTTTTTTTTATAGTTAAAGAGACTTGGCTGGTATTTTTACACGGAGTGTTTTTTCTGGGATCAATGCTACAGGACACAGTAAATGTATTTCATAATACTGGTTTAACAATTTATTTTAATTACCCCTTCTGTTGACAAAAATATTCAACTTTCCACTCACTAGAAGCGCTCACATCTGCAGCTATTTCCACTTCGTCCTCCTTTTAAAATCACTTAACGAGTAAATATTCTACTCTGGAGCATCGCACTTTAAGCGGCACGAAAGTTCAGACTCGGAATGATCAAGTCAGGAAGCTTCCATCTGATGAAAGCTCGACTAGTCTTTGATCTTCTCACGAGTTAAGTTGTAATCAACGGCGTTTTATTTTACTCGCTAAATATTTGATTAGGTTGCTTTTATGAACGCTGTAAGAGATGGTATTGCCTACACATCGCGCTACTTGAGAATTTCATTTAGCTAAAAGAGCATTTAAAATAATAATATGGGGGAGAAATCACATTTTGGAAATTCGCAGACTATTTGAGAATCACCACGTCAGTTTCAAACGGCATAAATCTACCTTTTTCACAATTTTCACGATCTCTTTAATTTATTTCTGAGTGGTGAATATTTTCTTCGCTGAAAGCAAATGTTAAATTATTAAATAGACGATGGAAATTTAGTAAACCATTAGGAAACGTACCGCCAAACACGTTTAAGTTATCTTTTAAAGATCAACGTTCTACAATAATAAATATTAAACGCATTGGTTTCTTTAACAAGGGAGTACAATATTACCTATGGTCAATTCATACACAAGAAATGTAAATAACATTTGCTAGAATTATTATTTCAACATTTTGAATTTGGAATATTTGGATGAATAAATACGAACTATTTATTAGTAATTGTACATATTTAAAATCATTGATTTTGTTAAACATATTAAAATATAACTTTAAACATGTTTTTAACGATTAATGACTATTATTATTAAAGAAATTCAAAGTTTTGGGATATTTCGTCATGTTATTTTACAAGTTATTTATTTTTGTCTTCGATTTCAATATCAAAATCTTTCTCGGGACAAAAACTTATCAAATTTTCATCAAAAATTTGATAATATAAAAATTCGTAACAGTTGACAAAAATGAATAACTTTATAAAAAACATGACGAAATATCCCAAAACTTTGAATCGCTTTAATATTTTTACTTTGTTTTACGTTTTACAGTAGATTAGTAATATAAATATCATGAATAATTCGTCAGGATAGTATATAAATATTATAATAATCTCCGCCAGTACAAACAATTTACTCTCGACTATTCAAGATTCTCGTTACGCCCACGCCTTTCTACCTCTGCGTTCACGAGATAAATGGACTGTCTGGACGTTTAAGAATTCTGAAGCAATTATGGTCGAAATTCACCCAAATTTCCCCTCTGGACGTAACCACACAATGTGTAAGAACGTCTCTCATCTCCTCTCCCTCTCCCTTCCTCGTATTCTCTTCCACTTCCACACTAAATGACAATTAATTTCAACCTCCCAGGTATTGTTTTCACAAGGCAAAAGTACCCATCATACTTTGTCACTAATTAGCTCCATGTTACTCCACTTTCAAGAAACTCTTGTTTCTATTCATAGAAAATGTCAACTCATTGAGAGCTTCATTGTTTGAGAAAAGATGTATCACTTTCTCGTAAGATGCTGTCTTTGCTCAGATTGGGTTCTCATTGTAACATATAAAACCAAAAACAAGTTGCAGATTGCATTTCAGATGAAGTTGCAGATGCATCACAGATGCATTTTAGATGCAGTGCAATCAATCACTGTGAATAAAATAGTTCGTTCAGGTTGCTTCTTATCGCATTCGTTTTCAAGAAATTATATTTGCCGGTTGTGCAATATCACGAAATGAACGGTAAGATAAATCGGTAGGAACCGCTAATTAGCACAGTCAGTCAGAGTGTCAAGTCAAGTTTGTTAGCTCCAATTATTATAGGAAAACGCTCTGTTAACACGTTGTTAAGCGAGCATAGTGAAAATATTGATTCCATTCCATGTGAATTCATATGCTTATGAATGGTGCTTCTCTAAAATAGACCTTGGAAATAGATAGAAAGACACTAAACCATATGCATCAAAGCAGCAGGAGCATTTCTGTAAATTGCCAAATACACCTAAAATATCGTCGGTGTTTTGCCATAAGGGCCTATCTAGGTTTTTCATAATTGTTCAGGAAAAGGAAAAAACGAAGTTATATGAAATATGAGGAGTAATATATGAAAATTCTTTAAAAAAATCATTTGTTTCAAATACGTATCACTTTATATTAATTATTAGAAACATCATTCACAATGATTACAATTCAGTATCACAGCCTAGGGATGTTAAGCAAGATAGGCCCTTTTGGCGTTCATCTTGCACAGAGCTTAAAGATAGGCCCTACGATAGGCCACGCTATTAGTCTGTGTAGAGATAGGCCCTTCTGGCAAATCAATTAATTATAAAATTGACTTTTTCCAATTTTAAAACAGCTCTACTGGCCTCAGTTTTCACTTCAGAGATATGCCCTTCTGGAATATCATAAAGTATATCAAACCTTGCAGGAAAACACCAAAAAGTGAAATTTGCATTTTTGATGAGATAGGCCCTTATGACAAAACACCGACGATATGGTCCCATGTAACATTTGAAGTTAATCGGTCACTCAATTCCAGTTTCAATTTTCAACAAATAACAGGATCTTAACCAAAAACTATACACATGACCGCTCATAAAACATTAGTGTATGTGCAAAATTTCAGATCGATTGGTTGAACGTTGTGACCTGGGCAGTGCAGTCAAAAACACTGACCAAAGAACAGAGAACGCGCCATGATTTCAAGAACTTTTAAATTCCAAACTTCACTGGAATAGACAACATCATAAATTATCTAGTTAGCTCTGCTTTTCAAAAAATTTCATATGCAGTACCACGATCCAAGTATCTATTATGGTTTTTCAACAATGGATCATAACCATAATAGATACTTGGATCACGGTACTGCATATGAAATTTTTTGAAAAGCAGAGCTAACTAGATAATTTATGATGTTGTCTATTCGAATCCATGCAATGTTAATCCTTATGGCCTTGACCGGATTCCATCATAATGGATCGGGAAAACCTTCTAGAATCAGCCTACGTATTAACGTGCTACGCTCGCTTAATGATGGGACAAGACGTTATTTCTATGATCAATCAATATGCAATTTTCACAGCACATTCGATAGTAAATATTGTATTCCACATACAATTGCATCTGCTAGTCTGAATTCATATTCGCCTCTGGGATATACACATCGAGTGAGCTCAAGGCTGCAAATAGAGTTACCTAAACGAATGACAAGTTGGATCTCGCATCACATGCGGGCTGTAAACACAAATTGCGTGCACTGTTTTTGTCGTGATGGTTCTTTTGTCGCAGAGCGGAAAAACAAACGCAACGGGAGCTCCTAGTTTAGATGATTACCTAGGATTCGTAATGAACTCAAACGACAATGCGTTTTTTATATTTATCCCATGTAGACATTTTGCTTAATTTGCGACGAGCATTCTAACGAAGCACTCAGTTGACATCTAGAAGATGATTAAAATAATAATGTTCAGTTGAAACTGAATGCGTTTCATCTCTTCCTACAAAAAAAACCCGTCTCATACAAGAAATGGTTTTGTCATTTTCTAATTCAATCAAAATACATTCTGATAAATCAAACATTAACCAATTATTTCGACAATATGTCGACCAGTATACATGAAAGTAGGCATGAACTGTGTAGAGTAGAGAAGTATTGGCGAAAAGCGTAGATCTTGTTGAGCGAGCGTAGCGAGCGTCACCACAGGACTCTTATGGCACTTTTTCTGTGTGTTTTTTTGTTTGTTTTTTTGCCTGCACTGCCCAGGTTAAACCGCACAACCAATAGATCGAATAGTTTGCACACATACTAACGTAATTTATGCGGTCTCTGGGAACGATTTTGAACGGCATCCTGTGATTGGTTCAATTTTTTTTTAATATCTTTCGATTGGTTGGTCTGATCAATATGAAATTTTGCAAAGTTATTGCAACCAACATTGTCCCCAATCTTAGAAAGTTTCATCTATATCCTCCTATTGGTTAAAATTTAAACCCATCTTTAGTGTGATTTTTGACATTTAAACTAGAACCGATTGACCAATCAACTTAAAACTTCGCACGGTCCAACTTCGGACCAACATTATTTTTGCTAATTTGAAGACAAATCTGTCGTTATTGTCATTTGAAGGACATTTTATTCTATAATCTTGAAATATTTGAAAAATGTGTACGAAATATTCAACCCTGTTTTCTTGATGCTTCAGTGCCAAGTCCTGTAAAGCAGCTGATACGTGAAAACGCATATAAAATCGGATGCAGTATCGGATTCAGTGGCTAGAAAGCTCGCTCATCAACGCATTACACTGAGCGTTTTCCTAGTAATATTATAAATATATATGTAATTAATTACTAAGAAGTTTCTTATTTCTAGAATGTGATCATTTCAAAAGAACCAGGAAAAAAGTACAAATCGAACCCGGATATTTTATATAAGAAAAAGATATACGCAGATGAGTTCTCTTCCCAACGTGTTTTTTTATCATTCCAAACAACAACGCACGACGACAGTTAGTTACCCTCAGCCGAAAACAAATTGTCTTGTTATTTTTCATTGTCGTCGCCTTTGTTCTTGAATCTCCTGGAGCGCCTGTACAGCAATCTGCTCCACAACACAGATCTTTTGATGCCCACTTCACACCGCTGCCTTCTGACACCATGTTTTATTGTTGTCTTGTCTCAAGTACTATACAGAGCATCGTCTCCTCTTCCTATTGTCTTCCCTTTGCTCCGCGTTGAGTTTCTGTATAAGTCATTTCCTCCCCAAAGTCTAGCAGTAGTAATGCTCCCGTCTTCTTCGTCTAATTCCTCTCTTCCTACTTCTTATCTTATCACTATGCTCATTTATATTCGCACCGCATAATGACGTCATTTCCTCTTCTCCTTCCCCTGCTTCTTCTTCACCCACTATACACCGGTATACTGCCTTCTATAAAACGGGCCACCTTTTAGTTCACTTTATACACATTAGCTTCTTTGGGTTTTAAATATTTTAGACATTTTCATAACAGCAACGTCAGCTCAGTTCTGGAACTAATCAGCTTCAACTTGCCTCACGTTCATGAAAAGAGTTACCACTTAGAACCGGGGTAAATCTACCAAGCACGTAAAAGCAAAGTTTCTGCTTTGTTTTGTGCTCATGAAAAATAATAGCATAGCAGGAACACTAAAATATGCATTCGCCATTCATTAAGCATCTTGGATGGGAGTCGCATAGAATTTGTTAAAAAGACTTTTAGCTTTAGTAATAAAAATGTTGTGCGTTTTGCTTCAACTTAAGTTTATATAATTCAACGTAATATGGCTCCAGTTTTCATTAAATATTATAAATATACGCCTTTTCATTAAAAAAAAAATTTATTATATATATTTAAACTCGTCAGTTAGTACTTAGTACTTGGTTACAATTGACATACATCGTGCAATCAAATTTTATTTTTGAGTCAAATATCTCTATGTTTTTAATTCCCATTTATAAACTAGCTTCTAAACATTAATCTAAATTTAGAATCATAGGTCATGGTGGTTTAAAAAATCAAATTAATGTTTTCAATCGCTTGGAACACATGAGCATTTCAGTCATTATATTCCCCCCTCCACGGTACTCGTCGACCGTGATTTTAAGAAGCCATCCCGAGTTCGTTGATCAGGAATGCAGGAAAAGATGCACGTCCTGAAGTTTCATTCCATAATAAACCCCACAGGAGCCATTAGTCTATAATATTATGCATAAGAGTTAAGGTAATGTGAAAATGCAAAACATTTTTTTTACTTCTTTTATATCACTATTTTTCATGAATAATTTTACAGTGTATGCTAATTAAAGTTCTCATCATCCGTCTTAGAAGATTACTAAGAAATGTTGGACAAAATGGTGGATGTTAAGGTGACGCATGCAATCTTTTCATTCTTGTCTGTAAGCCGTAATACTTGCGATAGAAGAGCAAAATAATGGAGTTTTGAATCCTGGAAAGCTCTAAAAAAATTCGACTTGTCTTCTAGTGCCGTAAACGTGGGTTTCAATAGTGATGTACAGACATAAATTACTGGACATTATTATGTACACTTGGCACAATTAAAATTGATCGCTCAACAAATATCATCGACTGAAAAATGTTAGATCGCACCATCAGAAGTGAGTCCAAGCGATCTCCTCCTCTCACTCTAGTAGGTGGCCTGGCCTCTCATTTCAATAATAATAACAAACACACATTGATTGTTACGGAACATGACCAGCACTCATACAAATGTGTACACCGATCAATTTTAGTTGTGCCAAGTGTACCTAAGAAACCAATTTTGCAATGTTGCGATTTTGCGTAGGCAGAGTCTTCCAGCCAACACAAGAGCAACACAGGACTTGAAGACTTCATTGAATATAACCTGGCCAATCTGGAAAACTATCCTTTGAGCATTCCATCTTTACGTTCAGTCTCTCTGAATGATGGTAAAATACAGTCCATTCCCGTTGATTATCTCGCGAACTTGAGGAATGTGAATGACCTTGAGATGTCGCACAACGAACTGGGCCGGCTTGAGGATGTTTTGCTTGAAGGTTTTCCGGAACTCGAGTACTTGGATCTTGACCCGAATAAGTTCAAGTTCAAGTTCACCTAACCGCTTTTAGAGTACTGAATCCTACTTGTGCATCTAGTGTTGCGAGGATAAGGGGAATAAGATTTGAGAATAACCCGTGGAATGTAGGGGAAAGGTGCAAGGGAAAGTGGATCGGATTCTAATGGTAACATCCTTTGCTGTGGTACAGAATTATCGAAAATCAAATAGTGCCGATTATCATCTTTTGAGGCATCTTTTGTTTCTAAAAAAATTCGCATGAATACAAGATGAAAATAATTTTTTCTCGGCATAAATTCAAGAAAATTTGCTTATTCAATATGCATTATATGTGAATTAGTTTTTAATGTAGACTTAGATATTATTGTTCTAATAGATGCCAAAATGTTACACATATTCAATATTCTAGGTAAAATTATGTGTTAATTTCCCTTCGCTGCGAATATCCTATTCCTTAATATTTCAGGTTTGTTTTTTGAAATAATTTCGGTCAGCCTCTTTACAGAATAATTTTTAAACTACAAAATTAAAACTAATATATTGTACGGGTTTACATATTTGTAACCAACATAAACTTCATTAATTTGCACATATTAGTCAATCTACCTAGATTACCATCATTACAATTAAATAATTGTTGGAGACAATATTACATTTGTATATTATTCGTTCGGATTTGTACACCGATTCCAACAGACATTTTCTCTTGGCGCTTGAAAACCCCTGTGAAATGTCTGTAGAAACACATTTATTTCACGTTGAAGGTATCAGTTCAATACATTTCGTCGTTCGATTGGTTTTATTTCTTCTTGTCAACCATTTAAAAGAGAGATCTACAAAAAGCCAACCGAGTTCCTATTTCCTGTTAGAAAATATAGTTTACGGAAGTCTGAAGCTTGGAATGAGCGTGAGTTTCAAGGGTTCTTATCAAATTGAACTTCTGTTACGTCAATCGAACCCCAACTAATCTGACCGTCAAGGTTGATACTGTTTCACAAGCTGCAGTAACGACAGGAAAAATAAATCATACTACGAGAAACTGAAGATGAAAACCTCAATGACAAGAATGTCGAGAACATTTTATTGGTCCCGTTGAGTCGAGTGTTGTCACCCATCCTTCTGGAAGTAGGTCAGAGTATCACAGGAGCTCAAGGAGTATCATCAAATATGCAAATTGAATGTGAAATCAGAACACATAGGTTAAGACGGGAGAGAAGTTTAGAAGAGAAACTCTGTAATTATACACTCTTGCGTTCCATAGAAATGTAATTTTCTTAGTAAAACACGCGAAATGCACTGATATTTCAAAAATGAATGCAAAGTGAGTCACTCTCACAAATTACAAAGCCATAATGCAATATGTGAATCCTTGTGGACGGACCGTTTTTGGGTAAGAAGTGGTTAGAATCAATCTATATAGTAGAATGTCTGTATGTCTGTATGTATGTTCTTCATACATTTCCACACCCTTTGACTGATCTCCACCAAACTTAGTATGGAGTTTCTATGGGGTCCTACGCACATCGTAGTCGTAGGGTATACTTACCCTCATTGCCAAACCACCCCAATTGAAAAAATTACATTGACACTTTCGGCAATATACTCCTACACCTTTGACCGACCTCAATAAAATTGTGCACACATTTAATTCGTTAACCTGTCCACATTTCAGGCTACCCTCCCCCAAACCACCCCGATTGAAGAAATTCAGCTTAAAAAGGCAGAATGGACCAGAGAAAATTTTACTTTTTGACATTATTAGGTGTAATAAAACTAACGAAACAATCTTCCGAATCTTCCCCCCCCCCCCCCCCCCCCCCCCTCCTCACTCAAGCATGAGCAGCCCCGATCAGGTCAGCTAGTAAGTATATAAAATGTGGTCCTGGTGAAACAGTTACTGAAAACTAAAGTTACTATTCAGTATAATACTTGAATATTAAATTGATGGTACCAAAAATTGATGTAGGGGCAGCCCTTGCCACGCCCACTCCCCCCATCCTCCCCCAATACAAGGTCTATAGATATATTGTCTATATCTAGTGGAGCGGTCGCTCCACTCAGCCAAGTCGTACCGTACACTCACAGTCACTCAACATACCGTAAATGCCTATATAAACTGAGGAGCAGACCAACTACTTTTACTGTAAGCAACAACATGGCATTTTCGGCCTACTGGATCTCAACAATGGAAAATCTCACATTGTTGTGAAATGTCTTAATTTTGAGCTATGGCCCACCTGACAACATATACATCACACGACAACAATCAGTCATGCCGTTTACGACGTAGAGGACAGTGAAAACCGTGAAATTACACCGCTTTATTCTTCTTCTTCTTCTTCTTCTTCTTCTTCAGATGATGATGATGATATCAGAAAAGGTCGCCGTCACCGCCACAGCCTAAACGGCTGAACCGATCAACCTGAAATTTTTACCACATATGCACTTTTGGCGTCTGATAATACCTTGCCTCTTGTGATTTTTTGTGCCGCCATTTTTAAACCGGAAGTGACGTAATATCTCAAAAACGTCTGGACCGATTAGAACGAAATTAGCGCCATTCGATTTAGATGGTCATCTTTATGAAGTATCAATAAAAAAAACTTATTTTACTATTTTCTAAACCGGAAGTGACGTCATAAATACGCAATATTTAACTTATTTCAACAAATTATACTTATAAAACATACATAATTAACTTACATTGTAACATGGACAATAAAATTTATAAATTTAGGGTTGCATTGTTCTCGGCCGCCATTCCTGAAACCGGAAGTGACGTCATATATCTAAAACGCCTGTACCGATTGCAACTGAACTAGCTCCTGCGTATTCATTCTGCAATTTATTTGAAAAACTATTGTGAAAAATGAATAAACAAATTAACGGTACCGGAAATGGCGGCAGGAACCACTAAATGAAACCGGAAGTGACGTCATATATTACAAACGGCATGACCGATTTTACGGAAATATAGGGATTATGAATTCAGATGGTCGTTCATGAAGTATCAACTAGATAAAACTAGATTGTTTTCTTATTACGTATACCGGAAATAACGTCATAAATATGCGAAATTACGTCATAAATATGCTAAATGACACTAAATTCACCACTTTATAATTTTAAATAGATATTAGTAAACGTACTTTGTAAATAATTATAAATTCGAGGTTGCAGTGTTCTCGGCCGCCATTGTTAAAACCGGAAGTGACGTCATATATCGAAAACGGCTGTATCGATTGCAACTAAATTATGTAAATATGTAGGACATATGATTATGATTCAAGACATTATTTTCGGCCGCCATTGTTAAAACCGGAAGTGACGTCATATATCGAAAACCGCTGTACCAATTGCAACCAAATTTTGGAAATGTGTAGGACTAATAATTATGAATTAAAGACGACATTATTTTCGGCCGCTATTGTTAAAACCGGAAGTGACGTCACTATCGAAAACGGCTGTACTGATTGCAACCAAATTTTGGAAATATGTAGGACTTATAATTATGAATTCAAGACGACATTATTTTTGGCCGCTATTTCAAAACCGGAAGTGACGTCATATATCGAAAACGGCTGGACCGATTGTAACGAAACTTAAGCTATTCTTCTTGGATAATCATTTTAATCTTTTACCAAACGCAACTTTTCTTAGTACCTATCCAAATCGGTTGAGGCGTATTTTTTTAAAGAAATTAGTCCTTGCTCGGACATGCGCTACAAGCTGTATGAATAAACTAACAAAAGAAGTGATATCCCAGAAAAGCAGCCAAGTCTCTTTACTTTAAAAAAAATCAACACCGAAAAGGAGTGATATCAAAAAAGGAGCCAAGTCAATGACATTTACAAATATTTAATCGTATTTTTGAAATAAAAGAATAAACACCGAGAAATACTTTACAAAAGGACTTGGCGCATCGTTTTTTTAAAGACATTTTTCTATTCATAAGCATATGCCATTTATATACAACCGTCATTAAGAATTTTTAGAATAATAGGGAAACATCTTTCAATTACATATTATACATACCTACCTGTAAAATATTTTCTATTTGAATATGTACACGATGAAACTTGTTGCCGATGTTTTCTATAAATTCACAATAGTTATCTTCGTAATATTGTTTCGTGGTCAACATAATTAAAGTCTCATGCGTTTAACCTTCTCAACATGAAATACATTTCTATTAATCCGCATTTTATAACAATACATTTCACAAAGTACACAGTCACATTGTATTTCTATTAAAAAATTTAACTTTATACACTTGACACTTCAAAAATATATAATAGTGTTCCATAGATAGTTAGTAATTATTTGACAGCGTTTCATGATTTCCTTCAGTCAAGATAAAATTATGAAAAGATATGTATGAGCCCACTTCCAATTGTTATTTAATTCTTCCATCCTTATATTACTTATCTATTACAGCATGAAATCTTTCTTCTATCGCCATTGACAAAACTATAAAATAGCCATTACTAAAAGTAGCTTGATTCATAGATTCTAGCTCTAATAGAAAGAGGAAAATGTACCTCCTTGTACATTTCTTTCCACTTTTAGGATAGAATGATGTCTTTAAAAAAACGATGCGCCAAGTCCTTTTGTAAAGTATTTCTCGGTGTTTATTCTTTTATTTCAAAAATACGATTAAATATTTGGAAATGTCATTGACTTGGCTCCTTTTTTGATATCACTCCTTTTCGGTGTTGATTTTTTTTAAAGTAAAGAGACTTGGCTGCCTTTTTTACACGGAGTGTTTTTTTCTGGGATGGGTCAATATAGAATAACATTGCACTCACGATCTTTTCAGAGCGTTATTTCAGGCAATATCATAGATTTTTATTTTCAGTGTAGGTTATGAGGTGAATGTGAGATGTTAATGTTACGTCCATTCAATGTGTAGACCTGTATTCCAATATATTATAAAATGTAGAACCTTCCAATGTTCGAATTCTTCCGCGCTTGTTAAGTTGGCAGGCCTTTATCGTGTTTCTGCCACGTGATCACTGCCCGTGTGATTCAAGAGCGCTCGTCTCCGGAGAATCACCGTCACTTTGTCGATATCTTTGCGGTGTCAGAGTAGGCCGTGGTCGTGCCACGGAAGTAGTTTCTCTCTCTCTCTCTCTCTCACTTGGCCGAATGCGTGACCACAAACCCCAACGACCTGGAGAATCCCCACTAGACTGATACGGATTAACCCTTGCAGCCCTACACCTCCCCCAGACGACCGGCCAGCAACCTCTAACCCCAAACTACCAACACCGAGGGAATCTTAAACTCAAGACACTGGCAGTTTTTTTTTTTACATTTTTATATCTCTTGTCTTCATTACGTATGTCGAGTGTCTAAAAGAGGTTGTACCGAAGTGAACAGTGAATACTAAAAATATTATTTCTTGACAGTTTGTGTAACACAACAATTTGAAAACTCAGTTCCTTCCTATATCACAATTTTGATGACCGAATGCATGGTGCAAAATCCGACTACACTGTTCCATTTTACTCCATGATCTTATCAAAAACTCATTATCTACAACATACAACAAAATAAAAAAATATGTGGTAGTTTTTTACTCTAGTTTATGCTTATAAAAGGATGACTGCAATTTAAAAATACGCAAAATGCATGAAAATTGTCACTTCAGAGTTTTTGTTAGACACAAAAAATAATATTTTCATCTATTATTTCAACTCAAATCTGACCTACCAATTCATTGGTCAGAACTTATTTAACAAAGCAAAATGATATTAAAACTACAAATCGACAAAATATGAAATACTCTTTTGAGTTAAACGATATCTCGATATAATTTATCTAACATTCCGTATTACTTTCAGACATAAAACAAATTGAAACGTCACCTGCATAAGAGCTGTTCTACTCATCATTTCACCATGTCTCTTCATGGATGTCTTCACATGTTGTAATACTTTATTTATAGGAAGATATAAACTATCAGCTCAATTCCATCCGAAGACAATGTAGTGAAAGATGTCTACAAGAAACTATGACAACACATTTACGTGATCACAGTGTCAAGTGTGTGGAAATATTATTTGTGAACCAACAGTGTAGTCGTTTAACCTTTAAACCAGGCGCGGTTCTAGGACCAAAAATGTGGGTGGGCAGACGAAATTTTGTGAAAAACACGACCCGCGGGGGGTTTGGGGGGCAAGACCCACCAACCGCTCCGCAGGCATTTTTTGAAAATTGATGATCCTAGAAGCGTTTTTGAGCGTTTTCGGAATAAATTTCCCTGAATTTGAAACTAAATTTAGAGACACCATCACATTAAATATAAAACAGCCACCTAATCTAGCTTAGGGAGGAAAATACCCAACTTTGGTTGCACTTAAAAATATAATTTGTAGATTTTAGCCATATTTAAATATTTAATTTTGTTGTAAATTGACTTTTTAATACAGAATGATACTAATTATAAGCAGGAAGAGAAAATTCTGGGTGGGCCACGGCCCACCCAGCCACCCCCTAGAACCGCGCCTGCTTTAAACGTATACTGCCGGGTCTGGATAGAAAGTATTATCTGCTAATACGTATTATCTTTTGATTTAATACCAAGAACACCATGTAAATGAAAGATAATACCAAAGATAATACGTATTAGGAGATAATACTTCTTTGTGAATCCAGCCCCTGGTACCGTAGAAGTAGAAGGGATGGAAGTCAATTTCAATGAATCTTGAGCTGAGCTCATTGTGTTTATTCAATCATATTTGTAATGGTGACATGAGTCATTGTCTAAGAGAATATAACTGTACTTGTTGACATCAGTCAAATGACATTATACCTTCATTACGACTTCCGGCCTTCTACCTCTGAGGGGCGGAGTTTGTATGGAAAACAAAGGAGGAATGGGGGTACAACACAACTGAAAATATGTTAACAAAATAATAATAATTTAATAAGAAAAGATCTTTTTTGTACCTTTTTTACAAGAAAAATATTAAACTTCTCTGATCTAGTGGAGCGGTCGCTTCACCCAGCCAAGTCGTACTGTACACTCACAATCACTCAACATACAGTAAATGACTTTACTATTTCATTTCCTTTAGATTTTAGTTTGAGATCTTATCACTATAATAAATGTGCATGTCACCTTTTGTTTTTGCTCATTTCATGGAGGATAAAATAAACATCAACAGAAAGGAGATTTGAAAAATGACTTGAAAGTATGCATTTGAATTTTCGATTCTTTCGTTTCCTACTTTGAATTATACTGTTTTAGGTGCCAGACTTCTTGAGAGTCTTGTACGTAATGGATTTTTAACTTCAAATCGTTTCCAGTTTCACTAGAAGAAATCACCTCCCCCTCTTGTGTTTTAAAGTTAGTAAGTATTCGAAAATTTGTTTGTTTCTAATTCTCTATTAATTATATTACTGTTTACGTCACTTTGAAAGTCTCGTTATTAATGTATTCATCAAGTTTGGTGGAAAAGTCTGTGAATCAGAGAGCGGGTGAGCCCCCCCCCCCCCCCCCCCCCCCGAAACACGTCACCATCTCGCGTCTGCACGCGGCTGGAGGAACATGAAAAGGGTTGGCAGAGAGAAGACATCTCATTTCAAGTCTCACTTTCAGAAGCGCGCAGCAAGACTTAACTTCCAAGGAAATTAGGATTTAGTTTATTGCGTTTTCTAGATACTTATGAAAAATTCACGTTGTGGGTTTCTTCAGAGATGTCATAAAAAAATAAAATTTAAATTAAAAATGTGAAAAGGCTGGGATAAAAATAAAACTTTTCATTTTCTGAATGAATTTCGTGAGCTGACAATAGAATGGAGCACCGAACTGTCCATTACAAACTAATAAGTAATAATCCAACAGCTAAAACATCTGAAAGGATGCAGTTCAAAAGACTTAATTTTTCCGTTAATCACTATCCCCATAAAAAAACACTCCGTGTAAAAATACCAGCCAAGTCTCTTCAACTATAAAAAAAATAGAATAAATCTAAAAATTCAGCACTGAAAAGTAGTGATATCAAAAAATGAGCCAAGTCAAAACTTAATTATAAAAACAAAAATATACTTGGCGCATCGTGTATATAAATAGTATAGAAGCATATGCCAAAAATCAAATGTACCTACCTTATTATATATAATATACCTATAATGCCCTTAAAAACGATGCGCCAAGTATATTTTGGTTTTTAAAATTAAGTTTTGACTTGGCTCATTTTTTGATATCACTACTTTTCAGTGCTGAATTTTTAGATTTATTCAATTTTTTTTATAGTTGAAGAGACTTGGCTGGTATTTTTACACGGAGTGTTTTTTTATGGAGATATCACTTATTTTTTTAGTTTATTTACACAACTTGTAACACACATCGGAGCAACAATGACTAAATACTTTTAAAAAATACGCCATTTCCGAATTGGTTAATACGAAAAATTGTGTTTGGTGCTCAATATACCTAAGCTTAAAGTGATATTCCATGAAGAATTGCGAAAGCTTCGTTCCAATCAGTCCAGCCGTTTTCGAGATATGGTATCACTTCCGGTTTTCAAAATGGCGACTGAAATAACTGCCACCTAGAATTTATTTCTATAAATGTTATGTATCATTATAAGCCTTCTGAATATGTAGTTATTGTAGTAAGAGGTCATTAAAATCTAGATCTTCATTTTCATGACGTCATTTCCGGTTTCGGTACTCTACTTTACATCTCTACTTTAACTACTGATATTCCATATAGACGACCGTCTGAATCATTTGGCGCTAGTTTCATTCCGATCGGTTTAGCCGTTTTCGAGATATGACGTCACTTCCGGTTTCAAAATGGAGACTACCGGTTGGTTTTATAAAAAGGCACCTCAGACGCCAAAAGTGCACATGTGGTAAAAATTTCAGATCGATCGGCTAAGCCGTTTAGGCTGTGGCGGTGATAGCGGTGTTTCCTGATATCATCTGAATCATCATCTAAAGATCAAAGTGGTGTAATTTCACTGTTTTCTCGGCCCTCTAGCTCGCAAATGGTATAGCCTATTGTTCCCAAATTTGGTATATGTGGTGGGGTGGGCCATAGCTCAAAATTAAGATATTTTACAACAATGTGAGATTTTCCAATTTTATGATCCAGTAGGCCGAAAATGCCATGTTGTTGCTTACAGTAAAAGTAGTTGGTCTGGCTCCTCATTTTATTAGGCATTTACGGTATGTTGAGTGAGTGTGAGTGTACAGTACGACTTGGCTGGGTGGAGCGACCGCTCCACTAGATTTGTCGTCATCAAGACGTTGTTCTGCACGGGGATCGTGTAACTTTTGTCAACATTCGATCGAAAACTCTTATGGGAGAATAACATTGACACGTCATAGTCGATCGACTACGAAATCGAGTCAGTGTTAATCTCTCATAAGAGTTGTCGATCGTTTGTCGAGCCAAGTTGTACGATCGCAGTGCTGAACCGACATCAATTTGATCTCAAAATCTACTTCTGAATCACAACTGAAGCCTCCTTGATGTTTAGTTTCACATTCACCTACCTGCCATGTCTAGAAGTAATATTCGGATTTCATAGCAATGTGGAAATTCAATCTCATAACGTTTATATCATCTCAATAAGCATTTTTCACATTAAAGACGGTTCTCCTGGTTCCACTTTTCAGCACTCTTTTACTACCACCAAAATGGTAAAGAAGTAAAAATGCAAAGTGAAATATGAACTGCTTTACCATTTGGGTGGCAAACAGTGCTGAAAAGTGGAAACAGAACAGACAGTGGAGACAGAACAGACCTAAGAACAATAGTGGATGGGTTGTGGAGGGGGTTTGTGGGCAAAGGGTAGATGAAGGAGAAGAAGAGGAAGAAGACGAGAAGGACGAGCGTTGGATTGACTCCTGAGGAAAGATGCATGTAATAGAGGTAATCCCTGATCCGCTGTTTTGTTGAATATCATGATATCGATGAAATATATAAATAACTCACATATTACATTCTCGACAACATAGCTCGGTTAAACTGTCTTTTCTTTATGAACATTGTCTTCTTCCTGTACACAGCAGTTTTATTAGAATAACCTCTATCTTTGTGATGGAATAAAATACTGATTTTTTTAATATTGTGCTTTTATCCTGTCAAAATCGAAAGATCTTCCTGTATTTTATTTTCCTCTTCCGCATTCTGACGATCAAATAGTATTATATTACTATAATTTATGAGTTATAAAATAAATTAATAGCAACTGATAGAATTATTACGAGTGCAGTTTTACCATTAGTCATTTAGGGGTTAGCTTTTTTAAAAATTTCAATTTAGTTCATTAATATGAGAAAGGTCTTGTAGGTACTACGGAATATTATCAAGTTCAAGTTTGGAGTACACACTTATATAACTAGGTACTTACTTCTGGAAGAAAGAAATTACAGCAAGATAATTTCTGTGCCTCAAAGGTAGAAGACCGGAAGTACATTTTCTCGATTTTGCGTTGCACACTTTTGGAGTGATGTAATCAAACCTATCACATATCATTTGAATGATGTCAAAAAATACAGTTATATTTAAGTATTCTCTTACACAATGACTCTTGTCAATATTACAAATATGTTTGGATGAAGGCAGAATTAAAAGATTTTGAGCTCACTTCCAGAACCACTGAAATGGACTTCCGACTTTCTGCCTCTGAGGTACAGAATTATCCTCATGAATATAAATCATGCCCTGAGCACAAAACATTATGTAACATTCGATGGCAAATGAGAATGTTAATAGATCTACTCGAACCACAAAATAAAAAGATGACAAGACAGTTTGGTCAAAGCGCAACAGTTCTCTAAAGAAGATCCTTGTTACATTCTGGTGGAAACATTTCCAAAGCATCGAGGCAAGCATCCGGCGAGTGCTGGCAATAAATTGCACGCAAGACAATTTGCCGTGGAGGCCATTTTCAGTTTTATTCTTTTTTTCTGTCAAGCCTCTCCACTTTTGTGATCACAAACCGTTCGGCGATGTCCCACGAGCGTCTTCACTTCTCTTTATGACGTCATCTATTTTATGGAATCGAACTCGATCACGACTATCGATTGAGAGATTCGGTCGCGCTTTTTTTTGTCTTTTGGTTAGAGACTTTATTAGGGAAGGAAGTATCAAACTGAACCAAGAAAACTCGAAAATTGAGGTTTCTTGAATGAGATAAGTACATAGGGACTAAAGAGCCTGTGACATTGAATTTTTCACTGGAAGTCGAAAACCCGGATGACGAAAGAATGACGAAATACAACCTCAAGATTGAATAAACAACTCAATGCATGGCATTGAGTTTTAAAGATGTAACTTCCAGTATGTCTGTCGGTCCGAATTTCACAGAATTACCCAGCTGAATTGAATGCGGCTTTACGAGGAACTGTTTTATTAAATATTCTCAAGTTCGAAAATTATCTTCAGTGGGTATTACTTTAAGTGAGCTAAAATCATTTACGTAAATTATCACGTGGAAGACAGAGCCATTGTTCGCGAATTCCGAGTTTATTTGGCGTAAGAATTGTTTTTGGCGTAGATATGGTGCTGATAGATTCACTCACTTTAGGAAAAGTTGGTTTATGTTTAGACAAATAAAGTGGAACTTCTCATATCATAGTTTAGATGTCGAAGGCATCTTGAAAAAATGCACCAAGTAAACATTGATGATACGTTTATAATAATAACTGAATTTAGACTTTAAACCAAGAACCGGTGACATTAGCGAATATTTTAATTAAATTTATCTATTCAAAAGTTCAGCTGCAATTAGGACGGAATGAAGCTCGGATTCCACTAGGATTGACAAACATTCTTTCCGACAGACAGAACCCATCACGACGCTTGATATGCTTGGGTCAATAGAAATATTTTTATCTCAAAGATTAAAATATTGACAATTGACAATTGGAACTTATGCTTTAGTGGCAGATGATTACTGAGAAGTAATAATATCGACTATTTTGGAATAAGCTCCTTCGTGGCATAACGGGAATGCAGAGACATATGAAATGTAAAGATTATATTATTATAAGTTACGGGCCAATGAATAAGTGCACATTGTATGGAGTCCTGCTTTTTCAATATCTACTGAACAATCTCATCAAACTCCCATCTGGTTCTTAAAAAACATATTTAGATGTGGATAGTAATTTTAATTTTTCACAATTATTGGCACTTACCAGTTAAATGAGCATATTTTAAATACATGTAATTAAAGAGCGTTAGCAATGCAGTGGTGACGGTTTGTTCCGATGAAAATGCACTTATGTATGTGAAAAAACTATATATTGTTATGAAGGAAATAAAATATCTGATCTGAAACTTTGGTTCTTACAAGTTACAGCACAGTAATTCTTTGAATTTGTTATCGATAGGCACTACTCTTATCACACCGATCATTTGATTGATATGATATTTTATACACAAACAATAGAAAGACAGCCCTTTTCAGGGCCAACAGCAGAGCTTATCAGGACGTGCTACTTGTATTACAAACAAGAAAGTTCATTTCAGGGGCTGTTCAATGGAGGTGACTCTCCCCTAAAACCTTCAGCCACATGTTTGCATTCCTAGCTCCAAAGCGATAATATAAGTTCTACACATTTCCATTTAATAACATTTTCGCATTTTCAATAACTTATTTTGAATCATAATGTCAAATGTATTCATCGTGATTTCTTGTGCTTGTGCATCAATGATTGGTGCAAATGTAGAGACGGAGTTTAGAGTTAAAATGGAATTATCATAAAATAACCCAATTCTACCGGTGCAGTTACTTCCCACGCCCATGCATTATCAGCTATTTAACATAATTTACATGTATAGACGAGGTCGCCATTGGAAAGTATTTCAACGAATAAATCATTTGATATCAGACCCAACGCGGTGTGAAATGAAGCAATAAAGAAGTCTGCCCTGGATATTATTTTTTCTGAATAACAGCCAACGAAATGAAGCTAGATAGCGCACAATAAAAAAGTTACGGTCTCATTATTTAAACCATTTCTGCTACATTTGAGTTTGATTGAAAAAAGCGCGTAAAGTTTCTAAAGAAAGCAAAGCAGCCTCTTTGATTCAGGCATTTTAATTCTCAATACTTTTATGTAAATGTGACACGAAAATAATTCGCCAAGAGCGAAACAATCCTCGAACAAAGAAGAAGTACCACAAAAAAGCAGAGAAACAGCATGAGAGAAAAAATACATAGATCTTGGCTGCATCGATTCACGCCTTTTGTTTCACGCATTCCGAATATTGCCTTTGTGTTACCTTCCTTTTCCCTCCATTTGTTATGCCTGATAAATATTCAATATCATATTCCCATGACATTTGACTGCCTTGTACAATACATACACATGAGTAAAAGTCGTACCCAGAAGGCAATGCGGTCTTCTCCGTCTTCGTCTTCCTAGTAAGCAGCTTTCCTCTAGTAACGTGCAAATTGTGTTTGCTTAGTTCCCCCCCCGTCTTTCCCCGGGTTTCTAGCGCGGCGCACAGTTCGTGCGGGCGCCCCGTTGCGACGTCAAATTGGATCGGCCGAGACTTCCAGTTGCCACCGCTAGGAGAGCCATCTCCTTCTAGACACTTCCTTCCAAAACTTCGACGTCATTAGGTTCTGGAACAAATATTTACTCGTATAACTTTGATAACTCGGTGTGTCAATTTCTAAAGTTTCGTTTCGAGACGACAATCGGAGCATTGAGTTGGAATCGAGAGGAAATAACTGACCCAGAAATCATTATGAGAAGATGATAGAAATGACATCGATTTACAAGTTTCTATGAACATTATTTTCCAGATTGGCGACTTTCCAAAGAAAAACTATTCTCTTTGGTGATTCTCTTTCTGTTAACAACTAATTTACAAGCCAAGTAGTAGTGTTCAATCTTTATTGACGTCATTTGAACACATAAAAACACTATTCGCTTCGTGAATTGTGCACTCTTCAAAGTGCATATTTAATAGCCTCTCTTTGGAAACGTTTTTTAAAACCTGCTGGAGTCTGCAAAGTTGGAAAAGTCATTAATGAATCCTCAGAAAAACACGTATCTCGTTTTGCAACTTAAATTAAGACAACTGAAATGTAAGTATCTGATTTTTTTTCCAAAAATGTACTTCCATTATTACAGTTATCTAGTTCATTTGCACAATCCTTTTCACGAAGCAATTTAAAATTAAAATTGTGATGACATAAATAATGTATTATTCCAGTGAAGAGGAATCCTGGTGTTTTCTCACGTATACTTCAAGTTTATAACTACTTATAAATGTACTCTAGCTGTCATGAAGTTTCTTACCTCCAAAGTTCAAAATACTCTCTCTTACTACTTGAGGTGATGCTACACGTAAGTACACAAAAGTGATCATAAGAACGTAGTCGGGAGCGAAGCAAGTTGGCTCAGGTGGACTTGGTCTCCGGATGCCCGGGTTTGATTCATCTCGCCTCTTTATCGTCATTATCAAGAGGCAAATGATGGGAAGGTTCTCTATTAATAGGTCCCGATCGCCTCCTTCCCACCTTTTACATATTTCCCAATTCTTCGTAGTTTATTTATTTATTTATTTATTTATTGGTGTTACTCTTACAAGCGGAAAGGCTTAGTTGAATACAGTAGTTGAATACAGGCTTAGTAGTTGAAGAACAGGGCTAAGTTAAATACTGCCACGCCGGCGTCGTCGCCTCGGGCAGAAATAACCAGTGCCGGGCTAGCAACAGCTGGAGATGGGTGTGGGCGGGTGATCTCGTGGTAGTTGACAAAGAGAGAGACACAACATGAGCGAGAGCAATAGGATCAGAACTAGGTGCTAGACTATCAAGACATAAGGCTGTGATGTCCAGTTGACATTAATTATGGTTTTATTACATAACCTCAAGTGAGGAATAAATGAACAGTCAAATAAACACAACATACAAATGATCAGAATGAGATAACAGATTACCGGGGGTTTGACCTCCTCGCGTAAATGGACTCTGTGTACAACACAGGTCGTAACCTCATCAGCTGTGTGCCTGGAGGCAACACAACACATGCAATTGAATGAATAGCAAATAAGACTGATACAATACAATGATAAATATAATAAACTCTTTACTTACACTCCTCCGTGATAAGATGCTCGCCGAATTACTTCGGACATTTACTTAAATAGAACTCGTACAGACGACGTTCTAAGATTACTGGACTTACTTAATACAATGTTGAATTTAGATAGGTTTGATGATCCGAAAAGGGTGCCCTTTCCCTGACTGCCTGACTCTCCGCGGAGACAATCCAAGTGTGGCCACACTTGATTGCAATACAAAAACTACGCAACGACAAAATACATTAACTACTCTATTTCAAGTAGGCCACAGGGGCACAATAATGATTCTGTTAACAAAGCTCAAGATTGAACCTGCAAGTAGGGGCTGGACGACCAGTCGCACTACGTTATATCCGCTACAACTTAGCGTGGTTACAATCTACATTTAAACACTACTCACGCGGCGATGTGAAGTCGACGACGGTCAGCCAGAGAAAGAGAAAGAGCTCAGGTCGCCGATCCGCGAACTCGACTATCATTGACCATTGCGCATGACATCTTTTCTGCTCTAGGCGACCCTCCAAATATGGGTACAAATGCCGGCTAATGGTAACGACTTGACGTTGGCGCCAGCGCCGAATTCAAACCGTTACAATTCCCCGTTAACCCCAACAAAAAGAAAATACAATTTTCTTTTTCTTCGAGTTCTGCTTACAAGCTAACTATCATAATAACTACGCAAATCCTTGATGTGCCAGGTTCCGATGTCGCGTCCATCGAGGTCCTTGAGACGGTAGATCAGCGGTGACGTTTTCTTGCTGATCTCGAACGGTCCTTCGTATCGAGGCGCTAGCTTGGCTGCATAGTTGTCGGCAGCGTTGGACAAGTGGAAGTCTCTCTTCAAGACTCGGTCGCCAACATGGAATTCCAGCGGGCGTCGTCGGAGGTTGTATCTCACGGCGTTTTGCTGAGGGCGCGTTTCAAACGAGCGCGAATATCTGTAAAAATAGATTTTAGTCCTTGCATCTTGTCAACATTGTCCGCGACAATAATAATCGCCATATCGATAGCGTCGGTGGTCTATACCACACAGAATTATTTCACGACCCAAAGTTAACGTATGCATGTGTCTAGCCAGTTACTTCGTTCACTGCTGTACGTAGGGCACAACCTATTTTCGGCACATTCTTGTCCCATAGCATATGATTGTCGGTGATGTATGATCTCAGCATACCTAGAACAGTACAATTAGCGCGTTCCGTCGGGTTCGCTTGTGGATGACGTTTGGCGTTGTAGTGAAGAGTACTATGGTAGTCTGGACTCTTGAGCCATCTTCTTCCAAGGAGCTCCTATGAACTCAGGACCATGGTCACAAACTAAGATCTCTGCAGTGTCGTACACTAAGAATACCTCGTCTTCTATCTTCTGCGCCACGAGTTTCGACTTCGCGGATCTCACAGGAAATAGTAGGCTGTATTTCCAAAAATGTGTCCGTCACCATCAAAGTTGTCGATCAAGGTCACTACAGTTTGCAGGCGCTCGCTTAAAGCATGAATTTCTTCTAACGACTCGGCTTCGTTCATGATGAATAGATTACGTAACAGGGATAAATAATGACTGAACGATACAGCTCACCAGTATTCACGGCGTGTTCACGTAACTCGAAGGTCAAACGTATCTCGAGGTAATTACAGCAAGCACAAGCGTCTGAAGGTCGTTGTTGTCCCACGTCGATTTTGGATTTGAGCACCAAAATGCCAACGTTCGGGCTCCACACGTCGCGTCTTGATCACCAGGCCCCACGTTGGGCGCCAAAATGCCACGCCGGCGTCGTCGCCTCGGGCAGAAATAACCAGTGCCGGGCTAGCAACAGCTGGAGATGGGTGTGGGCGGGTGATCTCGTGGTAGTTGACAAAGAGAGAGACACAACATGAGCGAGAGCAATAGGATCAGAACTAGGTGCTAGACTATCAAGACATAAGGCTGTGATGTCCAGTTGACATTAATTATGGTTTTATTACATAACCTCAAGTGAGGAATAAATGAACAGTCAAATAAACACAACATACAAATGATCAGAATGAGATAACAGATTACAGGGGGTTTGACCTCCTCGCGTAAATGGACTCTGTGTACAACACAGGTCGTAACCTCATCAGCTGTGTGCCTGGAGGCAACACAACACATGCAATTGAATGAATAGCAAATAAGACTGATACAATACAATGATAAATATAATAAACTCTTTACTTACACTCCTCCGTGATAAGATGCTCGCCGAATTACTTCGGACATTTACTTAAATAGAACTCGTACAGACGACGTTCTAAGATTACTGGACTTACTTAATACAATGTTGAATTTAGATAGGTTTGATGATCCGAAAAGGGTGCCCTTTCCCTGACTGCCTGACTCTCCGCGGAGACAATCCAAGTGTGGCCACACTTGATTGCAATACAAAAACTACGCAACGACAAAATACATTAACTACTCTATTTCAAGTAGGCCACAGGGGCACAATAATGATTCTGTTAACAAAGCTCAAGATTGAACCTGCAAGTAGGGGCTGGACGACCAGTCGCACTACGTTATATCCGCTACAACTTAGCGTGGTTACAATCTACATTTAAACACTACTCACGCGGCGATGTGAAGTCGACGACGGTCAGCCAGAGAAAGAGAAAGAGCTCAGGTCGCCGATCCGCGAACTCGACTATCATTGACCATTGCGCATGACATCTTTTCTGCTCTAGGCGACCCTCCAAATATGGGTACAAATGCCGGCTAATGGTAACGACTTGACGTTGGCGCCAGCGCCGAATTCAAACCGTTACAATACATTATAAAGAAATAAAAGTAGTCCAAGTAGGCGGATTACTTATACAACCCACATTTAACAGAAAATATAATATCCCTAGTTTATTGAATTTCGATCGTTTGTTACCTGAATAATTGCATTTAAATATTATGAAGAGAAATTAATTATATTTTCAAGGAATCTGGATACTATCTGCCTTATTTACTCATATTATAATGCTGTCTTGTGATTGGCTTCAACAATCCCACATCTGTCACCATGTAATATTTAAAGAAAATTATCCGTAAGCTGACCACTTACAATAATTAGAACTTATTTCATCAAAATTTGCTCATCTCTACAGTTTTCAATTTAAAATTTGTCTTATCAAATTGTAGAATCTATTTTAAATTACTCTTAGACCATGAGCCAGCCGTAGTGGACCCTCCCCCCCCCCTGCTCCATAAGGTCTGAAAGTGGTTTTGGGTACCTCAAGGTACGCACATTACACTTTCACTTGTTTGACATCTGCCCGGTGGTGGAACAACCCCCCAGGGGGGCGCAAAGGGTGATTTTTGGGGTATTTTGTCACACGTATTATTTTTTTGTGGGCTAACGGGACATGATAATTACAATCAGTTTGCATATTTGAATGAAGGTTGACATAAGTAATTATATCCATATTTGTTTGTAAGGGCAATACCCTTAAATCAAAATTTTGGATTTTTTGGAAGTCGGGGGGGAATTACCCAAAAATGTTTTTTTGGTAGTCAATCGATTCGTATTTAAAAGTTGTTCATGAATGTATTCCATCAATTTTGCAAAATTTTGTGTTTACAACCTGTTTTAACGGGATTAAGAGTCTCTTATGGGTTTATAATGTTAAATATTTGATTTTTTTGGGGGTCAAAAGTTAAAATTTTATCAAATGTTTTTCAACATTATTAATTGGTATGACATAAGTCAATATATTTATATATTTTTGTTGAAGTGAAACCATTATTTATAAAATTTTGACAATATTAACTTTTTTAATGGTAATTTTCTAAAATTTTGTAAACGTTTTAAAAATAGTGGGTTTGCATTAACAAAAATATGTAAATATATTAACGTATGCTATACCAATTAATAATATTGAAAAAAAAATTATAAAATTTTACTTTTGACCCAAAAAAAAATCAAATATTTAACATTATAAGCCCATAAGAGACACGTAATCCCGTTAAAACAGGTTGTAAACACAACATTTTGCAAAATTGATGGAATACATTCATGAACAACTTTTAAATACGAATCGATTGACTACCAAAAAAACATTTTTGAGTAATTCCCCCCTAACTTCCAAAAAATCCAAAATATTGATTTAAGGGTATTGCCCTTACAAACAAATATGGATATATTTACTTATGTCAACCTTCATTCAAATATGCAAACTGATTGTAATTATCATGTCCCGTTAGCCCACAAAAAAATAAAACGTGTGACAAAATACCCCAAAAGTCACCCTTTGCGCCCCCCTGGGGGGTTGTTCCACCACCGGGCAGATGTCAAACAAGTGAAAGTGTAATGTGCGTACCTTGAGGTACCCAAAACCACTTTCAGACCTTATGGAGCAGGGGGGGGGAGGGTCCACTACGGCTGGCTCATGGTCTATCTGCCTTACATCTAATTAAAGCATTAAATTCAATTTTACTTTTTATTATTTTCGCTATTTTATAAGTACAAAGCCGCCAGAAGATGGAAGTAGTAAAGCTTCCGAAACGTCGCGAAGGGCCCTTATCAGGGCCACCTGTACTTTCATCGGAACAAGTGGTCACCACAGCCTTGTTAATAATATTTTAATGTATATTATTTTTTAAAACAATAATAACATAAGGACTCTTAAAATGAGGCATGAAACGTCATTGTTGTACAGCTGAAAACTCGTTTGATAGGCAGAGCATATCATTTATAATTTGTTAATTACGTCCTATAGACACTGCATCATTACTAAAACTGAGTAAACAATATTTGGAGCGTCATATTTTTTAACCGGATTACAAATCCCGCGAGCGCGATGAGGTGCAAAGTTTCGACAACGACAAGATTCGAAGTCAAAGCGTATCTTCTAGCTTCGTTGTATTCGCGAGGGAAATGAGTCGACAAGGTCGGGCACTCAATGTTGTCGACAAGAACAGAACACCTCTCTCTCTCTCACACTCTGGTTACTTGCTCAACTTTTACACTAGACTTGTTTACCCTAATTAGGTTAGTACACATTACTGGCACTAGGCGAAGCGTTTTCTTTCCTAAGTTTGCAAATTGTTATCATTTTTCTTTTCGAGAGTCGCAAGAGATGCTTTTATCTTTTCGAAAGCACTCCGGTGGTTGGTCTTTAGGGAGTGTGACTGTGGATGTTCGGAAAGACAAGGAGAATACACAGTTTCTCTAAGATGAAGAATCTAATTTTGTTGAAAATGGAACGTGGGTTTTTTGAGTAGGGTTCGGTGTTACACGTTCAAGGCGACTTGACACCAATTTGTAAATGACGTTGGATAAACTTGAGGCAAGTATTGTGCATGAAACTTCAGATCTTTGGCGGAGAATTAGTTTGTTGTTTTGATGAAACATAATGAATGTAATAGGATTTACATTTATACTTTTCTTTTTATTTTATTACATTCTTGAACATAATATAAACATTGTCAATGAGATATAATTGCAAGTAAGCTACACAGTCACTTTATTTCAATTGTTAAAATAATGAATACATCGTGGTTGTACAAGTAGTTTTAAAATAGTTTTACAAGTAATTTTTACCCTAATTCTGCTTCGTGTCAAATAATGTTTGCTTGGTTTGTGTTAATCAGAAATCTACCGGTACAGCAATGTAACTTCATATGGGAATGATTATCGTAATACCTCTAATATTGCATAATAGTATTCCGGTCAAAGAGCCCGTTTGTTATAAATTCATAACCTTGCATTATCAAAAAATAATTGTTATTCAACAATTTAATTGCGGGATGAAATTGCCAGCAATTGGGTAAGATAAGTTTTTTTTACAATAGATCATTGATCAAAACGTGAAACACGAATAATTCTACGGCAATAACCATGCAAAAGCATGCAGAGAATGAAGACGAGTACAGTCAAAAGCAATTGTTTTCATTGGAGACAATTTACTAAGTCAGAATACATCGAGGGCTGACTGGCAAAAGTCACTAACACACATTTTCCAGTTATGAGATAATTGAGATACAAAGTACTCGAAGAGTCTCCTTTGTACCGGCATTGGTACTGATCAATGAATATAATAATGAATTGCGCACACAGTATCTTAATAAAATGTTCACCTCGCACGTAGTAGGAAATCACATAAGATATGAAATCACTCAAATGAAGTTATGGTTCTCTATGTTTGCTCCTTTTTGGTTGAATTTTAGTGAAAACTTAAAGTTGAATGTGTGGGTTTTTAATATATTTACTACATGTTCATAATTTTAAATTGTTATTCTTATTTGATGTTATTGTTATACTGTGTCCAAGTGGCAATCATTTTATAATGACAGTGTTTTATAATTATTCATAAAAGTTTTATCTCTCTCTAAGTTAGCATTTTTGTCAGAATATAGATTCATAATTGTGGATTTATTGTGGCGTAATAACACAATTTACACACTTTTTCAAAAATGGGAGTTGGTGACATTTTGTACATGAATTTACTGGATTAATTGTGTATAGTATAGTATGTAGGTATCTATATAGTATGTATAGTATTATCGTCATTAGTAAGTACTTAGATACTGTTAGTTTATAGTTTAAGTGCTTAATAATAATCACCCAGCGAAGAGTTAACAAACACTATACTCAACTTTCTTCAAAATACACGAGCTTTAGCATCATCATATTTTCAATATGGCTGCCGTTGATCACCTACTTCCGGATGAGCTGAGTGTACTTCCGTGCCGTAAAACAGCCACTGCAAGCGGGGTATATAGAACACTGTCGACATGATGAACTCTACACAGATCAGGGGTATCAAACATGCAGACCACACGACCACGTGTATCTTTCAAACGGATTCTGAACAACATAAACTCTCCCGACATGTACTTCAACGACAAAAGGCCTCTTTGACGTAGAACTATCTGTTTCCATGGGATATGTTGGCGGTTGGAGACACGCGACACGACACGAAATTGTACGAAACAAAATGGCAGTGTTGGAGTGGAGACTCACGTTGTTTTAGCACAGTAGGCCAGGAAAAAGTGAGAGTGAGTATGAGAAAACAAATAGTGACAAAATCGGTATCAACCAATAGAATCTAAGCCAAAATCAGGTCCAACAAAAGATGTAGACGCCGACAAGAATGAGTGAATGAGTGAATGAGAACAATTTCTCACTGTATTTTTCTCATACTCTCCAGGCCTGGGCAAACTTCAGCCCGCCGGCTATGTTAATTCTGTATACGAATGGGTACAGTTTTAATTTAAAAAGTATCAGAATATATTATATATAATGCTCGTGGATTTCACAAATACTGGACGTACCGATGTGTCTCAAAACTGCACCAACACATATCTCTGATTGACAATTTTCTTGGGGACTCGAGGCCCCGAACCCTCTTTCTTCAGAGCTACTTTTTAATATGTATCCGAATTTATTCCGAGATCAATACGTTCAACAGTGCTGCAAAACAAGCAGTGTTTCAAGTAGGTCCCTTCCTCACAACATTTAGATTTAAAAATGAATGTAAATATCAGTGAGAAAACGAATAAAAGTGCACCAAATTTAAGCAAAAAATATCACATTTTTCCGGGTCTATTCTATAGAGACCTCCATTGTTTTCGTCGAAACCGCTGACCACCTTTCATCCTAATTTTTTCTCCGGAAAATCGTATTATTTTTTGTGGCCCGCCATCATATTTACCTTCTCAATGCGGTCCTTCAGTCAAAAAGTTTGCCCAAGTCCTAGAAGAATCTACGAAAGAATCTGCCGCTTCGAACTCTCTCCCTCTCTAATATTTGACTAACTTAATATGAGCTTATTCGATGAATAAAAACCAAAAAAGAGCATCGTTTTAGGATGGTTTTAAGCGTCGGTTCTTCTACCTCGAGTTAAGGCTTTTATTTAAAGTTATTCTCACGTTTGAAGTTGAAAACAGCAGCTCTAAGATGTAGACCTCCTACATGGATCAAGCATGAATAAAGTACGTTATTAAGCAATATTTATATTTTTACCTGAGAATAATAGAATGTGGTATTGTCTCTCTCTTTAGCCTTACTAGCACGGATCAACGTTACATAAGGCCTGTTTTTCAATGCCCTGCTTAACCAATAGTGTCATTAAACAAATCATTCAAGGAATGTCATTGGTTGTTGACATGGCAATATAGTCCTAAATAACAGTTTAAAATTTAGCAGAGCATTGAAAGGGTCAGTTTTTCAACACTCTGCTAAATTTTAAACAATTCTTCAGGACTTTAATACTGGTTTTAGCGAAGTATTGAAAAACCGGCCATTAGTATTTCGTCACCCACGGCCACTGATTCCTTTTACAAGCGTTAATTGAGCCTTTCCAAGGTAAAGTAAGCATACATGTGTAACGCATTGTTTGTAGTTGTAACCCCATAAAAAACACTCCGTGTAAAAATACCAGCCAAGTCTCTTCAACTATAAAAAAAAATATAAGAAATCTAAGAATTCAGCACTGAAAAGTAGTGATATCCAAAAAATGGGCCAAGTCAAAACTTAATTTTAAAAACCAAAATATACTTGGCGCATCGTGCATAATATACCTAGATAGATTAGACGTTTAGGCCAGATGTGAAATATACATAAAATCTACCTACATATATACATATAATATACCCTAATATGCCCTAAAAACGATGCGCCAAGTATATTTTGGTTTTTAAAATTAAGTTTTGACTTGGCCCATTTTTTGATATCACTACTTTTCAGTGCTGAATTCTTAGATTTCTTATATTTTTTTTATAGTTGAAGAGACTTGGCTGGTATTTTTACACGGAGTGTTTTTTATGGGGATATCACTCCTTTTTTTAGATTATTCTCACACCTGTATAACACATATCGGAGCAACAATGACTAATTCCTTTAAAAAAATAAGCTATTTACGATTTGGTTACTAAGAAAAGTTGCGTTTCGTTCTAAATAATGCTTAAAATGATACTACCATGAAGAAAACTGAAAGCTTTGTTCCAATCGGTCCAGCCGTTTTCGAGATATGGCATCACTTCCGGTTAACAAAATGGCGGCTGAAATCATTGCCACTAGAATGTATTTATATAAATGTTATGTATCATTATGAGCCATCTGAATATGTAGTTATTGTAGTATGAGGTGATTAAAGTCTGATTTTTAATTTTTATGACGTCATTTCCGGTTTCGGTAATAGTAAATGTATATTTCGACTATTGATATTTCATATAGATGACCGTCTGAATCGATTGGCGCAAATTTCGTTCCGATCGGTCCAGCCGTTTACTAGATATGACGTCACATCCGGTTTCAAAATAGCGGCACAAAAAATTCGTAAGGGCAAGGTATCATCAGACGCCAAAAGTGCACATGTGGTAAAAATTTCAGATCGATCGGTTTAGCCGTTTAGGCTGTGGCCCTGTCAACAATGTTTCTTGATATCTGAATCATCATCAGATAGCTTTAAGAAGGGGTATAATTTCACTGTTTTCATGGCCTTCTAGCTCGCAAATGGCAAAACCTGTTGTTCCCAAATTTGGTATATGGGGTGGGGTGGGCCATAGCTTGAAATTAAGACATTTCACAACAATGTGAGATTTTCCAATTTTAAGATCCAGTAGGCCGAAAATGCCATGTTGTTGCTTACAGTAAAAATGTTTGGTCTGCTCCTCAGTTTATTAGGCATTTACGGTATGTTGAGTGAGTGTGAGTGTACGGTACGACTTGGCTGGGTGGAGCGACCGCTCCACTAGATACTTTATTATTTAATGTGCATTACACTTTTCATGCTTTGAATTTCAACTGACTCCAAACAACAGCTATTCTCCATAGAAAAAATAAACTTTAGAAAGCATTCTTTCATCAAAATGTAAGTTCTCCTGCTGAGCTGCTGAGCTGCTGAGCTGCTGAGCTGCTGAGCTGCTGAGCTGTTCGAGACCCCTGTCTCAGTGGGTGTTACGCGAGCAAACCAAAAGGGATTACTTGTATTCCGCATAGAACGCAATACCCAGGAAGAACACCTTCATAACCCACCTATGAAGTAACACGTTAATATTCGACGCCGCATGACGTCGACGGGATATGTTCTCTCGTTACGACGCCCCCCCCCCCCCCCTCCTCCCACCCACCCACCACCACCCGACTCATCACCCCTCAAGAATAATGCAAGCGGCTGTGGTTACATAATTAAATTTTAATATTAGGATCCCTTGGCTTTAAAGTTTCCCTGCATCTTAATGTAGTCGACAGCGAGGGAAAGTTGGAGCGTCGTCGGTGAAACTCGGGCGTCGGCGTCGGCGTCGGCGTCGGCGTCGGCGTCGGATATTCGGCTGTACAACAACAAGTAGCGTGTCTGCGTCATCGCATAGATTAGATGGTGTATAACCCCTTGGACTAATAGTTTTATTTAAGTACTAAACGTACGTTTGGGTCTATGTGGGTTTTAGATTTGATTATTTAATCACATTCAGAATGCTATAAGTCTTTACACCTGAGACCAAAATGTGTTGCTTTATTTTTATATTGGTTTCATTAACGCAGATCCACAAGTGATTATTATTATTTTACTACAAGAAGAACGTTTAAAATAATGATGTGATATTCTTTATCGACAGAACGTTTTGAAAAATGAATCGGCAAAAACTAAATCTCGAAATTATTTAAGATTTTTTCTTCATCGTTCCAAAATGATCAAAATGTTCATAGTATGTCTCGTGAAAATTTCATTTCAGATTAATAGTTGTTTTCTGAAAGTTGAGATGGGCCTGGACACAGATGTGGTATTATTTTGATATCACTGTTTGCTGCGTTACCATGGCAACAAAGTATTCACGATTATTCACAAAATGTCCCAATGATATTGAATTTGATTTTTATGAGAGAAAATTTAACATTTATCGGGGGATAAGTGTATTGTCATTATTATTTGTGAAGTACAATTATACTGGAATAATTTTTCATGAGACTCAATGACCGTGCTCATTTCAGTATGGGAGAAATGTGTCTACTTACCTTGTCATCTATCAGATATTATTCTACAACCAAATGGAATTCCTGAACTAATTTTATATCATAATGTGTTATGTGATTATCGTTATGTATTTGTGTCAAACTTTCCCTCGATCAGGGAAAAAGCAGAAACGTGCGATGTACCGTATGAAAACATTACATGTATAATTTACTGAATCCTTCGTAACCTGAATACAAAATGTCGTAAGATATGTCATTTAATATTATCGGAATATTGACAATATATCTGTGATTGTATCCTATTTCCTTCCATCGATACTTTGTTTGTTTTCATCTGAATTGTTTCTTGTAGAGACTTGAAGCAAACACCCAGAGGCAAGTTTGACAAGATGGGAAAAGGAGAGTCAAAGTTTGAAGAGTACAAATATACGATCTGCGAAGAAAACAGACATATTTACATTTTCATCTTTGTGTATCAAGTTCCCAGAGTAGAGCTACTTGCCAATGGAACTAATTTCAATTTGTCAGACAATGTGCCCCCGGCCCGAAGGCACCGCAAGATTAGCTCATTATTTTCTGCTCAGAAGTTCAGTTCAATTCGAATTGTCATTTCATATTTTACTTGGCAAACATTTCGACATTTTTACAGACGATTCTATTAGAAATAAAGGAAATCAATATTTGTACAATCTAGTCGGGCGTTAGCTCGACGCTGCCAAGCACCGTGTCAATACGAGGTCTACTTTTAAAACGCGGCGAACTTACTACCACTACTGTATACTGCAAGCGCTTCGGGCCCGATTTCGGGGTGTCAGTACGCATGCAAGCATTTAGAAATGAAAGTTGAAAACCATGGTTATCGGGTATATTTAGCCACCTGACAACACCTAACCAAATATCAAAGTGTTGCGATCATCCCTTCGGGGTGAATTTTGGGCTTCAAACATGCAAGGATTGACTTTCATGTTAGTTAGTTAGTTAGTTAGTTAGTTAGGCACGGTCAATTTGTTTGCCCCTCTCCACAGGTTGAACGGTTTGTCCTAGAGAGTTGAAATTTGGCAGAGACATAGAGTCATATTTATAGCAGTGCCCTTTGAAAGAAAATCTGAAACATTTTGACCGGAAGTGAAGTTATTACAATTTTAAATTTTAAATATTTTAAAAGTCAAACGGGTCCATCGAGAGTTTTGAAATTTGGCAACAATAAAGACAATGTATTGCTAGACACTCCACTTCAAGAAAAATCAATAAATTTAAACCGGAAGTGGGAAAATTATCAATATTTACGTTCCGCCCTTCTTCTTTGATACACTAAACAGCGGCTCTAATTCCCATCGGACTGATAGCTCATGTTAGGAAGGCAGCTGGCTTCGACATCTGCATAACACGTTCGATTCCCGATCCCGGAAAACTTTTTTTTTCATATATTATTTTTTAATTTGTATAAGCGATGATACCTTCATGGATATATATTCAAATGAGAGGTCCAGGGATGCTGTGAAGATCATCAATAGACCGAAACATCGCAATCGCGGCACGCCAGTTGCCATCGTGAACACTGAAGATATCAGGGAATCAGGAATTGCGCACGTCGTTTTACGCTCCACCTTTCTTCTTTGATATACTACACAGGTTTATATTTCAGTGTGGCGAATTGGCTCGGTCACATGAGGCAAGTGACTTCAATCACGGCGTTGCCGGGTTCGATCCCCGTAACAAACGTTTTATTTTTTATCTTTTTATTTACTTAAAAAATGTTTAACCTTCTTGTGTATATATTCAAAATGTTAATCCGAATACATTCAACGATTACATAGCTACTCTTTTTAATATTATACTCATTGGACTCTAGTAATGATTGTCAATGTACACGTTGTACGTAAAGTTGTGCAATAAAACAATTCGTGGTCATGCTAATCAACAGAATCTTGGTGGCTCAGTTACTAAACTAGAAACCACACAAAAAAGGTTCCATTACTGGGTGCATAAGGTTGTCACAGCTTTTAATTTATCCGAATTATTTAATTATGTAAAATTCAGTTAATTAAGTAAATAGTAAAATTCAGTGAAGGCTCCATAACTAATATTCAGAGTATTAGGTGTTTACAACTTTTCATTTGTCACACTTATTTAATTATTTAAAATAGAGTTAATTTGTCAATATTGGTGGCTCAACAAGAAACAAGAACAACACGAAACAAGAAACCAGACAAAAAGGCTCCATTACGTGCATCCATTACGTGCATTAGGTTCTAAAATTAATTTAATTATTTTAATTATGCTAATTTGTCAATCTTGATGGCTCAGTTACGAAACAATAAACCACACAAAAAGGCTCCATTACTAGGTATATTAGGTGCTCTTTGCTCCTAATACTCTAAGAGACTAATGCTCTGGTGCTCTGGTACATTTTTAATAAATGAGACTACCAATGGATGCTGTGAAGATCATCAATAGACAGAAACATCGCCATCGCGGCACGCCGGTTGCCATCGTGAACAGTGAAGATATCAGGGAAACAGGAATTGCGCACGTCGTTTTACGCTCTACCTTTCTTCTTTGATATACTACACAGGTTTAATTTCAGTGTGGCGAATTGGCTCGGTCACATGAGGCAAGTGACTTCGATCACGGCGTTGCCGGGTTCGATCCCCGTAACAAATGTTTTATTTTTTTATCTTTTTCTTTACTTAAAAAATGTTTAACCTTCTTGTGTATATATTCAAAATGTTAATCCGAATACATTCAACGATTACATAGCAACTCTTTTTAATATTATACTCATTGGACTCTAATAATGATTGTCAATGTACACGTTGTACGTAAAGTTGTGCAATAAAACAATTCGTGGTCATGCTAATCAACAGAATCTTGGTGGCTCAGTTACTAAACTAGAAACCACACAAAAAAGGCTCCATTACTGGGTGCATAAGGTTGTCACAGCTTTTAATTTATCCGAATTATATAATTATGTAAAATTCAGGTAATTTAGTAAATAGTAAAATTCAGTAAAGGCTCCATTACTAATATTCAGTGTATTACGTGTTTACAACTTTTCATTTGTCACACTTATATATTATTTAAAATAGAGTTAATTTGTCAATATTGGTGGCTCAACAAGAAACAAGAACAACACGAAACAAGAAACCACACAAAAAGGCTCCATTACGTGCATCCATTACGTGATCACAACTTTAAGTTTCTAAAATAAATTTAATTATTTTAATTATGCAAATTTGTCGATCTTGATGGTTCAGATACGAAACAAGAAACCACACAAAATGGCTCCATTACTAGGTTTATTAAGTGTTTACAACTTAGTAAAAATTATTTCATTATTTCAGATGTTGTAATCTGTCAATCTTAGAAGCTCGGTTACAATAAACAAGAAACTACACTAAATGGTCCATGATAATTAATGGAAATCTGTGGGTATGAGAGATTTAAATTTCATTTCATCATCCAACAATGCTTACGTTAAAAAGTTAGAATAATAAAACGCTTTTAAATTGTCATGATTTATTTCCAAACTGTGAGTCAAAGTCTCATCAAGTGACATTGTTTAATGGAAATAAATTAAACTGAAACTGATGTTCCTCCTAATCTGACACTAATAAAATAAACATTGGTTTTGATGCGAACGTTATATACGAAAGTGGTCTGGCTTGTTTACATCGGCAATACAATAATATTCTTCAAGTATCTAGGCAATAGCACGAAGTTGTTTCCTGGTTTGAAAATATGAAAATATTATCTTCCACAGCAACATCACAAAACAATATAATAATCACTAAATAAGATCAGTGGACTAATTAAAATGCAAGCTCGATAACTGTTTACAAGTACCTATAGAAGAAGACAACAATACTAAATGGACATCGATCGTATTTGCCATGAACAAACAAATGTAAACATTAAGTTGACCTGACAGGGAGAGGCAGAGAGGTGGAGATGCCAGGTATAGGCCGGCCCATGCTATCCGTGTACATAGGCGAGTAAGGCGGGTAGCGTAAATTTCATCACCCGTCATACTCCTTCCCACCAGCACTATAAACACCAGGTGGCTCAGCTAGTTAATCTTAACTAAGTTCCTTTTAAGTTACATTGCCTTCCAAAAACCATCCGGATTTTATTTAAAATGTGTTGTAAACATCTGTAAGCCTGCACGCTTTACCAATTGAGTTTATACTTCGAAACTTTGACATAAAAGAGTGAACATGGGAAAATTTAAAAATGAGGAAACGCATTTGCAATCATCTTTCGTGTACCTTTCAGTTTACCTAGTGGCGACAAATACGCGTTTTACGAGATGAACGCACAAATTCCGGTTTACACCGGAACAATACACCTACAATTTACGTTATTCACATGACTCAAAGCTGTGAACTTTTAACAAATTATAATTTGATATAACTCAAATTCAACCAAAAGAAATGGACCCTTTCGTTATACTAACTTCGGAACTATTGAAATAAAAACAGAAAACTTTAGACAAGAAGTGACGTTGTTGGCGTTAACTGTAATGATAGGTAACACTTAATGATCAGTGAAAGCTGCTATAAACTTATACCCCATATGACATGTTGTACAAAAACAAAAACTTGTAAAAAAAACTGCCAAGCACCTTCCCACTTAAAACAATTGAGATCTAAAAGAGGGGCCAAACAATAATATATTGTTTAAACATTTTCGCACTTAAAATTCGTGAAATCATTTCGCTCAGCTACTACCGCCAAGCACAACACTATAAACCTAACGTTGTGTCCAAATTTGAAGAATACAATCTAAGTGAACCATCATTGTAAACTTTAACAAATTATAAAAATTAAAAACGACTTAAAAAATAAATTTAAAATCGAAATTAAAAAAATTAAAAATAAAGCTTGGCGCATTGAATTTGCATCGACCATGTAGACTTCTTCTATCTTCTTCCTACTTTCTGTCTTTCTTCGGCTCCTTTATCGTCATCTTCTTTCTTATGTTGCCTTCTTCTTGACACAATGCGCCTAGCTTTATTTTTAATTTTTTTAATTTCGATTTTAAATTTATTTTTTAAGTCGTTTTTAATTTTTATAATTTGTTAAAGTTTACAATGATGGTTCACTTAGATTGTATTCTTCAAATTTGGACACAACGTTAGGTTTATAGTGTTGTGCTTGGCGGTAGTAGCTGAGCGAAATGATTTCACGAATTTTAAGTGCGAAAATGTTTAAACAATATATTATTGTTTGGCCCTTCTTTTAGATCTCAATTGTTTTAAGTGGGAAGGTGCTTGGCAGTTTTTTTACAAGTTTTTGTTTTTGTTATGTCTATTATTCAATTTGTATGTGTTTTACGTTGTACTATTTAGGCAACTAGGATGATGACGATGACGATGACGATGACGATGACGATGACGATGACGATGACGATGACGATGACGATGACGATGACGATGACGATGACGATGACGATGACGATGACGATGACGATGACGATGAAGATGACGATTATGATGATGGTTGGTAGAGGACGGAAACGGTATGGCTGAGTGGTTACGCTCTGAACGTGTATTCCGGAGGCCCGGGTTCGATTCCCGCGGCCGTCCTTCCTGATTGAGGTTTTTTCGTGGTATTCCCTCAGTCGAGAGGCACATGCTGGGAAGGTACCCTACTAATAGGCCACGACCGCCTCCTTCCCGCCTACCATCCTTACCTATTCTTCACCATCATCTCCCAATCATCATCATATCGACTGAGGGAAACAACGAGAAAACCTCTGTCAGGAAGGACGGCAGTGGAATCGAACCTAAATCTCAAGAGTTCTCAACCAGGGTCCTGAGTCTGTCCGAAATCTTTAATGATATGTTTATGTTTTTTATTATCTTTCAGTGTCACACTTAATAATTAAACATAAACTATTCAATTATTAGTTCGTTGAGACGAAACAAACATGTTTTTAAGACTAAGGTTAAAGCTCAAATTATAATTCGACCTTACCCCAGCTTTGGAGAAGATTAAAGTCAAGTTCCCAAACTTCGCATCGCTTCGGTTCGGTTTCGCTAAAGTTGAAGTTTGCTTAACATAATTTTTTGGCGAAAAGGTAGCCATTTTGCGAAATTGAACCGAAAGCGAAGTGAATGCGAAGTATGGGAACTTTACTTTAGTAGTACCTTTCGGCAATTAAAAATAAGTAAAGTTCCAGATCATGACCTCGCTACATACCTTCTTAATTCTTTCACAGTATTTTCATGTTATGGCTGCCATAGGTGTTAGTGCTGACGTCACGGAATTATTACAACTACTGAAGTAACAACATTTAAGTAGGATAATACGGTTTACTGTTCTAATATTTAACTATTTTATTGCTAAGACATCTTGCATCAACAATAGCTCATGAAGTGGCAGTTGATACTACTCAGCTGTAAGTACACTTCAAGTACACTTGAGTGATAATGTGGTAATTACACGTTGAACACCTGTCTGCGCCAGATAAGAACTCATTAAGTTACGTGGCATAATGGAATATTAATTCGTGAGTTTGATATGAAATTGTGTTCTTTGTTCATCAATATTGTTTGTCGCTCATGTCGTTCATCAGTTTGTTTCGCAGAACATAGTCCAAGTCATTATATTATTAGTTAATATTTATATCTAACGACGTAGGGATGAAGTTATTAGGTTACTTTCTCAGTATAGCAAAGTTGAAGGGAATTTACGCGACAAATGGCGTCACATTTGGACAATTGGTCAAATTAAAACGTAAGCTAGTAACAAAATAAAAGTTTTTATTCATTTTATTAACAAGTTTTAACACATCTTAAAATACTTGCTGATTTTTTATCGGTTTCTTGTTTGAATAAACTTTTGATTTTCTCTCCAATAGTTTCACCGTTTTCGCTACGTGCGACGTAAATACTTCGCATTTCGTCAAAGGCAATTCTGGGAATGGTATAGAAGAAATATTCGTGGTAGCGTCATTCCAAACCCAATGCTGTTATAATATAGTTTGAAAAAGACAAACGTCTCACATTATAAGACACGCCAAAGAATGCGCGCAAGTAGAATGTAGGCCGCTAGAGCACAAACAAAACTAAACATGCTGACAATTCGAACTTTCTAAACATTCTAAACTATTTCTACTCTCTAATCATGTTATATTGTGTCTTCTTATACCTAAAGAGTGACATGAGACAATATTCACTTGTGACACCCTAAGCAGCTCATTAAGGGAAGTTCCCGAAACATTTCTTCCGGCAGTATTAATATTTGCCATCCAAATTCCTTCCTATTCCCACCTACCTTGGGACAAACACGCCAAACGTCAACGTAATTCCCAACCATAGCGTCTGCAAGTCAGCTAATAAGCCAACTACGTCTTCGTTTCATCATTTGGGAGCCACCTCTAAAATCGCAATCGAAATGAACCTAGATACGAAGCTACAGGGGTTGTTTAGAGTCGCGATTAATTAGCAGGTTGTTGAGCGAAGCTTCTGGTAATCTGGTTAGTGAAGCTTGTTCCTTGAAGAGTGGATAGTAAATTATTCAGATCAGTCGACGACTGCATGGTGCTGCTGCTCACGGTAAACAAGAGAACCAACCAACACACATAGAGAATAGTAAACTAGTTGAGTTCAATCACGACTCGATGGTTTTCTTGTTGTTCCGTGAATTGCACACTCGCTCGAGTTACAGAAGGGAGTTTGCTGCTTTGAGGATCTGTGATGGGAAGGGGAGGGAAAAATATCTGATTTCGGGTGTAACGTTTGTACCGTTTGTGGACTAAAGCGTCCAGCTTTCTGTGATCAGTTACTGGCTGTGACAAATGCATAGGCTTTGTCGTTGGCTAAAATGGCTGAGAATACAAGTCTGAGTTGAAATGTTATTATTAATAATCTGTTATCTGCAACTAAGGTCGGGTGTTGCAAACTATTTTGAGTATGAAGTTACTTAGACTTTGAAATAAGTTAACTTGTTCTATAATTTTGAGACGTCTGATTGGCTGTGGCAGAGATTTGATTAAGCAAACGTCATTCGACACTTTTGGACACTTCCTCTATTTTGGTTGATTTATTTGTTTCGATGACACAGGTCACATTGTTTTCCGATCGAGCTGAAATTTTGCACACATACCTACTAACATCATTCTAGTGTATAGTTTTTAAACACTGTCCTCTGATTGGTTGAAAAATGAAAAGCCTGCATCTCACACCATTGACCTATCAAATCGAACTTTAAGTTTGTGATGTTGGCGTATAGTTTTACAACATCATCAACGACAGGTATAAATATGAAAATAAAATGCTGCACAAATACTGGATGGAGGATCATGTTCTTTAAATCTAATGATGTTGCTGGGGGGTGGGGGAGGGGGGGGGGGTGCAATAACGTTTATAATGAAATACTCCGAGATACAGAACTTATGGTGCTTTGGAAGTTCTTGGGAAATGCAACTCCTAACTCTTAGAGTCCTGCATCTAGATGTATTAGATGGCACACCGTGACATCTTTACATCTGATGTTGAGGGATCACGTGGTATGATGAACTGTGTCAAACGCATCGCTTAGCTTGACCACTGACCTGTGCTTGAATTGTTTGCCATCATTCTTCTCGAACATTACGTATGTCAAGTGTAACAATGCGCGATACAAAACATAATTGGTTGTTGTTTTTTACGTGCATTTCAAATGTGTTGAAGCTGTAATTCTTTAAAATTGGCATTGATCATTGAACAGATAATACAGCCGTTGAGGAAAAAAAACATTTGCAGAGTTTTTAATACAACGACAGAGTTTTCTTTCCTCAATACCCTTGTTCTTCATCTCCCAATCATCTCCCATTACACGCTACGTAACTATTCAGTTTCAGTTTATTTCCAATTTGTTTTTACAATACAATATGTAGGTAGATACATTTGTCTGTTTATTTGGATTGTCTAAATATTTGGATTAAATTTGCTGCACAGCCAATAAGTTACTTCAAAAAAATTATGATTTTTTTGTTGAAAATAATGAATATAAGTAAAGTTTGCGCCGATCTTGCAATATAAACACCAAATCATAGATGGTATTTGTGTCCGCAAACTCAAATTGTGAACATTTACCTACTTTTTCAGCTTTGAATCTAGTTTGGGCACAAATATTGAAAGTATAAATTGGTGTTTATATTGCTAAGATTGACTAAAAAATTAGCTAAGTTAATTATTTTTCACATTATCATAATTTGAATAGACAATAGTTAGGATGATATTTAGGAAATAGATGAAAATTTTGAAATTATGAAATGTTATCTCCAATGTTTACCATCGAGTGCAGTTGACTCTTAATCCAAAAGTTAGTTAAACTGCCCTAACTTTTAGTTAACATACTTATCACAAACCATATCTAAAAAGTAAGTCAAATGTCTACAGATTGACAATATTATCAAGGATTAACATGTAAAGCCTACGTATTAACGCTTTAGGTTTCCTATAAGCAGTTACGAAGCTACTGAGAAGATTGACGTGATCTCTCAACAATCTATTCGCTCCCTTAATTTCAGTCACATTGAATTCCATGCTGATCCAGATCACGTTGAAAAGAGTACACAAAACAAACTTTCCTTCACTGTTTTTATTGCGTCTCCAATACCAACACAAACACAATGCATTAAATCTGTGTTCAGCATGCGGATAAAGATTGACAAAGTGGTTGTATTCGGGTCGTTACTTGATCACTTCCCGATGCTCGCTGCCTGATTGATTGCGCGTCGTTATCTCGTCTCGGGGGGAGGGGGGGGGGTGACGTAATGACGCGTGATTAGAGTGGATGATCCGCCGTTGGCGACGAGACAGGCATTCGCAAGCAGCTCGTCGCGTCGTTTGCAGATGAAGACAACAGAACAGATTTCAGCGAGACCCGATGAGAGAGAAGTTAACCCGCGAGAGAGTTTCAGTTAGTTCGGGTTAAATTAGCTCAAGTTCGTGAATTAAAAGGACAATATTTAACTGAAACTTTAGCAGTTCGTGTCCGTTGTCTTAAAATGGCAGTCACATTGTTATTTTAAACATCGCCGATGTTATCACTTCTTTTGTCAGAAAAGTTCGGAATTTCCTGGACTTTAAACGTTGTACACTCGGCAATACAAAAATGAACGCTCTAAATTTCATTGACTGAACCATCAGAAGTATGTCTATGCAATTCCATTGTCTCACTCAAGTAGGTGAGCTCATCATTTCATTGATGATAATAAGTATTGATTGTTATGATTGTCACAGGAGTAATTCATCGCTTCTCATTTTAACAAGTGTACTATATGCAATAGCGCCATTGCATGATTTGCAAGACATGAGATTCTGAATAGTATTATAGTCAAATACTTTGAAAAAATAATATCTTTAAAGGCATCTTGCATGAGAAATTCTTGCCATAGAAACCCTTTGAAAGGTATAGATGACACGCAAATCTGACAGCTGCCAACCAGTCTTCATGTTTAGAGTGATTACTTGCTAGGCAGATATTTCAGTAAGAACAACATAGAAATAATATGCAATATCCTGGACACAACTGCTCTTCAACTTTAATGTGACGTCATGTGCATGAAGACTATATTTTTTAGCTATATATGTAATGGCGTAACGCCATCCAATTTTAGGCCCGCAGGGCGTTTTTTTTTTTTTTTTAGCAATGAACAATTTAAAAGTGATTCTGGGGCTCTAAAATGCACGAACTGAAGCAAACTATCCTCCAATTGTTGCCCCGCAGGGCGTTTTTTCGAAAATAAACAATTTAAAGTGATACAGGGATGCTAAAAACTTCTCAAATTACAACAAAGAACCTCCTTTTGATGCCCCGCATGGCGTTTTTATAGACTTTACGCAATTTATAAGTGATTCCGGGCTGTTAAACTTAATTTTGTATGAATGAGGTGTCAGTCTTCACGAGTGGGGGGGGGGGGGGGATAATCCCCCTCCGCCCCCCCCCCCCCCACCCGCCACCTTCTCGCCTGTGTAATGTTATGTATGTATGTATGTGCAATGAATGAATGTAATGTATATGTGTATGTAATGTACGGTCTATACACTTGCAGAAGCTAGGACGACAACATACTTCAAAGGAACAGAGACACACACAGTTTCTACCAACCTGTCCTTTCTGTACATACATGTCAACACTTCACATAACAATAACGAAAGACAAAATTCCGAGACCAATCTCTAAATAAATTTGATTACTTCGCTCAGTTTTATTCAATTTTTAAACTGAATCTAATCAGAGTCTCTCTTTGTCCTCAACTCCATACAAACATGGGTTCGTCTGCCAGCCATAGTTTAACAATAGTTACACTAGATTATACCCCCAGGCCTTCCAAACTCAGATAAATTCACAATTTAGGTTGGATAAAAAAAAGTCCAAATGAAATTACATCCTCTTTAATATAAATGTGTTTGTATACGTTGTAAATGGTTAGACTAGCATTAATAGTCTAAACATACACAATATTCCCGCATGTATGAATAAATAATCTGAGAATCACTACATCTAATATTGTATTTTAGTTGTTTTTTATCCCGAGTTGGCGTATGCAACATCGAGAAATACGTTGCATGAAATAGTTATGTTAAGTGTAATTTTAACCGGGAAAATATGATATTATTATACGCTTATGAAATGTGATAAGCTGTTTTATGGCAACCTCGTAGTCGTATCCGACTTGTTGCATACCTACATTTACAGGTAAAACTCTGACAAGTTCATTAAGAAGTTTCTCCGTATGGCAATTTTGGTCACAGTCTCTCATTTTCAATTCTTTTTCGCCAACGGCACATGTCACATTGCTGATTAGTTGGAAAATGAAAATGGCCTGTATAGATCACAACGTCTCTATACAAAATCAAAATTTCACAGTTTTGAGGCCATCGTATAGGTTATAAATTTTTTGGTAATCCTCCGATTGTTTAAAATGTAAAAAAATTACTTCGATTGGTTGATCCAATCAATTTGAAATTAAGACCAACATTTTATCAACTTTAGAATGTTTCAGCCAAATCCTCCAATCGGTTAAAATATAAAAAGTATCTTCTTATTGGTCGAAAATCAAAATGTTGCGATTGAGTTGAAAATTTGCTAGGCCATTAACACTACCATTTAATATAATTCCATTTTACTATCTTTTTTTACCAATTTTTAGTCCAGTTAGTAGAGATCTATTGACATCGACACTTATTGTTGACATTTTTAACTTTTTGAAATATATGTCAGAAAAAAATGCATCGAAATGGGAATCTTCTGCAACATCATCGGGGTTGCTTTATGTACCAGGCTGTCTAGATGGCTATTCTCAATATTCTCCATGAAAAAGGATACTTAAATTTGCTTTTTTATGTTGATTGAGTGGATCTATTTCAATTATTTTGATGTTTTCTGTGCGGTACGATATTACAGTTCGATATTTAGCACGTGTAGGTGCTCGCTCATCAACGCGTTACACCGAGCGTTTTCTTAGTATTGCATGCACATTACACCGTTAAAAAAAAACTGTGCAAAAAAACATATCGAAAACTACCAATGAACATTCTTTGTAGAGTGTTCAATGCTGATTTTATTTATTTTCGAATTGAGATGTAAAATCATCAAACAACCCAATTATTCCCATTGAAATCATCCCTTATTGTTTCAATTTAAACTGTTTTTTGAATTATCGTTCCAACATTCATAGATAATGATTACGTACTGGTTTTATCAAAACACTATTACATGGTTTTCGAGTCATTTCGTCGTTAATGTGCCTCCATTGTTGACAATATTTAATAACTAACAAACAATATCGATTGGCCAGGGTAGGGGTGAAAGTGCGAACAAGGATAATCGATTAATCACGCGACACCGTCATGATGCGATATTTCATCCCCTACAATCTGGCACCGACTGCGGGGGGGTTGAGTGAAGGGAGGGGGTATCATGTGACTAATGCCGCAAGTTCCTAGACGTCAGTTAGATCTTAACTGCGGTTAAATTTGTTCTTAATCACAGTTATGAAAGCGAAGACAATACCGCTGGATTTAGGCACGGATTTGAGAGTGATTTGTTTACGGGAGTTTGATGTGTTTGGAGTTTCGAGGGTTGTTGTTTGGATGTTAGTGAAGAATTCGGATTGAGGTACAGATACATTTGAAATATACGGATTAGCATATTTATTTTGTTTAAATATTCAACAGAATATGAAAGATACAAAGACAACATAATTTTATAGAAATAAAATACAATTGTAATGAAAAAATAATAGAGTGAACTTGAAAACTAAAACAACAGGTTTACAAGAAATGATAAATTGAAAGCATAATCATCAAGCGTGTGGAGCGAGCTGAAACTTATGGCTCGAATCTCTGTTCGTTTTTGTCTCTCGTCTGTGCCTTTGGTATCTTCTGCCAAACGAAGTAAAGGATTAGGCCAATTTTTCACAAAACTTAAATTAATATTCTGGTTGTGGTCATAATGATTTTCAGCAAAATCGGTAATTTGGTTTCATGGGAAATTGGACTTATGTTGTTTAGGTATCATTACTAAAGCAACGAAATGTTTTACAAAAGTTTATAAAATACCTATTGGACAATGATCACTGCAAAATTCTGTAGTACTTCCTGGAGACAGAGACATTTGTTTTAATCTGAACTTTTCAGTGAACCTGCAAGTGATTATTCAGGGATTATTTACGGAATTTCGGTTAGATCATGCTTAGATGTTCTGCACATATCAGTGCTCAATTACCAACGCGTTAAACCGAGCGTTTTCCTAGTTAACAATATATAATTATCTCTAATTTAGCATTTACATCAAAACAAATATTAGTAAAATATTTCATGAATGACTTCTTTGCACACCCTTTTGGCACTCGTATCTACTTTGGTTATTTTACGATAAGCGTCTTCATCTCTAGAATTGCTCCTTCATTGACCATGATGAAGGTCAAGGTGAATATGCTTATCGTAAATTTACCTCTACTTTTTATGACCCTCTATTCAAGCTGATCAGCACGTTTCTCTAATCAAGCTGAAATTTGGCCACCATGTATGCTTTTTTAAATTTGTAGGTACCTACGTAGGTGTTTGAATTTTTAGCATAATCATTTGATTTGTTGTAATATTGTCAACGCTTCCAGCCGTTAGACATTGGCTTGCAGGGTTTTTACCAGTGACATAACTTCATATTCTCCCCCCCCCCCCCCTCTCCACCACCCAAATAGTTTTAGGGCCTCCACAATATTTGTCGGTAAAATCTCAACACATAATGTGAAAAGCTTGGCAGTACTTTTACAATAATTGTTTAAACAGTAATAACAAATATGAATTCGTTCTCTTGTACGTCACAGGAATAATATAATTTTAATTTCAGATATTGATAATATTATTCTGTATTTACTAGTTCTATCGCAAATAGTCTGCTCAGCAGATAAAAGTGCAAATACTAAACAAAATGTTAGTGTTGGCGTTGTTGCTACGTATTAGTGTTGTCAGACTCAAGTAAATGTGACCCGTTATCTTTTGCCAGACAATGTTTCTACTGAATCGGTCCCATTCCATTATCACACATTTAATGCTTTCTGTTTTCATAGCTTTTGAGAGCTTCATCAATATTTCTGCACAGAATTAACTCACTTTGTGTTTATATTATCTTTTCCAGGTTCGTATATTTCATCAAAATTGTGTATTGAACAATGTTCTTCTTTTATGACAATTATTAAATAATTTCTTTCAACAATATTGATTTTTCTGTCAATAGCATAACGAACAATAATAAATGTAGCATAGAGAATAAAATTGTTTCGTTTGTTTGGACATAATTTTCTCATGCCGATGATTTCTCTAGTTTCGTGTCTTAAACGAGGAAACTACGTTTACCCGAGATGGGTTACCAAGATGGCGGCTCAGTTTTAGTGTTATTTTCTCATATAAAATGTTTCTCCTTGCTTTAATTCGTAGTTTTAATGTTTATGAACTGCTAATATATCTAAATATATACTTATCAATTCATAGAACAGGTTAAATGCGGTCATAAGTTGCTAGAATGCAGACTTTGACAGCTGATGAGCCTGAGTATGAATTTACCTTGTATTATGGCGTTTTGTAGTTTTATCCAGCAATGAGTTATTTTTAAATGATTACCCGAACATTGTTTTAGCCAGGGAAGTGATAATTTTCTTAATCTGAAGCACAACGAAGTTACAATCTAATATTAAAGTCGTTTCTGATAGGTAACCCATGTCGGCCTAAAGTCACACTACTTCAACGAGCCATGTGCTGCCATCTAGCAACGGTTTTCAGAACTCCGCAGTTCTGAGTTTTCTCGCAACACGATTCTAACATTGCGCGGGATACTTTGACAATCACAAAATACCGTATTGATAGTGACTAAAGAATAAAAGAAATTATGTGAACCCATAATGTGAGAGCTAGTAAGTGAATATCCAAAATTGGAAATTATTTATAATATAGTAGTATTCCCGAGTAAACATATTATTATGTGTCGTGCTAATTAGTTCCATCCTTATAATTGGCTAGCGAGCATCACCACGGTACTCATGGCACTTTCTCGGTGTGTTTTTGTTTCTTTGTTTGTTTGTTTGTGGTTTTTTTGCCTGCACTGCCCAGGTCAAACCGCACAACCAATCGATCTGACATTTTGCACACATACTAAAGAAATCTATGCGGTCTCTGGGATCGTTTTTGAACGGGATCCTGTGATTGGTTCAAATTTTAAAAAATATGTATTTCGATATAACCGATTAACCGATCAAATTAAATCTTCGCATGCTCATTGGGACCAACATTTGAGGTATTTTTTTTGCCAATTTAAGGACTAATCTGTCGTTATTTTCAAAAGTTATTTTAATTTTAAGGACATTTTATTCTATAATCTTAATATATTTGAAAAATGTATACTAAATTATCATCCCTGCCTTCTTGATGTTTCAGTTCCAAGGCATGTAGAACAGCTGATACTTGCAAACGCATATCAAATCGGATGCAGCACGTAGGCTCGCTCAACAACGCGTTACACTGAGCGTTTTCCTAGTAGTATCTTGGGTTTCACCCAGGGTGGTATCTGTAAGATGTCCCGAGTCACCGCGCTTGTGCTATGCTATACGAAGTTAAGTTGTACGCCATAGAGTTTGATACTCCCGAAGTTTCATCCATACAGTTTGCTCTGAAACCGCCTTGGTTTATCATTCTTCACGTAGCTGAAGTGGCGATAATGCACATAACTAAAACTGTTTGTTTAGTAATAGACCGATTTAAAAATTATCTAGGTGGCTCTGATTTTCAAAAAATTTCACATGCAGTTTGGTTTTCCATATATCTATAGGAATCCTGCTCGTGACGTCACAGTGGTAGAAAAATGGAGGCTGCTCTGGTAGGAGAAATGTGTCAAAGCTATAAATAAGAGCTATAAATCATATTTATCAGATGAATATTTAACTTGAACATGTGTATGGATAAATATTGCGTATTATTATTAGCTTGTACTTACTTAAATATCTTTCTTTCACAAGTAATCACTCTAAATATGAGATTTGGATTGCCACTGTCAGATTTGTTATTTTCTATACTTTTGTATAGGTTACTATGGCAACCTTTTCTCACGCAGGATGCCTATTGGTGCTTTGTATTTTTATGGATAGAAACACCAACAGATATATGGAAAACCAAACTGCATGTGAAATTTTTTGAAAATCAGAGCCACCTAGATAATTTTTAAATCGGTCTATTGTGTTTTGTGACACATTTTTTTTTTTCTTTTTCTAATTTTGTACATGTCACATGATCAGTTTGATTGTATATTAGAGTCTTTTTTTCTTTTTTTCTTCGTACCTTGTTCAATAGACGCCGGTTTTGCTACAAAAAAAACGCAAAAGTATGCTTAATCGGGAACGTTGAAGACCAAACCCGTGAACCAATTGAAAAATTATTTTTATATGACGCCCAGCGAGAAAATACATTAGCCATTGTGTATCCCAAATTAAACCAAATATTACTAATAATCATCAAAGTTTTAGCTAAATGTACCAAGATGTGTAATGACCAAGCGACAAGCTTGTCACGTTTGAGCTACGTTTGTCTTTTATCTAATCATGATTAAAACTTCAACTCATTTGTCGACCGCATCCTCTCCATACGTTGTCAAAACGTGATTTTTACAAATAAATGCAAAATTTAAACTCGGTCTGTTTCATTATATCGCCAACAACGAAACATAAAATTATCAAATAATTGATTATTACAAATTAATTTTGTAACGATGTTGTTGTATCCTATAATATCTATGGTTACAAAATAATTCGATACTTTCAATATCGGACGCTTCAAATTTCCTCTGACAAATCCTTTAATAATGCTTTAAATTTTTTAAACATTTATAAGTAAAGTAACCCATATTTCATTAAGAGATATAGAAATTATTCTTGAATATTAGACTTGTTGAATCGATTCTTTACAACTCTGGTTGTAACTACAAGAAGATTCATATTGGTGCTGCGATCTACTAGATCATCTCCTTGAACGTGACATCGAGATGCTGTGCAATGGACCAGAATCTGTCGTCACCAAGTACATCATTACACCCAGGAGTACTGAGTTCGAGTCCTGTAGCCAGGTATAGTGATCATGGTGCAGCGTGATTGTTCAAGTTAACCAGTGCACCTGCATCGCTTCCCAGTCTTGCTCATAATCAATCATATGGGTGATTGTGTGATACATTGGCAAGTATGATTGTGTATGATAGGATCTCTAGTGTATGTCATTTCAAATGATGTGTACTATTATGAATATTGTAACTGAATCGGTAGTTTGTTTTATGATGGTATACCTTCGAAAGGTACTTCAAAATTATATATTTCCTGTACAATTCTCAAGAATTCGTTAAGTACTTCTCCCTCCCTCCATTTAGTACACCGATAGACATTTTTAATCATTTAGAATTGATATTATTTCTGCCATGTAAATAATTATGGGGAATTGTATTTGCTGAAAAACAGTTTCATGGCGAGCAATCAAAATAGAGCCTCGTATACCTTGCAAGAATAATTCACATCGTTATTAATCCCCCCCCCCCCCCCCCTTAATTCACAGATCAACCCACAGATTTAGTGCTTCGAGTTTTCTCCGACTTCTGGAGACACACGGAGTACAAAGCTGCATGGCGCACGCAATGACTGACGCGCTAGTGATATTATAGTCATGTGATTGTTATACACTGAATTAAATCTTATTTTTAGCTGAATTCTTAGCTTTGGGTCGGGTAGAATGAAAAGTATATAGTTCGCCAGCTCCCCTCCCCCCCCCCCCCCCCCCACGCTCCTCCCCCAAAGCAAATCTTTTGCATACAACGGAAAACCGACACATTTTCTAAAAAATGAAAGTAGTGAATTAGTCGTTTTCACTTTTCAACATTTCTTGGTCAAATTTGCATCATACAGGTTGAATTCAGAACTCGGAGGACAATAGAGTACATTCATAATCATTGTTTACAACAGAGGAAATGTAATAATCGTATTTGATACCAAAAATGCCAAACTGAACACCATATTCTTGTAACCATAGCAATACTATTGGAAGACGAACTAAAACCTGAAACAGATTCGTTATGATTCGGAACAGTTTATACAGAACATCGAGCATGTCGCTGGTCAATGGTTTGCCCAAACATTTTACTCGAATGATGAAACGAAGACGGACAGATATTGGGGTCTGCAGTTCGACACCAGTGCAGTTATAGTCGAGTACAGGACGTCAATCAGGTATTTCAAATATCTTCATCGTTCTAACTTATCGTACCTATACGATTAGATTATTACCAGGTTTTTGAGAGGATCAAAAAAGCTTATTCCACTCCTATGAGTATTGTATTACTAATTGCTATAAATAACTAAATAAATCAAAATATTTCAATAACTACAAATTACTCCTAATGTAGATGATTAGTACGATTTACGAAAACAGAATAAAACGGTAATTTGATTTTTTTTACAAAATTCATACAAAAAAACAGCGGAATTGTTCCTCGAGTGCCAATGAAAGGCCTTATAGTCTTAACATGTATCTTGGTCAAATTTGTCTTTGAATTACGGAATTGTGGGTACATAGATTGAGTTTCCCTCTCTTTTCTTTTTTTGTCTGGGGCTTAACATCGCACTGTTCTGCAGCGAGGCTAATGGCGACGGATGAATGATTAATTGGGATGATTGGGAGATGATGGTGAAGAGTAGGTAAGGATGGAAGGTAGGAAGGAGGCGGTCGTGGCCTATTAGTAGGTTACCTCCTTCCCAGCATTTGCCTGTCGACTGAGGGAAAACCACAAAAAAACCCAGTCAGGAAGGACGGCCGCGGGAATCGAACCCGGGCCTCCGGAATACAAGTTCAGAGCGTTAACCACTCACCCAACCTGTTCCGTTAGTTTCCCTCTCACATTTTAAATTAAAATGTGAGAGAAGTTCGACGAATATGACGAATGAAATCCATTATATAATAGGAAGTACTGCAATCGATATAGTTTATACGTATCATTTAAGCACCGCGTAGAGAACAGCTATCTTCACACTATTAAGCTTACGGTGTGAACACTTCAATGATCTACCATTGGCTCCCGTGAATACGGACTACGGGTGGAATACGCAGAAAAAAATGCTATAAAATCGACCCTTGGTCAGTCTGCACCCTAGCCGATCGCAGCGCTAAGTTCGCTGGTGGCGATCCCGGAACTAATCTAGGCAATCATTTTATTTCTTGAGTGATAGTCAATGGCGCGAGCTGTCAAATGCCATCTTTTAGGTTATTTGCTGTTTGGTGAATAATAAGTAAGTGAAAATGCTTGTATTACATGTTAATTATTACAATCAATAAACTAAACACATTTTTACACTGATATCAACCCTTTTAATTTCATCTGATCGTTATCCAAGTTGTTTAAGTTCTAATTTATACATTTGATTTTGAATTAACCCGCTAAAATTCAGATTAGTTCGATTTTCTAACACCAACCATGGTGCTTAGAGAGCGCTGCGAACGGCTGGTAGCCGCAGCCAATCCACTCTATAGACCTGGCCATATTTAGCATTGGAGCCTGTTTCACGTCTCAAGCCCATCTGATCCCACCTATAATTTAATAGTGTGAAGCTAGCTGTTCTCTACGCGGTGATTTAAGTATGCAAAACCAATAACTAGGTTTATTTTAAAAGTTTCTATAGTCTTTTGATGCTTCGAATTTATCATTTTGAAGGCTTCTTTCATGCAAAATTCAGTCACAATGTTAGTAGTGAAGCTTTGGGAACTGTAACGTGGGTGAAATTTATCACAACTACAGTTTGAAAAACCTCACAAAATTTGTAGCTTAGCCCATTCTCCCATTTAAAGTGGATGGACAGTTGGTTGCATTTCAAATTGTTGTATATCTGTTATCTGGTCATTCAGGCGCGTAGGAAAACTAAATTTGCAAGGAGAGAATAATATCGTAAAAGAACTTGAACTGGAGATAAGTGTCTACGAAGACAAGGGGGGTCTGGGGGAGGGCCCCAGGTAAATACGGGTCGGGGGCGCATAGCCCCGGAAATGTTTTGAATTTCAAGCATGGATTTGGTCCATTTCTACGCGATTTTATCACTTTTTAAGCATATTTTTATCTTGACATATAAATGTACAAGAGCATAGGGAGGGGAATTGAATCAGAAGGGGGGGGGGATATTCCCCTATTCCCCCCTTCCTACGCGCCGTGGTCATTGTTACAACAAAGAAGCCGCACGACAAAGTATAAGAATGTCGAGTATACAATGATCGCCATGTAACTATAACAACGAAATCGGAAATAAAATATTGCAGTCAAATGTTTGAAGCGACATGAAAAAGCGGTTGTATGATATGATTTGAACATCTGTACAGAAGCCATCTCGCCTCAGCTACACATTGGATACAGAATGATGGAGATAGATCGCAGACAGAAGTGAAGACAATCTGAGATTCAAGAGTCCACATTCGACACCAGTTCAGTGTCTAGATTAGTGACGTCAATCCGGTATTTCAAAATATCTTAATCGAACTAAATGAAAATGTTCACAGATTCTTCAGCTGTCACTACACTTGATGGGACCAATGAAACTGCACCTGCACTTTTAACCAATTCCCTTCACAAGGTGAACCAGTGGAATAACAGTTTCGCCACAACACAAACGTCAAACAAATTGACTCGCTCAAGCTCATGTTTCTGTACTAACAAAGTTCTTGGCAGTCTTACATTATTATAGAATTGAAGATAGATATTGATAGAAGTGCATGCCCAAAAACACTTTTAAATTTTAACAAACAGTGAATTAAATAACAGGAAATAACAAAGGGTTTCTCCATTGTTCCAGGTATGATCCTGGTTGGTCAACTGCTGCTTCAGGACTTCTTCTTCATGTGCCCTCTTCTAATGAAGGTTGGCGATCATCATTTCTATTTCATCTTTGGATGCTGCAGCTTTGAACAAGGACCCCATGCTCTACCTGAACCAATCCCTGAGATTCTTGAGCCATGAAGTCCTCCTCATGCCAGGTCTACGCTGTCTCTCAATCTTCCCTTGTAAGACTAATTGCAAGAGCCTGTATTTATGGCCTCTCATGATGTGTCCAAAGTATTCTAGCATTCGTCTTTTGATGGAAAATATCACCTCTAAGTTCTTATTCATTCGTTCCATGACTTCGACATTTTAAACCTTGTCCACCCATGAGATTCGGAGCATGCGACGATAAACCCACATCTCGAAAGCTTCTAGTCTCTTGCATAGCAATGTACGATGCACGATGTACACAATGTGTGCTTGTGAGTTGGTAATGCGGCGACGCAGTGTTGTCACTTCTTCCCTTGTGACTAAGTCACAAATCGTGAAACCCCTCCTCCCCCTGTACAACGCTGTTGTTAGAGCCGTAGCTCTTCGACTGCACGATGTACGCAATGTGTGCTTGTGGGTTGGTAATGCGGCGGCGCAGTGTTGTCACTTGACTTTCTTCCCTTGTGACTATGTCACAAATCATGAACCCCCCTCCCCCCCCTGAACAACACTGTTGTTAGAGCCGTAGCTTTTCGACTGCACGATGTACGCAATGTGTGCTTGTGGGTTGGTAATGCGGCGGCGCAGTGTTGTCACTTGGCCTTCTTCCCTTGTGACTAAGTCACAAATCGTGACCCCCCCCCCCCCCCCCCTGAACAACACTGATGTTAGAGCCGTAGCTTTTCGACTGCACGATGTAAGCAATGTGTGCTTGTGGGTTGGTAATGCGGCGGCGCAGTGTTGTCACTTGACCTTCTTCCCTTGTGACTATGTCACATATCGTGAAACCCCCCTTCCCCCCCTCCCCCCCCCTGTACAACACTGTTGATAGAGCCGTAGCTTTTCGCCCGCACGATGTACACAATGTGTGCTTGTGGGTTGGTAATGCGGCGGCGCAGTGTTGTCACTTGACCTTCTTCCCTTGTGACTAAGTCACAAATCGTGAAATCCCCCCCCCCCCCAGTACAACACTGTTGTTAGAGCCGTAGCTCTTCGACTGCACGATGTACGCAATTTGTGCTTGTGTGTTGGTAATGCGGCGGCGCAGTGTTGTCACTTGACCTTATTCCCTTGTGACTATGTCACAAATCGTGAACCCCCCCCCCCCCCCTCCGCCCCCCTGAACAACACTGTTGTTAGAGCCGTAGCTTTTCGACTGCACGATGTACGCAATGTGTGCTTGTGGGTTGGTAATGCGGCGGCGCAGTGTTGTCACTTCCCTTGTGACTAAGTCACAAATCATGAACCCCCCTCCCCCCCTGAACAACACTGTTGTTAGAGCCGTAGCTCTTCGACTACACGATGTACAATGTGTACTAGTGTGTTATTTTGGTGACTCAGCTTCTGGTCATCTATTGAGCTACGAATTAAACTAGAACCATAGACATTGTATAGCCTCGAAGGCTATACAATGTCTATGCTAGAACTAATGCGGCTCTTCATATGAAAGTGTTGTTCTTTATTTTGATAAATAGAACAAGATATTTAATGCCGCTTTTTGAGTGAATCTTGTTTCAGTGTCTTGCTGACTGTACTGCGGTGTTGGTTGCTAGACACACACTGTTTTCCGGGCTTCGATTTTTTTGCAGATAGACTACTTTCCTTCCAATACGTTCACAGGTAATTATGTTTTGGATTAGTAACTTTTCAATATCGTATACTTTTGGGCATGCACTTCATCATATTGTATATTTATAAAATGTATCTCTTGTTTAATTTTCTTTTTATTTCGAAAGGATTTCACACGGGCATGACTTCTCTTCACTGCTGCAATTTTCCCATAGCTTATTGAACAATACATTCATATGCTTGATAGAAACGTGTTTATTGATGTATCTGTTTCATACACGTACCTAGTTGAAGTGAAGGAGGCTGTAGTTCCTGACAGGCGTCTTTGCTGCTCTTTTCGACGTCAAGCGTCTGGGAGTCGAGCAGCGTCGTCAGCGTGTCAAGTCGAATATTTTTATTTCCGAAGATTATTTAAACGATACAAATAATGCAGCTTAGATGATTCATGAAATTGTATACGTAAGTGATGAAAATAAAATAAAATTTGTCTCATATTTTCCTGTCTTTGCTTTTCTAATATTTTAGTCGTGACTAAGCTCCCAACAAGAGTTGCCGTTTACAACTAAGCGTCGTTATTTTTAGTATGTAAAAAACAGTGATCATTACTCTTAAATCTGGCATAAATCATGACACAACGTCCCTGATTTTCTTATTCTTCCTCCTTACAGCTTCTCAACCATACGCAAATCACTGCTATCATTTCCTATCTCCATATTCTAAAATAAGACCTGATATCTCCTTGACTAACCTCAATTCAGCAGTCGAGTGAAAAGCATACGACTAGAATCTCTCTATAAAACTGTATCATCAGTCAATGACATTTGCTCGCTCCGCTAAAATGAGATCAGAAGCAATGAAGCCACAAGAACTGTTCTCTTTTCGGTTCGTTGAGCTCACAATATGCGCGATAACAATTCCCACTCCCCCGATATCTTCCCCGACTTCATTAGGAATGAGCCATGCAAAATGACAGCTACACATCTCAAATGTTTAAAGAATAGTTGTGTGATACATCTTCATTTATTATACCCATAGAATACTTTATCCCAGAAAAAACACTCAGTGTAAGAAAGGCAGCCAAATCTCTTTACTTTAAAAAAATTAAACACCGAAAGGAGTGATATCAAAGAAGGAACCGAGTCAATGACATTTCAAAATATTTAATCGTATCTTTGAAATTAAAGTATAAACACCGAGAAATACTTTACAAAAGGACTTGGCACCTCGTTTTATTCTCACGGCATCGCTCACGGCAGACTTGTTATTGGTTTATAGAATAAAATCGGAAAACTCAAAACCGGTCTATGTGGACCCGGCTTAAAAGTGTTTGGTCTGCTCCTCTGTTTATTAGGCATTTACGGTATGTTGAGTGAGTGTGAGTGTTACAGTACGACTTGGCTGGGATGAACGACCGCTCCACTATATGACTTGCCAATCATTCTGGACATTGAACGTATTGGACTGAACATCAGAGAAATTTTGCATGGTGGTTTAAAATGTTATTAGCATTTTACACCTCTAAAAAACAGTTTTTCGTATGAACTATGTTTTGAAAATAAATTATTAATTTGAATTGGATCACCTGATGAATTAGAAAGTATCGACACTGTACGCTCCATTGCTGACGGTTTGGTACTAGAAATCCTTTTCGGCCTTCGCTCGGAAGGATTTGTTATCTGTAAAAGGAAGGATGATAGCATAAAGTGTTATGTTGGGTTTTCTTCCCCCATCAGCTTCATCTTGTCTGTTATTACCTGACAGCTGGAATAGGACTAGACAGTTGTGCACGAAGATGACCCAGAGTAAACTGAAGAAGCGCAGACCGTGCACTGCGCAGAGTGTGTCGTCTCCAGCCTCCAAGCTACAGATCTTGCGCTGGTTTGCAGGCACTGAGAAGTACAGGAGGACGCGTAGAATATAGGATGCTGTGCGGACAATGAGGACAGTCGTGAGGTTACTACACACATGAGAGAAGAAATTACATTGACTCATCGTCATTAGCTATTGGTCAACACATTAACGTTTGTCAGTTCAAATCAGGTAATAAAATTACTTCTCATAACAAGTCAGGTGAGGTAGTACCAAATGTTTGAAAAAATACAATTTTTTTTTTTTTAATTGTTGTTGTGGACGTTTTTGGAACCATCGGGTGATAGCAAGGCAGTGGTGACGGTCTGTTCCGATTGTTCCGAAGGGGTTTGTCCCATCGGAACAAACTGTCACCACTGCCTTGCTTTTTTTTTCAAATTGTGTTTTTAATTTTAAATGTTTAAATAATATTATTATTACCTACATTTACCTAAAATATGTCTTAATTTTTTTATCTTCTCTTGATGTGCTCTGAATTGCTAATACTGATTTATTGTGCACCATCTTTGTGTAGTGTATTTATCTCCAAAACATATTTTTCAGTACTTATGTACACTTGGGAAAACAATAATTGATCGTTGAACAAATTTGAATGACTGCTGGTCATGTCCCATAACCAATCAAAGCGTGTTATTATCATTGAAATGTGAGGTCACCTAGTAGAGTGAGACAATGAGATCGCTTAGACTGACTTCTGATGGTGCGATCTTACATTTATCAGCCTATCAGATTTATTGAATGTTCAATTTTTGTTTGGCCAAGTGTACCTTTATCTCAGAAACTATTTGGGCTAGAAACTTATTTTTTTTGCAGTTTTGATCAGAAATTATTCCTTTACTTGTGCAAGCAGAAAATTATTCTAAAATTAGAAGCATTTTTATTTTAGAATCAGATTATTGTAAAATAATCCCATTATTTTATTATTCTAGCAAGGATATAATTCTATAAAACGTGTAAAAAATTGATACATTTTATTTTCTAGTTCCAACACACAATTTTTTTGTGTTAAAAATGAATCTGCTTGCATATACTAATTAAACCTCATACATGACACATGCAAAAATTCAGAATGCTGCTATGCACATATACCGAGAAAATGGTACTTGAAGTTGCCAAATTTAACACAGGCAGTAATGGCGGTACTACCTTACCGTAAACTATCATTACATAACCTGTTAACAACAGGTATCTTTCAGTCGTGGAGGCAGAAGGGAACCCCCCCCCCCCCCCCCCCCCCCCCTTCTCAAACACTGGGACATTACCGACCACTCCCGATTAATGATACTGAGGGAGAAGATAAAATAGATGTCAATTTATGAAATATGGTATTGTGAGTGCTTGTAAATTCAAAACGCTATTAATTCACACCATCACAAGGGTAACACTCACCCTTCCGATAACCCGTCTATTTCGAGTACATTTTTACCCCCCCCCCCCCCCCCCTAGCTCTGACATATATTTCGGTCGGTGACGTATACTTCGACGAGTCTGTGGAAGTCACTTTTAAGACTTTTAAACTTTGAATATTTAATCCTTAGGATAAAATATTCAAAGTTTTAACGATGTTACTACATCTCGTTGTACGCCATAGAATTTGATACTCCCTAAGTTTCATAATTACTGAGGGCTCGGTAAGGTTGTGCTATGTAAAGAAACGTAACCAATTGACACTTTATTTATACTCTCTTATTTTTTATTACAAGTAATTGTGTACATTATTTGTAATTTAATTAAATAACCAAACCATACATATTGTTAAACAATATTCTTAAAAATCATATACCGACGATCGCCCGTTATTCTTCATTCTTTAAAACTTGACTAATGTTGAAGCTGGTAGAAAATGAATATCGTATTAATGAATTCATATATAATCATTTTTAAATGTCAATTGTTATTATTGTTCCTAAGGTGGATACTACTCAGAATGAACTAATACCTGCATTAATAGTCCCATTTAATTCGGGAGGGCATTTCAGGTAACTCTATGGTAAAATCAAACCAATGTAATATCATACAAAAATAGTTGGTATTGTATAATTATGCAGATATAAAGTTAAAATATGAAAATACTTACAACCAAAGTAAAACACTAACTACTAAAACAATACACTCAATATTTTGTAATGAACTTACTTTCAATGACCCTCATCACTGTTCTGTCATTATTATGGTATTGTAATACAACTGCGCCATTCTATAAGCTATTATAAAGCATTTGACAAGTTGTGCGGATTCGCGCTATAATCGTGCTTCATAGCATTCTAACCCTACTTTTGTATCATCAAGCGAAGCACTTGCTACTGTTCTATGTAACTTGTTCCCGCTGAGAGCACATCTGCTGTCGAGGTCCTGTTCATCCCCCCACATGCTCACAGATGAACCCGCGCTGGAGGCCACAGGGGTTGTCAGCCAACCCTCCAGCTGACCTTGAGACCAGGCCGCAGTCAGCAGGACCGGGTTTGTCGGGATAAGGCGAGTCCCAGCGGGTGAAGCCAGTGGCTGACAGAGGTTCACCTGGCGAGGAAACAGAAGACAAAATTAGTCATTATTATAAAAAAGTCTGAATAGAAAGCAGTAAGATGGGAAATGTTTAATTAAATAAATAATTTAAAATTCCTATATACAATCATGTGGAAAAAAATTAGAATCTTGTTCGTTTTGTCCTAAATGTTTGAATGAACAATAATTATATACACACAATAATTATCGTAGTATTCTCTATTGATTTTGACAGATTAGTAAACTGATGACTGAAGAGTATTCAACGATTTAGCTGACAGAACGAATCTTTTGTGGATGTTCTGGATAACAACAAAAAATTAATCCTAATCGGCGGCTAACAGGTGCAGAATGTGCTGCTATTTGCTAAGAATTCTTTAGCTTTTTGTCAACTGAATAAACTTTATTTAAAGTGAAACCAGCTGTTCTTTTCGAACCTCTCAATTTGTTTTTAGATTCAGATTCAGATTGTTTATTTGCTACAAATAGTATAAATACAGGTGGTAACATCTTAAAACTAATGATTCTTAATATTACGTAGATGGATAATAGTTTTATTATAATTATGGCAAGGTGATTATGACAATAAACAATTATAAATTAAGCTATACACAGTTGTATGGAACTATAATGAAACATTATGGAAGTAAACTAAGTATAAATCTACAAGTAACAACATAATATTGTCATTATAAATTTAATAGTAACTATGTAATAAGCTCTGTAATTTTCCATTTTAAATACGTTGTGGTTTAGGCCGTTCCATTCAAACGAGTATTTTGATTTATCCAACCTTGCCTCAATAAGTCTAATTTTGGCACAAGTAAGAGAACGAAAATTATCTTTTATGAAAGTTGATTCTCCTGTATTTATAGACATATTGATAAAATGTATCGAAATAAAAATGAAGAATTAAAGAATAATGCTACTTTCTTCTTACCAAAGATTGTATAAAACTGTCCATGTGTGCCCTTCTCATGTATCCCAGTCCAAAGCCAGTTACTGTCCTGCGGAGTTCCCTTGATGGTCGGAAACTTTGCAATGAGCTTCTTCGCCATCTGCGACTCAGCCTCCGAGTTCAGGATCAGGAGATGCGATCCCTCCTCTTCACAGATCTGTTTCGCGATGCACCAGGAAGCTGCGTAGTCGTGGAGCTTGTAGGAGCCGAGTCCTGGATGATACTCGTATCCCTCGGGAGTGGTGGTTGACAGGGAAGTGGACAGGGAAGAGGGAGCGGGGTTCTTGATTGACCAATACAGAAGGCCGTGAGGAGGAGTGTTCTCGTTTACTGTGGAAGAAAAACTGATTTTATCTTCCTTGGTTTAAAACGGAAACCAATGGGAAAAAATCTTTACCTCAGAGGTAAAAGGACCGATGTCCATTTTAATGATTCAAGAGGTGAGCTCAAAAACCAGGAATTCTGCTATTATCCATCATATTTGTAATAATTGAACGATTCTTTGTGTAAAGAATAAGTTTCAACATAACTGCAATAGATTAATTAAGTCATTTTGCAATTGATAGAGCTTGATTACATGATTCCAAAAGTGTGCTACGCAAAATCGAGAACATGGATATCGTGCCTTCTGAGATGCAGAATATCCACTATTTCTTGGGATTTTTAATCTATCTGGTTTATCTGAATTTAAAATAAGATTTTAACAACTTACAAGCTGGGGGTTGAGCTTACTTCAAAAATATTTTCTTTGAATAGCATTGAAAAGTACAACAAATCAACTAGCCGACAACTATTCGCCCATTCGGTCACTTCACTTGGTCAACTTAGTTGGGTGATAGCTGATAGTGGACTGACATAGATTGTGCATAGCTAACCGCACTTTAAGAGTTAGTCGGTATCGATTAGAGCATTGCAGTACAATAAGATGATGCAGTACATAGCAGCATTACAAATCCAAAGGTCGTGGGTTCAAATCCCACTGTCACCGATATTTTGAATAACATATTATAATTGACATGTAGCCACTTACTAGACATGCTTGCGAGACGAGCAACTTGCTCCAGAAATCCTCCAGAAGAGAGTTTTCCATCGCCTTCTGATTCTGCCAGCAACATCAGAAGAGCGACGCAACCAAACGGCAAAGCAGTCCTCATCTTCACACTGTTCTCTTCAAGACTAACTTCATAACATCTAAAAACTTGCTCTTATAGATGAGAAGTGGTTATAAAAACAATTTACACACATTATGTTTGATATATGGGCGATGTTAACTTTAAGAGTTGCTTGTACCTCGACGTAATCTCTGGAGATATTTCCCAAGTAAAGTATCGTCACAGCTTCAAAATTAAAATTATTTTCAATGTGAATTTTTCTCAGTTTCCTCAGTTATCTCTCGAGTTGATCACTTCTGCGACAATCTACTATTTCTACTTTAATTACTGAGTGAAGTTATATTACGAATTTCCGAAATAATATCTGCAGAATTCATCTTGGGTTGCAGCAGACTCTTAATGTGTATATTTTTGTTTGAACAAAATGTTCTTCGTCCTCGAATAAGTTATTACGTCATAACTCCTTATGATGTCTTACAGGACTTTTTCATCCCGTGAAGGCAAGTATATCTATCATGGAAATAGGAGACCTGTGGAACGTGTTATTTGCATAGCTTTAACGCTTTATATTTAGATAGGAACTTAATTCAAGTATAATAAAGAATGTTATTCATGTTCACCTATCATTTAATTGTTCTTAGTTTAATATATCATAACATTTTTTTCAATAACCAGTCAGGTAATTCATTATTATAAAATAAAGGCACTCTAAATTATTTGGGGATATACTTTGTTTAAAATGAATTTGTACACCAATAACAACTATCAGTAACACAGTAATAGTAAAGTATCATAAATGCACATATTATCTCTTATACAGAATGTCTACACAATTGAATAGGGCAAGGCGTTGGATTGAAGTTACATGATAAGGGTATATTATACAAGAATAGAGAATACATTACAAATTACAATACTAGTTTACATGATAGGTTTTCGTCAATTGACACAACAGTGATATGCCCAAAATGAGATGTTCTAGATTGGGAGGAGGGGGAGGGGGGGTTACAATGTGACGTCACTAGATATTAGAAGATGAGCGAGCAAAGTATTCTTTGCGAGGGATATTTGAGCTAATAGACCAGCCATCCACTTACCTATAATATCAATGAATACAAGTTTGTGCCAATGGAATTAAAATATAGCATAATTGTTATTTTAACCAATAAAATCTTACCCTAGATTTAAAACCATTCATGTTCAATGTCCAAGAAATACAAATTAAACGTCGTCATTCATAAAAAGCCACCGTCATAAACTATCTAACCAGATGATTCGATCTCATCCCTTAATCCATTCGTAGACTGTAAAATCTCATAAAGTATGCCATTCATAAAAACGCCTCCATGGAACGCTCATGCCAGAAGAAATGCCCGTGCTGGAGTCGTCGCCTATTCGTTGAGTATGCAGGTGCGGACGATGGCGTTGCACACGGCGTAGGGGTCGCAGTTCGACGCCGGACGTCGGTCCTCCAAGTAGCCCTTCTTGGCCTCGGCGACGCCGCGTGGAATACGAACACTGGCGGCGCGGTTGGCGACGCCTGGGGGGCAAGAATCAAACTAACATTCAACAATAATACATACTTCAGTGAACATAAATACTTTTACAGGTACAATCATAATTTCAAAATTAAACCGTATTTTGCTAAAACAAACGATCATTGATTATTATGGGTTTTATGCATGTATAACATTGATTACAACATCAATGTTGTAGTCTACATTAATCATTGAACCTACACTGGTCGTTACCCAGAACGATCAATGATGGTTGGAATAGTGTGCCAGAATCTAAAGATGTCAGTGATGTTATTAGTTTTGGAACATTCGTTTATTTATTCATAATTATTGTAAATGTAAATAGGGGATATAAATTTTTTTATTGAAGCATTATTAACTTATTATATAACAGATGTTTTGTAAAATATAAACTCAAATTTCATTATTATTCATGTAAATGAATCTAGAAATTCATATTTTAAAAAATCATCTTTCACACCAATCAGACCTATCTTCATATTTTTTTTAGACATGATTGCAGGGTCGTCAATTTAAACTATACTAAGGCTATTGGTAAGCGTATAGGAAGAGATCTCAGCAATTTTACCCTCCAAAGGAGGTTACACAGTGTTTTTGGCAGCTATGTTGGAATCTAAAGCCCAATTTACACGGATCAACTTCTTGTACAACTTCTGTACCTCACTTCTGTGTCACACTTCTTGAATGGAAATTAGAACATGTTTTAAGTTCTGTGACAGAAAGTTGCGTCGTGTAAATACAAAATTGTATGAAAAATGGGAATGTGACACAGAAGTTGTTCAAGAAATTGCACCGTGTAAATAGGGCTTAAGTGTGAAACTGTGTTTTATTCCTGCAATGAGCGGGCACTGACCGGCAGAGAAGTCGTGAATGGATGAAGTTTCGTGGTGTCCAGTGAGTCGTCGAATGTTGTCCTGCCCCCCGTGCGGGTCGTAGGCCTGGATGTGACGCAGATGTTGCTTGGACAGCTTGTCGATCGCCTTCTCGATCTCACTGCACAAACACAGACATACACTCTTGATAGGAATGTATCCAGCTTCATTCTACTCTCGTAGTTGAAACAACAATCAAACAATAAGAAATAATTGAAAAAATAATTAATTTTACTATCCTGCCGCTGACACCAAGTAGTTTTACAAATAAGTAATTTAACTTACCATTTTACCGAGCCAAAGTTATTTCAAATAAATTAACTTCCATCATCCTTCCACTGACACCAAAGTAGTTTTTAAAATAATATTTATTTAAATCCTGCCTCTGACACCAAAGTAGTTTTCAGAATAATTTTTTACCAACTTTTCACACACACCAAAGTAATTTTCATTAAAATAATACCTTACTTTTATGAGGTTTAATTTTGTTATGAGTTTTTATAATACTATATGTTTAACGAGCCGATCTCTAAATGCCCCGGGCTCTATAGTAAGAGCAACATAAAGCAGCCAGATGAGGAAACACCTCGATGGTACAGTGGTGTAATCCACGCTCTGAAGCCCTAACCTAGAACATTTTAATTCCCAATTCTGCTGGAATTCGATACGCGTGCATAGTATCGAATTCCAGCAGAATTGGGATTTTTAAAAGTTCTAGAATAGGGCCACTGTACAATTTGTCATCTCAATTACCACTTTTTGTAATTAGTTCATTTTCAACTTTTATAGCTAACTTGAGAAAACAGTTTTGCTGTCTTACATGATGCCGTTCTCCTCGCGCATGGGGGCGGTGGAGAAGTTGCAATGCGCGCCTGCGCCGTTCCAGTCGCCGACCATGGGCTTGGGGTCGAGGGTCACGCAGATGCCGTACTCCTCGGCGATGCGGTGCAGGATGTAGCGCGACACCCACAGGTCGTCGGCGCACTTCATCCCCAGGCCGGGCCCCACCTGGTACTCCCACTGGAACACGACGTACACGTCAACACAAGTCACAACATGGCACATGGTACTCCTCGGCGATGCGGTGCAGGATGTAGCGCGACACCCACAGGTCGTCGGCGCACTTCATCCCCAGGCCGGGCCCCACTTGGTGCTCCCACTGGAACACGACGTACACGTCAACACAAGTCACAACATGGCACAACGTACTCCTCGGCGATGCGGTGCAGGATGTAGCGCGACACCCACAGGTCGTCGGCGCACTTCATCCCCAGGCCGGGCCCCACTTGGTGCTCCCACTGGAACACGACGTACACGTCAACACAAGTCACAACATGGCACAACGTACTCCTCGGCGATGCGGTGCAGGATGTAGCGCGACACCCACAGGTCGTCGGCGCACTTCATCCCCAGGCCGGGCCCCACTTGGTGCTCCCACTGGAACACGACGTACACGTCAACACAAGTCACAACATGGCACAACGTACTCCTCGGCGATGCGGTGCAGGATGTAGCGCGACACCCACAGGTCGTCGGCGCACTTCATCCCCAGGCCGGGCCCCACTGGAACACGACGTACACGTCAACACAAGTCACAACATGGCACAACGTACTCCTCGGCGATGCGGTGCAGGATGTAGCGCGACACCCACAGGTCGTCGGCGCACTTCATCCCCAGGCCGGGCCCCACTTGGTGCTCCCACTGGAACACGACGTACACGTCAACACAAGTCACAACATGGCACAACGTACTCCTCGGCGATGCGGTGCAGGATGTAGCGCGACACCCACAGGTCGTCGGCGCACTTCATCCCCAGGCCGGGCCCCACTGGAACACGACGTACACGTCAACACAAGTCACAACATGGCACAACGTACTCCTCGGCGATACGGTGCAGGATGTAGCGCGACACCCACAGGTCGTCGGCGCACTTCATCCCCAGGCCGGGCCCCACCTGGTACTCCCACTGGAACACGACGTACACGTCAACACAAGTCACAACATGGCACAACGTACTCCTCGGCGATGCGGTGCAGGATGTAGCGCGACACCCACAGGTCGTCGGCGCACTTCATCCCCAGGCCGGGCCCCACCTGGTACTCCCACTGGAACACGACGTACACGTCAACACAAGTCACAACATGGCACAACGTACTCCTCGGCGATGCGGTGCAGGATGTAGCGCGACACCCACAGGTCGTCGGCGCACTTCATCCCCAGGCCGGGCCCCACTTGGTGCTCCCACTGGAACACGACGTACACGTCAACACAAGTCACAACATGGCACAACGTACTCCTCGGCGATGCGGTGCAGGATGTAGCGCGACACCCACAGGTCGTCGGCGCACTTCATCCCCAGGCCGGGCCCCACCTGGTACTCCCACTGGAACACGACGTACACGTCAACACAAGTCACAACATGGCACAACGTACTCCTCGGCGATGCGGTGCAGGATGTAGCGCGACACCCACAGGTCGTCGGCGCACTTCATCCCCAGGCCGGGCCCCACTTGGTGCTCCCACTGGAACACGACGTACACGTCAACACAAGTCACAACATGGCACAACGTACTCCTCGGCGATGCGGTGCAGGATGTAGCGCGACACCCACAGGTCGTCGGCGCACTTCATCCCCAGGCCGGGCCCCACCTGGTACTCCCACTGGAACACGACGTACACGTCAACACAAGTCACAACATGGCACAACGTACTCCTCGGCGATGCGGTGCAGGATGTAGCGCGACACCCACAGGTCGTCGGCGCACTTCATCCCCAGGCCGGGCCCCACCTGGTACTCCCACTGGAACACGACGTACACGTCAACACAAGTCACAACATGGCACAACGTACTCCTCGGCGATGCGGTGCAGGATGTAGCGCGACACCCACAGGTCGTCGGCGCACTTCATCCCCAGGCCGGGCCCCACTTGGTGCTCCCACTGGAACACGACGTACACGTCAACACAAGTCACAACATGGCACAACGTACTCCTCGGCGATGCGGTGCAGGATGTAGCGCGACACCCACAGGTCGTCGGCGCACTTCATCCCCAGGCCGGGCCCCACTTGGTGCTCCCACTGGAACACGACGTACACGTCAACACAAGTCACAACATGGCACAACGTACTCCTCGGCGATGCGGTGCAGGATGTAGCGCGACACCCACAGGTCGTCGGCGCACTTCATCCCCAGGCCGGGCCCCACTTGGTGCTCCCACTGGAACACGACGTACACGTCAACACAAGTCACAACATGGCACAACGTACTCCTCGGCGATGCGGTGCAGGATGTAGCGCGACACCCACAGGTCGTCGGCGCACTTCATCCCCAGGCCGGGCCCCACTTGGTGCTCCCACTGGAACACGACGTACACGTCAACACAAGTCACAACATGGCACAACGTACTCCTCGGCGATGCGGTGCAGGATGTAGCGCGACACCCACAGGTCGTCGGCGCACTTCATCCCCAGGCCGGGCCCCACTTGGTGCTCCCACTGGAACACGACGTACACGTCAACACAAGTCACAACATGGCACAACGTACTCCTCGGCGATGCGGTGCAGGATGTAGCGCGACACCCACAGGTCGTCGGCGCACTTCATCCCCAGGCCGGGTCCCACTGGAACACGACGTACACGTCAACACAAGTCACAACATGGCACATGGTACTCCTCGGCGATGCGGTGCAGGATGTAGCGCGACACCCACAGGTCGTCGGCGCACTTCATCCCCAGGCCGGGCCCCACCTGGTACTCCCACTGGAACACGACGTACACGTCAACACAAGTCACAACATGGCACAACGTACTCCTCGGCGATACGGTGCAGGATGTAGCGCGACACCCACAGGTCGTCGGCGCACTTCATCCCCAGGCCGGGCCCCACTTGGTGCTCCCACTGGAACACGACGTACACGTCAACACAAGTCACAACATGGCACAACGTACTCCTCGGCGATGCGGTGCAGGATGTAGCGCGACACCCACAGGTCGTCGGCGCACTTCATCCCCAGGCCGGGCCCCACTTGGTGCTCCCACTGGAACACGACGTACACGTCAACACAAGTCACAACATGGCACAACGTACTCCTCGGCGATACGGTGCAGGATGTAGCGCGACACCCACAGGTCGTCGGCGCACTTCATCCCCAGGCCGGGCCCCACTGGAACACGACGTACACGTCAACACAAGTCACAACATGGCACAACGTACTCCTCGGCGATACGGTGCAGGATGTAGCGCGACAAGACAATTGCCACATCATTGGGGGTGTTTGGACTGTTCGACTCACAAACTGAACGACTTCCAAACTTATCGACACTAAACTCATCGACATTTAGGGCCGGTTTTTAATACTCTGTTAAAATCAATAGTTATGTTTAAACGGTCATTCAAGGAATGTCATTGGTTGTTGCCATGGCAATATCAACTGTTATCAGTTTAGCTGTGTAATCAACTGTTTAAAATTTAGCAGTCTGTATTTAGCAGTGTATTAAGTCTGTTGTATGAATGCCTTATGTATGTATTATGTATTGTTTACTGTGTACCTATACACTGTTATTATTTGAAGAGTTCGTGATGTGTTTTTGTGTTTTTTAATAATATATTATGAATTTAGTAAAATACAAATATTTGAACAGAAACACTGGATTTGTCAAGAAATACAAATCCCCATAAAAAACACTTCGTGTAAAAATACCAGCCAAGTCTCTTCTTCTAAAAAAAAATATATGAAATCTAAAAATTCTGCACTGAAAAGTAATGATATCAAAAAATTTGCCAAGTCAAAACTTTATTTGAAAATCAAAAAATACTTGGCGCATCGTGTATATTAATAGCTTAGAAGTATAGGCCAGATATAAAATATACATAAAATATACAAACATATAGTATACCTAAAATGCCCTAAAAAATCGATGCGCCAAGTATTTTTTGATTTTCAAATAAAGTTTTGACTTGGCAAATTTTTTGATATCATTACTTTTCAGTGCAGAATTTTTAGATTTCATATATTTTTTTTTATAGAAGAGACTTGGCTGGTATTTTTACACGAAGTGTTTTTTATGGGGATATCACTCCTTTTTTTAGTTTATTCTAACAACTTGTGACACATATGAAATGAACAATTACTAAATTCTTTTAAAAAATCATCACCCTTTACAATTTCGTTACCACTAATGAATAGCAGCGTATGGTCCTAAATAATTGCTTTAAATGATCTTTCACGAAGAATAGCAAAGGTTTCATTCCAATCAGTCAACCCAGTTCCGAGATATGGAAACACTTCGGTATTCAAAATGGCTGCTGAACTTTCTGCAATGCCACATAGAATTTATTTCTATAAATGATGTGTATCATTTTAAGCTTTCTGAATATGTATTTATTGTATAGGAAGTAATTATAATAATTTATACATTTAAATGACGTCATTTCCGGTCACATAAATAGGAAAATTCTATTTGTACTGTTCATATTCCATAGAGATGGCCATCCGAATCGTTTGGCGCTAGTTTCATACCGATTTGTCTACCAGTTTTTGAGATATGACGTTACTTCCGGTTTAAAAATGGCGGCTGAAATCTCTGACCCCTTGAAGTATATTTGAAACATGATTACAATTTTATAAGCTGTCTCAAATAGTATATTTATTGCATCAAAATAAAAATTTGTGAGATTATTAAAATGTGTGACGTCATTTCCGGTTAAGGTATGGGAAACTGCAAATATTATTGATGATAATACATAAAGTTGACCGTCTAAATTGTTTTGCGCTGGTTTCGTTGAAATCTATTTAGCCGTTATTGAGATATGATGTCACTTCCGGTTTCAAAATGGCGGCTTCCGGTTGGTTTTATAACAAGTCACATGAGACGTCAAAATTACATACGTTACATAAATATCAAAATAATCGGATCAACCTTTGTTGCCAAAAAGCCAATCGATGTATTTCAAATTTCATTACGTCATTTCCGGTTTCTTCAACATAATGTTTAGTCTTTTGCTACTTATCATGCATATAGATGACCGTCTGGATCGTTTGGCGCAATTTTCGTTCCAATCGGTCCAGCCGTTGACGAGATATGACGTCACTTCCGGTTTCAAAATGGCGGCACAAAAAATTCATGGGGCGAAGGTTAAATCAGACGCCAAAAGTGCACACGTGGTAAAAATGTGGGATCAATCGGTTCAGCCGTTTAGGCTGTGGCCTGTTTACCGGATTTAAATTCCAGGAGACTACTACTACTACTACTACTACTAGGAAAACGCTCTGAGTAACGCGTTGATGAGCGAGCACGGATACACGCAACACCTCGAACCGAAATTATGTCTATCGAAAATGTCATTAAAAGCCAATAATTCTTGAATTTCGTCACAGACTTGTATAAATATCTCCACAATTTCCAAAAATATTGGTCCCAATAACCTTGCTAAGTTTTAAGTTGATCGATTAAACCTTTGATTGAACGGTTCATTGTTAAGTTTCAAAAATCACATGATATCCTTCAAACAATATACCTGGGACCACTCATATGATATGATAAACTTTTGAAAATAACTACAAATTAGACTGAAAATTGGCAAAAATACCTTAAATGTTGCTACCAATTACCATGCGAAGTTTTTAGTTGGTCGGTCAATCGGCAATACCCGCTGCACGAGAGCGGGTATTGCGTTGATTGTTTGAGTATCTCCTTGCAGCAGTCTGGTCGGGGGTCTCTTTGCTCCTTGATGCTTTATTATTAACGACATTTTGTTTCAACCTTTTAGATTTAGCTTCGTCAGTTTCTTGATCTTCAATTTCACGCAGACGCTTTTTCGCCTATATGGCTTTCATTCTAGCAGAAGTCTTTCCATTTTTCGGCATGTTTAAATAGGGATAAGATAGGTAATGAAAAAGTAAGAAGTAGAGTACCTACCTAATTAAAGTACAATAATATTTGTGTGATCAATGTTTGAAATGCACGAAATGTGTGCTCAAAGACGTAATGTATTCAATGTCGTAATGTTACGAAATGAATCTTGAACAAAACTTCGCAAATATGAAAATAAAGTAAACACCTTTCAACTAATAAGCGAAAGGAATCAAAGTTCCACACAAAAAAACGGATCAGGTAAAATAGTAACTACCTAGTTTAGAAACGGAATGAATCCAACGTTTCCAAGAAGAAAATAATTTGAAATAATCAATCCCCTGGACAAAAACTGTAGATACCTAATATCTATGCTTTAAAAGCGATTCAATTTTACTAATACCTTCACAAAGTACACCAAATTGCCAAAATTATCAACGAAAAGAAGCAAAATGCAGTAGAGATTTGGAATGACGTGTGAACGCTAGAAGAGAACAAACGCCACTCAATGATATTATTGAAATGTGAGCTTATGTTTCTAATCCCTCCTGGATGCAAAATCAGCCAAGTAGAAACACGGGAGGCACGGCCATCAGAACTACGAAAATGACGAAAAGACAATCAAGGTCCTTAAAAACTCGAAATGATTTGTTGGAAACTATGATCCAAATTGAATTATTCAAATTTGATCAACTCAATAAACATAAAAATATCTGCTTTTCACTAAAAAAGTGTACATACCATCAAAACACTCTTGTACCTAAAGCAAATCAGATTCAGTTGCATTGGAAAGACATTCATTTTCAATGTTTCATTTCCGACAGCTATTAAAAATGTCAATAAGTGCATACTTTCTTGACAGATTCGGCTGAAAATTTGTAAAATAAGTGACATTGTTGGTCTTACTGACCATGCTAAATATGAGTTTGATCACATTTCTCGAAGACCATTTTCATTTTTTAGGCTATCAGGAGATACTTATTTTAACAATGAACCAATGGATGGATTTCAAAAAAAAATTGGGTCTGCAAACAGAGAAGGTTGTCTTTACATGTGTGCAAAATTTCAGGTCGATCGGTGAAACGGTGCGACTTCTATTGCTTCCTTTAGCATACAAAAACAAAAACAAAAAAAAAAACAAAAAAAAAACAGAGGTCCGTGCTAAAAGAGCCAAATGGAGTCGCTCGCTTCGCTCGCTCAACTACTGAGATTATTATTATTATTATTATTATTATGAAAACCGCCCTAAAACACTGTTTTCACGGCCCTCTAGCGCGCAAAGGAAGTAACCTATTGTTCCCAAATTTGGTATATGTTGTAGGGTGGGCCTTAGCTCGAAATTAAGATATATCGCAACAATGTGAGATTTTCCAATTTTAAGATCCAGTAGGCCGAAAATGCCACTTTGATGCTTACAGTAAAAGTGGGTTTGCTCCAGCCTTTTTAAATGAGTGTGTGCGCGCGCCGTACGACTTGGCTGGCGTGGAGCGACCGCTCCACTAGATAAACAGAATCCGCAATATTTCGCCGATGCGTTCGACCGGCGTTGTCAAGCGAGACTCTCTTTATTTGTATTTCTTGACAATACCAGTGTTTCTGTTCAAATATTTGTATTTTACTAAGTTGTTTCCTGGTATATTATCTTCTTCTTTGTTTTTATATTATGAATTGTGCCCCGCAGTCAAGCCATTATGTGGCTTTGTGGGGCTTCAGTTTATTTTTAGTGTATAAAATGTATCCTGTAAAAACCAATAAAAAAAAACAATGGTTCGACCATAAATTGATATACACTCAAATTGATTACCCTAAAACTTATCGATAACATTCTGATCGGCATTCGAACTGATCTGACACATTCCTTTATGATGTCATATTGACAAATTAGTAGATTTGACGATCAGTATTTCAGCATGCGATAAAGAAGTTGAGAGCGAACCTTAAATATCTGTAGCTCACAATGTGAAACATATTAGTCTAGTTATTAAAAAATGTAATTAACTTCAAACGCTAGTAACTTTGCTAATGGATGATTTTACCTACAACTTGGCAGTCACTCTAAAGGTAATGAATCAATGCGTCAGTGCGAACCTTCTCTACATTGCAAGAGTAATGGAATCACACAGTAAGTTTTCACAAGTTTATTTCCAGTCTCACAACGATATGGGGCATATCATCAAAGTTAGTTTCCGTCGTAGAGTTATTTATATTACAGTTATTTTTTTACCTTCGCTATTCAGAACTTAGCTAATATGGATTCCTCTAAATTTGGAAAAGGGGATTTATGTCATTCTGAATCTTGCTCTTTAATTAATGGTGCTTACGATTTAAGATATTTATAGGAATCCGAGCAAAACTTTGCTTTAATTTGTACACAGAGAGGGTGAAGGAATCCACACTAAAAGGCTCCATTTCTGTTCAAAGTAATGTATATCTCAAGAAATGGAGCTCTTTTATGTTTATATTTCCCTTCTCTCGTTGTACAGACATAATTATATCTTTTGTTTCTCCGCCAAGATATTAGGTACAACATTTATTACAATTATGTAATCGCATTTTCGTCGGCTATGACAATACGGGTCAGTTAAAGACACCCGCGCTCTTAACGTGTCTCGAAATAGTAGATTCAATGGCAAGTAACCAATTCCTGTCAGACATCTCTCTATTTCTGAATGAAAATAAATGATAAAGACTGCCGTGGCATAAGGAAAAGAAGTGTTCATAAATACTGATTGACAGAACTGAGAGACTGGAAAATTGTCGCCCCGGTGTAACATCCTCATCAAGAATTGTGTCCGTTAACGTAACTTTCCTTGTCTATTATCCTGTTCTTGGCAATGTTTTCAACATTAACCGCGCATGTAAGAGCTGAATCATCGTTGAATGTATCTAATTAGTACGTAAATAAATGAGCGGCAACGCTGCAAATGTGGCGGAGAAACAATTGCGTTAGGTTTCCATGGCAACGCGGACCAATTCAGACGAACAAGAACGTTTCGTGATGTTTGAGCAACATCATGGACACATCTCGCAAAATACTGTGTAGTTGTTTTAATAATAACAAACTCTACTTAAATAAATTTGAACTATATGACGAATTCCATATCCAAATAGATGTAGAGGATGTCAGATGTAGAGGATGTCCATTTCAATATTCTGGAGGTGAGCTCATAAACCAGTAATTCTGTCTTCATCCAATCAGATGATTCTTTGTGTAAGAGAATACTTCAATAAAACTGTATTTTGACTTCAGACAAATGGCAGTTGATAGAGCTTGATTACATAATTTCAAATGTGTGCAACTCAAAATCTAGAAAATGTACTTCCGTCCTTCTACCTCTGATGTACAGCCATGTATAATTGGTAACAGACCCTATACTGGCATGACATGTATAAGGTAACTGTGCTGGAAAGACATGTATAAGGTAACTGTGCCTGTACTGGAAAGACATGAATAAGGTAACTGAACATAAGCTGGAAAGACATGTATAAGGTAACTAAACCTATGCTGGAAAGCCATGTATAAGGTAACTGTACCTGAGCTGGCATGACTTCGGCATTGGTGCCGGAGATGTCGATGCCTGCGTAGAGACACGCCTTGTAGTGGGCCTCCGTCAGCTCCCTAGCGTAGACCTTGTCGGCACCGACGCCGCAGTAGTACGGGCCCTGGGGGCCGGGGAAGCCGTTGTTGGGCCAGCCGAAGGGGCGCTGGTCCATGTCGAGGAGGGTGTACTCCTGCTCGATGCCGAACCACGGGGCGGCGTCTTTACACTGGTCCACGGCGGCCTGGAAGGCGGCTCTGTGGTTGGAAGCTGCAAGAGAGACGCATCGTCAGACATTTTCACCCCGATTGCTATGGTAATATACCTCAATCTTGTTAATTTTGTTGAGGGACAAGCACATTTTTAGTAATTTATACAGTTCTTAAAGAAAGATATTAAAAATAATCACGTATTGGTATGAAATAAAATAAGGAAATTAAATCAACAAATGATTACTATTACTTGTTTACTGAAAGCCTGTCCCCCAGTGAGAGTTTGGGCAGCTGTGATGTCATATAAGATTGCCATGATAACACCCCGTGATGAGCAACAAGGAATGTTGCGCCACACAGTGGCAGTGACAGTAAAAATTGCTGAGAATAGGAACAAAGTGAAACGCTGAGGGGGCAATACTTCCTCTTAATATAACATATAAGCCGGTGCATTTTGACTGGGGGGCAAGCAGAGGGCAAGCAGAGGGCAAGGGGGCAGTTGCCACCCCCGTAGTTCCGCTGCTGAGGTCACAAATAAATAAATAGAAGAATGTATCTTTCTATAGTTCAGAGTGGATGTGGAATAGTTGTATTGTGTATTGCACAACACTAACATGTATATCGGCTTTTCCTTTCACCGTATTTAGTTGTAATTCTGATTGTTTCAATTTCAACTGCGATAAGTGAAAGTAATTGCTTTCTTTATCTTAATGAAGTCAGAATGCTTGTGCACATGTTACGTGCATGTGTGCGGTGAATACAATGAGAACACTGCCAAGGTCCCCTCCCTGTTCGATTACCGGTGGGCTCCTTGTTGTGCTTGTAAGTGTCGCAGAGCACCAGGGAGTTTGGGCCCGGGCGGAAGGGGTCCTTGTAGATGGCCACGGGGCACAGGAAGGTGTCGGAGTTCTTCCCCTCGGCCTGATATGTCGAGCTCCCATCGTAGTTCCACACGGGGAAGTCTGAAATCAAACACACGTGTCAATAAACATTTTATCATTCTATCCGTTCAAGATATCCGATGACATAAGTTTTATTTTGTTTTCAGACATCATACTATGTCATATATTTTGTTCACAGTGTATGTGAGGGAGAGACAAAAGATATTATGTTTGTACGGTCAACTCCAAGAGAAAGTTACACCCTTGCAGTTAGATTACCTGCATGACTGACTTAGCAGCATTGCCAGTAGGTAGAGACCTCCTGTATCTAGGCAACACAACTAACGCAGCTGTACTGCGGTGAAGGTACAGGGTATAGGGTGTACCGTTCTCTTGCAGGCGGGATATTGGGAATCTTCAATATTTGTGCCAATCTTAGAGGCAGAGAATTGCATGTGGTCACGTGATATTTGCTGAAAACTCCGCAAACTGCGAACAAAATGCTATTCTGAGTTCTGAATGGCAAGCTATTAAAAAAAAACTATAAATTAACCAATCTAGTGGAGCGGTCGCTCCACCCAGCCAAGTCGTACCGTACACTCACAGTCACTCAACATACCGTAAATGCCTAATAAACCGAGGAGCAGACCAAACACTTTTACTGTAAGCAACAACATGGCATTTTCGGCCTACTGGATCATAAAATTGGAAAATCTCACATTGTTGTGAAATATCTTAATTTCGAGCTATGGCCCACCCCACTCCATATACTAAATTTGGGAACAATAGGTTATGCCATTTGCGTGCTAGAGGGCCGTGAAAACAGTGAAATTACACCCCTTTTAAAACCTATCTGATGATGATATCAGGAAACACCGCTATCACCGCCACAGCCTAAACGGCCCACCCCACTCCATATACTAAATTTGGGAACAATAGGTTATGCCATTTGCGTGCTAGAGGGCCGTGAAAACAGTGAAATTACACCCCTAAACCCCTACACCTTTAAAACCTATCTGATGATGATATCAGGAAACACCGCTATCACCGCCACAGCCGATCGATCTGAAATTTTTACCACATGTGCACTTTTGGCGTCTGAGGTGCCTTTTTATAAATCAAACCGGTAGTCGCCATTTTGAAACCGGAAGTGACGTCATATCTCAAAAACGGCTTAACCGATCGGAACGAAATTTGCGCCAATCGATTCAGACGGTCCTCTTTATGAAATAACAATAGTTAAATTAAAGTTTTCTAATTACTGAAACCGGAAATGACGTCATAGTTTAGCGAAATCTGCTTATAAATTCACTTCCCTTTATATAAAAACCAACTATATATTCAGAAGGCTTATAATGAAATATTAGTATTTATATATATATTAATACCTACAATGTGTAAGAGCTTTCAGCCGCCATTTTGAAAACCGGAAGTGATGCCATATCTCGAAAACGGCTGGACCTATTGGAACGATGCTTTCGCAATTCTTCATGGCATATCACTTTAAGTTTAAATTTAGCTCCAAACAATATTTTTTTAGTAACTAATTCGGAAATGGCGTATTTTTTTAAAGGAATTAGCCATTGTTGCCCTAATAAGTTTTACAAATTGTGTAAATAAACTAAAAAAATAAGTGATATCCCCATAAAAAACACTCCGTGTAAAAAAACAGCCAAGTCTCTTCAACTAAAAAAAAATTATGAAATCTAAAAATTCTGCACTGAAACGTAGTGATATCAAAAAATGAGCCAAGTCAAAACTTTATTTGAAAATTAAAAAATACTTGGCGCATCGTTTTTTTAGGGCATTGTAGGTATAGGTACTATAAGTATATGTATTTATATCTAGCCTATACTTCTAAGCTATTTATATACACGATGCGCCAAGTATTTTTTAATTTTCAAATAAAGTTTTGACTTGGCTCATTTTTTGATATCACTACGTTTCAGTGCAGAATTTTTAGATTTCATAATTTTTTTTTTTAGTTGAAGAGACTTGGCTGTTTTTTTACACGGAGTGTTTTTTTATGGTTTGATATATCCCGTAAGCCATAGTTTTATAGTTATAGGTCCACACCTCAGTGGCTTTGTGGTGGTAATTTGACTGAGAAAGTAATTATAGATTATTGTGATTCATTGTCTAAGTGATCCCTATGATTCTTTTAATTCCACCAATAAATGCCGATGTCGGATGAACATTTGTTTCACACGCGAAATATTAGCAAGTGTAAAAGTACGAACATATTTGCATTTGCATACAATTGCTCACGCGCCAACTTCCTTGTGTACGCAAGTGCTTCATCTTACGACCTTGCTCAAGGCCGACTAAATATACTAAAATCAGATGGAAGACCTAATCTAAATCACAAGACATAATGGGTTAATTCAACTCAAAACCCCAAACTTCGTTCAAAAGCTGTTTTTGTTGCTAATAAGTCTTATTTATTGCAAGATTTGAAACTTATTTCTTTCAGCTGTTCAAAGCAGGCTTTGCGAATGTTGATCTTTAATTCTTGAACACTAAGTATCTTGATTTTTTTTAAATGTGTGTATTCCATTCCTTCAGTACAGGTTTCTTTCATCGAACTCAAATTTAGCCTACAAATAAGCTTATTTATAGATTTTTCTTTTTACTTGAGTAGTAAATTCTGCTCGGAAAAACGAAGTGGAAATAAATCTAGGCGACAGACGCTCTGATTTTCTTTTTACCTAAATCAAAACAGAATTAAACCTGAGGTCAAGAACCTAACTGCCTAAATAAAGCAGTCTTCGGACGTTATTAATCAACAGGGTTAAAAACACTTTAGTTTACGAACACAAAACAAGCAAAGTCTTGGCAAATGTCTGCTGAAAACATGTCGAGATGCCGACCTCGCGTGGCGGTGGGTAATTTCAGTGGAATAAACACGGAACTGGCTGCCTCGGTTCGTCGTCCACGCGAATCAAGCTAAATATAGATGCAATCAAGTAGCCGCCTGTTACATTAGTCTTAACCTACCTTACACTCAAGTGCTAGCAAGAATGTAACTTGATGGAAATAGAATGTCATCAGAGGGAATTGGATGAATTGTTGTCGAAGTAAAAATAATAGTTTTGTATTGGGACATTTATGTTTGAATATGTCAAACAATGAAGCAACGTCCCATGAATTTGTTACCATGGTTTTCAAGAAACTACACGAAAGCAATGAAAAACGTTCATCGTATTTATGGAAATCGAAGACCCCAATCTATTCTATTTCAGAATTGATCATTAATCAGCTGATTTTTTTATTTGTTTTCTGTTTATGGGAAAAGGTGTGTAAATAAACTTGAGCTTCTTTATTTAGCCACCTTGAGCTTTGGATAAGTTCCTATAAGATACACTCACAAGATTTTTTCCATTATGTAATTAATGAACAAAGAATGTATTCTAAAAAGTATAGTATTCCAATAAAATTAGGGATCGAATGCATTCCTAGATCCTCTAGGTATATTATGTAGAAAATATATTTAGTTTTTTTGGCTACTGTACAAAAATCGGGAGGGGTAAATAATTATGTTCTGAAATCAGGTTGGCAGAGGTGTGACCAATAAATAATACAATATTGATACCTTACAAATAATCTGTCGAGTACAATTTTTAGCAGAATGACAATATGTTTTAGTTTTCTAAATAAATAATCTAGGACGTTAGGTACGAGCTCTCAAAATCAGTCAAACTGAACATGATTCTTCAACAACCCGTGCAAATACACGAGCTTATTACTTGTTGTTCTCGTGGTCGCTCTCTCGTTTCCGTCTAATATGTGGAAGAAAGTGAGTCGCCGGACAAGATCATAAAACGCCGGCTATATGGGAGATGAGATGTGTAACAGCAGAGTAATTCTCGACTACCATCAGAATAATTTACAGCCGAGAAGCTTTCAGTAGCCCTCATAAAATCCTCATCTGCATATTTAATGGACTTGCTTTTCGACGGTTATCAAAAGACTTTCACGTGCATTTAAACTAATTCAGAGAGAGAGAGAGAGACAGAGAGCGAGAGAACGGAGCAAGTTGAGTCAGACATTATTTCCCTAGTCGAGAGGAAATTATGGGAAGGTTCCTCAGGGTTCAAAGCGCTAGCAAATCAGCCAGCAGTTTGATTTTGCTTGCTTATACAGATTACTATTCCGCCAGCAATTAGAAATAGTTGTAAAATAGCAACTCAGGCGCGTAGGAACTGAATTTGCAAGGAGGGGATTGGAAACGAATTTCAGCTGGAGATTCTATTGGCTATACGAAGATAATAAAGGGTGTGGGGGGGGGCTCTCCAGTGATATGCGGGTCTGGGGCGCACAGCCCCAGATTTTTTTGAATTTTCTTCATGAATACGCGATTTTAACAATATTTAAACATATTTTTAGGTTGACATTAAAATTTATAAAACATATATGGAGGGGAATTGAATCAGGTGGGACTTCACCCATCCCCCCCCCCCCCTTCCTACGCGCCTGGGGTTCCCTAGGACACGATCCCACCGTCCATCCTGCAGCATCACCCTTCATGTCATTTATTCGTATCTGTCCGCCTAGTGCCAGAACAGTGCGACAAATATCACTAATTTCTGTGCAATTAAACCTAATTGCCGACTTTGATGATGATATTTGCGAGTTGGAACGATTGCGACACGACGACTGGACTCGTCTCATATGATACAACAAATCACTTGAAAACACTTCTGTTATCTTCGCTCAAGTGGAGTTCAAGTAAACAACGCTAACCGACTGATAAGATAATTAACAATGCTATTCTGTTAGATGCTCGCCAATCGGAATTCCGATTCGTGGCGAAGCACGTAGTAAATGATGGAAATTACTAGGAAAATGTTTCATTAAAGACATGATAGGTAGATTTTGTTTGTCTTTGCCAATCTATGAACGGAATATTTTACTAAATTATCGTAGTATTATAAAATTAGATTAAGTGTAAACTCAGTAAGTTATTAACGGATTTATAGCTCAAAATTATAACGGTATAACCAAATTGTGGATTACGTTCAAAATCCACACTGGTGATTCTTGTTCTAATGTGTGCCAAATTTTAGCACTTTCAGAGGAACCATCTGACCTGTAAATCGCCAAAGATAGACACAAATCGGAACAGAGTGTGAAACTGAAAAATGTCGAATGGAGACACTCGCTCCGCTCACAACTTAGTCCAGAAAAAAAATATTTTGTTGTCATGTTTCTAGAGAATTGGTTAAGCTAATTTTGGAAACTGTAGTTAGAGGAGTCAATGAGCTTTGAATAATAATGAGCTTTTACTAGCCCCGTGACGCGTATGTGACCCTCTTCGCTCGGGGAGCAGCCCCTTGACAGGTAGGCCTCCCTCTCTACTCGACCAGTGTGCAGGTAGGCAACCCGCAGTACACATGCCATCATTTCAATCATTTTACTGTAATATTCCAATAATATGAGTACGTTTTATCAACATTCGGATAGTTCCATTCCATTGTAAAAATAATACATTTCCATCACATTTGTATAAACAAATTTATACTTTTTTATCTATAATTGTTTACAATGTTTCTGAACAGGATAATTCTCAACCAAAAATATGATTGAAATGTTAACATAAACACATAAATAAAATGTTGATGGTGCATACCTATAGTATGCTCTAATAATGGCATTGGTACTATGGATTGAAATGCCAAAATATCACATGAGGAACCATACGATGCTATCTTTATTTCGACTTTAGCCTGCTTTATCAGTATCACTGACATCTGTTATCAGGTAAGTATTTACTGACAGCACACAGCAATGGTAATCAGGAAGCCAGAGAAGAGATACACCAGAAATCCCAACATGCCTTCCAAGGATTTTCCATATTATTAATTAGCTTCTCAGGAGAGTTGGAAATAGTCCAGAATCTAATAAATGTCCACTTTCTCTTTCTTTAAATAGGATATGATTGTTCTTGTTGCCTCTGACGACGCTAGTTCGATTCCAGAAACTTCTCTTGACTTCTGGTGGATCTTCAAATAATCCCCACGAAATTTTATAGTCATCATTTGAAGATTGGAAAACATACGAATCATTAATTAATGTTGGACAAAGTATTTGATTTTCGTTCTTACGAAGTTCTTCAAAATGAGTTGTAAACTATTTGTAAATTTGGTTTACATTTAATTTACTTTTTCTTTAAAATATAATAAATAATTATAGTGTAGGTAATAATTAGTCATTCATGACGAGGCGCGGATGTAACTATATTGTAACGTCGCCAAAAACAGAATTTTGCAGGTATACGCTTAGTATAATTTTCATAAAATCGTGGCATTACTCATAAAATCTCCCATACAAGATACAAACTTGGTAAATGAAACTGAAAAGTATGACCATGAACAAGTATCCAAGTTACTTTCGATCATGGGTGTCGATCCGTTAAATCTGCATTGTCTTCATTGTTCACAAAGTACCTACACTTTCATCTAGCACTTTTATTCTAGCCCAGTAGGTAATAAAATGAGAGAGAAAGATATGTAAAAGTCAATTAGGCAAGTACTCACTCCCTTTCAATTTGATACTTTCTCCTTGATGACTTCATGCGTTTGCCAGAACATCCTTCGCAGGTTATTTGCAGGCAGCAATTGCCATATTACAGTTTCTCCCACCGACCGGTTCCTTTTTTATGATTTTATTGAGTTCATGTCTCTCTTTCGAATCATGATCGGCGATGTTCTTTATTGTAAAATAACTATTTCTTATCGTCGAAGTACGAAGTTAAAAGTTCTTGACAGCTGTCGGAAAATGATAGAGGCATTGCAAAATCAATGTGTTTTTTACGAAACATTATGTTAATCAGTACAATGTGATTGAGAAATTGTTATTATGTGTCATGTTGTTGCATTGGATGGGTTTGTATTATGTCAAATCACTCTTCGATGAGAAGGTGATGAATATAAGAAAGATTTTTGAGTGTTGTACTTTTTGGCTACATACAACCCTAACTTTTTGGTGCATTTGAACTATGTTTGAAGTTTGAACATATTTGCCTAAAATACGTAAAATCGCTTGCTGCACTGCGGCAGGTCATAAAGGCATGCAATATAATTTGCTGTTGTATGAGTTTCCCATTCTATAGACTTTAGGTAATGTGTAAAGGCACAGTTCATTTTTGAAGGAGAACAAGTTACATGTAGCCTATCCTACTTTATCAACAGACATTTGTCAATTTTTTTAAATCTGCTTCAATGAGCCATTTGGCTTGCAAGTAACAACAACAGTTGACGTCTATGACCTCGTAGGTGGGCTGTATAGGTGGGAACGATAATGGTCATTTTCACTTTTTATCTCATATCTTTATTATTATATTGTGGGTCGTGACAACAATTATTTTTTATACGGGAAGTTCTAGAAATTGGTATAAATGTAATAATGGATAAGAAAAACAGATAATTTTGTTAAACAAAACTATTAATTTGATTCTTGTATTGGTTTTTAATATAATTTGTATGCCATTGCCACATTTAAGCTCGATCAGAGTAACGGGCTGATCTGTACCGATGAATCACAGAGAGAAAAAGCAACGAAGACGAAAGCCAAATGTCACTAAAAGATTAATTACTACTCTCTCCTAATTATGTAATAATTTCAAACTTATTAATACACTAAGGGCTGGTCTTTCAATAGTCTGCTAAACCAGTGGTTAAGTTTTAAACGGTCATTCCAGGATTGTCATTGGTTGTTGCCATGACAATACAGCCCTAATCAACCGTTTAAAAGTTAGCAGAGTATTGAAAGACTGGCTCTAAGGTACAGCTAATTATTTCACTCTCCGCCATTTGCTTGACGTACGCTTACATTTCCGTACCTGATCATGAAGTAAGGGAATGGAATCGATATAAATGGGCTCCAATTATTGTCAAAAGTCAACTCCCCAAAAAAGCGCATCCATTAGAAATCAGTATGCACTTTTCCATTTCAGATACAAGTAGGAGAATAAATGCTAAATGACATTAAATATAATTCTTTAATTGCATCTTTCTGTGTGCAGTGTCAGTATAATAAGTGCATGAGTGACGTAGTAACAATAGAGTGCATTTGCATGACACACTGCATTATCTTACAGCGCAGAATTAGATCTAGGTCGTCGGCAAAACAAGTGCAAGTGCAGTTGCGGTTGTTACGATTGCATAATGCATAAGCGAGGTTAGTAAACAAGCCGCGATGATGGGTGACGGTTGAATGTGATACCAGCGACCACTTCCTACACCGGAATTATATGTAATGTGACAGCGCATTTTATTTTACAGTAACACGTGGGGCAGAAAACAATAATTATTGTGTGTCGTTTGTAGATATTTTAATAAAAAGCATTATTGAGATATTTATATGAATATTATTTATATTTATATAAATAAAAATTAATCTTAAGTTCAGGGAAGTACGTCATACGACAGATTTCATAATAAATGAATTGTTATTTTATATCTATTATTAGTATTTAGTTATTCTACTAAGAGGTTATTCACTCTATGATGTATTTACTATTGCAACCTACAAGAAGCAAAAAGATGAGTTAGTCGGGTATTCCGATCTATTTTTCATGCAAAATTAACTTATTTTCGATCATTTTGATGGCTTCTGATTGGTTGTAATTTAAGGTCGTAAATACAGATTAAATCCAGAGTTTCTAACGTTGTAATAATTCGTAATTTAATAAATGTTTGATAGAAAATCAACCTGTAAATATTTATATTTTATATTTATAGATAATCTTGTTTACCTCTGCACCTTATACCCTTTGCTATAGTGTTAACGGAACTTTAAATATTATCTCCCACTCGTTTGTATGTTATTCTATTATTGGATGATCATAGGTTAAACATTGAAGAAATCCCAACTTTCCATTCAATTCTCATACTCAATATGAACCAATGTATGAACCATCCACAGAAAGGAATTTTAAGAACATTTTGTCCCTACATGGGATCGAGTTAATGTAGGAAGCACTCATTCAAATTTAAATTGGCACTCGGAGATATGTTTTTCGAAAACTAAGGTCGTAAGCTTCCGTAATATAAAAACTCTGTAAAAAGTACTATTCAGTTCAAAATGGATTTAATATGAATAGACATGAGGTATGGTAATAACAATAAGGTATTCTATCAATCAATCAAGATTCTTAGCTCACTCTTTATTTCGTTAACTTTATCTGCCTGCTTTATCAATAGGTAATTATCAGAATGTTTAAATATCTGTCTAGAAAATGAACATCAGAGATATCTAGCCGCACGAAAAATGTTGATAAACACTTTTTCGAAATCAAAGTTCACCGTCAGTTTTATAGCAGAAGCACGAAATGTAAGATAAAGTTACACAAACTAATAATTTAGGTCATAGACAGTCGAGTATGAGGTGACACCCTCAAGTGATTATTTGTTCATACTTTGCGCTTATCTAATTACTATCACTGATTCGCAGGTCGACCACCGGTGCTCTCTTTGTTGGCGAAATGACTTGCTATCGCGAGTTCAGAAGTTTGATTGGCAATAGTAAGTGAATAACACTTGACAACAAGTGCACTTAACTGTTCATTCATTAGTCACTTTAATAATCCTCTTTATCTTGTCTTATTAGTCTGTCAGAGGTTATAAATGACAAAATAGGAGATAATTAATTGACTTTTTGGGCTATCTCTGTTTTTGTCAGCTGTTGCTGTGCACCTTGGATGTTAGCTTAATTTAGCACACAAATATTTTTTTAGAAAATCGATTAAATTGTAACAATATTCATAAAAAAAATTCAAGGTGGATTGAAATTTCAATTTAATTATTTGAATTTTATCGAAAATCGAAAACTACCGAAATTTTTAAAACAGCTTATAGCTTTTAGAGGATCAAAATTTTCTAAGCGTTGTCAACCATCAACCAAATAAATCAACCAAACTCAACAGTTTCTTCCACAATTTTCTTTCTCTAACGGTCACCAAATTAAAAATTTACTGTTATAGAGTGATCCTTGTTTTTTACTGATAAAATAAAATATATACAACAATTCAAATATTATGTGTTTCTCAAACTAGGTAATAAATTTGTCGTAGCATAGAAACCTAATACCACTAAAATAATCATTAATCACGAACTGACAGCAAACGCGTTGTTGTCGACTAGAAAAGCGTCTCCCAAATCCCCACTAAACCCCCCTGAAGTTCATCGCTCCCCTCCAAGGCGATACAACTGCTCTCAGGTGTGTAGGTGCTCTAACCTTCAGCCGGTGTTTCTCTATCATTCACGCAGAGTCAAACTCTCATCACGTGATCAGTGTGTGGGCAGAGAATGTCTTCTCAACAGCTGACAGGTTTTTATGCCCACCCTCTATGAGGTCGCAGCCCACTCACAATGACAGCAAGAAGCACGGGGATCTCTTTGCTATAAGCAAACAGTATAAGCGCGCCTGTTTGTGTTTTATTGCTATTTTTATAGCCCATTAAAGTCTGATTATAATTTCGGTAATGATGATGTTTATTTATATCTGTATCATTAGACACGCTAAATTGAGTGTCATAGTGTTGATCTGTTGATAGATAATTGCATTCAACCGTATTTTACGACCAACCTTATCGAGTTCATTGATTTGTTCGGGATCCGATTTATTTTATACGTAAAAATATCCAGTTACATTCGATTTTTCGTATAATGCAACGTACCAGTAGGACAAGTTGATTGTATGTGTTTATGTGTTGTTTTTTTTAGATATGAGACACGCAAATTTCATTAGTCATGACCCATTTTAAAGTGAATATGAAATGATACATAAATTATTATGTACGATTAGTGATTAGTATTTAATGGTCACGTGAAAATATGGTCACGTGACAATATAGCCACGTGGTCTCACCATTTTTACGAGTGGTATTTAAATTTATCGGATTGCCTGTTCAAGTACATCGCATGACCAATTTTCCCGCCAAAGAACTGAAATAAAATGTCACTTGATAGTCACTTTATAAAGTGATTTCTTTACATAAATTCACCAACAAAATAGCACATAAGTCCTAATCTCCCCCCCCCCCCCCCCCCCCCGCCCAGCTACCTCTGAACACCCATAGAACTGCTCTAAATTCAATTTCTAGTCCTTTCAAATACATTCCAAAACTTGTCTACTTGAATACCATTTGAAAAGCTTAGCTGCGTTTCGGTCCGAATTGTTCGGTCAAGTGGAATGGAACGTAAGGTATAATAAGAGTGTAGTCCACCTGTTCGCGTCCTAGAGATTAATCACAGAAGTGAATACTAAGTCTCTGGAGATGAAATCCTTGAAGGTGACCTTGGTGTTACCTTTTCAAGCATACCCCGGTTGATCATTGCATCATAATAATGGTACACGCGGGATATAGTGAACCAATGAGTTACAACTGGCAGAGTTTATAGCGACAATGAGTCAATGCCTTGTATATGCGGAGTATGTTTCGTATTGTATTTGTACAGCTGAATATTGACATGTATAAATGACAATATATTACGTCATCTTAGATATAATAAGCGTAAACCTTATTGAAAGACTCTCCGATAGATTTTTTTAAACATAAAGCCCGATTTATACTATCAAGATCGTACACGATCGACTGGATTGGTTTTCACTAAATTCTTAAATTTATATGTATTCAATTATTGTTTTCACTTAGTTGGCATTGCTGTGTTTTAATTTGTTATATTATTACTTAATTGTGAGTCTTGATTCAAAAATGAAAACATTTGGTCTGAATAATTCAGACTTCAGAATAAATTTAGATTTTAATTTGAAGAAAATTTGAAGAAAATATGAAAAATATTTTAGAAAAGTTACGACTTTTAATTTTTAGATATAATTATCAAAAAAGGTAATCAAATTTTAAAAATTTATTTTTCTGATAGGTATTAATAAATTAACATCTTACGAATAAAAATAATATTAAATTATTAAACAAAATGACTGTTTATTTCACTGTGCAATAGGTAATTATTTATATATTTTTCATTTTATAATATTTTCTTTCGGACTTGTTGACACTGACAAATCACGAAGAGTCTCAATTTTTATGGGAAAAACAACATTATGGTTCTTCTAAGAGTAGAGGCGATTTTCTACATTAGCGAGACATGATTGTAATAGGAGGTGGATAGTGGACCGACCAAACTAGTTTTTAGACATGAAACCTGGACACTGTACTTAGCGGGCAATCATGCCTTATTTGAGGCACATATATCATTTTTATAGTACATGTATCAATCGGGGATGGGCAGTAACGATAATAACATGCAGTAAAAGATCCAAGCTTGGAGTATTTCAGCATGTTTAAATGTCAAGTCCTATTAATGTCAATATTTTGAAGAGTTGGTGATAAAAATAATATGTCTACCTAAAAAGTCAAAATATATTGTAATTTTATTAATTGTCAATTATTCAAATTTCAGACGATATCACTTTTCAAAATTCACTTTTCTGAAAGTGAATTTCAGACACTTTTCAAAAAGTTTTCATCGTCAATTGCCATTGAAGAAGTTCCTGATAACCATGTCAACAATTTTTTTACAGAAAAGTTGCAGAAGAGATGATTGGCTGAAAGTGTTCCGAGACTTTTGACCGAAGAAAAAAAACTCTGAGCTTTGGTTTGTCAGCAACTTCTTGAAATGGCAAAATGACGATGATTTTTTTTTGAAACGTCATTACCGGAGAAGAGACGTCACCAAAATCCCCAAAACTAAAGAGACCCTCTGAAGAGACCTTCTTTTTGAACAATTTCGCAAATTATAAAAAAATTCGCCAAACACAAAAATCTTGTTTCACATAACAGCTGTAACTTCACAATAAAGAAGGTTATCGAAAATCTGAAAAAGCAGTCAGGAAGAGTCATGCTATAAACAATGCTGCCAACCACACTGCTCTCCTACGCTCCATTGCCGCGCAATTAAATCAGTCCTGGAACTTTTTGATCAGCCGTAACAACGCAAGTCAGTCATCAATAAATGTAATACATATTTACTGATTTACAGATATTTAGGCATTAAAAATTAATTGGTCCATGGGTCACATGGGCCGTGGGTCATGCCATATCACAGGTCATACAAACCCGAACAATGCCAATTAAACACATTCATATCATATAATTCAGCGTTCTATGATACTTTCGGCACTTTCAGTTTGTTTTTGTTTGTAGGCACGTCAGGTCTCACCGATCAACTAACAAATCAATCTGAAATTTGGCACCACTGTCATACCAGCAGTCATGTGTATAGTTTTTGTACAAAATCCTCCAATTGGCAGAAAAGTAAGAATGTCCCTATCAAGTTCAAATTTTTCCTAGTCATTGAGTCCAACATTTTGTCAGATTTTGCACATTTCAGTCAAATATTTCAAGATCAAACGTTTGAACATTAGATGTTTGTCAAATTTGTTTCGTCACGAAAGTATTGAAAGTAATGTAGATCTGGTGCTCCTCTGTCTCCGTCATGCAAATGTCTCATTACAACACCTCGAGATATCAGCTACACGTGATTATCATTTATTACACCTACTCGTAAACCCTGGCTGTTTTATGTCACCTCCTACAGCTACCGAGGCTCGTAAAAATCAGCTCAATCGATCGAGTATTTGTACTATTACAGTGTTGCTTCACAAGCAAGGCAGAGATTGAGTATCTAACAATTCGATAAGAGCAAAATCATCAACCAAATAGGACGTGCAAATTTGTTTACTTAATCTCTCTTGAACAAAGTTCGAGTATATGCGACAAAATTAACAAAAATTCATAGCTTAATTTAAAATCTTATTTTAGTAATCACTAATTGAGCGAGCGAAGCGAGCGTCTCCTTTTGGCTCTTTTGGCACGGACCTCTGTTTTTTTTTTTGTTTGTTTTTTTTTTCTGTTACTGACGATATACAGGTCAGAGTTTTTCTTCGATCGAGCTGAAATTTTGCACACAAGTACGTAACATTTCTGATTGTTGCAGACCCTAATTTTTTTGAAATCCCCTGATTGGTGCAAATTTTAAAAAAAATATCTTTCGATTGGTTGGTTTGATCAATTTGAAATTTAGCCAAGACATTGCAACCAACATTGTACCCAATCATAATAAATTTCAGCCAAATCCACCCATTGGTTCAAATTTGAAACCATTTTTCCTGAGATTTTTGAAATTTAAACTAGAACCGATTGACCGATCAACTAAAAACTTTGCATGGTCATTGGTACCAACATTTAAGGTATTTTTGCCAATTTTCAGTCAAATCTGTAGTTATTTTCAAAAGGTTTTGTAATTTTAGTGACATTTTGCGTGTTGGCTGTCAAATTCACGGCGACTTCGAATCTTCAGTTCAAGGCAAGGTAGTTAGAGCAGAAAGTTTCAAACGAAATGAAACTAATAATGACCGTTCAACAGATTGATCTGATATTGTGTACACACTAATATCATATGATTTGAGTGGTCCCAGGTATATTTTTTAAAGAGATCCTGTACGATTTTTGAATATTAACAAGGAACAGTTCAATCATAAGGGTTGATACTAACATTTTAGGAATATTTAGAGATTTTTATTCAAGTCTGACGAAATTCAAGATTTATTGGCTTTTAATGATATTTTCGATAGACATAATTTCGGTTCGAGGTGTTCCGCGTATCCGTGCTCGCTCATCAACGCGTTACTCAGAGCGTTTTCCTAGTCTAATTTAATTCGATGTATCGATCAAAAGTGAAGGAGATTGATCTAAATCGCGTAATAATTGTTTTACTATTGTGTGTGATCTGCTGGCGAACACGTGCCAGGTTTTGTTTGTCAGAATGAGACATGTAATTATAAAGTATTACGACATCAAATTGATATGAGGATTATTATACATGAGAGAAGAAGAAACACAGCCCTGTTATATTGAAATTATACATGTCAGTAAAACTTTTTGCATCGGAGCTGAGAAACGGGCTGCGTGAAAGATGTGATCGGGTTTGAACTCGATGCGCTTTTTACGGGATTTTTTTTTAAGAAAACGATGTCATTAATTACCGTCAGTATCATGAGAAAAAGGAACTGGAATATTCATAAAAAATTCAATATTTCATGGGACATGGGAATATATAAGTAACAGCTTTATAGTGCCCAAAGTCTTTGAAAAAAGTCAACCACATAAGTTTTTTGGACTTCAACGCTCCAAAAAGCTATCGTGGTACAGTGAGAATAGCTTTTTAACCTAATAAATATCTTACAACTTACAAGGAAATTATATGCTTTTCTAACGTTGGTCGAATAAGAAAAGAAGACTGCCTCCCAAAAATTTAATTTTTTACTGTACAAATATGTATTACTCGCGAGTCGCTATCAGCAGTGATTGAATGTTGGTGAAGATGTATCACTCCGGAGCCCAGGGTTCGATTCCCGCGGCCGTCCTTCCCGAATGAGGAGGATTATCGTGGTTTGCATCATTCGATAGCTAAATATTGGGAAGGTTCCCTACAAATAGGAAACTACCGCCTTCTTCCCACTTTACATCCTTTCATAATTATTGTCATCAATAATGGAAATCTATCACTCGTCTAACCTTTGACAGTCTTGGGGACGAAGTCTAAGGTGCGGTCCTTTCCTCGAACATATTCGCCCGTGCCGTCGATCCAGATGTATGTGGCCTGGACCTTGTTCTCCGGCTGGGGCAGCTTCATGTACTTGTCCAGGATCGACTTGTTGAGCTTCGCGTTGGGCGAGTGCTCCAACTGCGTCATGGTGCCGCTGCAACACAACACAATGGTCAAACACAATGGTCAAACACAATGGTCAAACACAATGTCAAACACAATGGTCAAACACAATGGTCAAACACAAGGTCAGACACAATGGTCAAACAGAATGGTCAAACAGAATGGTCAAACACAATGTACAAACATAATGTCAAACACAATGGTCAAACACAATGGTCAAACACAAGGTCAAACACAAGGTCAAACACAGTGGTAAAAAAAACAATGGTCTCAAACACAATGGTCATACACAAACACAAGACACAAACACGGGAGCATTCGTGAAATTCATTGAATGTTTTTTTTGTAGTTTGAAGAAAATCAGAATATATTTTTTATCCTCTTTGGGCTCTGGGGACGAGTAATAATGTAGGTGGGACGGAGGCGGCTGTGGTAAACTATTACGGAACCTTCCCAACATTCGCCTCGCCAGACAAATGCTGGGTAATTTCCTTAGTAATAATTGGCCACGATCACCTCATTCCCACTGTCCATCGTCACCCATTCTTCTTCATCTTCATCATCATCTCATAATTATTCGTCTGTCTGCATTAGGATAGTTGCAGAATAGTGCGACGTTCTAAATCATTATCATCGTATCGTGTTTGTGGAAAAAGGCAAGGAGAGTCAGACTTACATACTCTTACAATGTCAATATTCAAAAATATACATTTTCTTACAATATGTCAATATTCAATTCTCCAAAAGATGGCTAACTGGTCCTTTTTCCAGATTAGGAGAAACCAATCAATCAAAACCACAAGTTGGATTGAGAATGGAGTTGAGCTACGTAAACTGCTGGGAGTGAAACGTACCATGTGCTAGCCATGTGGAGCCGGTGACGTAAGCATCAGGCATGCCTCTGTTCGTATCGCGAGAGAGGAGCAAGGGAATCCACACAAAAAGGATATTTTTATGCGTTTTACAGCTTTTGTTGTCAAAAGTTTAATCAATGACAAAATATATCCTATACCAATCGAAATTAACTGACTTTATTAAAGTGGGGTTTGACAATTCCGAGTTGGGAATCGGAGACTTTTCGCAAGAAAGGGAACTTCGTGCGGATTCTAGTTCCATTCTGCTGAAGGGTCGGCTTTCATCTCGGGGCCTTGAGTACTAACTAACGTAGGTAAATACGTAATAATAGCATAATCGCTAGGGATGAGGTTTATGTGGGCGATTGTCCTACAATATGTGAATACATCCTTGAAGGTCATTCAAAAGTTAAAGTTGTATTATTCCTTTGTAATAATTATCTGGAACGAACTTATTCACTTCAGCAAATAGCAAGTCGTTGATTTACAAAGTAGACAACATGTTTTCATTCCTGTCAGTCATTTCTCTTCATGTTTGCAAAAATCCGGCTTCAAAGTTCGATCTGCGTACGCATTATGAAGCAACTATTTCCTTTAGGCGCTTTAGGTCACTACTTGTTGTGAAGTATTGTAGGAAGAGAACTCGATAATAAATATTCGATTGTGTACCTCTACGTCAAGTTATGTAAGAGCTACCTTCAAATTCCAAATCCAAGGTCAGCTAGCCACGGGTTGGCTTACTAAATCAAATGAATCAGGAGTTCAAAATATCTTCTTGACATTGGACAGCAACGTACTCTACAGAGCTATTAACATAATTCCTGAATATTCACGGATTTTGGCGCCAGTTGTGACGCCCACAGCAACAAAGTATTCAATATTCATATTGCATTAACTCGCAATGTAGATCCAAGATATTAGATGAGTTCAAGTACCTATTAGTACAGATTTCCTTTGCATTGACGGGAATTAGTTATCGTTCTTTCTTGCACACTTGGCACAACTAAAATTGATCGCTCAACAAATCTGATTGACTGAAAAATATTAGATCGCACAATCAGAATTCAGTCCAAGCGATCTCCTTGTCTCACTCTAGTTGGTGACCTCTCATTTCAATGATAATGATAATAACAAAACAAGCATTGATTTTTATGTAACATGACCAGCAGTCATAGGTGCGTAAAGTTGACCCCCCCCCCCCCCCACATCAGTACAAATTCTGGGACCATGCGCAAAATTGTGTGCCCAATTTCTGCTGCAACCCTGCCAAATTTTAGAATTTGTGCTCTACTAGTTTCCGAGATATCAACCCTTGAAAGTGGGGGGGGGGTCAACTTCACGATCCCCCCACCCCACCCCAGCACAAATTCTTGGACCCGGCGCAAAAATTTGTGTCCAATTTGTGCTACAACCCTGCAAATTTTTAGAATTTGTGCTCTACTGGTTGCCGAGATATCAACCCCTAAAGATGGGGGGGTCAACTTCACGCTTCCCCCCCCCCCCCCATGCCAGCACAAATTCTGGGACCAAGCGCAAAATTTGTGCCCAATTTGTGCTACAACCCTGTAAATTTTTAGAATTTGTGCTCTGCTAGTTTCCGAGATATCAACCCTTGAAAATGGGGGGGGGGGGGGTTAACTTCACGCTCTCCCCCCTCCCACCCCACCCCAGCACAAATTCTGGGACCATGCGCAAAAATTTGTGCCCAATTTGTGCTACAACCCTATAAATTTTTAAATGTGTGCTCTTTTAGTTTCCGAGATATCAACCCTTGAAAACGCTTTAGGGGTTGATAACTCGAGAATAACATTGACACGTCATAGTGTCAATTGACACGTCACAATGCTAATATCTCCTCTGTCGACAATTACAAGCTCGCAGTGCTGTCTGTTTACCTAGGAGTACTGTACGCTCGTATTGATGCTCTGGCATTTGTGTGACATGGAATTATTCAGCGAACAATGCATTTGTCCGGTCTCTGGGTACATAGTGTATCCACCATAAATTTAACCCACCTTGGGTATAACATGCCGTGTCTTCTTTGATACAACGACTTGTGGAATCAAAAAGTTAGTAGAATCAAATCTCATATTTATTGCTCAGTTGTTGTTTTTGTCTTGAGATAACATTCTTATCATTATAAGATAATGTATTGATTTTTTGTGGATTCATTTTGTTTGTCACTAATGAAAGAAGTCGGCGAGGTCTGGTGTTATCGATTGATAGCAATCAGCTTCTTATGTGTGAAGAAGAGAAAGAGTCAGAGGGAACAGAACGCGTGGCTTCGGTTAGGTGCCACCAGGAATTCTATTTCCAAATGGTCTAGAAATAAATTATAATATTAGCTTTTCTTTGCTGCGAGAAGTTTTCAATAAATTACTTAGAGAACTGCTGTTCAGTTGTTTCATCAACTTATTTACTCGTAAAGTAATTGCAAAATGTTGGGACACTCGGTACATTTCCTGGCAGAAATGCGGAATCTTGGCAAATAAGCACGATGTGTGTTTAGGGAAGACTTGAGTTCGAACTTCGTGTACGGCATTGCACAGAGTTCACACTAGGTCATAATGTGCAACGTCATCGCGGCATGAATCTCGACATTATGTGGACATATTTGAAAGCTGTTCACAATAATACAATCTGATAACGTTCCAACATGGAACAACTCGACAATGGATTCAGCTTTTAGATCTGTTTGCCTTCAATAAAATAAGGACTAAATTCATAAAATTCTACTTTTCTCTTTTTTCAGAGTTAGCTATATTTTCTAAGTACTTTCAACATTTTGCGAGGTCAATTTTCGGTGTTTCTATTAGGTACCTACTAATTTCCATAAAACTAGGATCTGTGTTATCGTTCATAATAGTACAAATATCAAATAACTGCTCAACACCAACTAACTGGAATAGGCATCAGTAATATGCAGCAAACAAAAATTATTGGCGATACCTACTGATTTACCTACTGATACCTACTACCCTTCACGAAATTATCTGTGTTTCTTCTAATTTCTATTTGTATATTATTACTGTTATTGTGTTAGATGACCGTTTCACATATTTAGGAAACTGTTACCACGAAATTTCAGTTATGGTCACAAACATTAAACTCAGACTACCTGAACCTCATAATTAATTAAAGAGATTTCGTGTGAGCTCTAATTGTGTTCACGTTAATGACTTGCCTCTAGTTAGTAGAGTTCATTCCCTCGGGAGACAAATGGGGAAACCTTCAGGACTCTTCGGGAAGAGAGGAGAAGAGAGGGGGGAGAGAGAGAGAGACAGTAGCCTCGGCATTGATCTTGCCACTGTTGCCAAATGGTGCAACACGACTCACGGAGGGTTGTCAGACACACACAGGGTGAGGGGTCGGGGGGAGGGGAGGGTTGTATTAATTATAAGCGGATTCGGGACACCTTGTTTACCGGCATTTTGTGAGATGTTTTGAAACCATGCCGACTGGTCTACGTGACTATTTCCAACGACAGAAACTTGCCACGAAGGTATTTAAAAATAGAGGATATTTCCATCAACATGGTCCACCCCTTCATTTACATCCCCTCCACACGACGACTTTTTAACTAACGTGTACTTTTACAAACCTATTCAAGTTTTTCAACGCATATCTCAATTTAAAAATCGAAGTGTATATTTTCTGTTGCATTCTCCACCACTGCAGCCACCACCGATCAATACCTTTGACATTGGCATGCAGGCAATGTACTTGAAAACTAGGCTACAGACAAAGGTATGACGACACTGACAATAGAAAGAAAGTTCGATTGATAATTTACAGAGGTTATTAACTTTTACCTGATCTAAACGATTAGGTTTGTCATGAATAATTTATGTATTATTGAGTGACTGATTAGAGTTTGTCAACCCTCGTGTAGTGTTATCAGTTTGTCGATGAGGAGCTTAGTGAAAGCCATATGTTCTTGACAGTAGAGCAAATAGCATCGCAACACATGGCTCGTGTCCCAGGATACACTTCCTAATTATAACTAGTGCGTCGAGCGCGTAAACGAATGGCATGCGCTTGTATTTGGTTCAATTAATTATTGACAAACGCACGAAAACAGGATGTAAATAAAGTGAACAATTAAACGAAACCGCAGGAAATGAGGATGAGCGTGTAAACATGTCCGGGTATTGAACGAGGCTCTCCCCAGGGGGACGACCTGGGCCGGGACCTGTCAAAATATCGGACCACACCAAAGTCTATTGATGGTACCCAGAGAGCAGGTTCTACACTATAATAATTTGGTAAAATAGAACCAAATTAAATTAGACTTTCATAACAAGTGAAAAATAATTATTCGACATACCTTCGAGAAAAATGTCGTACTTGATTACAGCTCAAAATGCAAACCATTGGACTTTGATTTGCACCATTCATAGTACCTACGAATCCAAGCCTAAGGCTTTTCCCAATTAAAAGCGTTCCACGAAAAGCCATTGTCTAATTATTTTATGAAAATAATAAACTGTGAACCACTCTATATCTTGACGATACGTGCGCACTCTCGGCGACCGGCTGTGTTGTGAAGAACGAGTGAACGGAGACCTCCTACCAGTTCTCGACCCACTGGCGGAATGACGAGGAGAGGACGACGATAAGGAAGTAGACTTCGGTTCGGTTCGGGAGTTGAAAATCAGTATTACCATGGCAACGATTTGATGCTACGGGTTTTATTTTCATCTCTCTCTGTAGGGATAATGTGGAAGCTTGGAGTTGTTGTAATCATGTTCCTATTTGAACATTTTGGCGGACGTTTTTGTTGTTGGATTTGGATTCTCATAGCTTGGCGAGGGTTCAATTTTAATTTAAACTATTATTTTGTGGGAAGCTGAGAAATGAAGAGTCACTCTAGGAAATTACTGTGGCTGTTGAAAATGTAATCGCAACAAAGAAATTATTATTTTTAACCATGCGTCAGCTTCGGCAGCCTGTAGCTTATCATTATGTTCCGAAGTGGCTCTTCTATATCAACATCTTCCTCTGATCAAGCTGTAATTCGGCTTACAAATAACCATAAAAAATAAATATAAAAAAATAAAAAAATTATAATGTTATGAATTCCTTTGATTCTATGTTAAAAATGCATACATATTAAGAGTGTCAGTACTCAGTTCTGCAGCTTTGACCAGTGAATTTAAATCGGTAATTTAAATAAAATTTTAATATTTATTGAGACCATGAGACCAACATGCTATCGATAATATATTTTAAGAGTTATTCGATTAATTTGAAATAATTGTCAAATGTGCTGGCGATAATACAACTTGATCTCTTTTTTTCTATTATTTTGTATATTTCAAGCACAAAACCTGTGCCAAAAATGTGCACCAGATAATCGATTAGGTTGTCCCTATACCTATCTATTAGTAAACTACATTTAACTTGCACTTTGCATGCTAAGGGAATTGACATTTGGCCTGCCAATTAGAGTTTAAATCGATAATTAGCCCACGGATGTCAGCCGCCAAGTGCTAATTACAACGGAGTTAGTTGTCATGAGCGCGTATCAAATATGCAAGCTCATTAACGTTGACACACACTAAGCAAGTCACCACACCACCATTTGTGTTGTTCAATACTTAGGTCAATCACACTCGCATAGTAATATTATCTGGGTGGCTCGGGTTTCAAAAAACACATTCAGTTTGATTTTACAGATATCGATTCGGGTGGTAACAAAATCATTTTTTTGTAAATTTATTTTTAAAAAATCGTGCATAAATGAAATGATACCTACATTTCAATTATGTACCATTATGTAACAAGTTGAGGTGAAAGCCTATGTATATTTTATTTTAATAAAGATATTAAAAAAATACTCTCCATACCAAGACAGAAAGGGAGAAAATCTATTTAAAAAAAGGCAGATTCGCTTGGATGTATGCGTTTTTATAGCTTATAATTTCTCCAAATTATAATTAATGACATGAACTTGTGTCAGATAACGTATAAATATCAGAAGAAATTCAGTCATTTACGTGGAGTAAAAATGTGGTCTTCAGTAGTAGATAACATTGTTGTATAACACTAATAAATATATGAATAACCACACTGGTGTGAATTTTTAATTTTTCGTTTGGTATTAGAATTAGTTATTTAGAGTTTGTCACTTCAGTGTATCAGTCTGGATATAAGCTGCATTAAATAATAAAATATTAAATTCGCTCTATTTGAATTTTCACAAAACATTAAAATATTATTTTGTTGGTTTTCCTACCTTTCAGTTCAGTTTTTGAGTATAGTCCTTTAGACTGTTAATTAGACTGCTTCAGTGTACTTTTAGAATAAATGTCTTCAAAACCAAAGTCATGCCAAAGTCAAAATGACAATGTAAATATTAGTTTATATCACGACATTGTTGCGAAGTGAAGTGTATTGCTGCACTACTCCTTGGCTCCGTATCGAGGCGCTCCCGACATCTACCAGACGTTTCAGCAACTCCCCACGCGCACATTACCGACTGGCGCGCAATTCGATTGATTTCGAACGTTTTCAACGACTAAGCTGATTCTAATGAACCCGGACTTGAGACTCGACGTCTGTGGTACATCGCTGCCAAGAGGGTTGTTTTCTTGTGATAAACACCGCCAGTGCGGGCATATTGATCGTACATGAGTAGATAGTATATCATGATGCGATGAACAGCATGAGGGATGTGCTAGGGGAGCTTTCAAGGGTTGATCAACGTTGTTGATAAGCTTTGGGTAATGAAGATTTTAGACATACTTTGTGTATTTAGTGAAATTATTTCAATATTTATTTTGTATAATGAGTTTTTCCCATGCAAGTTGTACGAGGTATTCAGAAATAGACAGTTTTGAAATCAAATGACTTTTGTGTGACTTGGTGACTTTGGTTACGAAAATCTGCTTGTAGGTTTCAAATTAAAATATTCCCAAAAACTATATTCCAATCCATGCTCAGTGTTGTGATTAGATAATTTTATTTTCATCTAGATAAAGATAAAGATAACTGGCCAAAAAATTATCTAGATACGATAATAGATAAATTTTCAAGAAATAATCTAGATAATAGATAAAGATAACAAGTAGGTATCTAGATTATTGTAATAGATAATAGATTTTTTTAACCAAATACTACTGTTCCCTAACTATTTTCGAATCTTAAATTCGGAATTCGAGTTTTAAAAAAATAGGGACTTATGTTCAAACCAAGCCAACTAATGCGACTAAACAGAGATAATTTTCATTTTTTATATCATCTGACATTTGAGGTTCGTGCATGTTCATACATGCAAATACATTTAGAATTTTTTATTTTTTATCTATATAAAGATAAAGATAAAGATAACCAATTATTTAATTATCTAGATGCGATAATAGATAAAAATAATTATCTATTATAGTCTATCTCTATATTATTATCTATTATATTCTATTATAATTATAGATAATTTTATCTAGATACTGGTAAAAGAGAATTAAAAACTATCCCTCAGAGCTCTCTCTCGGCAAGTTAGAAATACCGGTCTCCATCCCCGGTTACTCAGAGCCTCAGAGTTTGAGAGGTAATTATATCAAAACTATTATAGATAGGATTCTGAAATTTTTACACATATTAGAAAACATACCAAAATTTAATATGTGAAAGTTTCAAAAACATAACTATTGTAGGAAAAAAGTTACAGCCGTTCAAATTTGGTTGTCAAAAAATTGATTATACGGAGCTCAAATAGCGCGCGTCAAGAAAACTTCCAATGGCCGGGACGCTGTTTCTCCAAAACTACGTACGATATTAAGCTGAAAATTTCAAATTATATTAAAAATATATTAAGATCAATAGTGTAAAATTTTCAATCAATTTGAATGAATAGAACGAAATTTATGTAATTTTGAAGTTGAACGTAAAATCAGAAAATTAAGATTATTTCTAAACTTTTATTACACACGTTATATAAGTGATTCTTTTCCCACTATTCGGTTTCCAAGCTCAACTTCAAGATTCCATAATTTTCGTTCCATTGATTCAAATTGATTGAAATTTTTACACAATCGATCTTAATCTATTTTGAATATAATTTGAAATTTTCAGCTTGATATCGTACGTAGTTTTGAAGAAACAGCGTCCCGGCCATTGGAAGTTTTCTGGACGCGCGCTATTTGAGCTCCGTATAATCAATTTTTGACAACCAAATTTGAACAACTATAACTTTTTTCTTACAATAGCAATATTTTTGAAACTTGCACATATTAAATTTTGCTATGTTTTCTAATATGTGTAAAAATTTCAGAATTCTATCTATGATAGTTTTGATTTAGTGACCTCTCAAACAGGGTGATTTTTTTGCGCCACCCGGTATTATCACGATTAAGTGTCAGACAACTATCGTCGTGATAAGAACAGCATTGAGTTGACTAAAGGTACTCATGGAGGTTGTTGTACTAACGATTTATTCTGCCTAGAAACTTATCTGGGTTTTGTAAATTCATGCAATTATCAAAACGGGCCTTTAGAGAGCCATTACAGGCGAAAATTATCTCCCCTGTAGCGCGTTATAACATGTTACGAGCTTTTTTAATCGTGGTTTCAATACAGTAATGTAATTTTACTTCAATCGCCAACAACAAACCGCTCAGCCGATCAATTTTAAAATTTTCTGCAGTCAATAAAACCTTATCAAAAAACAAGTAGCCCAAAAAGCGTAAATCAAAAATACCCGTCTAGGTCGCATTTTGAAAAGTCTCTCTAATATGTGAGCAACTTATAGTGGAAAAGAAGTTGATAATATTGTTTCGACAAAAAAATAATTACGACAGCTGTGATGCTTTGAAGCTTAGCAAAATTGTGTTTTTCATAAGTTTTCCAGAAGCTTTTCCAGTTAATTATTTGAAAAGCCAAAAACCTCAACACCATGTCACACTTTTTATGAACATCTGAATAAAATATAATGCTCCTGTCAGTCGTTCACTGTAACACTTAGAAAGGTCCTATAAATAGTAAATTGTCTCTGAAATCGAACCTGAATTCCCTCTGGTCCTTACGACAGACATTACATTTCAACTATCGAGACTGCTACAAAAGCAAACATCCACCCCATGTTAACTCTACCGAAATAAGTTTCCTCGCCAACTTGAAATTGGGAAATCATGAATAGTTGAACAATTGCTCTGGGAAATTATGTGCACTGTCGCGTGCGGTCTGGAGCTTTCCCCACTCAGAGGGTTCTGGATTTTTAATGCCGCGTTTAGATTGTCGTGGATTTATTCCTGGTGTATAATAGATTAGTCGGGCGAGAATGTTGAAACACGCTCGAAAACCTACCCAAAGAGTTACGCAATTTTCTTCCTTCCTTTCACGAAAATCATTAAAATACATGGGTATTAGGGAAGGTTTAACCTCATGTGCCGAAAATGTGAGAGGTCAATTTAACTGGTATGCAGAGAACTGCTGAACACGTGTTTCTGGTGGTTAAATAATTTACAAGACTGTTGCTCACGCTTGCCAAAAATTACACAAATATGAAGTATTTTTAATTTAATAAGATTCAAATGTAAGTATAAAATATAATAAGTGTAGACAATTTCTGTAAATTATTTGCGGAAATATTAAAAACTAAAACAAAGATCTGAGCTGTCAATTTCGTTGAATCTTTCAGCTATCTTGCTTAGCATAGATGTATTGTCAAATAATAAAAAGAAAATTCTTTTCAGTTGTGAACAAACATAATTTTTACATTTTCAACTTTTGACAAGCAAGAGAAAGCAGATACAAGTTAAAATATCATCTATAATACAAACAACAGACTATTCATAATATTATAATATAACATTTTTTTCTCAAGTCGAAATGAAAGTTTTGTTACCATATTTCTTTCTTTCCATAAATCGTGATTCTTAAAATAATACCTTGATCTTTTATTTGTGTCATGTTGAGGTTTGATGTTCTTGAAACTTTTCTTCAGCATTTACAATAACAGTTGACTGAGGGGTTTCTACAAATTACAAATAATTATTTCTTACAACCAACTCGAACTCCTTAGAATTCAGCACGAAGCGAATTCAGTAACGTCGAAAAATGTATTTTAGTCCACCACAGCGCATTCGACATTACCTTGTAATAATAAAAATTCAGAACATATTTAATAAAAGGAAGCCGGAGGGCTCAAAACATTTAATTAAAACAGAAGGATCTCCTTCCCCCCTCCCTCTCTCATATAAAATGGAAGGATGCTACTGTAAAATGACATTCGAAATGATAAACAATTATTATTTTCAGGACAACGAGATCATACGGACAGAACAGTCAAATTGCTACTTTTCCTGAAACTTTAAATCCAAAACTAATGTATATGTGTCTGTTTGTTGAATTATCGTACGCACTAAATGCATTTATGAATGAACACGTTAATCAATTATCTCGGAATAACCAAACAAACAATTAGAGGCCCGAGTTGACCATGCAATTATTCAAACTGTTGTTCAGTCATTTGACAGATTTATAATTCAAAGCTTCCTTACTTTCCATAATAAAGATATAAATTATACGTATTGACTCGATACATTTTTTACATAATGGTGTTGAGCGTCGTACTATTCTGCAACTATAGGCTCATGGCAACTGAAGATGATAACGAGGAAAAGACGTATAGTGCGGCTCGTTAGTACGGAACCTTCCCATCATTTGCCTCTCAACTGAGGAAATATACGACATATATGTACCACGGGAAATGAGACATAACAACATATTTCCAATATGAAAACTAAACAGGTTTGGCTAAGAGGTAACGCTCTGACCTTGTATTCCAGGGGTCTGGGGTTCGATTCCCGCGGCCGTCCTTTCTGACTGGGGATTTTTCGTGGTATTCCCTCAGTCGACAGGCAAATGATGGGGAGGTACCCTTCTAATAGGCCACGACCGCCTCCTTCGCACCTTTCATCCTTAGCTACTCTTATTCATTACTTTAAAAAAAAAAATCTTTTCAGTGAGAAAATTATGATCAGTTTAGTTTTAGTACAACATTGCGTTTTCTGATGGGTCTAGTTCTTTTAATACTGCAAGTTAATTGTGTTGAGCTTCCTCTGTTTTTTTCAATTTCCCGACAAAAAGCCTGTAATCAAGTATTTATAATGGACGAAGCTCCAGTTGAAATCCCAGTGTGACTCTAGTGCAGGAAACAGTATGATTGGATGAGCTTTGAACCCATCAACAATGGCTGCGCGGATCATTTGTTATTCTATGCAAACAGTTTGGAACATTTCGGCAAAACAAACTGAAATTGGTTCGGTTAACTGATTGGTAATTTATACATTCAGTTAATTCGAGTCGAATTTCGACGGAACTATTCAAATATTCTTGAAACTAAAATCCAATTCCAATTTGACTGCGATTGTACCCATTTGTCTCTGCCGCCTATACAGGTCTCAACGTTTCTCCGATCGAGCTGAAATTTTTCACACCCCAACCAGATGGAACGCAGACTTTAATTTTTACAAAATCATCGATTAGATGAAATTAAATTAGATATTAGATTAGATGAAATCAAAAATGGTCTGATCAAGTTGAAATTTTACAACATCATAAGCCATCGTTAGCTGCTAAGTTTGAGCCAAATTATCTGGCTGTTCAAAAATAAATAATATCTTCTCATTGGTTGAAAATCTAAATTCTTCCCATCACATTGAAATCAGACTCATGGATGATGGCTATCAGGTGTTGCACGTATCGGTGCTCGCTCACAACGCGTTTTTACTGAGCATATTTTCCTAGTTTATCCTTTCATTGAAGCTTTTCAATACTCCAGAGTAAAGCTTCGCACTGACGCTTACATTTAGATTTAGAACTTTCGAGCGTGAAATTATTTTTTTGCTTAAATAATAATTTTGGCTGACATCCTCGTGCTTCACCAAATACTTTTTGTAATGCTGAGCAAATGTACACTCGAACAAATAATAAACGGTACCTCGAAAGAAAATGTTGTCTGATAAAGGTTTGATGGCATCATCCCATGAAGTCTGTGCTAATGCAGCATCTAAATCTAGTAGGTGAGCTCTGATTTCATTGATAATAACAAGGATTTATTGTCAAGGAACCTGACCAGCAGCCAATCCGTTTTGTGCAAAGTATCGTTTTTAATTGGTTTGAGTGTACATTGTCCCATGGTATGCTAAAACAAAATGTGATAGTACAATTCATATTTCTGTACTTCAGAAGTAGAAAGCTTGAAGTGAATTTTCTCGGCAATTTGACTGATGCCATACCAAGAAGGTTTCAAGTATTCTCTTACAAAATGACTGGTGGGCTTTTGCAAATATGATGGATGAAGACAGAATTATATTAGTTTTTAAGCCCATCTCAAGAATCATTGAACTGGACTTCATGCCTTCTACCTCTAAGCTACAAATACGTTTCATCACATATGATACAAAATGCAATAGTATACGAGTGACATATTCTTGAAGTACGCTCGCATGAAATTAAAAGCCGTACAAATATAATTATTTCTAGCGAGATCTGAGCACGGCACCTCCACCAAAATCTACACTGGCCACGCGCTTCGACTCTAGAGATACGTTAATTAATTTACTGCGTGTCAAACGTAAATTATAATTAATAGGTAAATAGCTTTTATGTATTCTGGGACAGTACTCTCTAGAACTAGTAATAATAGACATAGCTAATGATGAATAAATACTTTTTCTATATCTCAAAGATATAAATAGTAATATTCTTTACTTTAATATTTACTTTAATATATAATTATTTTTAATATTTATATATATATTTTTTTTAATAAATTTAATATTTTTAATATTTTTTATATTTTTTATAGACTTCAAACACAATTATTCGAATGTGAAGTCGATCTTTATTATTTTAGTGGTGTTTAACGTCGCACCTTTCTGCAACTAGGCTAATAGAGACGCAAGAATCTATTTATTAGATTGCCATCTAGATGCAAATCGTATTCAAAATTGAAATTGAGCTAAATGACTATGCCTGGACAGTAGATTTCAAGGTCGTCATTCTTACGGTGAAGTGATTTTAGGCATTTCAAAGTTCAAGTTCAGTGCGTTACAGCCTGAGTCAACTTGCTCCATATGCAGTTTGAATCACGGCAATGTCACTGCAACTGTTGCATAAGAATTACCTTGCACTTTCAATAGATTCTTGATAAAACCGCAGATCATAAAGAGATGGATGCCGCGGGCAGAATGTGATTGTGATTGAAAATCAGTACGTGGAATAATGAAGTAATACGTCATAATTGATGAAAACACACGCTGACAGCGTGAACAGGATAAATCAGCTGTCACAACACGGAAAGTCGTTCGAACAACAACATGAAAAACAAACATGAACAACAATACAAGTAATATTGGTCATACAATAAAATAATATTTACAAATTGTAAATAATGCAAAATATTGATTTTCTGTATTTTTGTATTTAGTTTTTAATACAATTTCGCCCTTTCCCAGACGCATGTTTTGTGTAAATGAATATAATTTTCTTTCACTTTTGTATGCATTTTCGTTTACATCCTTTTTTACAGGTGGAGAGGACCTTGCATTTCTGGAATTATTATAATAAATACAAATGAAAAGAAGATGAAAATAAATGTAACCCTAAAAACAGTGTGTTCACCACGTGACCATTATTTTGTGTAAGCAGAAAATCCACCCCTGAGATACGAGTGTGTACAAACCAAGTTTACGTGGGAAATTATATATTACCTACATGCACCAATGAGAGCTCCGGCAATAATTCACGTAAAATAACTAATAATTCATGTGATGGTGACAAGCGTGTTGATATTTTGCCTTCAGTCTTCAATCAATTACAGCTCGATCCATCGTCGTTAGCTTCACGAAGTATGTTTAAATCAACTTACTCAGGCGAGCTGACGGGACCAATCTACTTTTTTTGAACGTTGATGTTCTAATTTTGACAAAAATTTTGCAGGAAAAGCGTCTGGATTTTTTTCTAATTTTCATCGCAACTGACGTGCCCATTTGTTGAGCGAGCGACTCTCTTTTGGCACGGACCTCGGTTTTTTTGTGCGAGTGTGAATGTTTTGTTTTTTTACTGAGGCTATACAGGTCACTGTTTTTCTTCGATCGAGTTGTAATTTTGCACACATGTTCGGATATTCTCTGGGCGTTACAGACCCTAATTTTTTTGAAATCCATTCATTGGTGAAAATTTAAATAAATATCTCCTGATAGGTTGAAAAATTACAATGGTCTTCGATAAGTGTTAAGTTTTCAGTTCACTTTTCAGTCCAAACAGTCAGAACGTAAGCACTTATTTACATTTTTAATATCTGTCAAAAATGAAGTATCGAAATGGTTGTTTTTCCACTGCAATTGGATCTGATTTGCTTTAGGTACCAGAGTATTTAGATGCTATTTTGAAGTTTCAATGAAAATCAGATACTTTTTATCTTGATTGAGTGGACCATATATATATTCTGTGCGTTTTGTACGGAATTCCGATTCGAGAATTTTCACGTGCCGGTGCTCGCTCATCAACGCGTTGCACTGAGCGTTTTCCTAGTATATAACAAATTATCACCATCATTGATTCATGTATTGGCGACACTTTCAAAAAATCCAAATTATCGGTCAATCTGCTTGCTGCTAGCGACTTATAAAAAATGCATTAAACCTGTTAAAACGGAGTTTTTCAGCATAGAAAAAATGTGAACTCGAAAGCTTAATATCTGAGATATCTTTTGAATAAACCTGTAGAGTCAAATAATAACCAACTAAAAAAAAAACATATGAAACTACTGTCACGAAATTTAAGAAGTCTAACATCATTGATTGGTCGAATGGGTCGTCGTCCTACCGTCACGGGGGAGGGTGGGGGAGGGGGGGGGGGGGAGTTGCACCCCCGTGACAAGCTCTACACAGCTGAGTGCGCGTGGTTATACCTCGTTACTCAGTCGCGTCATTTCACTCCGACAACGTGGTCGATATCTTAACGCAGCCAGTAGGTATAACATTAATGAATAAACAATGACGGAACACCTTCTAGAAATCTGCACGGACGAAATGGCAATTTCAAATTTAATGTCAAAGTAGATGGAGGGGGTGGCAATTGAGATGATTGTGTTGGTTGATGAATTATCTATAAGGTTCTTGATTGAGTTGAACTGAGGGTTTCTCTATCAATTCTCTAACTGATTTTACTTGTCACTTTACGTGATTTGGTGTCAGAGTTCATAGAGTTCTTTCTGATTTTAACAACTTTGGACCACCTTTACCCAATCATTCTTTTCGTACCTCGCATATCTTCCAAAGATAATGTTGAAAAAAATAAGTAAAAATAAGTATAATAAGTTATAATGAGTATAAACATTTTACTTTAAAAAAAATGGAAAGGCTTTGATCCCTTTTGAAATTCTCATATCTGCCAGGATGATGAAAGTATAAATGTTGAGAAAGGATGATGAAAGGACTGGGTTCAGTCCCCATCGTTTGAAATTAAACTTTTTGTACTAATCAATTTCTATCGTAGAGTAATGTTAAACCACACCTGTAGCCTCCAGGTCAGTCAGTCTGTTATCGCAATATTTCGGGAGTATTATTTTAACAGAACTCTATGTGAATGTGAAAGGGCGTAAACGCTTTAACTGTAACGATTTTGTAATTATAAGGTAGGTTTTACTTACAAAGCCAGCGTTTGTGGAAGATCATTATGTGTTTAACATTATACTTATACCTATGGCTCTAAGTTGCTTTTGTATGAAAATGTTGTGTGATGTCATTTAATCCCTTTTTACACGAGTCTTCTGCAGGGGATGAACTAATTTTCTTGAAAAGAGAATTTTAATATGTTTGTCTTCATAAGAAAGAATAATTGTTGAAGTTAATTCGCCTTCTACACGAAGGGATTTCCCTGAGAGGATTTCGAAACTCGTTCTCGCCGGCAAGAGAAACTTTCTATCCACACAGAGCTGGAAAATCGTCCGCTAGATCACAACAGTTCCAGTGAAATGTGTTTGTCGTGTTCATTATTCTCGGCGACTCGTGGCGCTATTCCACGCAGAGACGATTCAAAGTTATTGGATGCGACTTTTCTTTTCATCCCCCACGGCGAGCTAGCTTTCATTTGTCACGTCTTTGAAAATGTTTTCATCAAGATCTGAAAACCGCTTCGAACTTAAATTGATATTAAATTACACGTTTGAACTCATTGTTTTCAAAACAATAAATTGTTCTTGGCAATCTGAAAACACGACAATTTTATTTTACAATATAAATTTTATACGTAGAATCATAATCACTCCGCGTAACTAATTTTATCGGAAGACCATTTGTCAAATCAAATTTATTTTGTTAAAAGTTAAATGAATTGCCACGTAGTTAAATGTTCCTTCATCCTTTGTAAAACCGCACTGCATTATTTTCTTTTGTACTCCACACAAAAACGTTCCACATGCATCGCGTATTAAATATGAATTGATTTTTCCGCGATCCCGTGCCTCACTTCACTAAACATAACTTCCCTAAGTAACAATTCAAACCAAACCTCGCCACTCTTTCAAAAACTCGTCAAAAGAAAATCACAACCTCTTCAACAAGCAAAAAGTACTCACGTGAAAACTCAGCTGTTTTCAATGATGAAGCTTTGTATCTCGACAAATCCACCTTGTAATCGTCCACTACGTCGTCAACTGAACGACAATGGCACGGCGCACGTCGTTTTATAAACCCTTGGTTGCGTGTTCGGTGTCCGATGGAGGGCACCTAGCCTGCGCGCGCTGCCGCTATACAGCACTTCAGCACTACAATCTGAACGCGGTCTGGATGTGGTGGGGAAGAAAAAAGGAAATTAAATATAATTATTATAATGGAAACCAATCTCGTCATGAATCCCCCTTTCTCCCCTCTATTCATAACTGTTTACGTTTTAAATAATTGCGTACATCCACAATGGCAATGTATGAGAGGGAATACTATATCATGTTTGTCCTAGAGAACTCTGTCCTATATCTTATAGGCTACTTCTACAAACAAACTAGCCTGTATTTAATACACCTTCCTACCCATAATTCCCAGGATCTTTTGACAGAAAAGGCCATACCTAAGACAGCGGTTATCAATAACTGGGTAAAAATGTGTCTAATATGAAAAATGTGGTTCGTATTCTATTTTGACATTTACATAATACTGTTTCTTCAAAATGAGTATTCTGTATTTTACTCATTTTGTTGATAATATCTTCTTACGTTTGGACTGTTATCAAGGCTTGTGAGAACTTCGCGGTTTGTCAAGTTCCATCAAGTTTTCACATGATTCCATCTAACATATTTTCATCCGTAACAAAAATGGAGTCGTGATTTTCATCGAGAAATTTTATACCGTAATCAAAAAGCATTCAACTTGGAATTTTCTCCAAAATTTTTGTGTTAAGTTAGCAATCACGAATTTGGGACAATTCAAAGATATAAATTTCTCTTATGCCATGAAAAAACAAGTTATGGGGGATGGTCAAGAAACAAAAATCCTGTTAATAGTTACCCGACTACTAAAGTCAAACAGACAATTAAAGGTACTACGTTTGAAAAAGTTACAAAACACAGACAAATGTCAGTTCACTTGATATTTTGATTTTAAAAAATGCTGCAAATTGATATGTTAGTTGTTCTAACTTTCCTTATCATATCAATAAATTAATATTAAACATTAATAATCTGTTACAGTCTCATAGCACGTATCATTTGATATCGTCCATCAAATTTATTTTAGAGGTCAATAATAAGGTCAAAAAATTGCATATTTTATTGCACATATTGATAATAAATAAAACATAAATTTAAGCCAGAATAGGACTTTGCAATAGCAAAATATAAAAACAAACTTCATTGAAATTCAGTCAACATAATTGTTTAAGAAAATAGCTTTTACGAATATAAAGACACTGTAAAATTTTCCAGATTGTATCTAATATTACATAAAACAGGGAGAGTAATGGTGTAAGTAAAAAATAAATTGTAATCTTACTTGGGGTTCCATTACTCCCCCCCCCCCCCCCCCCCCCCCCCCCCGCTAACCAATCTGCTCCATTTAAATGCCGACGTTTATATTAGTCTAAGAAGTAAGTTCGTTGTTTTCTTGCTTTCTTATTCCATTACCGAAACATAATTGAAACCATGTCCATTACTTTGTTTGAAAACTTCAGGACCTTTTTCTCCTGCAACTCGCTTAAAGCTAGAAGCAGGATGAAAACAATCCTTACTGACGTTACATGACTGCTTATTAGAAGAAAATACTTCTTAGTACGACAATGTCGTCTAATTTAACATTTCCACATAATTAAAATCGACCCCACGGCGTGTACTTATGATCAACATAACGGAACACCAGTGTCGTCATCTTATATCCTAGTCGATCGAGGGTTCAGATCTCGAACCTTGGAATGATGAGGTTTGGATTCGAGAGCGAGTGCGTGATTCTTCTCATTAGACGAACATCCGTGGATTTGATCATTTCTTGTGTCGATTTCGTTGTTTATGGCGTGTCAAGTTCAGACGTACTTATTACGAAGCAAATGTCGTAAATTATGATGTCTGACATTCGGCAAAGATCCTTTAGAGATGTGACTGCTAAATCCAGAAGGGTTGTTTTATATTAGATATTATATTATTGTTTTATACTAGGAAAACGCTCAGTGTAACGCGTTGGTGAGCGAGCACGGGGACGTGCAATTTCTCGAACCGGAAATGCGTACACAAGCACAGAAAACATATACATCCATATTGAATTGAAATATAATCACTCAATCAACACAACATATTATGCTTTTCATTGAAACTTGAAAATAACATCTAAGCATCCTGGTAAATATAGCAAATCAGATGCAATTCAACTGGCACTGGAAAACATTTATTTTGATACTTCATTACTGACAGATATGAAAAATGTTAATAAGTTCATACGTTCTTAACTGATTGGGATGAAATTTTGTAAAATAAGAGACAAAGTTGGTCTTAATAATCATGCAAAATATGAGTTTGATCTGAATTATCGAAGACCGTTTTCATTTTTCAGCCTATCAGGAGATATTTATTTAAATTTTAACCAATAAATGGATTTCAAAAAAATTATGGTCTTCAAACAGAGAAGGCTGGCTTTACATGTGTGCAAAATTGCAGCTCGTTCAAAGAAAAACTCTGACCTGTATAGCCAAAATATGAGTTTGATCAGAATTATCGAAGACCGTTTTAATTTTTCAGCCTATCGGGAGACATTTATTTAAATTTTAACCAATGAATGGATTTAAAAAAAATTTGGGCCTGCAAACAGAGAAGGTTGGTTTTACATGTGTGCAAAATTTCAGATCGATAGGTGAAACGGTGCGACCTGTGTATCGTCTATTAACAGACAAAAACAAAACAAAAAAATGAAAATAGAAAAAAGAAAAAAGAAAAAAGAAAAAAACAGAAGTCCGTGCCAAAAGAGCCAAAAGGAGACGCTCGCTTCGCTCGCTCAATTATTATATTTATATTAGTTTTTTTTTTGTCAAATTTGTGTTCAATATTAATTTTGAAAAAATGAACTTAGGGGAAGGAGGGGCAAAACGGGGTGGAGAGGCAAAACGGGGTCCCGCCTTTTTCTCCACTACGAAAGGTTGCCACCTTCAGTTTTTGACGGGAAGTTGTTGTAAATAGTCTCCTCTATCTTTAGAGGTAAATGAAAAGCAGCTGTTTAAAGTAAAGTCAACACATTGATTTTTTTTTAATTTTGTGAACAGTGGTCAATTCAATTCTGCGAAATATTGTGAGGTTATTGCAGAAGAAGAGGTGTTATGGTGGTGAAAGGTCAAAGAGAAGAAGGTGTGAAGGAACAGAAATGGGCATTCTAACATTTTTCGATGAATCTTAGAATTTGTCAAAAAATATCCAAAATTCTTCCCAAGCTCAATCAAATTGCTTGTGATATTTTTAACCCCAGATTCAACCTGATAATAATTGTGGAATTGGTATATTGACTACTGTATTTATTCTAAATGCAATTCAAACTACATTATAACTTGTGCAAAACGACTGAAAACTTTTCAGCCTGTTCAATTGTCATTTAAAATGATGTGTCAGAACGAATTGGATTGGAAACAAAGACGTTTTTGCTGTAATTTATGCTGCACATCATTACACTGATGAATGCGATGTCAATTAACTAATTACTATCTATCATACACATAGTCCAAGAGAGTACAGTCGCATTTTCTTGTGACCAACAAACCATTTCCTTTCACTCTCCACGTTGCGATGAATTGCATGGAAAATAATAAACATACTCACACATTAACATTAGCATAATTATAGAAAACGTTTGGAAAACGCGTTGATAAGCGTCGAGTCATTGTCATGAATGCAAGATAATCTTATGTGTGAATTGCCTAGACCTTTGATGAGTGGTGTAAAATATTGACAAATACTGGATTAATTAGTAAATAACTATTCAAGTTTTTCAAAAGTGTAGCTAAATAATTGTGGTATCTACAATGACGTACAAACTTTTATCGATGTACCTACTGGCAGTGCCGGACTGGCTCGTCAGGGGCCTCGGCGGCTATTGTTACAATTTAAAAGTTTTTGGGAGAAAGGAACCCACCAACCTACCCCGCAGGGCGATTTTTTCATTTTTATAACTTTAAAATGGAATGTAAAAACAATTTGGTGATTTTAAAAGTTCATTATTTCACAAGAAAAACATAACAGAAAGGCATGCCAATTATGCCCCACAGGGCGCTTTTTGATTTTCTGTTATTCTTAAAATTATTTTGGGATATGAAAACTTGAATTTTTTCAGAATGAAGCTACCAGAAAATGAGGTTAAATGTACCCAAATTTAGCCCCGCAGAGATATTTTAAATTTCAGTCACTTTTAAAACGATTTTGCGATTATAAAAAGTGTATTATTTTGAGCGAAGAAGCTTACAACGAATTGAAATTAAAGAATTGGCCCAGCCTGCCCCGCAGGGCGATTTTTGATAATTTGTATTTATTTAAGCGATTTTGGGATCTAAAAATGTGTATTTGGCTCCAAATGTCAAACATAAAGTTAATGGAAGATGCGACAAACCAGCCCCGCAGGGCGCTTTTGAACTTTTATAATTTTTTGTTCATACTAAGAGGAGGAGGCCCCCAGACTGGCAAGCAGGGCGTTTTTTTTTAGATTTTTGTTAATTTTAAATTGATTTAGGGATTGCAAAATCGTGTACCTAAAGGGCTTCAAAATGCTCAACATGCTGTTATTGGAAGAAACATTTAAATAGAAGAGGCCCCCAGCCTGCCCAGAAGAGCACATTTTGAACTTTTGTAATTGTTAAATCGCTTTTGGGATTGTAAAAATGTTTATTTTGCTGCAAAATGTTCACCATAAAGCTAATGGAAGATGGGTTTACGTACATAGAAGAGGCCCCCAACCTGCCACGCAGGGCGCTTTTTTACTTATGGTATCTTTAAATGGATTTTTTGATGATAAAAATGTATGTCATACATAATCTAGGGGCCTCAATAGCCAGGGGCCTCGGCGGCGATCGCCTCCTAGCCGCCAGGGGCCAGTCCGGCCCTGCCTACTGGTAATTTTAAAATTTAATAAAATTCAAGAATTTGATAAAAATATGTAACCTACAGTTGGTTAAGCAACGATTATAAGTGTACCAAATTTCAGCATCATCAGGGAAACAGGGAAAAACTAGCAATTAGAAATTAAACTAGGAAAACGCTCGGTGTAACGCGTTGATGAGCGAGCACCGACACGCACGACATCGCCAATCATAGCACGATCCATTCAATCAAAGATAACTTACTATACATTATTTTTTACCAATTTTCCTTGCAACTTTTCATAAACACTCTGGATCAATTAAATAACAGATTATTGTACTGATATTTTTCCATCAATCTCTTTGGACAGATATTCAAACACTTAAAACAGCAATAAGTCTGTAAATTCTTGACCGATTGTGCTGGAAATGTGTAAAATATGATGTTATCTAGTCAAAACGTCGTTTTCATAACTGTTAAACACAATCCATATCGTAAAATAAATTATTTTAGATAAGGTATACCTATACCTATGTATATGAAATACCTACATTACATTTTAACTACATTATGTATTGCAATATGATCAACTAAGAAAAGAATCTGTCTTACTTGATATTGAGAATAGCCATCTATAAACTTTGCTTTGCTACATAGAGCAACCCAGAATGCAGTGGAATTTCTGTTTTGAAATGTCATTTCTGACAGTTATTAAAACTGTCAATAAGTGCATCTATGTTCTTGACTGGTAGGGCTGAAAATTTGTAAAATAAGAGACAATGTTGGTCTGAACGACCATGCAAAATATGAGTTTGATTGATCAGATTAATCGAAGACCATTTGATAGGTCAAATGGTGGTGTGGCTATAGGCCGTTTTAAATTAAGTATACAAATGAAAAATATTGGTGCCAATCCTTGCTAAGTTTTAAGTTGCCAATCCTTGCTAAGTTTTAAGTTGATCGATTAAACCTTTATGATTGAACGGTTCCTTGTTAATTTTCAAAAATCACAGGATTTCGTTCAAAAAATATACCTGGGACCACCCATATGATATGATATGTAGTGTGTGTACACAATATCAGATCAATCTGTTGAACGGTCATTATTAGTTTCATATCGTTTAAAACTTTCTGCTCTAACTACCTTGCCTTGTAGATTCGAAGTCGCCGTGAATTTGACAGCCAACACGCAAAATGTCCCTAAAATGACAAAAACTTTTGAAAATAACGACAGATTAGAGTTAAAATTGGCAAAAATACCTTATATGTTGGTACCAATGACCATGCGAAGTTTTTAGTTGGTCGGTCAATCGGTTCCAGTTTAAATTTCAAAAATCACAGGAAAAATGGTTTCAAATTTGAACCAATTGGAGGATTTGGCTGAATTATTTTTTGATTGGGTACAATGTTGGTTGCAATAACTTTGCTAAATTTCAAATTGATCGAACCAACCAATCGAAAGATAATTTTTATAAAATTTGAACCAATCACAGGATCTCGTTCAGAAAAGATCCCAGGGATCGCATAGATTACGTTAGTATGTGTACAAAATTTCAGATCGATTGGTTGTGCGGTTTGACCTGGGCAGTGCAGGCAAAAAAAAAACAAAAAAACACACAGAGAAAGTGCCATAAGAGTACCGTGGTGACGCTCGCTACGCTCGCTCAATAAATACGGTTTGGATCAGGAGTGTAATATGGAGGTACAGATGTAATTTCAAATAAAGGTCCATTCTTGAATTTCATAGTTTTATAAAATCTAATATTTTCTGAAGACTTTCTGAACTGCAACAGTCCCGAAATTATACCACAACACAGATTTTAGAGCACGAATTGAATAGAAATATTGTAAATCATTCAAGGACAAAATTAAAAAATTAAAATTAATTCAGGCATATGTTCTACAGTTGGATAATAATATTATAATGTTCCAAAACAAGCAAAGTCGCTTGATTATATTTTCTTATAATAACACACCTCACGCACATCTCAAAAGCATGCCAAGTGCCATTATTATCACATTAGTACATTCCAGTTCGCGAATACGTCGCTCTAATCTGACACTTTGTTCCTGGAAGGATTGCATCAGCACAGCCATCAACATGGATGTGAATATGATGTTATATAATTCACAGTGCGGTCTGGACTCCGTAGAATTAGCTTTGTACTACATCGTGCTGTCTTTTGCAAACAAAATGTTTCATTCTCTTTCTGTTCTACATCGTTGCTCATTTCAAGATGAAAGAGAATACAAGTTGGACAAACTAAAAAAACGCGGACGTTTGGTTTATAATTAAAAAAATTAAACTTTGAGGTGGTTTCTTGAAAACAAATAATGGAAAGAGATTTAGGGAGGATTCTAGCTATGAAAGAGTTTAAAAAATATTAACGTTTTACTAGCTGTGTTCGAGCAGTGTTGAATTTTCAGGAGGAGGGAACCAAAATAAGGGGGGGGGGCACAGATAATATACAAAAATACAAACAGAAAACAAAAATACAAAAATAGAAATAGAAACGGGGATTATCTTTTCGACAAACACAAGACAACAAGGCATGAAAACAGTAGAAAGTATGGGGTAAGGGGGGTGGGGGGGGGGGCATGTTATTATGCAAGTGCAAGCGACCTTCAAATATTTTTGAAATTCTTAAAAAAAATTGAAAAAGGCCGCAGAGTTTTTGATTGTGTAAATTGAAATATCCTCATCAGAATTACTTAATTTGTTGAACGCTCTGGTTCCCCTAATATTTCTCAAAATCCCGAAGAGGGTCAAATGTCTGCGTCGAATTTCGTATAAAACTATATTATACAAAATGTTTTTAATTTATTTCATCCCATTTTATGTGGCAAGGGCTCTGATGAGTCTATACCTGATAATAAAGCTGCGTCGCCACAAATACCTCTTTTGCATTCTTTTTTCTATTAACCAATAACAATTGTCTGCCGTGAGAGGTGTTTGGACTTGTGTTTGGTTACAATAAAAATGACGCAAAAATGGTCTCTTTGAATATATGAATAGGTAATGTCATCAGTATAGTCCATCGTATTGACACATTTTAGTTTACAAAAAAAAACATGTTGTTTGGTTGGACAGTCTGACATGGTCTGACACTCTACAGTAGACCTCCTAGTAAGTTAAAAGCATCCTGTGCATGTAAATAATCAAGTTGCGTTTTCCTACCCACAACTAATGACAATAATTGACAATAATGAAACCTCTGCCATCATACGAACTATCGGCACATGAACAGTAGTTGGGTAATTACAACGTGAATTACGTGGATGATAATACCGACTCGCAAGGTCGTGTATGTTGAAACTCTGACCCATCCATTGTACAATCATTATAAAATTAGTATCCATTACCTATTGCGAATGCCTCTGATAAACTGGCAGGTTTACCTACATGACCGTACCCGTGAGTCAATGGCAAATGATAAGCCAAATGACATAGCTCTAGGATAATGATCGTCAGTGCCCTATTTAGTATTCTGTAGAGCTTTGTTGTATTGTTTCGAAAATGTGGAAACCTTCGGGTTTTAAGTAAATTGTTAGCATTATCTGCATGCTTCCTAATGCATCTCCCTTTGTTTTGTTACTGTAAACATTCCATTTTCATATGGCATTGTTGAAAATATCCAAATAGTTGTTTGGCGAAGTGAAATGGTTTGAGGAAGAAATTGTTTGATTTGCTGTCAAACATAGGAGGGGGGCGGAGGGGAGGATCCCCCCATGTGGCAAAACCCAAGTAGTGGCAAAAATACCGATGTAGGTACCAAACCAATGATTTTCCTTGACTTTTGGGTTACTTTTTGTAAATATTTATTCTTTAGTAGAGTGTAATAAAACTGGACACATTTTAAATGTCTTGAGTTTACAATGTTTTGTTTTGATTCTTTTTAAGACTACTGGGGAAACGATATTTACTTATACCTTGGCTGTGTATTATTTAGCGATTATTTACTACAATAGTTCAAGCAAAATAGCAAAATATCTTTTTAAATAACAATATCGACGAACGTGTAAACAATATAGTTTACACGTTCGTCGATACTTTTCTGACAAAGGTCTATTTGCTACCGAAAGGGCGAACCACTAAATATCAGAAAAATATAGGCCTTTTCAGAAAAATATTGCCGAGGATTCGCTGGTAATAGTCCATAGTAATACGAACTTGGGTATCTATTGTTGATTTTGTCTTGATTGGATTTTTAATGGTGCTCAAAGACGACTTGGCAGCTAGGTGATTTCGCGTATGAATGATGAGAATGAGATGACTAAGAGGAAAGGGGAATGAGAAGATGGGAAGACAAATGACACTCGCGTTCGATTGCAAAAGATTTACCGTTTTCCTTGTGAGGTTTAATCCAAGGTGAAGGTTATCTATCTATGTGTCACTGCTTCTTATCATCAGTAAACTGACCAGTGAACTGACGCAACGTCGGAACAATGTGCATTCACTGCAAATTACTTACTCACCGTTGTTCTACCGGTGTTATGAGTTTATTATCCAACTTCTTAGAGGCGTGAGTAAGTGTGCTTACTTACTGGTAGGTACCAATATAAATATGTATTATATATTTTTATACAAATATGGTTCTAGTCATTCAGAGCACAACATTTTTTTTTACTTTCTAAAATACTAGTGGCGACTGATGAATGATTATGATGATAATGATAATGATGGTGATGATGATGATGATGATGATGATAATGATGATGATGATGATGATGATGATAATGTTAATGGAGTATAAGGGTAGGTTGGAACGTACAGGCGCGTAGGAACTTCATTTTGAGTGGGGGGGGGGTCAACATTATCGGGATCAATGAATGTGAGGAAAAGTAGTCGCCGTTACAAGGGTGTCTGGGGGCCCGCACCCCAAATTGCCCCGCAGGGCTTTTTTTGAATTTTTGATACAAAAGAATAGAATTTGAAGCTATTTTCGCATACTTTTCAAAGAAATGTACAATGTGTAAAATGCAATATTCTGTGGAAACTTTAGACAAATGACAAATGTAATATAATTTGTAGCTATTTGTTTTAGAGAATACCCATTGGCCCTGCAGGGAATTTTTTGGGTATTTTATATAAAATAATCGAGTTTAAAGCTATTTTGGCATACTTTTCAAAGAAATTTAAAATTTATGAAATGCAATATCCTTTGGAAACGACAAATGAAATATAATCTGTAAGTAACTATTTGTTTTTATAGAATCCCCATTGGCCCCGCAGGGAATTTTTTCAGTTTTTGATACAAAAGAATAGAATTTGAAGCTATTTTCGCATACTTTTCAAAGAAATGTACAATGTGTGAAATGCAATATTCTGTGGAAACTTTAGACAAATGTAATATAATTTGTAGCTATTTGTTTTAGAGAATACCCATTGGCCCCGCAGGGAATTTTTTGAATATCTAGTAAAAGAGAATCGTTATGAATCGATTTTGGAATTCCTTTGAAAACGGTTGCAATAACCAATAAGCAATAAGAAAAATCTGTATATGTTTTGGTATCATACGATGATAGGATGATCCTCAATCATGAGGATAATCATGTTGGACAAGAACTCATTTGTAAATGATTTATTGTCTCATTGGATAATACCTCTGTTCAATTAGTTTTGCAAAACTTGGGAAAATTTTGAGAATTCAACCTCATAATGGAGCAAATCTGTGCATTTTTGGATCTCTTTATCAACATTTTTGTATATGTGGGGGTGATATCTGGGGGTGTCAAGATGAAAAGTGGGGGGGTCATTGACCCCCACTCCCCCCCCCCCCTTCCTACGCGCCTGGGAACGTAGGAAGTAGGCGCGTTAATTTCTTTAGAAGCGTGAGGAAGTAAGTGTGCGTACTTACTGGTACCAATAAAAAATATTTTTATACAAATATGGTTATAGTCATTCAAAGCACAATAAATTTGTATTTATTTATTTATTTCAGTTTATTTTACTTTCTAAAATACTAGTGGCGACGGATGAATGATGATGCTGATGACGATGGAGTATGATGATGGAGTATGATGATGGAGTATAAGGGTAGGTTGGAACGTTAGTTGTCTGTTAGTAGGGAACCTTCCCATCATTTGCCTCTCGACTGAGGGATACCACGAACATCCATCAGTCAGTCCGGAAGCCGGGAATTGAACCGGCGACCATCGGACTCAGTCCTCAGGAGACTGAGTCAACCTGCACCGTGCAATTTGTTGTTCGGAATTCCCATGCGCCATTTTGTTACTCGTTTTTACCAGCGTTGTCTCACACGGTAACACTCGAATTCTAGAATCGCATTTGGAAGGCCCAGGGGCCCTATTCTATAACTCTAATTTTCCAGGCTCAGCTTGGAATCCGATTCATGGCCACGCCACAAGGAAGGTCGCCACGCCATAGATTAACATTGCACCGAATCGGATTCCAGCAGAATCGGAAATGTTAAAGTTATGGAATAGGGCCCGGTCGAGGCCAATGTTATACTATAACTTGTCCGATCCTGGGACTCTATTCTATAACTTTCAAATTCCGGATTCGATCAGAAACCGATTCGGCTCAATGTCAATCTACTAGGAAAACGCTCTGTGTAACGCGTTGATTGAGCGAGCACGACACGTGCGCAAACATTAACCGAATATGCGTTCGTTAACACACAGAAAACATTATTTTAAGTCAAACTGAAAGCAAACTACGATCCACTGAATCAATATAAAACAATTTGTCATTGTATGACCACCATTAATGTGTAATCCGAGATATACCTAACCTTCAAGGAAATGTCAGGCTAGACAGAAGCTCAGAAACGGAATAAATCCAACGTTTCCAAGAAGAAAATAATTTGAAATAATCAATCCCCTGGACCAAAACTGTAGATACCTAATATCTATGCTTTAAAAGCGATTCAATTTTACTAATACCTTCACAAAGTACACCAAATTGCCAAAATTATCAACGAAAAGAAGCACAATGCAGGAGAGATTTGGAATGACGTGTGAACGCTAGAAGAGAACAAACGCCACTCAATGATATTATTGAAATGTGAGCTTATGTTTCTAATCCCTCCTGGTTGCAAAATCAGCCAAGTAGAAACACGGGAGGCACGGCCATCAGAACTACGAATTGACGAAAAGACAATCAAGGTCCTTAAAAACTCGAAATGATTTGTTGGAAACTATGATCCAAATTGAATTATTCAAATTTGATCAACTCAATACACATAAAAATATCTGCTTTTCACTAAAAAAGTGTACATACCATCAAAACACTCTTGTACCTAAAGCAAATCAGATTCAGTTGCATTGGAAAGACATTCATTTTCAATGTTTCATTTCTGACAGCTATTAAAAATGTCAATAAGTGCATACTTTCTTGACAGATTCGGCTGAAAATTGGTAAAATAAGTGACATTGTTGGTCTTACTGACCATGCTAAATATGAGTTTGATCACATTTCTCGAAGACCATTTTCATTTTTTAGGCTATCAGGAGATACTTATTTTAACAATGAACCAATGGATGGATTTCAAAAAAAAATTGGGTCTGCAAACAGAGAAGGTTGTCTTTACATGTGTGCAAAATTTCAGGTCGATCGGTGAAACGGTGCGACTTCTATTGCTTCCTTTAGCATACAAAAACAAAAACAAAAAAAAAAAAACAAAAAAAAAAACAGAGGTCCGTGCTAAAAGAGCCAAATGGAGTCGCTCGCTTCGCTCGCTCAATAAATCGGAACCGTTAATCGGATTCGAACCGAATCTGAAATTTTACAGTTATAGAATAGGGCCCCTGGTGTGATGCCAAAATTTCTTGTAAAATTAAGTAACTATACTTGTAGCTCCTTATGTGAACGTTACATTTTTTTCATAGTAGCAATATAGTAGCAAACCTTTTCCGGCACGGGCCAGACAAAGGGCCTCAAAATTACAAACCAAGTTTCACATAATATCTTCATATACTTCGATCTCCCTGTGCTATCATCAAATAATGTTCCACAAGAGATACTGACGTCTATTGTTGGTTGTAATGACCTTGAGTGATCTCAATGGCAGCTTCATTGTCAGGAGCCGAGTGACAGCAGATTGATTCACTGCCTTGTTACTTCAATCTAGGTCAATAAAATTAACAATAACGCTCCATGATGTGCGAATGAATGATGTACCCTTGCATTTCGTTACATTTCGTTAGTTGGATGAGGGGACTTCTTGATGACCAGGGTTTGATTCCCGCTACCGACCATTCTGACTGAAATATTTCGTGATTTCCCGTGGGCCTTAGTCAAAAGTCAAATGTATCAAAAGTTACTACTGAAATGACCGTCTGCTTCCCATTCCACATTTCATTTTCTTCATCATCTTTTCCCAATCATCCTCAAAATCATCCACAAACGATATCTAATTGCGATGGATGAATGATTAGGGAGATAATTATGTAAAATAGTTCAGGATGGAAGTTGGGAAGCGGTTGGTCATGGCCTATTAGTCGGGATACCTTCCCAGCATTTGCCTTTCGACTGAGGGAAACGTCAACCTCAGTCAGAAAGAACGGCCCCGGAAGTCAACCCCGGGACCTCAGTGCAAGTTCAGAGCTTCCAACCTGGCTATGAGAACTCTAAAATATGTAGTTACTCGTATATTGTCATAATAATCATAAACTTAATTTCAAAGCAAATCTTTGCAAAAGTAAACCGAACCGAGTAAAACGAGAGTTTGATAATGATGGAAAATTTAGTGAATCTCTCACTTAGGGATGGTGTTTTGGAGGTAACCTGCGAAATAAAAACGCGCACCCCGACTGGGAATCGAACCCAGATCCTTCGGGTTTCCGGCCCTATGCTTTAACCATAGGGCCGGAAACCCGAAGGATCTGGGTTCGATTCCCAGTCGGGGTGCGCGTTTTTATTTCGCAGGTTACCTCCAAAACGAGAGTTATCTATACCAACCCTGTAAAATTGATTGAGTTTTAGGGATGTTCCTATACTATTTCTGCTCAAGCTCCCCATTCTGGCCTGGCCCTCACCAGCGCTGGACTCCCCCGGGCTGGGCCCCTTTGGTCGACCCCTTCCTGTGACCTCCATATATGATAAAAAATATGAAACTTAAAGTTCGCAAAATGACCTCGCTGTTGACGCGCCTTGCCTTTAAACATATTATACTACTACTTGCTGCTACTACTACTACTACTACTACTACTACTACTACTACTACCCCAAAGATAAAATAAAAATATAATGTTCCAATATCATAATAACAATAACAAGAAGTTCCTAAGAACAAGTCAACATGATCTTAGTATTCCATGCAGTCAGAGACTGTAAAACTAGGAAAACGCTCAGTGTAACGCGTTGATGAGCGAGCACAGAACATGCAACATCCCCAGTCACGATAAACGACACGGCACAAGACGATTTTCTCTGTGCAACTTTCCAATCTCCATATAAATACTCTGGATGAATATCAGATACAATTTGTCGTGACTTTCCTACGTCATACTTTTTACAGCTTTTGACAACCCATACTAAACTTGTAAAATGACAATTAATACTTGACTGATTGGGCTTACAATGAGTAAAATTTAGATTGTGTTTGACTTGATCACCAGTAAAATTTAAACTTAACCAAAACATTTTGATTGTTGACCAATCGGAAGATATTATTCAAACTACCAATTGGAGGATTTGGCCTTCGTACTGCATCCGATTTGATATGCGCTAGTTTTATTGTAAATTGTGGATTGCTTGGCTGCTCTACATGCCTTGGAGCAGAAGCTTAAAGAAGGCAGGGATGAAAATGTAGTATTACATTTTACAAATATTTCAAGATTATGGAATAAAATGTCCCTAAAATGACAAAAACTTTTGAAAATAACGACAGATTAGACTGAAAATTGGCAAAAATACATCAAATGTTGGCACGAATGACCATGCGAAGTTTTAAGTTGGTCGGTCAATCGGTTGTAATTTAAATTACAAAAATCACCGGAAAAAGGGTTTCAAATTTGAACCAATGGGAGGATTTGTCTGAAATTTATTATGATTGGGTACAATGTTGGTAGCAATGACTTTGCTAAATTTGAAATAGATTAAGAACCAACAAATCGAAAGATATTTTTTTTTTAAATTTGAACCAATCAGGGGATTTAAAAAAATTAGGGTCTGCAAATCTCATATTTGGTCTGGACATGTGTGCAAAATTTCAGCTCGATCGAATAAACGGTGCGACCTGTATACGAGCAGACGACAGACAAAAAAAACAGAGGTCCGTGCCAAAAGAGCCAAAAGGAGACGCTCGCTCAATAAATATGAGAAAAATATCGTTGTATAAGGATCATTTTAATTCGATCCATTGCACAAATGAGTTTTTTATATTACCTTTTATTTCGGTTGGAATATGTACATGAACATGCTAATCTAGTGGAGCGGTCGCTCCACGCCAGCCAAGTCGTACGGCGCGCGCACACTCTCATATAAAGGCTGGAGCAAACCCACTTTTACTGTAAGCATCAAAGTGGCATTTTCGGCCTACTGGATCTCAAAATTGGAAAATCTCACATTGTTGCGAAATATCTCAATTTCGAGCTATGGCCCACCCTACAACATATACCAAATTTGGGAGCAATGAGTTACGCCATTTGCGAGCTAGAGTGCCGTGAAAACCGTGAAATTGTACGGCTTTCAGACAGTGTCGGACTGGGGTAAAATTTCTTACCGGGCAACAGATTAGAAACCGGCCCACGGTAAAAAAGCGGCCCATTTTCAGAATGAACTTTTTTTGGCAAAACTATGCTACAAGCCAGCGGCAGGCGCGTAGGAACTTTATTTTGAGTGGGGGTTATAAAATTATCGGTGATCAATGAATGTAAGGAAAATGTAGTGCGCACACAAGGGGGGCCCAGAAAGCCCCGCAGGGCATTTTTTGAATTTTTGATATAAAATAATCGAATTTGAAGCTATTTGGAATGTGTGACATGTGTGACATGTGTGACATGTGTGAAACTTTAGACAAATGTGATATAATCTGAAAATATTTGTGTTATAGAAACCCAATTGGCCCCGCTGGGCATTTTTTGAGTTTATGCTCCAAAAGAATCGAATTTGAAGCTATATTTTGCCATTAATTTCAAAGACATTTAAAATTGTTGATATGCATTATCCTAGGGAAACTTTAGACAAATGCGATATACTCATCTGAAATTTGTCTTATAGTAACCCAATTGGTCCCGCAGGGCATTTTTTGAGTTTTTGATATAAAAGAATCGAATTTTGAAGCTATTTTGGCATCAATTTAAAAGAAATTTAAAATTTGTGATATGTATTATCCTATGGAAACTTTAGACACATGTGATATAATCTGAAACCATATGTTTTATAGAAACCCAATTGGCCCCGCAGGGCATTTTTTGAGTTTTTGAGCATTAATTTCAAAGAAATTCAAAATTGGGGTATGCAATAATCTTGGGGAAACTTTAGACAAATGTGATATAATATGAATTTTGTCTTATAGAAACCTAATTGGCCCCGCAGGGCATTTTTGAGTTTTTGATATAAAAGAATCGAATTTGAAGCTATTTTGGCATCCATTTCAAAGAAATTTAAAATTTGGGATATGCATTAGGTATCCTGTGGAAACTTTAGACAAATGTAATATAATCTGAAACTATTTGTTTTTAAAAACCCAGTTGGCCCCGCAGGGCATTTTTTGAGTCTTTGATACAAAATAATCGACTTTGAAGCTATGTTGCATCCATTTCAAAGAAATTTAAAACGTGTGATATGCAATAATCTTGGGAAAACATTAGACAAAATGCAATATAATCTGCAAATTTTGTTATTTTATCAAATCCCCAACGGCCCTGGCAGGGAATTTTTTGAATTTCTAGTAAAAGATAATGGATTATGAATCGATTTTTTAATTCCTTTGAAGATGGTTGCAATAAGCAACAGAACAGCAATGATCAAATATGTTTCTATGTGTTTTGGTATCAAATAGTTCGTATTATTATTAAATTGTATTCATTTGTGAATTTTCCTTCCGTTCCCACCAAAAATTTTCTTCGATTTTGCTAGTCACTTGGAATTTTCTGGTCCTGCTACAGAGTCTGAATTAATCAAAATTTTTCTTCAAGCGCAGCCACTCTTTTAGGAAGCAGAAAGAATCAAAACAATTGGATATATTTTTTAGAAAAATTCTGGTGTTAAGTGAAACAGCCAGTTAACAGCCGATAGAGCTGAAGGAGAGAGCATTTCTGAGCCGCCAATGTAAACAGTCAATTGCAGTGCGGCTCGGCCCGAACTTGAAGAACCGTTTGAGCGGCCCAGACAGACGAGGTCCGATATTATATTATCACACCACAGTATACAATACTCTTAGATAAGAATACCTTGCAATTGAAGTAGATGGTGTGCTTAATGGGATGTGATATACGTAACATTGTAATTCTGGACTATGGATTAAGTAGAGATACTTTATGGAAGTCGACACCGGCCCTTTTCTACAGGTCGATCGGTCCATTTTGAACCGGCCCACCGGGCATTGCCCGGTTGCCCGGCGGCCCAGTCCAACACTGCTTTCAGATAATAATAATGATGATGATGATTCATCTTCCAATAAATTCCGCGGTCTCCGCCACAGCCTAAACGGCTGGGTCGATTGACCCGAAATTTTCACCACGTATCCAGGTTGTCAGCCTGTAGATACCTTGCCCCTTATGAATTTTTTGTGCCGCCATTTTGAAACCGGAAGTGATGTCATATCTCAAAAACGGCTGAACCGATCGGAACGAGATTTACGCCAATCGATTCAGACGGTCCTCTATATGAAATAACAATAGTTAAATTAAAGTTTTCTAATTACTGAAACCGGAAATGACGTCATAGTTTGGCGAAAACTGCCTAAATTCACTTCCCCTTTATATAAAAACCTACTACATATTCAGAAGGCTTATAATGAAATATTAGTATTTATATACATATTAATACTATGTGTAAGTGCTTTCAGCCACCATTTTGAAAACCGGAAGTGATGCCATATCTCGAAAACGGCTGGACCTATTGGAACGATGCTTTCGCAATTCTTCATGGCATATCACTTTAAGTTTATATTTAGCTCCAAACAAAAATTTTCTTAGTAACTAATTCGGAAATGGAGTATTTTTTTAAAGGAATTAAGGAATTATCCATTGTTGCCCCAATAAGTTTTACAAGTTGTGTAAATAAACTAAAAAAATAAGTGATATCCCCATAAAAAACACTCCGTGTAAAAATACCAGCCAAGTCTCTTCAACTAAAAAAAATATGAAATCTAAAAATTCTGCACTGAAACGTAGCGATATCAAAAAATTAGCCAAGTCAAAACTTTATTTGAAAATTAAAATATACTTGGCGCATCGTTTTTTTAGGGCATTGTAGGTATACTATAAGTATATATATTTATATCTAGCCTATACTTCTAAGCTATTTATATACACGATGCGCCAAGTATTTTTTAATTTTCAAATAAAGTTTTGACTTGGCTAATTTTTTGATATCACTACGTTTCAGTGCAGAATTTTTAGATTTCATATTTTTTTTTAGTTGAAGAGACTTGGCTGGTATTTTTACACGGAGAGTTTTTTATGGGGTTTGTTTTACCACTAGCCCTCGAGCCCCACACTGGTGAGGGGACATAATAATAATTAAACTGCAACAGTGGTGATGCTGTTAATGCCAAATGGAAATTAAGTTAGGAATAATTATGTATTAGTTGGCGTGAAAAAAAAACTAAATACTTGGTTTTATGGCAGACGATTAAGTGGCCATAAAGAGAAGGGATGTACTTAGATTAATTATCCTAGGATGTACGATATTGACTTTTTTCAGTCATATTTGGAATCATCTACTTGGCTTTTTAACGAGAGGAATTAGGGAAAAAATGACTGAGAATGCTTGAATTGATATTTAAATAATCTAAGAAATTGCCTGACTTGAAGTCTCCTGTTTCTGATAAAAGCCAGTGATAAAACAATCCTTGCACATCACTCCTCTGTATACAAATATCTATTATTTTAGGCAACTTATACTACGTCTGTGTACGACTGGTAGTCGCGATAGGGGGTAAGTTTTATCAGGACATAGAGGTGACTAAATACATAACAAACAGAGGGAAATAATAAAAAAGACTATGTAAGTCAAATCAGGAACGTCACAGCGTGTGCAAAAATATTTCAAAAGAAGAATCTCACTTCGCATCGGTTGCAAAACATGAATAGCTCTGCTGACCATAGAAGTCGTTCAGTCGTTCACTGTCGAAATTGAGTTAATAATCAAGCGAGCGGATCTCTTATTTTTGTGTTTTTATCTGTGTTTTTCGCATTACATTTTAAACGAAGTAACAGATCTGACCAATGTTATCACAAAAGATTCAAAACTGTCCAATAAGAAGGCTAATGATTTCCAGCAAAATCGGTATATTAATTTCATCGGAAACTTGATTCGTATTTTGTACATACTTATTTGGCAATGCGAAAGAAACTCGAATCTTTGTTCCAATAAAACTGGAATCGTTTACCGATCATCACCAAATTTTGCGTGGTCATTGGTACCGGTATTATAAGTTTTTTTGACAAATCTGTAATAAACTTCAAGAGTAATAGACATTTTACTGACATTTGTATGCTTAATTTGAAATATAATATGTCAAAATGTACCGATCAAAACATTCAATTCTTATCCCTAAATCTTTGGTAAGATCAAGGTCCACTAAATCTTTTAGTTAAATCTTTTAGTTTAGATTTAGCGAACATTGAGTAAGATTATCTTCAAAAAGGTTCTCAATGTATGTAGATGAACGTATTTGACACAGATATTAAATCGCATGCAGTACGAAACGAAGAGGCTCCCGTTACATTGAGCGTTTTCCTAGTTCTAAGAAATTGACATACGTTTCTCAAAGTAAACTCATACTGTCCATATTCATCAAAGCAACGATGCAGGAAATATGATGTGTAACGTTGACATCTATTTCATTCATTAGGTTTGATTACTCTCAAAGGATTGGCCGTTCAACATTGCGTGCAAAGATACATCAAAGCCATTGGAAAAGCACTTTACATATCAAGCAGCATTGAATCGAACAAAATATTATATATTTACTGATGTGTAACGATTCTTGATCTGGATCAGTGGGAATTGATGAGTGGATTCCCTCTACACTTTGTCAAACGCGATATGTGTTTACTAGATAATGTTTCATTGGTTATCTTACTGCCTACACACAAAGGAAAACAGAATTATTTCCGAAGTAGTTCCGAAGACATATTGGTTACCTACATTCAAAACCAGCCATCTCCCAATAAATCACTTTTGATAGTCATGCATTTCTAAATTGTTTTATTTCTCTAGCAGAAATAATAACAACAATAAATACCTTGTATTCAGGGAACGACAAATTAACATCGTTGTCAAATTTCCGAGAGATTTCGACCCCATCTTAACACACGAGCCCACCAGCAACAACCCTTTCAAAGCCATTTTATTTCACTCTTCAGAGTCTAGATTAATTTAAAATGTTGATATGATTAAGAAAATGAGGACTACCAAAGATTATAGAACAAACCGCAATCTTCGATTGAGTACAATGTCGTGCTCAACACCATATCATCAACAACACAATTATTATTTATTATCTATCAATCAGTTCTTTGACTAATGAGGGTGAGCAACGGGTTATCGGAAAGTCATTATCAGTTTTAGCTAAAGAGAAATATCAGTCAATGTGGATTGATTTTAATTTTTTTTTGAGGAGACTTTTATGTATATAAAAAAGTGTAATAAAAATGAATTTAAAAAATTAATAGTATAATATAAAAATCACACTTCAATGCAAATAGGATAATTTCAATTCCTGGCCAATTGAAAGAAACTCTGAAATACGATTGGCTTATGATTGAAAATGTCTAATTTGAATTGAATAATAGCGTGATATGCACTTGAAGACCAAAGTTTCATGGAGACCAAACTTTTAAAATAGCGACATGGTGATAAAAATATTAGACGTTTTGTGACGGGACTAATTTTTAAAGAACATCCTTGAAATTACAAAAATTACCAAACTAGTTAAAATAAAATACTTATTTAAAATACATTTAAACATTTATACATTTATACAATACATTTATTTTAGGCATTTAAAATACTAAATTTAAATGCCTTGACTTCATATTTTTGAAAGTATCTAGCAATCTTTATCAATATACGCTTGTACCTTGCCAAGACACATATTAAGTATGTTTATTCAAATGAGAAATAACTATAAGCGTTGGTACTATACAAAAAAGTAAAAAAATAAAAAATTATAATTTCTCTCTAAATGCAGTTTGTGTTTCCTCACTTCCTAGGATAGATGAAAACTACCTTCTACTTAATTTTAATTATTCCGCATACTTTTATGTGCATACCAAATCGATTGATAAACGTCTATTATATAATCACTATCATTAAATGCTTTGACTCTGTATAATTGTAATAGTTTTTTAATTGAGCTATATTACTGACCTTACGTCTAGAAAGGTCGTAGAAGATTGATTACGTCATCTTTCTGCACAATAGTGTAATAAAATCATTCTAAACAGATCCTGCATTGATTAAGTATCTGGAAAATGTTTGCCGTGGCAATGAGGGGATTCTAGGTTACGGCGAACAGCTTGGAAAGAGGCTTGCAGTGGCGTATCTATTTACCCCCCCCCCCCCCCCCACCCAACATATTTGCTTATTTGTATTTATGGTTAATTCTGTCGTGCTATCAGTCTCAAATTCGAATAATGAAATTTACAGTCAGTGTTGTGATTAGATTATTTTATTTTAATCTAGATAAAGATAAAGATAACCTGCCAAAAATTTATCTAGATAAGATAATAGATACATTTCGAAGAAATCATCTAGATAATAGATAAAGATAAAAAATAATTATCTAGATAATTGTAATAGATAATAGATAATTTTTTTGCCAAATACTACTACTGTTCCCTAATTATTTTCGAATTGTAAATTCGGAACTCAAGTTTTTTAAAAACGGGGCCGTCAAAACAAGCCAACTAATGCGACTAAACGGAGATGATTTTCGTTTTTCATATCATCTGGCATTTAAGGTTCGTGCATGTTCATTGTACTACACAACTGCATTTTGAATTTTATATTTTTTATCTAGATAATTGTCAATAGAAAACCATATTTTTATCTAGATAAAGATAAAGATAACCAATTATTTAATTATCTAAATAAGATAATAGATAAAAAAATATTAATCTATATGATTATCTAGATAATTTTATCTAGATAAGTCACAACACTGTTTACAGTGTGTATTTCATTGTCAATCATATTATTTATTATTATTATTTATTTATTATTATTTATTTTAAAACACATATATAACACATACATGAGATACATATTATACATGCATTTACTGGCAGTGGGAATAGGTGAAGATATTGGTGAAGTTACGTTTTATTTTTGTAATAATTCGCATTTTTCTGAAATAATTTTTTTTTTATATTATAATATTTTTTATCAATTTTAATTTAATTGAGCGAGCGAAGCGAGCGTCTCCTTTTGGCTCTTTTGGCACGGACCTCTGTTTTTTTTTTTTTTTTTTTTTTTTTTTTCTGTTACTGACGATATACAGGTCAGAGTTTTTCTTCGATCGAGCTGAAATTTTGCACACATGTACGTAACATTTCTGATTGTTGCAGACCCTAATTTTTTTGAAATCCATTGATTGGTTCAAATTTAAAAAAAATTAACTTTCGATTGGTTGTTTTGATCACATTGAAATTTTGACAAGTCATTACCCCCAACATTGTACCCAATCAAACAAAGTTTCAGCCAAATCCTCCCATTGGTTAAAATTTAAAACCATCTTTCCTGTGTTTTTAGAAATTTAAACTATAACCGATTGAACGATCAACTTATAACTTCGCATGATGGTTGGGACCAACATTAGCTGCATTTTTGACAATTTTCATACTAATCTGTGTTTAAATCCAAACGTTATTGACATTTTACGGACTATTTGCGTGTTGGCTGTCAAATTCACGGCGACTTCGACTCTTCAGTTCAAGGCAAGGTAGTTAGAGCAGAAACTTTCAAACGCAAATGAAACTGATAATGACCGTTTAACAGTCGATCTGATATTGTGTAGACACACTTATATCATGTGAGTGGTCTCAGGTATATTTTTTGAAGGAGATCCTGTGATTTTTGAAAATTAACACGGAACAGTTCAATCATAAAGGTTCAATCGATCAACTTAAAGCTTTGCATGGTTATTTGGACCAATATTTTAGGAATGTTTTGAGATTTCTATACAAATCTGTGGCGAAATTTTAGAATTATTGGCTTTTAATGACATTTTCGATAGACAGAATTTCGGTTCGAGGTGTTGCGCGTATCTGTGCTCGCTCATCAACGCGTTACTCAGATTCATTGGTTAAAATTTAAATAAATATCTCCTGATAGGCTGAAAAATGAAAACGGTCTTCGATAATTCTGATCAAACTCATATTTTGCATGATCATTAAGACCAATATTGTCTCTTATTTTACAAAATTTCATCCCAATCAGTTGAGAACGTATGAAGTTATTTACATTTTTAATATCTGTCAGTAATGAAGTATCGAAATGAATGTTTTCCAGTGCCAATTGAAAATTGATTCTGATTTGCTTTATGAACCAGGTGCTTAGATGCTATTTTAAAGTTTCGATGAAAAGCATACACTTTTAAGTTGATATCATAATCAATTCCATATGGATGTATATGTTTTCTGTGCGTTGTGTACGCATTTCCGGTTCGAGAATTTGCACGTCCCCTTGCTCGCTCATCAACGCGTTACACTGAGCGTTTTCCTAGTTATTTCTATTAATTATGAACTTCTCAGAAAGACCTGATTGTGACTACTGAAGGTTTGAAGATTTTTCAGATACTGCCCCCCCCCCCCCCCCCTCTTCCGCATGTGGGCGTCTACAGATTCTGATCGTCTTATGATTGAAAATACACATGTTTCAAGGAGAGTAAGTGATTGTTATGCAGCTGTATTACAATGAGTGCTACGTGAATATTATTTTAATTTAGGATTTGCCATTAATTGTTGAGATTGTGAATGAAATATGTGGTAGGTGTTTACTGATTTTCTTCGAGTTTCTTCTTAGTTTTCTTCAACTAAAATCATAATATACAATGTAATCGAAGATTTAAAAAAAAATCATGATGTTCTTTGATGCTTGTATTGTTCATAATAGATTCTACAAATCCCTGCAATTCCCAGTAGTAATAAAAGTTACTTGAGTTTAAACATCTTTACCTAAAATTAGGTAATAGGTAAAGATGTTTAAACTATCAAAAAAGTTTTTGAATAATTTTACAATTTTGTAAAATTATAGGTAGAAAGGAATAAAAGAAAGTAATTATTATGGTAAATCCATGTTACATACAAAAATAATAATCTGTAACTCCGATTTTGACGAAATTTGAAAGAATTGTTAATATAATAATAGCGAGCTTTTTACGACTGTCGTCGTCTCCCGCTTCCTTGCCGCCAAGCATCTCGATCCTGCCAGTCGACGTCCTGCATTTGTCTGCCATGCATGGCCTCTTCAATCCCCTTCAACCATGACGTCGCTGGCCTTCCCCTTCTTCTTCTTTCTGCCGGGGTCCATTCAAAAACTCTTCTTGGCCACCTCTCTTCACCCATTCTTCGCATATGGCCGTACCAAGATAACTGCCTCTCCTCCACTCTGTCCACTATTGAGTCCTGTACATCCATTCTTCTCCTAATTTCTACATTGGGAAAGTGTTCAAGACGAGACACTCTACAACTACGCCTTAGGAAAAACAACTCCAGAGCTTGCAATCTGCCCTTATTACGGTTGCTTAAGTCACAACTCTCCGCTCCGTAAGTAGCTATAGGCTCCACAATAGTTCTGTAAATATTTTTATTTGTATTTCTCGTGATCTCATCACTCCACCAAATGGAATTCAGTTTTTGTATAGCAGATCATCCTTTCCCAATCCTACTTTTTATGTCCAGATTACTATTTCCTTCCTTACTAATAGTCACTCCTAAGTAGACATATCCTTTACAGCTTTCTATAATATCTGCCCCAAGATCAAGATTGTGCCCAGCTCCATTCGTGCGAAGTATTTTGTAATTGTAAGAATTGTTGTAATTTTGTAAGAATTGTTCATTCGCTAAAAAAAATGTTTTCTTAATCTAATCGTTTGGGAAATATGGACCTTATAGAGCCTTTGAAAAGTCAAATTTTAGTCAGCTTGTGGATGTTAGTCACTTTGAGTATAATTTTATGTTTTGGGAGGAACAATTTCGCATTGGAGATACACATAATTTGGATGCATAACTCCGCAAATCTTGGCAGAATTATTCATAATCCGAAAACAATTCAACAATTCTGCCAAGTTTCGTCAATATCGGAGTTATACATCAAAATTATTTATAATGCAAGCTGGAATTACCGTATAAGGAATTAATTTATAAGGTAAGTTCATTGTAAAATTATAGAAAGGAATAAAATATAGTAATTATTATGGTAAATCCAGGCAGAGACAGCCGTAGAAGAGGCTGTTGCCGCCATGCACTGCCAGAGTTGCTATTGGTTTATTAACACACACTGCAATTTAATTATGGTTGCCAAAAGGACACAGTAGAGCAGAAATTAAAAATAGAACCACGAACAAATACGTAACAGAATTTTAAGTTTGACAGATTTTTGTTAAAAATGCACTCTTGACAAGTCAAAGTTACGAGAAAACACATTGATATGAAGAAACTATGAGACTTCACGCACCAAGAACTACCTGTTGATATCAATTAATAATACAAAACACAACAATCAACAACAGTGTGTTTAGCTTATTCCAATTATTAAATGTTTTAGTATTAGTATCCAATAAAAACCATGTAACAATACACCAACAACAGTGTGCTTATCCCAATTATTGCATGTATTAGTATCCAGACAACCACATTGCTATTTCAAATCATTTAGTTCGCTTCAGTTTTCTTTCCTCTCCAGATTATAAAATTTATTTCTGTAGTATTGTCTTTTGAATGGCCACTAAAATGTTAAGACATCTAAAGAAACATTACACTAACATTTGATTAATGTGAATTTGATTCCAATATTAAATAACTGTTTCTGAAATGTTACAAGATGAAAACACATTGAGTTGTTCCATGCAAAATGAATATCTATACTGAATGATTTATATTGGTGAAACTTTGAGTGTGATTTGAACGCAAGAATAATCCTGGAACGAGACTGAAGATGAGAGGAGCTGCGAGATCTTTCACTGACATATTCGATACGTTCGCATCAGGAACAAGCGTAGAAGATGTCAGGCAGTTGCTTAAACATGATCCAGAACAACGAGCAACAAACATGAGCAATACAAGTACCTCATCATTTACTACTCGCCTTCTGACCTTACCTAATATGGCACATTTTGATAGCACGGTGCTACTTAGAACCGTGCTACTTGTAGCACCGACCTTGAACTCGGCACCATCATAGCACCGATTGGCGATATTATTAGGTAAAGATAATATTCACTAGATCAGTCCAATTGAATTTTATTAGCTTTTTCTCTACTTTTGCTTCATGTCTTGTTAAATAGTCATCAGTTTTCTAAACTTTTAAAAAATCTCTTGTCAGTAACTTATTTTAAGGTGCTTGGCCGGAGCAAATTGAGAGAGAGAAAATATTTCATAAGATTTGTTCTTCCACTGTACCCTTTATTTCATTTGCATTGATTTTCTAGTTGGTCTGATTGAAGACGACAAAATTAAAGTTTTCAAGATGAAATTGAATAATCCTGATCTCTAATCAGGGTGTAACTTTGATAGGATGTTCACATGATCAGTCTGATTGTATATTAGTAGAAAGAACAATCGGATATGATTGGAGATGGAGACCAAACACGTGATCCAATTGATCTCAAATGTTACAAGCGTATTGTTCAAGGATAAACTTAGGGTTGGTTTTGGCACATTTTTTAAAGTTAATTATTATGCGGCACCCAGCGAGAAAAGAAATAACTTATTTTTACCAAAAATCTATAAATATGATTAACTCCGTACCTTGCAAACCAAAAAATTAAATATGTATACTCGGCCAAACAAACTTGAACGTTGACCAAATTTGAATGACTGCTGTCATGTCCCATAACCAATGAAAGCTTGTTATTATCATTGAAATGTGAGGTCACCTACTAGAGTGAGACAATGAGATCGCTTAGACTGACTTCTGATGGTGCGATCTTACATTTATCAGCCTATCAGATTTATTGAACGTTCAATTTTTGTTTGGCCAAGTGTACCTATACCACGTAAAAACCCTAAGTTTGTCTTATCCATGATTAAAATTCAAATAATTTATTCCAGACATTTCGTCTTTAAAAGAGTGTTGCAACAACTATAGTCAGTGTCCTGTATGGCCAGTAGGAAGGATGCTATCATGGACTACTAGTAGGGAACCTTCCCATCCTTTGCCTCTCGACTGAGAGAAAACTACGCACAATCCTCCGTCGTGAATGATGGGGATTGAACCCGGCACCTTCGCAGTGCATGTGCCGAGTATTAACATTGCCAGCTCAACAATGCCTTGACGCAAGTTTAAGAACCACAGGATTCTAGTCAATTGTTAGTCAACAATTCCTCTGAACCTGTCTCCGTGGTTTATTACGATGAGAATAACAGCGAATGCAACTGTCACTCTAAACACAGTATGTCCCCTGATACGTAGCAGTGAAATCTTCAAACGAAACAACTTAGGTATTTGATTATTTCCATATTGAGACTGTCCTTCCCATGAAATCGATCAACAAATATACATCCAAGCAATATTGAATGGACTGTATGTGAAATGGAAGTAAAACTATGAAAACGCTCTGTGTAACGCGTTGATGAGCGAGCACGGCCACGCGCAACATTGCCAATCGAGCACGATCATTGAATCAAATATAAATAATCACATAATTACTGATTTTCATTGCAACTTTCCATAAACTCTCTGGAACAATTGTCCAATGTAGATCTCCTCCCCCTAAGACGTCATCAACACAGTTCAGATGTTCCATAATCAAAAATCGCTGACAATGTGTACACATGACAATAATACAATATCGTTGATAATATCCTAAGAAGAATCAGCCACACGCTCAATTACTCGACACATACACTTGGTCAATTGAACCTAGAGAATAGAGATGCGAGTCAGAATGATTTGGATTAGATGCTCGCTAAGCTTGCGAAATTATAATTGGTGGGTGATAAACAGAAATACTAGGTTTATTAACACACACTGCAATTCAATAATGGTTGACACAGAACAGGTTGGCTGAGAGTTACGCTGTGAACTTGTATTCTGGAGGTCCGGGTTCGATTCCCGCGACTGTCCTTCCTGACTGGGGTTTTTTCGTGGTATTCCCTCAGTCGACAGGCAAATGCTGGGAAGGTACCCTACTAATAGGCCACGAACGCCTCCTTCCCACCTTCGATCCTTACCTACTCTTCACCGTCATCTCCCAATCATCACCATAATCATTCATCCGTAGCCATTAGCCTCGCTGCAGAACAGTGCGACGTTAAGCCCCAGACAATATAATATAATGGTTGACATAAGGACACTAGAGCAGAAATTAAAAAATTATATCTTAAGAACCACAAATACGTTACAGATTGTTTGTAAAATATGTACTCTTGACTAGTCAAAGTTACGAGAAAGAACATTGATATGAAGAAATTATGAGACCAAGCAACTAGAACTACCTGTTGATATCAATTTAATAATGTGAACTGCAACAATACATCAACAATGTCGTGTTTTTCTAATAAAACCCCCAAGAATACACCAACAACAGTGTGCTTATCCCAATTATTACGTGTCTTAGTAACCAGACAACCACATTGCAATCTCAAATCATTTAGTTCGCTTCAGTTTTTTTCCTCTCCGCTCATCAAATTGATTTCAGTCGATATTTTATTTTGAATGGCAACTAAAATGTTAAGACATCTAAAGATACATTACACCAACAGTTGTTTAATGTGAATTTGATTCCAATATTAAATAACTGTTTCTGAATTGTTACAAGATGAAAACACATTGCGTTGTTCCATGCAAAATGAATTGCTACTGAATATAAGTGAAACTTTGAGTGTGATTTGAACGCAAGAATAATCCTGGAACGAGACTGAAGATGAGAGGAGCTGCGATTAAACATGATCCAGACCAACGAGCAGCTAACAGGAGCAATACCAGTACCTCATCATTTACTACTCGCCTACTGCCCTTACCTAATATGGCACATTTTGATAGCACGGTGCTACTTAGAACCGTTCTACTTGTAGCACTGACCTTGAACTCAGCACCATCGTAGCACCAACATTTGGCGATATTATTAGGTAAAGCTAATGTTCACTAGATCAGTCTTAATGAATTTTATTAGCTGTTTCTCTACTTTTGCTTCATGCCTTGTTAAATAGTCATCAGTTTTCTAAACTATAACAAAGCTATTAGTTTCCCCCCTCTTAACTTATTTCAAGGTGCTCGGCCGTTGGAGCAAATTGAGAGAGATAAAGTATTTCATAAGAGGGTGTAACTTTGATGGCAGTGTCGGACTGGGGCAAAATTTCTTACCGGGCAACAGATTAGAAACTGGCCTACGGGAAGAAAGCGGCCCATTTTCAGAATGAACTTTTTTGTCAAAACTATGCTATAAGCCAGCGGCAGGCGCGTAGGAACTTTAAGTAAGTGGGTTGGGGGGGGGGGGGGGGGGGGGGGGTAAAATTATTGGTGATCGATGAATGTGAGGAAAAGGTAGCCCCGCAGGGCATTTTTCGAATTTTTGATATAAAATAATCGAATTTGAAGCTATTTTGGCATTCTATTCAAAGAAATTTAAAATGTGTGATATGCAATATTCTTGGGAAAACTTTAGACAAAATGCAATATAATCTGTAAATTTAGTATTTGATCATTTATCTCCAATTGCCCCGCAGGTTTTTGAGTTTTTGATATAAAAGAATCCAGTTTTAAGCTATTTTGGCATCCATTTCAAAGAAATTATGCAAAATGTGTGATATGCATTTCTAGTGGAAACTTTAGGCAAATGTGGTATAATTAGTAACTATCAGTCTTTGATAAGCGAGCACGGATACGTGTGACACCTCGAACCATAATTCCTTAAAACACGGCAATAATATACTGAAGGCTAGAAGCATGATTCACTAAATTATATAAAAAATAACTGCATTTGTGTCTCATTGCAAGTTAGTAACAGACACACACTCATGTGTATTTTTTGGAGTATTTAGGTGTGTATCAAAGGGATTTATTCCAAATAATAATTACAGAAACAAAACAGATAGATAAACAATACAGATAAATACAGAGATTGAAACTCACAAAATAGGCAACATGACATAATTTAAGAAATAGTATTCATCAGTTACTTGCCATTCCGTACAATAGAGCAATTTCCTATTACCCAACACATTGTATTGTAACTATAAATATAACGTAGTGACTGAATAAATAAAATAATTCATAAACGTAATTTCATTTATCAACCAACCAACCAATCTATTTCTACAATCAAGCAGACATTTCGCCGGTCTACAAATAATTTGCTTAGCATTTGAAAGGATTGAAAGTAAGACTGCATGTTAAAACTTTTATAAACAATAAATACCTATACTATCGGTTAAAATAAAATAAAAACTATAACCTCGCAGGTATTGCTATAACTATACCTATTTAACCGTAAAACGTATTCTAACAATAATCTATAGACAGCTGACTGCTTCCGAGTTTGTTTTGAATGGGGTGCATCGAGCGGCCGCAACGGACTCCTCGAACCTACAATGCTATTTATATGGGAAAACACGATTTTTTTTATTTATGGACGGATCTTTCTCAAAAACTATACAGGTCTAAGTTAGTATGAGATGAAGGTGTGTGCAAAATTTCAGATCGATACGTTGACCGGTGCGACCTGGGTTGAAGCGACAAAAAAAAACACACACACAGAGAAAGTGCCGCAAGAGTCAAGTGGAGACGCTCGCTCCGCTCGCTTAACTATCAGTCTTTATAGAAATCCCATTGGCCCGCAGGGCATTTTTTGAGTTTTTGATTTAAAAAAATCGAATTTGAAGCTATTTTGGCATCCATTTCAAAGAAATTAAAAATTTGTGATATGCATTATCCTGTGGAAACTTTAGACAAATGTGATAATCTGCAACTATTTGTTTCATAGAAACCCAATTGGACCCGCAGGGCATTTTTTGAGTTTTTGATACAAAATAATCGAATTTTAAGCTATTTTGGCACCCATTTCATTTTATGGCATCTACAGGTCGATCGGCCCATTTTGAACCGGCCCACCGGGCATTGCCCGGTTGCCCGGTGGCCCAGTCCAACACTGTTTGATGGGATGTTCTCATGATCAGTCTGATTGTATTGATTGTAATGATTGTAAGAACAATCGGATATGATTGGAGATGGAGACCAAAACACGTGAACCAATTGATCTCAAATGTTAAAGCGTTTTGTTCAAGGATAAACTTAGGGTTGGTACAATTGGCAAATTTTAAAAATTAATTATTATAGGGCACCCAGCGAGAAAAAAATAGCTTATTTTTACCAAAAATCTATTAAATATTACCAACTCCCTACCTAGCAAACCAAAAAATTAAATATGTACACTCAAACCAATAAAGATCGGTACTCGAAAAGAAAATGATTGGCTGATTAAGGTTTGTTGGCATCATCCCATGAAAGCTGTGTTAACGAATTATCTACCTCTAGTGGGTGAGCTATCTTATTTCATTGATAATAACAAGGATTGATTGTCAAGGAACCTTACCAGCAGCCAATCCTTTTCTTTTCGAGTACCAATTTTTATTGGTTTGAGTGTACCTATACCACGTAAGAACCCTAAGCTTGTCTTATCCATGATTGAATTTCAAATAATTTCGTCCGGACATTTCTTATCCAAAAAAGTGTTACAATGAAACAACCATGCCAGTGACTTGTATGGCTAGTAGGAAGGATGCGATCATGGCCTACTAGTAGGGAACCTTCCCATCCTTTGCCTCTCGACTGAGAGAAAACTACGCACAATCCTCCGTCGTGAATGATGGGAATTGAACCCGGCACCTTCGCAGTGCATGTGCCGAGTATTAACATTGCCAGCTCAACAATGCCTAGACGCAAGTTTAAGAACCACAAGATTCTAGTCAATTGTTCTAGAGACTATTTATTCAACAATGTACCTGAACCAGTCTCCGTGGTTTATTAAGATGAGAATAACAGCGAATGCAACTGTCAATCTAAACAAAGTATGTACCCTGATACGTAGCAGTGAAATCTTCAAACGAAACAACTTAGGTATTTGATTATTCCCATATTGAGTAACTTATAAAGCACCTGGAACTGTCCTTCCCATGAAATCGAACAACAAATATACATTCAAGTAATTTTGAATGGACTGTATGTGTAATGGAAGTAAAACTATGAAAACGTTCCGTATAACGCGTTGATGAGCGAGCACGGCCACGCGCAACATTGCCAATCGAGCACGATCATTGAATCAAATATAAATAATCACATAATTACTGATTTTCATTGCAACTTTCCATAAACTCTCTGGAACAATTGTCCAATGTAGATCTCCTCCCCCTAAGACGTCATCAACACAGTTATGATGTTTCATAATCAAAAATGGCCGAAAAAGTGACAGTTTTACAGTCTTACATTGCCATTAATAATCGTAATGCATTAAACTATTTGAATATTAATAAATACCAACTGCAATGTGAAAAGATTTTCCTAGAGTGGGACTCGAACCCACGACCTTCCGATATCCAGATAGATGCTCTACCAGCTGAGCTACCGAGGCAGTTCACAGTGCAGCGGCTGTGTTCCAATATAAGCTGCGTTAGCAACTTACCGATTTTGAAGATAGGGTCAGCAGACCGTGAATTTCATCCTCGTTTGACAACTGACTAACTTCATTCGACTTGGTTCAGTAAAAAATCAGTAAAAATCATATTTCATATATATTTGAATATTGTTTAGTCTTAATTAATTTCTTAAAAGAGAGGAATAATTGAGAAAGAATTATTTACACCCAAGTAAGAAAAACGGTTTTCGAAAGAAACGGATTGGCTGAAAATGGTTTGATGGCATCATCCAATGAAGTTCATGCTAACTCGTCATCGAACTCTAGTGGTGATCGCTGATTTCATTTCTAATAAAAAGGATCCTTGCAGCCTGGCCTGAACCTGACCAGCAGCCAATCCGTTTCGCTCAAATACCGTTTTATGATTTGTTGAGTGTACCTATAGTCGACCCAGCGCAGCGAGTGTGTATAGCCTTTCTTTTCATGAGACGAACAGTATTGTTCGACATTGTTCAACAGTTAAGCTCTGACAAGATACAACTCTTTTAATGACCTGCTTCCACCTACACTGTTGCCATTTTATACAACTTTCAGTGAATTTTAAATACCAACTGCATTGAAAGATGGCACCACAACGAAACAACCCTTTCCAGCACACCTGCACTGCCCTACCAGCCATAAAGCACCCACGTGACATGTTTGAAAATATGGAATTATTGGAATCGTTGGAATCAACAGATCATTTCCTATCTATTGTGCTCGTTAAGAAAGCCGTAAGACAACTTTCAATGGGTCAAAACATGGGTTGAAGCTGTGGGCGTTATTGAAAAATGCCGTCTGTACACAGGTAAAAGCAACCAAGTAACTAATACCATGCTAATACTATCCAAGATGGGGCATTTTAAACGAGTACTGACACGAGAAAAATCGGATCGATGCCAAGTGTCCACTTGTGACCAAGTATTTACATTGAAACGGGCGATAACAATACTCCAGTAAAAGGCCCTAAGTGCTAAAAAAGGGTTAAAGGATGAAAATGCCTTAATTTTTTGGTGATATTCAGATAAAGAACAAAATTTTAAAGAAATTAAAAGTTAATTTTAAGGCATGGCAGAGATTGAAGCATGTTCTGTAAATTTTCTCGAAACGAGGTTCGCGTCACTTGGGTGCCTTATGGTTGGTAGGGCAGTGCAGTGGTTGAGAGATATTTACAGCCGGACACGCGTCAAAACACTCAGAATTACAAGCTAAGCCCATTGTTGAATATTTCACATCATTTGCTTAAGTGGCTACACACTCGCTGGGTCGACTATACCACCTTGATGAACCTGGTGAAACTTTACAACTGTTAGTGTTTTCCAAGGTTAGAGCAGCAACTGGCACACATCATGTTAATTCATAACTCAATAGAAAGACTCGCTTATCAACGCGTTACACAGAGCGGGTTTCCAGCTCCTATTTACAAATGTCGTTTTTCCTGCCGTGAATTCATATCTTATATAAAGTGTCAATAAGTTTGCGCAAAGAATTTGTGCAAAGAGCAAATTGTGCACTTGACAAAATTAGTCTACATTTGGTCACGTGAACCTAGAGATGTGAGTCAGAATGAATTGTTAGATGCTCACTAAGCTTTCTAAATTTTAATAGGGGGATGATCATTATAAAAGAAATTTACATTTAATGTATTTTAATGTTCTTCGACATGTTAATTGACACACACTGCAATTCAATAATGGTTGCCATAAGGACACAGTAGATCAGAATGTGAAGAAATAGGTATATCATATGAACCACAAATACGTCACAGATTTGTAAATTGGACAGATTTTTGTTAAATATTCACTCTTGTCAAGTCAAAGTAACGAGAAAGAACATTGATATGAAGAAATTAGGAGATCAAACACCAAGAACTAACTGTTGATATCAATTTAATAATAAAAACTGCAACAATACGTCAATAATGTTGTGTTTTTCCTAATAAAAACCCAAAAAACATCGACAACAGTGTGCTTATCCCAATTATTACATGTCTTAGTAACCAGACAACCACATTGCTATTTCAAATCATTTAGTTCGCTTCAGTTTTCTTTCCTCTCCAGATTATAAAATCGATATTTTATTTTGAATGGCCACCAAAATGTTAAGACATCTAAAGAAACATTACACAAACAGTTGTTTAGTGTGAATTTGATTCCAATATTAAATAACTGTTTCTGAAATGTTACAAGATGAAAACACATTGAGTTGTTCCATGCAAAATGAACAGTTACTGAACTGTAAGTGTGATTTGAACGCAAGAATAATCCTGGAACAAGACTGAAGATGAGAGGAGCTGCGAGATCTTTAAACATGATCCAGACCAACGAGCAACAAACAGGAGCAATACAAGTACCTCATCATTTACTACTCGCCTACTGCCCTTACCTAATATGGCACATTTTGATAGCACAGTGCTACTTAGAACCGTGCTACTTGTAGCACCGACCTTGAACTCAGCACCATCGTAGCACCAACATTTGGCGATATTATAAGGTAAAGCTAATGTTCACTAGATCAGTCCAATTGAATTTTATTAGCTGTTTCTCTACTTTTGCTTCATGCCTTGTTAAATAGTCATCAGTTTTCTAAACTATTCAAAACTCTCTTGTCAAGATCAAACACTTGATCCAATTGATCTCAAATGTTACAAGCGTATTGTTCAAGGATAAACTTAGGGTTGTTACAATTAACAGTTGGCACATTTTAAATTAAATGCGGCACCCAGCGAGAAAATAAATGGCTTATTTTTACCAAAAATCAATAAATTATTACTAACTCGTACCTTGCAAAGCAAAAAATTAAATAACCTACCACGCATACAAACTCTAATGGCCGGTCTTTCAATACTCTGCTAAAGTCTCAATTAGCTGTTAACAGTTAGTTAGTACAAAACTCTTTCTTTCTATTGGTTGTTGCTATGACAATTCAGTCCTAATCAACAGCTTAAAAGTTAGCAGTGTATTGAAAGACTTCCATGATTAAAAATTCAGATAATTTCGTCCGGACATATTTTGGTCTACAAAAAAGTGTCTGCAACAAGTCAGTGTCTTGTATGGCCAGTAGGAAGGATGCGATCATGGCCTACTAGTAGGGAACCTTCCCATCCTTTGCCTCTCGACTGAGAGAAGACTACGCACAATCCTCCGTCGTGAATGATGGGAATTGAACCCGGCACCTTCGCAGTGCATGTGCCGAGTATTAACATTGCCAGCTCAACAATGCCTTGACGCAAGTTTAAGAACCACAGGATTCTAGTCAATTGTTCTAGAGATTATTTAGTCAACAATGTACCTGAACCAGTCTCCGTGGTTTATTAAGATGAGAATAACAGCGAATGCAACTGTCACTCTAAACACAGCATGTTCCCTGATACGTAGCAATGAAATCTTCAAACGAAACAACTTAGGTATTTGATTATTTCCATATTGAGACTGTCCTTCCCATTATTATTTCGTATGGTTTAATTTTACAATAAAGTTACAAAAATTGGTAATATAAAACACAAATCAAAGGACATAATTATCATAATAAGAAATCGAAATCGAACAACAAATATACATTTAAGCAATATTGAATGGACTTTATGTGAAATGGAAGTAAAACTATGAAAACGCTCTGTGTAACGCGTTGATGAGCGAGCACGGACACGCGCAACATCGCCAATCGAGTACGACTCATTGAATCAAAGATAAATAACTATAACATTTACATATACCTACTGATTTTTATTGCAACTTTCCATAAACACTCTGGAACAATTGACCAATGTAGATCTCCTCCCCCTAAGACGTCATCAACACAGTTCAGATGTTTCATAATAAAAAAAAATTGCCGTCAAAGTGTACACAAGACATTAATACAATAATGTTGATAATATCCTAAGAAGAATCAGCCACACGCTCAATTACTCGACAAATACACCTGCAATTGAACCTAGAGAATAGAGATGCGAGTCAGAATGATTGTATTTGAGGATCGCTAAGCTTGCGAAATTATAATAGGTAGATAATAAAAAGAAATGCTATGTTTATTAACAGTTAACACACACTGCAATTCAATAATGGTTGACACGGAACAGGTTGGTAACGCTCTGAACTTGTATTCTGGAGGCCCGGGTTCGATTCCCGCGACTGTCCTTCCTGACTGGGGGTTTTTCGTGGTATTTCCTCAGTCGACAGGCAAATGCTGGGAAGGTACCCTACTTATAGGCCACGAACGCCTCATTCCCACCTTCCATCCTTACCTACTCTTCACCATCATCTACCAATCATCATCATAATCATTCATCCGTAGCCATTAGCCTCGCTGCAGAAAAGTGCGACGTTAAGCCCCAGACAAAATAATATAATGGTTGACATAAGGACACTAGAGCAGAAATTAAAAAAATATCTCTTAAAAACCACAAATACGTCACAGATTTTTTGTAAAATATGTATGTACTCTTGACAAGGTCAAAGTTATGAGAAAGCACATTGATATGAAGAAATTATGAGAACAAGCAACTAGAACTACCTGTTGATATCAACTTAATAATGTGAACTGAACAATACATCAACAATGTTGTGTTTTTCCTAATAAAACCCCCAAGAATACATCAACAACAGTGTGCTTATCCCAATTATTACGTCTCAGTATCCAGGCAACCACATTGCTATTTCAAATCATTTAGTTTACTTCATTTTCTTTCCTCTCCAGATTATAAAATTGACTTTAGTCGATATTTTCTTTTGAATGGACACCAAATTGTTTAGACATCTAAAGAAACATTACACCAACAGTTGTTTAATGTGAATTTGATTCCAATATTAAATAACTGTTTCTGAAATGTTACAAGATGAAAACACATTGAGTTGTTCCATGCAAAATGAACAGTTACTGAATGATTTATATTGGTGAAACTTTGAGTGTGATTTGAACGCAAGAATAATCCTGGAACGAGACTGAAGATGAGAGGAGCTTCGAGATCTTCCATTCAACTGACATATTCGATAAGTTCGCATCAGGAACAAGCGTAGAATATGTCAGGCAGTTGCTTAAACATGATCCAGACCAACGAGCATCAAACAGGAGCAATACAAGTACCTCATCATTTACTACTCGCCTACTGGCCTTACCTAATATGACACATTTTGATACCACGGTGCTACTTAGAACCGTTCTACTTGTAGCACCGACCTTGAACTCAGCACCAGGAGGCCAAGTCATAAGAAGACTCATAAGAGGGTGTAACTTTGATGGGATGTTCACATGATCAGTCTGATTGTATATTAGTAGAAAGAACAATCGGATATGATTGGAGATGGAGACCAAAACACGTGAACCAATTGATCTCAAATGTTACAATTGCGTATTGTTCAAGGATAAACTTAGGGTTGGTATTGGCACATTTAATAAATTAATTATTATACGACACCCAGCGAGAAAAGAAATAGCTTATTTTTACCAAAAGTCTATTAAATATGACTAAAGCCCCATTTACACGGTGCAATTTCTTGAACAACTTCTGTGTCACAAAAGTTCTGCACATGTGCAGATTCCCTTTATCATCTCAAAAGTGATACTGCGCACGAGCAGAACCTCTGTGTCACAGAAGTTGTTCAAGAAATTGGCACCGTGTAAATGGGCTTTAATCCCCAAACTATAGCAAAGCAAAAAATTAAATAGGTACCTACGACGTAAAACCCAAAGTTTGTCTTATCCATGATTAATAATTCAAATAATTTCGTCCGGACATTTCGTCTCCAAAAGAGTGTTGCAACAACCAGTCAGTGTCTTGTATGGCCAGTAGGAAGGATGCGATCATGGCCTACTAGTAGGGAACCTTCCCATCCTTTGCCTCTCGACTGAGAGAAAACTACGCACAATCCTCCGTCGTGAATGATGGGAATTGAACCCGGCACCTAACCGCAGCCAATCCGTTTCGCTCAAATACCGTTTTATGATTTGTAGAGTGTATCACTTTGATGAACCTGGTGAAATATTAAAACTGTTTTCAAGGTTAGAGCAGCAACTGTCACACATCACGTTAATTCACACTCAATAGAAAGGCTCGCTTATCAACGCGTTACACAGAGCGGTTTTCCAGCTCCTGTTACCAATGTTGTTATTATCTTGTGGAAAGTGTCAATAAGTTTGCGCAAAGAATTTGTACGAAGACGGTAATAAATAACAGAAACCCAGTTGAATGCAGGTAAGTATTACACAAATATATGCGATTAAATCTTAAATACATTCCGTTCCTAAAGCTGTATCCACATAGACCGTTTTTGCGTTTTGCGTTTTCCGTTTTTTTTCTTGCAGCCCAGAAACCGCACCAGTCCAGAAACCGCTCACGGCAGACTTGTGATTGGTTAATAGAAAAAAAACGGAAAACGGAAAACGCAAAAATGGTCTATGTGGACCCAGCTTTAGAGTTCGGAATTGTTTTTTAACAAAATTATTGAACTAAAAAAAAACTCTTCACTAGGTTTAAGCATCTTAGGTCCAGTTTTTCAATGCTAGTGGTTTTTCACGGAATGTCATTTGTTTCTTGCTATGGTATAATATTGTTCTAATCAACTGTGCAAAATTAATCAAAGCATTGAAAACCTCGCCCCTAGTTCAATTCATTGGAAAGTGAGTCAATTGGAAATAGAATGTACTTATGATTGCAATAATAACAAATTAATATGACACCAGAATCTGCTAGTGTTACTTTATTATTACAGATCACCAGCTAGTCTACAGTCTACAGTCTACAGTTCATGGAACTTGAAGAACCGAATCCTGCTTCTTCAAAACATGAAGTCAAAACAATGCAGCCTTGATCCTACTTTCCACAGACATTCAAATTTTATTTACCTATTTACCTAGTATAATGAATAATGATATAAGTGAATGCCCAGATTGAGTTAGATATTAATGTAGTTGTCGTCACATCAAATTGTCTCAATCATTCAGAACAAAGTGTCAGTTACACAGTTAAGGGGCAATTAGTTTAATCTTCAGTTTAGTTAAACTCCACTTCGGGAAATGTGTTATTACCATTATACTATGCGGAATAGCATAAACAAACTGCGGTCAATGTCGCCTGAGATTAGTGTAAACTGGGGAAATAAGCTCCGGAATTAAATTGCAGTATATAATGGTAAAACACCGAGTTTTCTGAAGTGGAGTTTAACCTAACTGTAGCTTAAACTAATGGTAATACCGGCCCTTAGTAACAGTTAGCTATCAGCTGGATTGACAGAGAAAGTCAACTGCCACTTTGTACACGATGATCGAAATAATCTCTAAATAATCCTGAATTGTTGGTCAAATCAAGATACTTCCATTACTTTACTGTTCACTAATGAAATTCATCCATAAATAATAATAATTTAGACGACCTTCGATGATATAAATCTGTACGTCAGAGGTATAAATGCGGATTGTCGTTTCTTGTTTGGCAAATGGAATGCTTTCTGTGTAGATAACTGTGAATATAGGAAGTATCTTCATTTGATCAGCCTCTCTCTCTCTCTCTCTCTCTCTCTCTCTCTCTCTCTCTCTCTCTCCCTCTCTCTCTCTCTCTCTCTCTCTCTCTCTCTCTCTCTCTGCAGTAAGAATGAGATGATTTTAACGGCCATGTTTCTGTTGTTCACAGAGTTGAAACATAACTCCGAGATAGAAGCGACAAAAGATGCAATCCAAGTCTCGGACAATATAAACACAATTCACACAAGTACAAGACAGAAACAGGCATTTCACGAAAGTGTCAATGTAAGACATTTTATACGATAAAATGTAGTAAGCATGGCTATAATAGAAAAAATGGGACAAACCTATTTACACCCAAAGGCATGAACGAAAATGTTGGAGACTGAGGAACCCTGCCTAAATCAAAGTACCTATAAATCTAAACTTAATAAATATAAACTTCACTAATGAATTTATTATAGTTTAACATTTTCGACATGAAATTGCATTATTGTACTTAAAATAGCAGAACTCGTCAGTAACTAAGTAGGTGCATAAACATTCTAGGTGGGTCACTGAAATACCGTAATTACTAATTACCCTCGTATTTGAAAGAAATTAATGACATTGAAAGACTTACAATATATGGAAATACATAGAACATTATTGATGGTTACAGATATTTTCAGTGAAAATTAATAATCTTGTGGAGCGGTCGCTCCACCCAGCCAAGTCGTACCGTAAACTCACAGTCACTCAACACACCGTAAATGCCTAATAAACTGAGGAGCAGACCAAACACTTTTACTGTAAGCAACAACATGGCATTTTTGGCCTACTGGATCTCAAAATTTGGAAACCTCACATTGTTGCGAAATATCTTAATTTCGAGCTATGGCCTACCCCACTACATATACCAAATTTGGGAACAATAGGTTATGCCATTTGCGAGCTAGAGGGCCGTGAAAAGAGTGAAATTACACCCCTTATTAAAGGTATCGGATTATAATAATAATAATAGTAATATCAAGAAAGGTCGCTATCACCGCCACAGCCTAAACGGCTGAACCGATTGATCTGGAATTTGTACCACATATGCACTTTTGGCGTCTGAGGTGCCTTTTGTTATGACCGTTTATGTGTTGCCATTTTGAAACCGGAAGTGATGTCATATCTCATGAACGGCTGTACCAATCGGATCGAAATTGGCGCCAATCTTTTCAAACGTGCATCTATATAAAATATCCCTAGACAAAGTATACATTTATTATTAATGAAACCGGAAAATGACGTCATAAATATGCTAAATTTAACTACAATCACCTCATATTACAATAACTACATATTCAGAAGGCTTATAATGATACATACCATTTATAGTTGTAAATTTAAGGTGGCATGATTTCAGCCGCCATTTTGAAAACCGGATGTGACGTCATATCTCGAAAATGGCTTAACCAATCGGAATCAAACTAGCACCAATCGATTCCTACGGTTCTCTATATGAAATATCAATAGTGAAACTAAAGTTTACTAATTGCTGAAACCGGAAATGACGTCATAGTTATGCGAAATCTGCAAAAATTCACTTCCCCTGTGTTTAAAAACCTATAAATAACTATTCAGAAGGCTTATAATGATACATAACATTAATTGAAATAAATTCTAGGTGGCAGTAATTTCAGCCGCCATTTTGAAAACCGGAAGTGATGACATATCTCGAAAGCGGCTGGACCGATTGGAACGATGCTTTCGCAATTCTTCATGGAATATCACTTAAAGCTTATATAGAAGCAAAAAAATGTTTTCTTAGTAACCAATTCGTAAATGGCGTATTTTTTAAAGGAATTAGTTATTCTCATTGTTGCTTTGTTAGTCTTTACAAGTTGTGTACTTAAATAAACTAAAAAAATTAGTGATATCCCCATAAAAAACACTCCGTGTAAAAATACCAGCCTAGTCTCTTTAACTATAAAAAATTAGAAGAAATCTAAAATGTCAGCACTGAAAAGTAGTGATATCAAAAAATGGGCCAAGTCAAAACGTAATTTTAAAAACCAAAATATACTTGGCGCATCGTTTTTTAGGGCATTTTAGGTATATTATATATATTTAGGTACCTACAATTTATTTTTGTCATATACTTTTTATATACACAATGCGCCAAGTATATTTTGGTTTTTAAAATTAAGTTTTGACTTGGCCCATTTTTTGATATCACTACTTTTCAGTGCTGACTTTTTAGATTTTTTTTTTTTTTTATAGTTGAAGAGACTTAGCTGGTATATTTACACAGAGTGTTTTTTATGGGTTTATATTACAATTCATAAGGGATGTATAATTATGTCTTTATACCTACATAGGTAACGTTCGTTCACGTTTAGAATATCAAGGCCGTGTACTACCGTAGTCAAGCGACCGTACCTAAACATGATCATATCAATATAATAATAAAAAATGTGTATACTACGACTGTGGATAAAAATTAATCAAATTAATTGAATTTTAATAATATTTACTACTATTAAAAATTGTGTATTTGACATAATTTATACAATTTCAATTATACAAAGAAGAAAGTCTTGCCATTGACAGGGCAGTGTTCAAGTGAACGACCAATGAACGACGTGAACGACGAAACGTCAGAGATATTCTTATCGTGAACGAACTTTATTAAATAATAAATTTGAATGTATCTGAATGTATCTGAATGTATTGAATGTACCTGAATGCATCTGAATGTATCTGAATGTATCTGAATGTATCTGAATGTATCTGAATGTATCTGAATGTATCTGAATGTATCTGAATGTATCTGAATGTATCTGAATGTATCTGAATGTATCTGAATGTATCTGAATGTATCTGAATGTATCTGAATGTATCTGAATGTATCTGAATGTATCTGAATGTATCTGAAGGTATCTGAATGTATCTGAATGTATCTGAATGTATCTGAATGTATCTGAATGTATCTGAATGTATCTGAATGTATCTGAATGTATCTGAATGTATCTGAAGGTATCTGAATGTTTCTGTATGTACCTGAATGTATCTGAATGTATCTGAATGTATCTGAATGTATCTGAATGTATCTGAATGTATCTGAATGTATCTGAATGTATCTGAATGTATCTGAATGTATCTGAATGTATCTGAATGTATCTGAATGTATCTGAAGGTATCTGAATGTATCTGAATGTATCTGAATGTATCTGAATGTAACTGAATGTATCTGAATGTATCTGAATGTATCAGAATGTATCAGAATGCATCAGTGTGTATCAGAATGTATCAGTGTGTATCAGTTCATCAGAAGGTATCAGTGTGTATCAGTTCATCAGAAGGTATCAGTGTGTATCAGAATGTATCAGTGTGTATCAGTTCATCAGAAGGTATCAGTGTGTATCAGTTCATCAGAAGGTATCAGTGTGTATCAGAATGTATCAGTGTGTATCAGAATGTATCAGTGTGTATTAGAATGTATCAGTGTGTATCAGTTCATCAGAAGGTATCAGTGTGTATCAGTTCATCAGAAGGTATCAGTGTGTATCAGAATGTGTCAGTGTGTATCAGAATGTATCAGTGTGTATCAGTTCATCAGAAGGTATCAGTGTGTATCGGGATTCATCAGAAGGTATCAGTGTGTATCAGAATTCATCAGAAGGTATCAGTGTGTATCAGAATGTATCAGTGTGTATCAGAATTCATCAGAAGGTATCAGTGTGTATCAATTCATCAGAAGGTATCAGTGTGTATCAGAATGTATCAGTGTGTATCAAAATGTATCAGTGTGTATCAGAGTGTATCAGTGTGTATCAGAATTCATCAGAAGGTATCAGTGTGTATCAGAATGTATCAGTGTGTATCAGAATGTATCAGTGTGTATCAGAATTCATCAGAAGGTATCAGTGTGTATCAGAATTCATCAGAAGGTATCATTGTGTATCAGAATGTATCAGTGTGTATCAGAATGTATCAGTGTGTATCAGAATGTATCAGAATGTATCAGAATGTATCAGAATGTAACAGAATGTATCAGAAGAAGAAGAAGAAGAAGAAGAAGAAGAAGAAGAAGAAGAAGAAGAAGACACACACTTTCCGTTGGGGTTATCTGAAGAAATTGGCAGTTTGTATTAAACATGGAAAGATGGTCTCCATTTAGTTTTATTTAAGCACACACTTTCACAGGCGCGTAGGAATAGGGGGGAAAGGGGGGAAATGACCTTCCCCTGTCTGGAGCCTGACCCCCCTGCCAGAGATCCTCACCCCCCCTGCTAGTGACTCTGACCCCCCCCCCCCCTGCTAGAGAGCCTAACACATCCAGATATTCACAAATGTTAATTATAAGTTTTGCACAGAATGCACAGATTTGCTCCATTATTAGGTTGAATTCTCAAAATTTACTCAAGTTTTGCAAAACTAATTGAACAGAGGTCCAATCCAATGATCCAATGAGAAAACTCATATACTCATTTGACCAACATCATCATCCTCATGAATCAAATTAAATAATTACACGTTTAACAATAGATTCCAAAACACATACAGATTTTTCTTATTGATTGCTTATTGCTGTTGCTCTTGCAACCTTTTTCAAATGGCGATTCCAAAATCAATTCATAATTGATTCTCTTTCACTAGAATTCAAGTATTTCCCTGCGGGGCCATTTAGGATTTTGTCAAATAACAAAATTTTATTGTGTCTATTGTATCCCCAAGAATATTGCATAGGACCCTTGCATAGGACATACATTTTAAATTTCTTTAAAAAAGATGCCAAAAAAGCGTCGAATTCGATTCTTTTTTTATCAAGATGTAAAAAAATGCCCTGCGGGGCCATTGGGAATTCTATAAAAACAAGTTTTCGTAAGTTCCCACAGAATATTGCATATCACACAGAGGGGTGTGATATGCAATATTCTGTGGGGTACCCAGACCCCTCGTATAGCAGTAAACTACATTTTCCTGACATCCTTCGATCCCCTATAATTTTGACCCCCCCTGTCAAAATAAAGTTCCTACGCGCCTGCACTTTCATGAAGAAACTAGCAGTAGGTAAAATTGGTAAGACGGTTCTCCGTTTAGTATTGTTTAAACACACACTATCCGTTATGGGGCTATCTTTTGTCAGCGAAGATAGCAAACTACAAGAGTGGACTTCAAGAGTGAAGCAAATAAAGCGAGGCTTTATCTACCAGTGAAGAAAATGTCTTCAAAGCTGTTTTCAAAAGCTGTCACCATCACGAGGTAAACGTTTGAAGATCACCCTTATTAATATTGTAATATAAACTACATTCGGATTCCATCCACAGCAAATGAATGCAAACAGTTTGATCGCATAAATGTGAAAACTAATAATCACCACATCACGATGGATGAATGGAACATGTGAAGACGCAGCTAGAGAGATGATGATACAGGACCACCGGAGGATGACATCTCATCAGTGCTTCTATCTCAGGTAAGCAACGATCATGATGTGGCTTGTTGGCTGATTGATTGAGATACTTCATAAAGTTTATAATGAGACAAACGCGTGATTCCTTTTCCTCAGTGGCAAAAATGGACACGATAATCTTTTAGAATAGTAACCTTTATGTATTTTGCCAATCACTCAGTCAATTCACATAGGTATAGTCATTTTATATGCTATCAGAAAATGTATACCTCTATGCTAATAGTTATAACATTCCTAGCTTATAAATAGGTTGGTATCTAGTTTCTGGGCATTCACTTATTTTGTATAAGATGTTTTGATTTTGTTTCGTTGTGATTTGTGTGTTTTTCCAACAGATTTAACTTGACTTTCGTGACTACCTTACATTCTAATTAAACATCCATGGAAAGATTTCCAGAACTTGTTACATAATTATTAATAATGTTGTTTTTATTTATGAACGACACATAAAGTGCGGTGTACTTTTCATTTTGATTTGGTTTTGATTTATAGTGTGTGTAAGGTTTTGTGTTGTGTTCCCAGTTTCTGAAGAAAATTTGAGCTCTTCTGTGATTCTGCAAGTGATTATTCGGGTAAGTATTTACTTCATTTCGGTTAGATCATGGTAAGATGTGCTTCACAAACCGGTGCTCGCTTATCAACGCGTTACAACGAGCGTTTGCTAGTGGTATAGATTATTGTTGTGAGATTATGATTGTGAGTGTGAGATTATGATGATGATGATGATGATGATGAAGATGATGATGATGATGATGATGATGACGATGACGATGATGATGACGATGACGATGACGATGACGATGACGATGACGATGACGATGACGATGACGATGATGATGATGATGATGAAGAATAGGTAAGGATGGACGGTGGGAAGGAGGCAGTCGTGGCTAATTAGTAGGGAACCAACCCAACATTTGCCTCGCCACTGAGGGAAACCACAAAACAACTCAGTCATCATAAAGGACGACATTTAGAAATGTTCAACAGTTCAATAGTGTAGCGTCTTAACGTGATTCATTCGATGATAAATTGTCCGCTTCCGAGCTAGATGGCGACACTGTAGTTGACTTAACAGCTATATCCGTTACAGATTAGAAATATAACATTCACACCCACTAGCCAGACTCCTCTCTTATTGGTCTCAGTGTTCTATGTGGGTCTATTGTTCAGCGCATGTTTACGCATTCCACAACGAAACGTAAGACGAGACAATTCCAGATAACAAACATAATGTGGTTCACGGTCATTCACCAACATCGTGAAATACGCAAATAAAAACAAGACTTCCACCACACGTACAAATTGAATACCATATTATTTTCTACTAATTGAAGATTTGAATCTTTAAAAATATTAATTAAAGTGATGCAAATAATTGCAATGAATAACAATCAATCTAAAATAAACGAGGTTAGAGGTAAATGAAGTAAAAGCTCGAGTAAAAGTCATCGTATACTCGTATTATATCGTATTTCATTATAATGTCTTGATATCACTTTTGAATAATGCAAAAATGTATGAAAAGTATTGTAGGTAGCTATTGCTAGCTGGAGGATGATTGAATAATGACAAGCTTTTATCTTTTTAGAAATAAATTTTTATTATTTCACGACTCAATACAACTCAAATTTCACGAGCTCAACACAAATCAACACAGTTTCATTGTAGGTGACATTCCATCAAAATGCCACAAACAATGCCTAATTGAATAATACATCTGCGGAATATCGATAGAAAACTATTCTAGGTACGTAGTTATGTTATTTTTAATTTCTTTGGAATATTCATCCCGTGGAATATTTTAATGATCATATCGAAAGTTTCGATTCATTTACCAGAATCTTCTTCATGACAAAATTAGCTTACAAACCAATAGGTCTATAATAATTAAACATTAAACAAAGTGCTAAAAAAAATCACAATCAATCACACCACGGTCACCACGGTACTCTTATGGCTCTTTCTCTGCCTTAATTTGTTTGTTTGTTTGTTTGTTTGTTTGTTTGTTTGTTTGTTTGTTTTGTTTGTGTGTTTGTATTTTTGCCGGCAGAGCCGTTCAACCGATCAATCTGAAATTTATCACACACTATGTTATAACTAGGAAAACACTCGGTGTATAACGCGTTGACGATCGAGCACCTGAATGCGCAACATCTCGAACCGATATTTTGGTACGCAAAAAACGTATACCTAACATCCAAATTAAATTTAAATATGATACACTCGATCAACATAAAAGTACCTGCTTTTCATTGAAACTGATATTATCCAAACTGAAACTGAGATCACTCACTCGGGTTACATAATTTGGAATAATTCCCAATCGATACAATCACAATTCTGTCAATATATTTCAAACAGTTAAAAATTTCAAAAAGTGTAAACTTTCTTGACCGATTGGGCTGAAATTAGGAAAATTAAGAGAAAATGCAAAATTTGAACTTAATCGAAGCGTTTTGATTTTCGACCAATCGTGAGATATTTTCATTTTTGAACCTATCAAAGTTCAGCTCTCAAAAACTATTCAAGAGTAAGTTAGAATGATACCTATTGTGTGCACAATTTTAGCTCGATCGGATAAAAATTGTGACCTGTGGCGTCGGGCCAAACTAACAAACACAACAAAAAAACAGAGAAAGCGTCCAAAAGTGCACAATGGAGACGCTCGCTACGCTCGCTTAATTATTAATGTAACCGTTTGACCTATCAACTTAAAAGCTTGCATGGTCATTCGGACAAACATTTATAATTGAAATTTTATAGACACTTTATTCGCTTGTAAAATTTATAAAAAAAAAATCAATGCAATTTAAAGAAAGACTGCTACTTTGGGCTTTGACGCATCTTGTATTCCTCTATATTCAAGGTCTAAGCAGCAACGTTCACGCACACATGACTTCGCATGCAATAAGAAGGCTCACTTCGTTAAAAAAAAAAAAACGTTTTACACAAAGCGTTTTCCTAGGAAACAATGTATCTAGTGTGCACGCTGTGACAATAATTTCAAATACCTAATAATAAAAAGATAATGCAATAATAATTAAGTAAACAGTAATAAAATTATAGTATGCATACAATTTTGAAGTCAGGAATAATCTCTTCACAAATTGCATGATTTCTAAGATTTAAAAAATCTCTGTTTGTTGAGACGGGTGTTCTAAATGCAGTGGTCGAATTGGAAGTCAGTCCATGGGGGGATTGTGTACTGGTAGGATTTTTTCCAGGGGGGGGGGGGGGGGCAAGTGAAGGTACAAAACTTGCCACGCGGTAAGGAGGGGGGGAGGCGCCATACGTTGCCCCGCAGGGAGTTTTTTAGTTTTTGACACTTTGAAATTAATTTTGAGACGTTCTGAGGTGTATTTTGTTTTTAAATATTTCACAGTTTTCACTCCAAATAAGGTAAGGGGGGGCATCCCCAAAAACCTTGCCCCAGAGGGCGTTATTTGGTTTTTTGACACTTTGAAATCAATTTTAAGACGTTCTAAATTGTATTTTGATTTTCAATTTCTTTTTTAATTTTTCCCAGTTTTCACTCCAATGAGGTGTGGGGGGCATGCCCCAAAAACCTTGCCCCGCAGGGCGTTTCTTGGTTTCTTGACACTTTGAAATCAATTTTGAGACATTCAGAGTTCATTTTGTTCACAAAATGTACAGTTTACTAAAGCACAGTCAAACTTTTATTTTTTCTGACATCTAGGGAGAAATGCCCTTCCCCTATCCTAACACCCTCACCCCCCCTACTGTACAAATATTACACAATTGTATTGTTACAAAAAGAAACATTTGCATGAGGTCAATGGGACACGGCCCCTGGCCCATGCTGGTCCGAGGCGCACAGTTACAGAACAAAAAATTATTTCAGAAATTAATTTGGTGCGTTTCTACGCGATTTTGATCTCGACAAATGGCGTCTATAAGGCTAAATAGACAAATTCTCTGAAAATGGCATTATTTTGAAGTAAATTACATTACTTATTGTTGTTTTTTAATCTCTCATGGGGGGATGGTGAAGTGGAAAAATTAGCCATGGGGGGATGGAACCATCAATTTATTCCCCATGGGGGGGATGCCGTTCGGATCCCCCCGCATCCCCCCCCCCCCAATTCGACCACTGCCTAAATGTCACAAACAAAGTAATAGAAAAAGAAAAAGAAAAAACGAAACAGATGTCCGAGCTAAATGAGTAAAAAGAACTCTTGCATTTCTCCCGCAATAAATCAATCAATCTGAGAGAGATGTTAGGCGGCAAGAGGTCAGCTCAATTGTCATATTTATTGACGCCGGCAACTTATTGACGCAGACGTGCCGCCGACAATACAAGAGAGCTTATACCTCAACTGCGTGAAAACTAAATGTTCCCAAATTTGGTATATGTTAATGTATATGTATATGTTATTTCCATTGCTCGAAATTGAGATATTTCCCAACAATGTGAGATTCCCCAATTTTAAGATCCAGTAGGCCGAAAATGCCACTTTGACGCCTACAGTAAAAGTGGGTTTGCTCCAGCCTTTATATGAGAGTGTGCGCGCGCCGTACGACTTGGCTGGCGTGGAGCGACCGCTCCACTAGATTTTAAGAAACATTGTGAAAAAACTACATTAGAAGCCAATTATACACTCATCATTGCGCTAGGGTATTCAAAAAGTATAGATACGAATTGTCAGTGCAAATTGTAGGTTCCAATATGTATTATGGAGTCCCAGGAATAAGTATATCGTTATAAGTGATCGTTATAAAATTTAAAAATGTATAAGGGATAAAAAAATAATTGTGATAAAAATACTCACACTTTATGTCTACCTTTCAATTATTGTGGTTAAATATGGTAGATATTTTAATCCAGAAAATTTTGCGAATGAACTGTTTCAGATAATACGAAGACGAAAAATAGATATTTATATGAAATAGTCAGAAAATATTTTATAAAATTGAATTCAATGTGCATGCATAATGAGCTCGGATAAATTAATGGCTTACTTTATGACGCAATGATTATTTATCATCAACACCCAAGAAAACTATTGTTTTCATTTGGTATTTCGTTATTTGTTTTGAAGATCAAACTGTTCATTCAAGTCTTCAGTACTACGAATTGAAATATAAACCTATTTCTTATCTGCCTGGGGCGATAACGCTCAGCCATTCACGCTGCAGGCACGAACCTGCTGTTGACGCCGAGACTGGTGGGCGGGGCCAAGACAAAACCTCGCATTCTTACAATTGCACAATATATGCTTCCCGCTTCACACAGCTTATTAGTATAGGGATTTTTGCGACACAAAGATTTAGGTCCCACTCGGCTATAAGTATGACTATTGAGTCGCATGATGTCTTAAAATGTTCGTCATGTCTACACCTACATCACTAGTTTCTTAATTTTACTTGCAATTCATACAACAATTATCTACGAGATAATACAAGTTTTGATGAAAATTAAAACAGTCGGTAAAATTCCATTTTTAAAAATAAAAATAAACAAAAAATAGTAGGATGTACATATTATTAATCTCTATATATCGTGTAAATTTGAATGTCCTACGGTCATCGGGGCAGAAGTGGGATTCGAATATAACTCGAGTTAAAAATTTGGGAAAAAATATGACAACAAATTTTTTTAAATTTTTTTGGAGGGTCAGAGTGTGTTCTTAAGATAGGTTTGAATAATATTCAATCGAAAAAAAGGATACGAAAATCGTGCATGTATGGCCTTAATTGACTATACAAAATGTCAGTTCAAAATCCAAATACACAATAGGGAAGTCTCGTGAAGATTAGAATTCAGAATAATATTTATTTTATGAAAGTTGAGATGTTGCTGAACACAGATGTGGTATTATTTTTGTTGTTGGACGAATAGTTCTCATGTAATTAATTTACAAAGTTTGATAGATCTCCTCTCATTTAAAAACAGGAAAATTGGCAATGACATCACAGTTTGCTATATTGCCATGGCAACAAGGGAATCCCCATGTCAACACAATGTTCAAGACTTGGAAATGACATCACAGTTCTGATTCTTGTTAAAGGCCGTTTTTCCCGCCAAAAATCATATGATATTTGAACTCGATTTTTATGAATGAAAATTTAAGATTTCACAGGTAATAAGTGTATTTGTCATTATTATTGTTGTTTATTTATAGAAATTTACTAGAATAAAATTTCATAAGACTTCCCTATTCAAGAGACACGACACGACTATCTGCCTACGTGAACGAATACAAGTCAGCAAATCCAAGTTTTTAAGTTCGCGTCAGTTGTTCAATCCCTTAACGACATGACTCGCAGAAAATTTCGATTCCGATGTAAAAAAATCCTAGAAATGCATAAAAATGCATTAGCCCTGGTTGTACATGACAATTGTGACATATAATCGTGTGTTGCATGTTGCATATACTGCTGTGAAGTAAGTTATTTTAATTCAAATATTGAAAACCACAAAAAGCCATAAATAGGTGGCCCCTACTTTTTTCTTAACGGCTTGACCGATTGTTTTCAAAATTTAACAGCATAGAGATAAAGAGTAAATCTGTGTCTCTAGTGATAGAAAAAAATAATAAAAAATGTTTTTTCTAGTTTTGAGGAAGTGCTAACATGGGCATTATAGGAGTCTTTTTGGCACCTCTACCCTGAAATAACTAAACAAAAAAGTAAACTTTGGGGCCACTAGAGACATAGATCTACTCTTTATCTATAACCTGTGAAAATTTGAAGACAATCGGTAAAGACGTTTAGAAAAAAGTAGGGGCCGCCTTTTTGTGCTTCATAAAAAATGGATTTCATCAAGTATCGTAGACTCTTAATTGAAACATTTTCAACTTTGTCAATAAAAAATAAATATCAGTTTGGTTTCAACCTAGTGTATAAGTAGATACTACATAAGGTATAGAAAGTGAATTAAATTAGAAACTTACTTCAATCTTGCTCCCCATGAATGTCAAATCCAACCAAATGGCAATCACAACTTCACTTGTTTTGATTATAATAAGAACAGAACAACACATAGTTTTCATGATTCTGACACTTAGGGAACACTTCATTTAGTTATTAAAAACAGAACACAATACACTTTTATGTGGTTTTTAGTTAATAAACACACATCTTTTAGTGAAAATTCGCGTTAAACGTCAATGTAAACACATGACAGTCTGCTTTGATTATATCGGCCATCTTGGACATCCGCCTGACGGATGTCAGTCAGCTGAACATTCAGTAACGACAGTCTTAAAGGAGGCAGTGAAATCAGAACGCCGCGCGACAATTAGTGGATGAGACGGTCGTCATACCCGCGGACACCCGCGCGAAGTTGTCTTATGGAGAATTTAGCATTGACGATCGAACATGGTACTACTCTTTCAGAAAACATCGGTTTTATGAAATATGTACTACTCTTCCAGATAACATCAGACTTCGAGCGGCAATTTTAAAATTTCGAAAAAAATTATAAATCCCATAAATTTAAACTATACGAAACCTTAGAGTGAACGCGTTGATATTGATAAGCGATCATCCGAATTACAAGGAAAGTGATGGCCTTTCCTTTCGGTTCTTTTAGCACGGACTCTGCATCTGTTTGTTTGTTTGCTTGTCTGTTTGTTTGTTTGTTTGTTTGTTTGTTTGTTTGTTTGTTTGTTTGTTTGTTTGTTTGTTTGTTTGTTTTTCTTGTGATGCCGGTATTCACGTCACGTTACACCGTTTCCCCGATCGAGCTTAAATTTAGCAGACAGGGTCAACTCAGCGGCTTGCAGACTGAAAATGTTTCGAAATCCGAATTGATTCGTTCAAGTTTAAAACAAATCTTCTGATTGGTTGATTCAATCAATTTTAAATTGTGCAAGGTCATTAAGACCACAAGGTTTCCACAAGGTTTCAGCCAAATCCAAAGCCAAATCAGCCAAAGGAAAATTATAAAAATCATCCCACGATTGGTCGAAAATCCAAATTTTCCGATTAAGTTCAAATTTTGAATGTATTCAAGAAAGACCAACATTTCCCCATTTACACCTATGGAACCTATTAGGTCAAATTAGATATATCGCATGGTATACGGGATTCACGGCACATGGATCTGTTATTCAATTATTCCAGAAGTTATAATGGAATTTGGAAAGATGCAAAAAAAATTATAATTATCTGTGAGAGAATTGATCGTGTTTGGTATGACATGTTTCACGATTTTGTGCTCGCTCATCAACGCGTTTCACTGAGCGTTTTCCTAGTAAAATGAATTGCTCATTGCCGTAACTAAATGGTGCCCCCCCCAGGCGCGTAGGGAGGGGGGGGGGAATGGGGGGTTAATCCCCCCCCCTCTTATTCAATTCCCCTCCCTATGTTCTTATACATTTATGTGTCAAGAAAAAAAATTGCTTAAAAAGTGTTAAAATCGCGTAGAAATGCACCAAATTGATGTCTGAAATTCAAAAAATTCCGGGGCTATGCGCCCCGGACCCGCAGTTTTCTGGGGGGCCCTCCCCCCAGACCACTTATTGTCTTCGTAGGCACTAGTTTTTCCAGCTCAAGTTCTTTAACAATATTATTCCCCCCCCCCTTGCAAATTTAGTTCCTACGCGCCTGTGCCCCCCCACCCCCCCACGGCCAAAAGTCCCCGGTGTTTGCCGGCCCAACAACCCGGTATTCAACGGCCAAAAAGCAAAACAATTCATTTTGGATTTGAACATTTTTAAGCCTGATTTGACTGGACCACAAGAGAAGGACTGCATTTGAATCAACAAAAAAATTCTCCACTGCTTGGGATGTTTATATAATTTTAACCCAGAATCATGATTGGTCTTTGTGGACTTTTTTAACACATTAGAAGCTGTAGGTATAATATCGATTTTTGTTAATATAGATTTCTACTTATTTCTTAGTAGAGAGCAGACTATTACCTAAAATAACTCAAGTAAGTACTCGTACCACAGCACAATGTAATCGCATCACTTGTTGAAATTGGAGCCCTGAACCGACGTAACAAATTGCCGAATAATTTTCATCAATCACGTGACCCAATGAGCCGTAGGAGTGGCTGTTGCCGCCATGCAGTGCCAGAGACAGCCGTAGAAGTGGCTGTTGCCGCCATGCACTGCCAGAGACAGCCGTAGAAGTGGCTGTTGCCGCCATGCACTGCCAGAGACAGCCGTAGAAGTGGCTGTTGCCGCCATTCAGTGCCAGAGACAGCCGTAGAAGTGGCTGTTGCCGCCATGCAGTACCAGGGACAGCAGTAGAAGTTGCTGTTGCCGCCATGCACTGCCAGAGACAGCAGTAGAAGTGGCTGTTGCCGACATGCACTGCCAGAGACAGCCGTAGAAGTGGCTGTTGCCGCCATGCACTGCCAGAGACAGCCGTAGAAGTGGCTGTTGCCGCCATGCACTGCCAGAGACAGCCGTAGAAGTGGCTGTTGCCGCCATGCACTGCCAGAGACAGCCGAAGAAGTCGCTGTTGCCGCCATGCACTGCCAGAGACAGCCGTAGAAGTGGCTGTTGCCGCCATGCACTGCCAGAGACAGCCGTAGAAGTGGCTGTTGCCGCCATGCACTGCCAGAGACAGCCGTAGAAGTGGCTGTTGCCGCCATGCACTGCCAGAGACAACCGTAGAAGTGGCTGTTGCCGCCATGCACTGCCAGAGACAGCCGTAGAAGTGGCTGTTGCCGCCATGCACTGCCAGAGACAACCGTAGAAGTGGCTGTTGCCGCCATGCACTGCCAGAGACAGCAGTAGAAGTGGCTGTTGCCGCCATGCACTGCCAGAGACAGCCGTAGAACACTTGCACATCGCACACTTGCTCCAGAAGCACGTTCGTCCTGGAAGATTCAGCTACACGCTCAATTACAACTGCAACTAATTGAACTGCAATTCAATAATGGTTGCCAAAAGGACACAGTAGAGCAGAAATTAGATAATAGAACCACGAACAAATACGTAACAGATTTTTAAATTGTATATGCACTCTTGACAAGTCAAAGTAACCAGAAAGCACATTGATATGAAAAATCTATGAGATCAAGCCCCAAGAACACCTGTTGATATAAATGTAATAATTAAATACACAACAATCAACAACAGTGTGTTTAGCTTATTCCAATTATTACATGTCTTTAGTATCCAATAAAAACTATATCAATCCAACAACAATGTGCTTATACCAATTATTACATGTCTTAGTAACCAGACAACCATCATTGCTATTTCAAATCATTTAGTTCGCATCAGTTTTCTTTCCTCACCAGATTATAAAATTGATTTCAGTCGATATTTTCGATTATTTCAATGTTAAGACATCTAAAGAAACATACACTAACATTTTGTTTATTGTGAATTTGATTCCAATATTAAATAACTGATTCCGAAATGTTACAAGATGAAAACACATTGAGTTGTTCCAAGCAAAAGAATATCTACTGAATATTGGTGACACTTTAATAAGTGTGATTTGAACGCAAGAATAATCCTTGGAACGAGACTGAAGATGAGAGGAGCTGCGAGATCTTTAAACATGATCTAGACCAACGAGCAGCAAACAGGAGCAATACAAGTACCTCATCATTTACTACTCGCCTACTGCCCTTACCTAATATGCCACATTTTGATAGCACGGTGCTTCTTAGAACCGTGTAACTTGTAGCACCGACCTTGAACTCACTACTCAGCACCATCGTAGCACCAAGATTTGGCGATATTATGAGGTAAAGCTAAACTAATGTTCACAAGATCAGTCAGTCTTATTGAATTTTATTATCTGTTTCTCTACTTTTGCTTCATGCCTTGTTAAATAGCCATCAGTTTTCTAAACTATAAAAAAGCTATTAGTTTCCCCCCTCTTAACTTATTTTAAGGTGTTCGGTCGTTGGAGCAAATTGAGAGAGATAAAGTATTTCATAAGAGGGTGTAACTTTGATGGGATGTTCACATGATCAGTCTGATTGTATATTAGTAGAAATAACAATTTCGGATATGATTGGAGATGGAGACCAAGCACGTGAAAACCCTTGATTTCGAGGAAACTTGAAAGACGATTTAATGTTTATTGTTGATTGAAGTTTCGGTGAAATTAAAAATTGGTTAAAGCATTTCAAGACTTAAAGGAAAAGGACATGTTTTAAGTAAAAAAGCTGAAGAGATGTCTTGAATTCAAGACTTATAGACAATGCTTCAATGATTTCATTTCGACGATCCAAGTCTTGAATTCAATCCCCTTGAAAGGGTTGAATTCAAGGAAACTTGAATCGTATAATAAATACCAACTGCAATATGAAAACTCTCTAAACGACTCTTTTCAACTCTTTTCGACTCTATACAACTCTTTTAATGACCTACCACCCCTTCCACCTACACTGTTGCCATTTTATACAACTTTCCGTGAATTTTAAAGGCCAACTGCATTGAAAGATATTTGGCACCACAACGAAACAACCCTTTCCAGGACACCTGCACTACCCTACCAACCATAAAGCACCCAAGTGAATTTTTTTGAAAATATGAAATTATTGGCATCGTTGGAATCAGCAGATAATTTCCTATCTATTGTGCTCGTTAAAAAAGCCCTAAGTCAACTTTCATTGGGTCAAAACATGGGTTAAAGTTGTGGGCGTTATTGAAAAATGCCGTCTGTACCCAGGCTAATACCATGCTAATACTATCCAAGAAAGCAATGTGCGTACATGGGGCTTTTTAAACGAGTAGAACACGAGAAAAATCGGATCGATGCTTTGTGACTAAGTATAAACATCCAGTAAAGAGCCCTAAGTGCTAAAATAAGGTAAGGGATGAAAATGCCTTAATTTTTTGGTGATATTCAGATAAAGCACAAAATTTTAAAGAAATTAAAAGTTAATTTTAAGGCATGGCAGAGATTGAAACACGATTATGTAAATTTTCTCGAAACGAGGTTCGCGTCACTTGGGTGCCTTATGGTTGGTAGGGCAGTGCAGTGGTTGAGAGATATTTACAGCCGGACACGCGTCAAAACACTCAGAATTACAAGCTAAGCCCATTGTTGAATATTTCACATCATTTGCTTAAGTGGCTACACACTCGCTGGGCAGAGTTGGGTAGTAACTTAACTAAAGTAACTAGTTACTGGTAACTAGTTACTTTTAAGGTAACTTTTGGGGTAACTAGTTACTTTTCATCCTCAGTAACTTTGTGAGTAACTAAGTTACAATTTTACAGGAACTTGTAACTTAATTTTCGTTACTTTAATAGTTACTTTTAGGTGAAATAATTTGACAAAAATATAATATTTTCACAGTCTACAAACTCCCTATCTATCTCTTGAGAGAAAATCATAAACCCAGACAACAAATCACAGGAAATGAAATGTGTGTCCTTCCTTCCCATTGATCTATTTCCTTCCACAAGTCATTAGCAGATAGTTGGGCTGGGGGATGATTGCAGGTGCAGCAGCAAATTTTTCCGAGAATCATACCAATCCAAAGTGAAAACAAGTATGACGTCATTCATTACTAGCCAATAAGGGTCGTTTTTACATAAAATGTACCTATACCCAATCAGATGCAGTCTTTCACAAATCAAAGCGATTGCCATATGGATGGACCATTTAAAGAAGTGAAGAGAACGAGGTGCATGCAATAAATTTACCAGTTACCGCGAGTGCAATTTAAATTTATTTTTTTGACTGTGAGCACGATGACTGTGAGTAAATACAAATAATAAAATTGCTTTGCTCGCCTATTAGACGAACAAGTTAAACCCTCGGCGGAGTTCAATCACGTTTGTTTTTTGTCGAAAAAATATCCGAAAAGTAACTTTAAAGTAACTTAAAAGTAACTCAGTTACTTTTCAAATCAAGTAACTTACCAAGTAACTTAGTTCCTTTTGAGATCAGGTAACTTACAGAGTAACTAGTTCCTTTTTACAAGTAACTTACCCAACTCTGTCGCTGGGTCGACTATACCACCTTGATGAACCTGGTGAAACTTTACAACTGTTAGTGTTTTCCAAGGTTAGAGCAGCAACTGTCACACATCATGTTAATTCATAACTCAATAGAAAGGCTCGCTTATCAACGCGTTACACAGAGCGGTTTTCCAGCTCCTATTTACAAATGTCGTCTTTCCTACCGTTAATTCTTATCTTATGGAAAGTGTCAATAAGTTTGCTCAAAGAATTTGTGCAAAGAGCAAATTGTGCACTTGACAAAATTAGTCTACATTTGGTCACGTGAACCTAGAGATGTGAGTCAGAATGAATTGTTAGATGCTCACTAAGCTTTCTAAATTTTAATAGGGGGATGATCATTATAAAAGAAATTTACATTTAATGTATTTTAATGTTCTTCGACATGTTAATTGACACACACTGCAATTCAATAATGGTTGCCATAAGGACACAGTAGATCAGAATGTGAAGAAATAGGTATATCATATGAACCACAAATACGTCACAGATTTGTAAATTGGACAGATTTTTGTTAAATATTCACTCTTGTCTAGTCAAAGTAACGAGAAAGAACATTGATATGAAGAAATTAGGAGATCAAACACCAAGAACTAACTGTTGATATCAATTTAATAATAAAAACTGCAACAATACGTCAATAATGTTGTGTTTTTCCTAATAAAAACCCAAAAAACATCGACAACAGTGTGCTTATCCCAATTATTACATGTCTTAGTAACCAGACAACCACATTGCTATTTCAAATCATTTAGTTCGCTTCAGTTTTCTTTCCTCTCCAGATTATAAAATCGATATTTTATTTTGAATGGCCACCAAAATGTTAAGACATCTAAAGAAACATTACACAAACAGTTGTTTAGTGTGAATTTGATTCCAATATTAAATAACTGTTTCTGAAATGTTACAAGATGAAAACACATTGAGTTGTTCCATGCAAAATTAACAGTTACTGAACTGTAAGTGTGATTTGAACGCAAGAATAATCCTGGAACAAGACTGAAGATGAGAGGAGCTGCGAGATCTTTCACTGATCCAGACCAACGAGCAGCAAACAGGAGCAATACAAGTACCTCATCATTTACTACTCGCCTACTGGCCTTACATTATATGGCTCATTCTGATAGCACGGTGCTACTTAGAACCGTGCTACTTGTAGCACTGACCTTGAACTCAGCACCATCATAGCACCAACATTTGGCGATATTATTAGGTAAAGCTATAATATTCACTAGATCAGTCCAATTGAATTTAATTAGCTGTTTCTCTACTTTTGCTTCATGCCTTGTTAAATAGTCATCAGTTTTCTAAACTATTCAAAACTCTCTTGTCAAGATCAAACACTTGATCCAATTGATCTCAAATGTTACAAGCGTATTGTTCAAGGATAAACTTAGGGTTGTTACAATTAACAGTTGGCACATTTTAAATTAAATGCGGCACCCAGCGAGAAAATAAATGGCTTATTTTTACCAAAAATCAATAAATTATTACTAACTCCGTACCTTGCAAAGCAAAAAATTAAATAACCTACCACGTATACAAACTCTAATGGCCGGTATTTCAATACTCTGCTAAAGTCTCAATTAGCTGTTTACAGTTATTTAGTACAAAACTCTGTATTTCTATTGGTTGTTGCTATGACAATTCAGTCCTAATCAACAGCTTAAAAGTTAGCAGTGTATTGAAAGACTTCCATGATTAAAAATTCAGATAATTTCGTCCGGACATTTGGTCTCCAAAAAAGAGTCTCTGCAACCAGTCAGTCAGTGTCTAGTATGGCCAGTGGCAAGGAGGCGATCATGGCCTACTAGTAGGGAACCTTCCCATCCTTTGCCTCTCGACTGAGAGAAAACTACGCACAATTCTCCGTCGTGAATGATGGGAATTGAACCCGGCACCTTCGCAGTGCTTGTTGCCGAGTATTAACATTGCCAGCTCAACAATGCCTTGACGCAAGTTTAAGAAGCACAGGATTCCAATCAATTGTTCTAGAGACTATTTAGTCAACAATGTACCTGAACCAGTCTCCATGGTTTATTAAGATGAGAATAACAGCGAATGCAGCTGTCAATCTAAACGCAGTATGTTCCCTGATTGGGAGTGAAATCTTCAAACGAAACAACTTAGGTATTTGATTATTCCCATATTGAGTAACTTATAAAGCACCTGGTACTGTCCTTCCCATGAAATCGAACAACAAATATACATCCAAGCAATATTGAATGGACTTTATGTGTAATGGAAGTAAAACTAGGAAAACGCTCTGTGTAACGCGTTGATGAGCGAGCACGGACACGCGCAACATCGCCAATCGAGCACGATCATTGAATCAAAGAAAAATAACTACATAATTACTGATTTTCATTGCAACTTTCCATAAACACTCTGGAACAATTGACGAATGTAGATCTCCTCCCCCTAAGACGTCATCAACACTGTTCAGATGTTTCATAATCAAAAATGGCCGTCAAAGTGTACACATGACAATAATACAGTATTGAAGAATCGGCTACACGCTCAATTACTCGACTAATGCACCTGCAATTGAACCTAGAGAATAGAGATATGCGAGTCAGAATGATTTGGATTTGATGCTCGCTAAGCTTGCGAAATTATAATAGGTGGATGATAAAAAGAAATACTATATTTATTAACAGTTAACACACACTGCAATTCAATAATGGTTGACACGGAACAGGTTGGCTGAGAGTTACGCTGTGAACTTGTATTCTGGAGGCCCGGGTTCGATTCCCGCGACTGTACTTCCTGACTGGGGGTTTTTCGTGGTATTCCCTCAGTCAACAGGCAAATGCTGGGAAGGTACCCTACTAATAGGCCACGAACGCCTCATTCCCACCTTCAATCCTTGCCTACTCTTCACCTTCATCTCCCAATCATCACCATAATCATTCATCCGTCGCCATTAGCCTCGCTGCAGAAAAGTGCGACGTTAAGCCCCAGACAAAATAATATAATGGTTGACATAAGGACACTAGAGCAGAAATTAAAAAAATATATCTTAAAAACCACAAATACGTCACAGATTTTTTGTAAAATATGTATGTACTCTTGACAAGGTCAAAGTTACGAGAAAGCACATTGATATGAATATAGTTCATATAGTTGAGACCTGGTTGATTGAGACCCCCTAGTTGATACCTGTTGAATATCAATTTAATAATGTGAACTGCAACAATACAACAACAATGTTGTGTTTTTCCTAAGTAATAAAACCCCCAAGAATACATCAACAACAGTGTGCTTATCCCAATTATTACGTCTCAGTATCCAGACAACCACATTGCTATTTCAAATCATTTAGTTCGCTTCAGTTTTCTTTCCTCTCCAGATTATAAAATTGACTTCAGTCGATATTTTCTTTTGAATGGACACCAAAATGTTAAGACATCTAAAGAAACATTACGCCAACAGTTGTTTAATGTGAATTTGATTCCAATATTAAATAACTGGTTCTGAATTGTTACAAGATGAAAACACATTGAGTTGTTCCATGCAAAATGAACAGTTACTGAATGATTTATATTGGTGAAACTTTGAGTGTGATTTGAACGCAAGAATAATCCTGGAACGAGACTATAGATGAGAGGAGCTGCGAGATCTTCCACTGACATATTCGATACGTTCGCATCAGGAACAAGCGTAGAAGATGTCAGGCAGTTGCTTAAACATGATCCAGACCAACGAGCATCAAACAGGAGCAATACAAGTACCTCATCATTTACTACTCGCCTTCTGACCTTACCTAATATGGCTCATTTTGATATCACGGTGCTACTTAGAACCGTGCTACTTGTAGCACCGACCTTGAACTCAGCACCAGGAGGCCAAGTCATAAGAAGACTCATAAGAGGGTGTAACTTTGATGGGATGTTCACATGATCAGTCTGATTGTATATTAGTAGAAAGAACAATCGGATATGATTGGAGATGGAGACTAAAACACGTGAACCAATTGATCTCAAATGTTACAATTGCGTATTGTTCAAGGATAAGCTTAGGGTTGGTATTGGCACATTTAATAAATTAATTATTATACGGCACCTAGCGAGAAAAGAAATAGCTTATTTTTACCAAAAGTCTATTAAATATGACTAAAGCCCCATTTACACGGTGCAATTTCTTGAACAACTTCTGTGTCACAAAAGTTCTGCACATGTGCAGATTCCCTTTATCATCTCAAAAGTGATACTGCGCACGAGCAGAACCTCTGTGTCACAGAAGTTGTTCAAGAAATTGCACTGTGTAAATGGGTTTTAATCCCCTACCTATAGCAAAGCAAAAAATTAAATAGGTACCTACGACGTAAAACCCAAAGTTTGTCTTATCCATGATTAATAATTCAAATAATTTCGTCCGGACATTTCGTCTCCTAAAGAGTGTTGCAACAACCAGTCAGTGTCTTGTATGGCCAGTAGGAAGGATGCGATCATGGCCTACTAGTAGGGAACCTTCCCATCCTTTGCCTCTCGACTGAGAGAAAACTACGCACAATCCTCCGTCGTGAATGATGGGAATTGAACCCGGCACCTAACCGCAGCCAATCCGTTTCGCTCAAATACCGTTTTATGATTTGTAGAGTGTATCACTTTGATGAACCTGGTGAAATATTAAAACTGTTTTCAAGGTTAGAGCAGCAACTGTCACACATCACGTTAATTCACACTCAATAGAAAGGCTCGCTTATCAACGCGTTACACAGAGCGGTTTTCCAGCTCCTGTTACCAATGTTGTTATTATCTTGTGGAAAGTGTCAATAAGTTTGCGCAAAGAATTTGTACGAAGACGGTAATAAATAACAGAAACCCAGTTGAATGCAGGTAAGTATTACACAAATATATGCGATTAAATCTTAAATACATTCCGTTCCTAAAGCTGGATCCACATAGACCGTTTTTGCGTTTTGCGTTTTCCGTTTTTTTTCTTGCAGCCCAGAAACCGCACCAGTCCAGAAACCGCTCACGGCAGACTTGTGATTGGTTAATAGAAAAAAAACGGAAAACGGAAAACGCAAAAATGGTCTATGTGGACCCAGCTTTAGAGTTCGGAATTGTTTTTTAACAAAATTATTGAACTAAAAAAAAACTCTTCACTAGGTTTAAGCATCTTAGGTCCAGTTTTTCAATGCTAGTGGTTTTTCACGGAATGTCATTTGTTTCTTGCTATGGTATAATATTGTTCTAATCAACTGTGCAAAATTAATCAAAGCATTGAAAACCTCGCCCCTAGTTCAATTCATTGGAAAGTGAGTCAATTGGAAATAGAATGTACTTATGATTGCAATAATAACAAATTAATATGACACCAGAATCTGCTAGTGTTACTTTATTATTACAGATCACCAGCTAGTCTACAGTCTACAGTCTACAGTTCATGGAACTTGAAGAACCGAATCCTGCTTCTTCAAAACATGAAGTCAAAACAATGCAGCCTTGATCCTACTTTCCACAGACATTCAAATTTTATTTACCTATTTACCTAGTATAATGAATAATGATATAAGTGAATGCCCAGATTGAGTTAGATATTAATGTAGTTGTCGTCACATCAAATTGTCTCAATCATTCAGAACAAAGTGTCAGTTACACAGTTAAGGGGCAATTAGTTTAATCTTCAGTTTAGTTAAACTCCACTTCGGGAAATGTGTTATTACCATTATACTATGCGGAATAGCATAAACAAACTGCGGTCAATGTCGCCTGAGATTAGTGTAAACTGGGGAAATAAGCTCCGGAATTAAATTGCAGTATATAATGGTAAAACACCGAGTTTTCTGAAGTGGAGTTTAACCTAACTGTAGCTTAAACTAATGGTAATACCGGCCCTTAGTAACAGTTAGCTATCAGCTGGATTGACAGAGAAAGTCAACTGCCACTTTGTACACGATGATCGAAATAATCTCTAAATAATCCTGAATTGTTGGTCAAATCAAGATACTTCCATTACTTTACTGTTCACTAATGAAATTCATCCATAAATAATAATAATTTAGACGACCTTCGATGATATAAATCTGTACGTCAGAGGTATAAATGCGGATTGTCGTTTCTTGTTTGGCAAATGGAATGCTTTCTGTGTAGATAACTGTGAATATAGGAAGTATCTTCATTTGATCAGCCTCTCTCTCTCTCTCTCTCTCTCTCTCTCTCTCTCTCTCTCCTCTCTCTCTCTCTCTCTCTCTCTCTCTCTCTCTCTGCAGTAAGAATGAGATGATTTTAACGGCCATGTTTCTGTTGTTCACAGAGTTGAAACATAACTCCGAGATAGAAGCGACAAAAGATGCAATCCAAGTCTCGGACAATATAAACACAATTCACACAAGTACAAGACAGAAACAGGCATTTCACGAAAGTGTCAATGTAAGACATTTTATACGATAAAATGTAGTAAGCATGGCTATAATAGAAAAAATGGGACAAACCTATTTACACCCAAAGGCATGAACGAAAATGTTGGAGACTGAGGAACCCTGCCTAAATCAAAGTACCTATAAATCTAAACTTAATAAATATAAACTTCACTAATGAATTTATTATAGTTTAACATTTTCGACATGAAATTGCATTATTGTACTTAAAATAGCAGAACTCGTCAGTAACTAAGTAGGTGCATAAACATTCTAGGTGGGTCACTGAAATACCGTAATTACTAATTACCCTCGTATTTGAAAGAAATTAATGACATTGAAAGACTTACAATATATGGAAATACATAGAACATTATTGATGGTTACAGATATTTTCAGTGAAAATTAATAATCTTGTGGAGCGGTCGCTCCACCCAGCCAAGTCGTACCGTAAACTCACAGTCACTCAACACACCGTAAATGCCTAATAAACTGAGGAGCAGACCAAACACTTTTACTGTAAGCAACAACATGGCATTTTTGGCCTACTGGATCTCAAAATTTGGAAACCTCACATTGTTGCGAAATATCTTAATTTCGAGCTATGGCCTACCCCACTACATATACCAAATTTGGGAACAATAGGTTATGCCATTTGCGAGCTAGAGGGCCGTGAAAAGAGTGAAATTACACCCCTTATTAAAGGTATCGGATTATAATAATAATAATAGTAATATCAAGAAAGGTCGCTATCACCGCCACAGCCTAAACGGCTGAACCGATTGATCTGGAATTTGTACCACATATGCACTTTTGGCGTCTGAGGTGCCTTTTGTTATGACCGTTTATGTGTTGCCATTTTGAAACCGGAAGTGATGTCATATCTCATGAACGGCTGTACCAATCGGATCGAAATTGGCGCCAATCTTTTCAAACGTGCATCTATATAAAATATCCCTAGACAAAGTATACATTTATTATTAATGAAACCGGAAAATGACGTCATAAATATGCTAAATTTAACTACAATCACCTCATATTACAATAACTACATATTCAGAAGGCTTATAATGATACATACCATTTATAGTTGTAAATTTAAGGTGGCATGATTTCAGCCGCCATTTTGAAAACCGGATGTGACGTCATATCTCGAAAATGGCTTAACCAATCGGAATCAAACTAGCACCAATCGATTCCTACGGTTCTCTATATGAAATATCAATAGTGAAACTAAAGTTTACTAATTGCTGAAACCGGAAATGACGTCATAGTTATGCGAAATCTGCAAAAATTCACTTCCCCTGTGTTTAAAAACCTATAAATAACTATTCAGAAGGCTTATAATGATACATAACATTAATTGAAATAAATTCTAGGTGGCAGTAATTTCAGCCGCCATTTTGAAAACCGGAAGTGATGACATATCTCGAAAGCGGCTGGACCGATTGGAACGATGCTTTCGCAATTCTTCATGGAATATCACTTAAAGCTTATATAGAAGCAAAAAAATGTTTTCTTAGTAACCAATTCGTAAATGGCGTATTTTTTAAAGGAATTAGTTATTCTCATTGTTGCTTTGTTAGTCTTTACAAGTTGTGTACTTAAATAAACTAAAAAAATTAGTGATATCCCCATAAAAAACACTCCGTGTAAAAATACCAGCCTAGTCTCTTTAACTATAAAAAATTAGAAGAAATCTAAAATGTCAGCACTGAAAAGTAGTGATATCAAAAAATGGGCCAAGTCAAAACGTAATTTTAAAAACCAAAATATACTTGGCGCATCGTTTTTTAGGGCATTTTAGGTATATTATATATATTTAGGTACCTACAATTTATTTTTGTCATATACTTTTTATATACACAATGCGCCAAGTATATTTTGGTTTTTAAAATTAAGTTTTGACTTGGCCCATTTTTTGATATCACTACTTTTCAGTGCTGACTTTTTAGATTTTTTTTTTTTTTTATAGTTGAAGAGACTTAGCTGGTATATTTACACAGAGTGTTTTTTATGGGTTTATATTACAATTCATAAGGGATGTATAATTATGTCTTTATACCTACATAGGTAACGTTCGTTCACGTTTAGAATATCAAGGCCGTGTACTACCGTAGTCAAGCGACCGTACCTAAACATGATCATATCAATATAATAATAAAAAATGTGTATACTACGACTGTGGATAAAAATTAATCAAATTAATTGAATTTTAATAATATTTACTACTATTAAAAATTGTGTATTTGACATAATTTATACAATTTCAATTATACAAAGAAGAAAGTCTTGCCATTGACAGGGCAGTGTTCAAGTGAACGACCAATGAACGACGTGAACGACGAAACGTCAGAGATATTCTTATCGTGAACGAACTTTATTAAATAATAAATTTGAATGTATCTGAATGTATCTGAATGTATTGAATGTACCTGAATGCATCTGAATGTATCTGAATGTATCTGAATGTATCTGAATGTATCTGAATGTATCTGAATGTATCTGAATGTATCTGAATGTATCTGAATGTATCTGAATGTATCTGAATGTATCTGAATGTATCTGAATGTATCTGAATGTATCTGAATGTATCTGAATGTATCTGAATGTATCTGAATGTATCTGAATGTATCTGAAGGTATCTGAATGTATCTGAATGTATCTGAATGTATCTGAATGTATCTGAATGTATCTGAATGTATCTGAATGTATCTGAATGTATCTGAATGTATCTGAAGGTATCTGAATGTTTCTGTATGTACCTGAATGTATCTGAATGTATCTGAATGTATCTGAATGTATCTGAATGTATCTGAATGTATCTGAATGTATCTGAATGTATCTGAATGTATCTGAATGTATCTGAATGTATCTGAATGTATCTGAATGTATCTGAAGGTATCTGAATGTATCTGAATGTATCTGAATGTATCTGAATGTAACTGAATGTATCTGAATGTATCTGAATGTATCAGAATGTATCAGAATGCATCAGTGTGTATCAGAATGTATCAGTGTGTATCAGTTCATCAGAAGGTATCAGTGTGTATCAGTTCATCAGAAGGTATCAGTGTGTATCAGAATGTATCAGTGTGTATCAGTTCATCAGAAGGTATCAGTGTGTATCAGTTCATCAGAAGGTATCAGTGTGTATCAGAATGTATCAGTGTGTATCAGAATGTATCAGTGTGTATTAGAATGTATCAGTGTGTATCAGTTCATCAGAAGGTATCAGTGTGTATCAGTTCATCAGAAGGTATCAGTGTGTATCAGAATGTGTCAGTGTGTATCAGAATGTATCAGTGTGTATCAGTTCATCAGAAGGTATCAGTGTGTATCGGGATTCATCAGAAGGTATCAGTGTGTATCAGAATTCATCAGAAGGTATCAGTGTGTATCAGAATGTATCAGTGTGTATCAGAATTCATCAGAAGGTATCAGTGTGTATCAATTCATCAGAAGGTATCAGTGTGTATCAGAATGTATCAGTGTGTATCAAAATGTATCAGTGTGTATCAGAGTGTATCAGTGTGTATCAGAATTCATCAGAAGGTATCAGTGTGTATCAGAATGTATCAGTGTGTATCAGAATGTATCAGTGTGTATCAGAATTCATCAGAAGGTATCAGTGTGTATCAGAATTCATCAGAAGGTATCATTGTGTATCAGAATGTATCAGTGTGTATCAGAATGTATCAGTGTGTATCAGAATGTATCAGAATGTATCAGAATGTATCAGAATGTAACAGAATGTATCAGAAGAAGAAGAAGAAGAAGAAGAAGAAGAAGAAGAAGAAGAAGAAGAAGACACACACTTTCCGTTGGGGTTATCTGAAGAAATTGGCAGTTTGTATTAAACATGGAAAGATGGTCTCCATTTAGTTTTATTTAAGCACACACTTTCACAGGCGCGTAGGAATAGGGGGGAAAGGGGGGAAATGACCTTCCCCTGTCTGGAGCCTGACCCCCCTGCCAGAGATCCTCACCCCCCCTGCTAGTGACTCTGACCCCCCCCCCCCCTGCTAGAGAGCCTAACACATCCAGATATTCACAAATGTTAATTATAAGTTTTGCACAGAATGCACAGATTTGCTCCATTATTAGGTTGAATTCTCAAAATTTACTCAAGTTTTGCAAAACTAATTGAACAGAGGTCCAATCCAATGATCCAATGAGAAAACTCATATACTCATTTGACCAACATCATCATCCTCATGAATCAAATTAAATAATTACACGTTTAACAATAGATTCCAAAACACATACAGATTTTTCTTATTGATTGCTTATTGCTGTTGCTCTTGCAACCTTTTTCAAATGGCGATTCCAAAATCAATTCATAATTGATTCTCTTTCACTAGAATTCAAGTATTTCCCTGCGGGGCCATTTAGGATTTTGTCAAATAACAAAATTTTATTGTGTCTATTGTATCCCCAAGAATATTGCATAGGACCCTTGCATAGGACATACATTTTAAATTTCTTTAAAAAAGATGCCAAAAAAGCGTCGAATTCGATTCTTTTTTTATCAAGATGTAAAAAAATGCCCTGCGGGGCCATTGGGAATTCTATAAAAACAAGTTTTCGTAAGTTCCCACAGAATATTGCATATCACACAGAGGGGTGTGATATGCAATATTCTGTGGGGTACCCAGACCCCTCGTATAGCAGTAAACTACATTTTCCTGACATCCTTCGATCCCCTATAATTTTGACCCCCCCTGTCAAAATAAAGTTCCTACGCGCCTGCACTTTCATGAAGAAACTAGCAGTAGGTAAAATTGGTAAGACGGTTCTCCGTTTAGTATTGTTTAAACACACACTATCCGTTATGGGGCTATCTTTTGTCAGCGAAGATAGCAAACTACAAGAGTGGACTTCAAGAGTGAAGCAAATAAAGCGAGGCTTTATCTACCAGTGAAGAAAATGTCTTCAAAGCTGTTTTCAAAAGCTGTCACCATCACGAGGTAAACGTTTGAAGATCACCCTTATTAATATTGTAATATAAACTACATTCGGATTCCATCCACAGCAAATGAATGCAAACAGTTTGATCGCATAAATGTGAAAACTAATAATCACCACATCACGATGGATGAATGGAACATGTGAAGACGCAGCTAGAGAGATGATGATACAGGACCACCGGAGGATGACATCTCATCAGTGCTTCTATCTCAGGTAAGCAACGATCATGATGTGGCTTGTTGGCTGATTGATTGAGATACTTCATAAAGTTTATAATGAGACAAACGCGTGATTCCTTTTCCTCAGTGGCAAAAATGGACACGATAATCTTTTAGAATAGTAACCTTTATGTATTTTGCCAATCACTCAGTCAATTCACATAGGTATAGTCATTTTATATGCTATCAGAAAATGTATACCTCTATGCTAATAGTTATAACATTCCTAGCTTATAAATAGGTTGGTATCTAGTTTCTGGGCATTCACTTATTTTGTATAAGATGTTTTGATTTTGTTTCGTTGTGATTTGTGTGTTTTTCCAACAGATTTAACTTGACTTTCGTGACTACCTTACATTCTAATTAAACATCCATGGAAAGATTTCCAGAACTTGTTACATAATTATTAATAATGTTGTTTTTATTTATGAACGACACATAAAGTGCGGTGTACTTTTCATTTTGATTTGGTTTTGATTTATAGTGTGTGTAAGGTTTTGTGTTGTGTTCCCAGTTTCTGAAGAAAATTTGAGCTCTTCTGTGATTCTGCAAGTGATTATTCGGGTAAGTATTTACTTCATTTCGGTTAGATCATGGTAAGATGTGCTTCACAAACCGGTGCTCGCTTATCAACGCGTTACAACGAGCGTTTGCTAGTGGTATAGATTATTGTTGTGAGATTATGATTGTGAGTGTGAGATTATGATGATGATGATGATGATGATGAAGATGATGATGATGATGATGATGATGACGATGACGATGATGATGACGATGACGATGACGATGACGATGACGATGACGATGACGATGACGATGACGATGATGATGATGATGATGAAGAATAGGTAAGGATGGACGGTGGGAAGGAGGCAGTCGTGGCTAATTAGTAGGGAACCAACCCAACATTTGCCTCGCCACTGAGGGAAACCACAAAACAACTCAGTCATCATAAAGGACGACATTTAGAAATGTTCAACAGTTCAATAGTGTAGCGTCTTAACGTGATTCATTCGATGATAAATTGTCCGCTTCCGAGCTAGATGGCGACACTGTAGTTGACTTAACAGCTATATCCGTTACAGATTAGAAATATAACATTCACACCCACTAGCCAGACTCCTCTCTTATTGGTCTCAGTGTTCTATGTGGGTCTATTGTTCAGCGCATGTTTACGCATTCCACAACGAAACGTAAGACGAGACAATTCCAGATAACAAACATAATGTGGTTCACGGTCATTCACCAACATCGTGAAATACGCAAATAAAAACAAGACTTCCACCACACGTACAAATTGAATACCATATTATTTTCTACTAATTGAAGATTTGAATCTTTAAAAATATTAATTAAAGTGATGCAAATAATTGCAATGAATAACAATCAATCTAAAATAAACGAGGTTAGAGGTAAATGAAGTAAAAGCTCGAGTAAAAGTCATCGTATACTCGTATTATATCGTATTTCATTATAATGTCTTGATATCACTTTTGAATAATGCAAAAATGTATGAAAAGTATTGTAGGTAGCTATTGCTAGCTGGAGGATGATTGAATAATGACAAGCTTTTATCTTTTTAGAAATAAATTTTTATTATTTCACGACTCAATACAACTCAAATTTCACGAGCTCAACACAAATCAACACAGTTTCATTGTAGGTGACATTCCATCAAAATGCCACAAACAATGCCTAATTGAATAATACATCTGCGGAATATCGATAGAAAACTATTCTAGGTACGTAGTTATGTTATTTTTAATTTCTTTGGAATATTCATCCCGTGGAATATTTTAATGATCATATCGAAAGTTTCGATTCATTTACCAGAATCTTCTTCATGACAAAATTAGCTTACAAACCAATAGGTCTATAATAATTAAACATTAAACAAAGTGCTAAAAAAAATCACAATCAATCACACCACGGTCACCACGGTACTCTTATGGCTCTTTCTCTGCCTTAATTTGTTTGTTTGTTTGTTTGTTTGTTTGTTTGTTTGTTTGTTTGTTTTGTTTGTGTGTTTGTATTTTTGCCGGCAGAGCCGTTCAACCGATCAATCTGAAATTTATCACACACTATGTTATAACTAGGAAAACACTCGGTGTATAACGCGTTGACGATCGAGCACCTGAATGCGCAACATCTCGAACCGATATTTTGGTACGCAAAAAACGTATACCTAACATCCAAATTAAATTTAAATATGATACACTCGATCAACATAAAAGTACCTGCTTTTCATTGAAACTGATATTATCCAAACTGAAACTGAGATCACTCACTCGGGTTACATAATTTGGAATAATTCCCAATCGATACAATCACAATTCTGTCAATATATTTCAAACAGTTAAAAATTTCAAAAAGTGTAAACTTTCTTGACCGATTGGGCTGAAATTAGGAAAATTAAGAGAAAATGCAAAATTTGAACTTAATCGAAGCGTTTTGATTTTCGACCAATCGTGAGATATTTTCATTTTTGAACCTATCAAAGTTCAGCTCTCAAAAACTATTCAAGAGTAAGTTAGAATGATACCTATTGTGTGCACAATTTTAGCTCGATCGGATAAAAATTGTGACCTGTGGCGTCGGGCCAAACTAACAAACACAACAAAAAAACAGAGAAAGCGTCCAAAAGTGCACAATGGAGACGCTCGCTACGCTCGCTTAATTATTAATGTAACCGTTTGACCTATCAACTTAAAAGCTTGCATGGTCATTCGGACAAACATTTATAATTGAAATTTTATAGACACTTTATTCGCTTGTAAAATTTATAAAAAAAAAATCAATGCAATTTAAAGAAAGACTGCTACTTTGGGCTTTGACGCATCTTGTATTCCTCTATATTCAAGGTCTAAGCAGCAACGTTCACGCACACATGACTTCGCATGCAATAAGAAGGCTCACTTCGTTAAAAAAAAAAAAACGTTTTACACAAAGCGTTTTCCTAGGAAACAATGTATCTAGTGTGCACGCTGTGACAATAATTTCAAATACCTAATAATAAAAAGATAATGCAATAATAATTAAGTAAACAGTAATAAAATTATAGTATGCATACAATTTTGAAGTCAGGAATAATCTCTTCACAAATTGCATGATTTCTAAGATTTAAAAAATCTCTGTTTGTTGAGACGGGTGTTCTAAATGCAGTGGTCGAATTGGAAGTCAGTCCATGGGGGGATTGTGTACTGGTAGGATTTTTTCCAGGGGGGGGGGGGGGGCAAGTGAAGGTACAAAACTTGCCACGCGGTAAGGAGGGGGGGAGGCGCCATACGTTGCCCCGCAGGGAGTTTTTTAGTTTTTGACACTTTGAAATTAATTTTGAGACGTTCTGAGGTGTATTTTGTTTTTAAATATTTCACAGTTTTCACTCCAAATAAGGTAAGGGGGGGCATCCCCAAAAACCTTGCCCCAGAGGGCGTTATTTGGTTTTTTGACACTTTGAAATCAATTTTAAGACGTTCTAAATTGTATTTTGATTTTCAATTTCTTTTTTAATTTTTCCCAGTTTTCACTCCAATGAGGTGTGGGGGGCATGCCCCAAAAACCTTGCCCCGCAGGGCGTTTCTTGGTTTCTTGACACTTTGAAATCAATTTTGAGACATTCAGAGTTCATTTTGTTCACAAAATGTACAGTTTACTAAAGCACAGTCAAACTTTTATTTTTTCTGACATCTAGGGAGAAATGCCCTTCCCCTATCCTAACACCCTCACCCCCCCTACTGTACAAATATTACACAATTGTATTGTTACAAAAAGAAACATTTGCATGAGGTCAATGGGACACGGCCCCTGGCCCATGCT